>OX421507.1:3032500-3775000 GCA_949126835.1 Anisus vortex | reverse complement strand
AACAAAACATTGTGTCTAGTTTTTCGGTTCCAATCAGACGTTGCGTGTAAATAATATACAGTGTAAATAACTGTAACATACCCATGTGTTGTATAATATATATTATCGTCAGCAATGGCTCTCACAACAAACATGGGACGTACACTTCACATTAAAATTTAACAACTCTGGTTCTCCGACAAATAATATATGGTTTACTAACTGAACACAGAAATACCGTGGCGTAGCTAGGGGAGGGGGAGGGGGGGCCAAATTCGAACCCCCCCCCCCGGGCCCCTACTTGAGGGGGGCCCCCAAAGAAGTGTCCGAATTGTTTTTTTCTCATGTCATAATGTCGAATGTCAAAATACAGGGGCCCCTAAAGGAGCCAAGACCCCCGGGCCCCCAAATCCCTAGCAACGGCACTGCAGAAATAGTTATTAACCCTTACAGTCCCGGGCGCGTATATAGCGGAACTGAAGGCAGCATAGATAGAAGTAGGTCGGTACAGGAAGGGTTAAAATAGCGAAAAAGCACACAATCACTGCATAACCTTATGTCTAAAATACAATCCAAAGAATATCAGAATGCCATCGAGCAACTGTCATCTTACTTAAGAGATCACCCTCTCTTTACGTCTTCTGCCAACAAAACACACTTATCTTCCATACCAACAGTCCGCTACACCTGACCCGTGACCGAAAACTTCGTGAACAGTCACTCTCGACCGTAAACAACACAGCATACTAACAACTGACCAGTCACGGTCGGCTTCTCTGCATTACACATGCTACAATAACAATTTGAGGACATATGCAATGTGAATACAGTTTAAATATAGTTTACATGATGTAAATACAATAGGCCTAAATGTATAGTAAGTAAAGCGTAAAATAAAGTGTAAGGTCAGTGTAAATACATTATGTAAATACAGGCGTAAATGAACATGAGATAATATAGTTGACACTATGATTACTTGGTTCAGTGTTTTTTAGGTCTAATATATATCATTCATTCATCAATCAAACTACTATCTTTGTAATATCTACCTGTAATATATCATTCTATATATCCATCATTGCATCTATCTACCTGTAATATATCATTCTATATATCCATCATTGCATCTATCTACCTGTAATATATCATTCTATATATCCATCATTGCATCTATCTACCTGTAATATATCATTCTATATATCCATCATTGCATCTATCTACCTGTAATATATCATTCTATATATCCATCATTGCATCTATCTACCTGTAATATATCATTCTATATATCCTTCACTGCATCTATCTACCTGTAATATATCATTTAATATATCCATCTCTGCATCTATCTACCTGTAATATATCATTCTATATATCCATCATTGCATCTATCTACCTGTAATATATCATTCTATATATCCATCATTGCATCTATCTACCTGTAATATATCATTCTATATATCCATCATTGCATCTATCTACCTGTAATATATCATTCTATATATCCATCACAGCATCTATCTACCTGTAATATATCATTCTATATATCCATCATTGCATCTATCTACCTGTAATATATCATTCTATATATCCATCACTGCATCTATCTACCTGTAATATATCATTCTATATATCCATCATTGCATCTATCTACCTGTAATATATCATTCTATATATCCATCATTGCATCTATCTACCTGTAATATATCATTCTATATATCCATCATTGCATCTATCTACCTGTAATATATCATTCTATATATCCATCATTGCATCTATCTACCTGTAATATATCATTCTATATATCCATCATTGCATCTATCTACCTGTAATATATCATTCTATATATCCTTCACTGCATCTATCTACCTGTAATATATCATTTAATATATCCATCTCTGCATCTATCTACCTGTAATATATCATTCTATATATCCATCATTGCATCTATCTACCTGTAATGTATCATTCTATATATCCATCATTGCATCTATCTACCTGTAATGTATCATTCTATATATCCATCATTGCATCTATCTACCTGTAATGTATCATTCTATATATCCATCATTGCATCTATCTACCTGTAATATATCATTCTATATATCCATCATTGCATCTATCTACCTGTAATATATCATTCTATATATCCATCAATGCATCTATCTACCTGTAATATATCATTCTATATATCCATCAATGCATCTATCTACCTGTAATATATCATTCTATATATCCATCATTGCATCTATCTACCTGTAATATATCATTCTATATATCCATCACTGCATCTATCTACCTGTAATATATCATTCTATGTATCCATCACTGCATCTATCTACCTGTAATATATCATTCTATATATCCATCACTGCATCTATCTACCTGTAATATATCATTCTACATATCCATCACTGCATCTATCTACCTGTAATATATCATTCTATATATCCATCATTGCATCTATCTACCTGTAATATATCATTCTATATATCCATCATTGCATCTATCTACCTGTAATGTATCATTCTATATATCCATCATTGCATCTATCTACCTGTAATGTATCATTCTATACATCCATCACTGCATCTATCTACCTGTAATATATCATTCTATACATCCATCAGTGCATCTATCTACCTGTAATATATCATTCTATACATCCATCATTGCATCTATCTACCTGTAATATATCATTATATATATCCATCATTGCATCTATCTACCTGTAATATATCATTCTATATATCCATCATTGCATCTATCTACCTGTAATATATCATTCTATACATCCATCATTGCATCTATCTACCTGTAATATATCATTCTATATATCCATAATTGCATCTATCTACCTGTAATATATCATTCTATACATCCATCATTGCATCTATCTACCTGTAATATATCATTCTATATATCCATCATTGCATCTATCTACCTGTAATATATCATTCTATATATCCATCATTGCATCTATCTACCTGTAATATATCATTCTATACATCCATCATTGCATCTATCTACCTGTAATATATCATTCTATATATCCATCATTGCATCTATCTACCTGTAATATATCATTCTATATATCCATCATTGCATCTATCTACCTGTAATATATCATTCTATATATCCATCATTGCATCTATCTACCTGTAATATATCATTGTATACATCCATCATTGCATCTATCTACCTGTAATATATCATTCTATATATCCATCATTGCATCTATCTACCTGTAATATATCATTCTATACATCCATCATTGCATCTATCTTACTGTAATATATCATTATATATATCCATCATTGCATCTATCTACCTGTAATATATCAATCTATATATCCATCATTGCATCTATCTACCTGTAATATATCATTCTATATATCCATCATTGCATATATCTACCTGTAATATATCATTGTATACATCCATCATTGCATTTATCTACCTGTAATATATCATTCTATATATCCATCATTGCATTTATCTACCTGTAATATATCATTCTATATATCCATCATTGCATCTATCTACCTGTAATATATCATTCTATATATCCATCATTTCATCTATCTACCTGTAATATATCATTCTATATATCCATCATTGCATCTATCTACCTGTAATATATCATTCTATATATCCATCATTGCATCTATCTACCTGTAATATATCATTCTATATATCCATCATTGCATCTATCTACCTGTAATATATCATTCTATACATCCATCATTGCATCTATCTACCTGTAATATATCATTCTATACATCCATCATTGCATCTATCTACCTGTAATGTATCATTCTATACATCCATCATTGCATCTACCTACCTGTAATGTATCATTCTATATATCCATCATTGCATCTATCAACCTGTAATGTATCATTCTATATATCCATCATTGCATCTATCTACCTGTAATGTATCATTATATATATCCATCTTTGCATCTATCTACCTGTAATGTATCATTCTATATATCCATCATTGCATCTATCTACCTGTAATGTATCATTCTATATATCCATCATTGCATCTATCTACCTGTAATATATCATTCTATATATCCATCATTGCATCTATCTACCTGTAATGTATCATTCTATATATCCATCATTGCATCTATCTACCTGTAATGTATCATTCTATATATCCATCATTGCATCTATCTACCTGTAATGTATCATTCTATACATCCATCATTGCATCTATCTACCTGTAATGTATCATTCTATACATCCATCATTGCATCTATCTACCTGTATTATATCATTCTATATATCTATCATTGCATCTATCTACCTGTAATATATCATTCTATATATCCATCATTGCATCTATCTACCTGTAATATATCATTCTATATATTCATCATTACATCTATCTACCTGTAATATATCATTCTATACATCCATCATTGCATCTATCTACCTGTAATATATCATTCTATATATCCATCATTGCATCTATCTACCTGTAATATATCATTCTATATATCCATCATTGCATCTATCTACCTGTAATATATCATTCTATATATCCATCATTGCATCTATCTACCTGTAATATATCATTCTATATATCCATCATTGCATCTATCTACCTGTAATATATCATTCTATATATCCATCATTGCATCTATCTACCTGTAATATATAATTCTATATATCCATCATTGCATCTATCTACCTGTAATATTTTGTCATGTATATTGTTTTTCCAAGAATTGGAACACGCAATGTTTATTCTTCTCTCTCTCTCTTTTCTCACTACACACAATATTAGGACGTTTAGTAGGAAAACGAAAGACTCTAGGTAATGTTGGGATTCTGTGTTGATCTCAAATTCTCAGGGTCTGGGAACGACTCATTATTTAATAGGGGAAGTTCCTATCGTTTTTGTTATGAGTTTAGTAATGATACCATGATTTTCACCCATACTGGTAATGGGTCTGTCCCTTGCACCACTCGGATAGTATTTAATGATTTGTTTTGTCTGAAAGACAGAGAGTTTCAAAATATGTTCCTTTGAGAACGTTTGTGTTTGCACTATTTTATTCTAACTGTACATAATAGATATATTGTATATATTGAACATATCACCTGAAATAAACTATCAACAACAGTTACACTGAAGCTTCCTGGTCAAGTTACTATTCTATTGTGTTGTATACATTACTATAAGATTTATCTACTACTCTAATGCCCAAGAAAGGAAATGTTGGAATACAAATACTGAGTTTGTGCCCAGGACTATAAGAAGAGTTCGTGTAATACTGAAACATAAACACTAATAATTAAAATCTCCCCTAGGACTAACGAGAATTATCAGCAAGATCTACACAGCTCTGGCCGCAAGGGGATTGTGGACGTAACAAAATTTGGGAGCTCGTCCGGGATATTTGAGTTCTACTTTTCCTGACCTAGGATTGACAAAATTTAGTGGTCTCGTTCGATATATTTGAGTTCTACTTTTCCTGATCTAGGATTGGAAAACATTTGTTGATCTCGTCTGGAAAATTTGAGTTATATTTTTTCCTGACCTATAAATATTTTGTGACATTAGTAGTACTGAGAGCAGCATATTTGTGTTTCGTTTTCTAGGACTGTGAAACTATTCTTTTTAAAAAGAGGAGAGAACTGGTTTGTGTATTTATTCCTTGGGAAGTGTGAAGATTCCACGAAGTGTGTAATATTATATTGTGCAAATTTCTGGACAAATCGTAAGTTGGAACTTTATATTTTATTATACAATATATACTACTCTACTATCACAAATATTTCGAACGCTATACTATGGCTTCGAATATAACAAGTGAGGAACTTAATGCCATGTCATTTGCTGAACTAAAAGAATTAGCTGAGTCCTTTGGGATTGAGGCAGGACAGGCAAGACCTAATCGTAATCGTTTGATCAAAGAAATTATGACATGTTTGAACGGGCAGAATGCCATGAACACTGGTAATGTAGTTGAAGTGGGACAGAACGATATCAATGAAGGTTATGTAGCTCCCAGTGGGGGCGAGGTAATTGCCCACGGAGACGAGGTAAAAAATATGTCATCTAGATCATCAAACAATGATGAAGATGAAGGGTTGAGTGAAAACCTAAAATTCCAATTAGCTATGAAGAGAATGGAATTAGAAAGTATGGAAAGGAGAGAAAATGAAAGAATTAGGATTGAAAGCAGAGAAAGGATAGAGATGGCACGCATGAACAGACCTGACCATCGTAGGGACAGCAATGGTATGGATATTAGCGCAATGAAGCAACACTTGCCTATATTCAGAGAAGAAGATGTTCAAGATTTCTTTTTGCTTTTTGAGAGGATAGCTGTAGATTATCAGTTCCCTGATGATAAGATGGCTTTATTGTTAAGGTCAACTCTCAACAAAGGAAAAGCATTGGACGTAGTGTTGAGTTTAACACCCGAGGAAATAAATGACTATGAAGTAATCAAAGATAGGGTGCTAAAAAGTTATTCCCTGACACCAGAAAAATATAGAAAGCTATTTAGAGACAGAAAGAAGGCATATGATCAAACTCATGTAGACTTTTTGAGACAAAAGGAGAAAACGTTAGAACAGTGGCTAAGGTCACAGAATGTAAATGAGTTTGATAAGCTCAAGAACCTAATATTGTTTGAGGAATTCAATGATTGTATTCGAGTGGATATTAAAACCCACATCTCAGACCGAGGGGTTGAAGATGTGCACGAAGCTGCTAGATTGGCAGATAACTATGCCATAATTCACGCCAGCATAAAGCCATATTATGCTGACAAACCCAAAATGCACAAACCAGAGCCCAAGGAGGCTAGTAAACCAAAAGAGACAAGTGAAAACAATAATAAGAACAGTGGTGTAAATAATAATAGTAACTTAGTTCATTTCAGGAAGCAGACAGATGTAAATAAAGCAAAGGTGGTATGTTTCAATTGCAAGAAAGAGGGCCACATGAAGAAAGATTGTTGGATCCTTAGCAAGAAGCAAGGTGCTATTCTACACTGTGCCAGAGTGCAGAAAGACAGCAAGCAGACAGAAGAAGTGTGCAACACAGGGTCAAGAAACTCAAAAGAAATGCGGCCGGCATCGCCCATAGTTGTGGAGTCGATGGTTTTTGAGAACAGTCTATCTAAGGTAAAAGAGAATAGCTGTAATCAATCTATTATGCTTTCAGAAGGCCGTGAGGAACAGATGGTTCCTGAAGTCCCGGAAGAGGACGACCTATCCGATTTTCGACCCTTTGTCTACGAGGGGACAGTGTCGACAGAAGTCGATGTACTCAGCAAGAAGAAAATACAGATATTACGTGACACGGGTTCTGCTGTCAGCGTGATCCTGGAGGGCAGTGTGCCGTTAACAGATGCCACCAGTACCGGTGAGTCTGTTGTGCTGAGAGGTGCTAGTATGGAGGCTGTGGAAGCTCCACTGCACAGAATAAAACTCGAGTCGGATTTTTTTTACAGGTAACATCGTAGTGGGAATGTGGCGCGCACTACCCGTCAAAGGCGTTTCCATGATATTAGGAAATGACATTATTGGCGGCAGAGTCACTGTCGAGCCCATGGTTAAAGTGTTGGAGACAAAGATGGCGGAGGAAAAAAAACCTACGTCCTGCCAATGAACGCCCAACATGTGCACTGACAAGAGCAATGCAGAAAAAGAAGTCGGTAAAGACTCCTGCTACGCCGTGTAGTGCAACGAAAGATGTGTTTGTCTGTTCTGAAGACACACATGCGAATGAAACAGTGATAACAGAAACACCTGACATCGATTTAAGTGCTACGTTCTTTGCTGAACTAACAACTGGTGATGCAACAGAGAACGATAACATTTTGTCACCAAAGCAGAAATTGGTGAAAGAACAATTGAATGACGAAGTAATAATGCAACTCAGAATGAAAGCTGTTGATGAAAAGACTGCAGATGCAATGGCGGAATGTTTCTACATGAAAGATGAAGTGTTGATGAGAAAGTCGAAACCGCTCAACTCAGGTACAAACGAGTGGGACAGTATTCACCAGATTGCAATACCTAAGTGCTATCGTCAAGATATACTGCGTATGGCGCATGATCTTCCTTTCGCTGGTCACATGGGAGTCCGAAAAACGCACCACCGTATCCTCCCTTACTTCTACTGGCCAGGACTGAGAAGAGATGTCGAACAATACTGCAAGACTTGCCACGTATGCCAAATGGTAGGACGTCCTAACCAACGAATTCCTGTCGCTCCACTCCAGCCGATACCAGCGTTCGACGAACCATTCAGTCATATACTCATTGATTGCGTGGGCCCGTTGCCGAAAACAAAAGCCGGTTTTCAATACCTGCTCACAGTCATGTGTTCATCCACTCGCTTCCCGGAAGCCATTCCGTTGCGGAACATAACAACAGTGAAGGTGGCAGACGCCCTGACAAATTTCTTCACACGTTATGGCCTACCGAAGACAGTACAGTCCGACCAGGGGACTAACTTTACTTCGAACATTTTCAAACAAGTCATGGAACAATTAGGGATAAGCCATAGGCTATCAAGTGCCTATCATCCTGAGAGCCAGGGAGCTCTGGAAAGGTTTCATCAGACATTAAAATCGATGCTTAAAAAGAACTGTTATGAAAACGAGAAAGACTGGGATAAGGGTGTGCCTTATGTACTGTTCGCTGCAAGGGAGGCCACTCAGGAATCCCTGGGGTTTAGCCCATTCGAACTTGTGTATGGACACTCAGTCAGAGGTCCGTTGAAACTTCTACATGAAACTTGGCTAACGGACAGTGAACCGATTGGACTTTTGTCATATGTAGATAAATTTAAAAATAGGCTTTATCATGCTTTTAACCATGTGAAGATTCATTTTCCACAGATGCAGGAGCGTATGAGACAGAACTATGACCGTAAAGCTACAGCTAGAACTTTTGCACCAGGTGACAAAGTTCTTGTGTTTCTACCTTTGCAAAATCAGCCTTTAAGTGCAAAGTTTAGTAGACCCTATGAGATAGAGTCAAAGCTTGGCGAGGTCAATTATTTGATAAAGACTCCTGACCGGAGACAAAAGCAGAGGGTATGCCATATTAATTTGCTTAAGCCCTATGTTTCAAGGGAAAAGAGTAAACCACGGGAGGTCCCCATGATTTCATTAGCTAGAGTCCCGACGGATTTATCTAGGATAGAATATAAGTTTGCAGAAAGTAAATTTAATAATACAGATGCCCTTAAGAGTTTCGATACAAGGCTAGAACATCTTCCGGTAGAAGATAAGGAGAAGATTATTGAGCTGGTACATGAAAATAAGTCAATGTTTACAAATGTTCCCAGTAGGACACATGTCATAGAGCACGATGTAGTGTTAACCAATAGTGCCAGGTCTATTAAACAGCATCCATTTGACCCCATCAGACCTGAGCATATAACATTAGATGTAAAGTATATGTTAGAAGATGACATAGGAGAAAAATGTGATAGCAAATGGTCTACACCCTGTGTGATGGTACCAAAAGCCGACCACACACTGCAGTTTTATAGCGACGTTGGGAAATTAAGTAATTTGACAGAGACCGACTGGTATCCCATTCCCCGTATCATCGACAAGATAGAGACAAGGTCATAGCTAATACTCTTTCTCGGGTGCTACATGATTGACTGAATAACCCTATAGGCCTTACTTCTTTTTCAGATCATCTCACTTATTCATTAAGAATGTGTCATGATAACCTATCATTCGTTTGAATTTTGATTATGGAATACCTATAGAATACTTGTATCATACAGAAGTCAAGTCTTTTGAAAGTATTAATAATTTTTATAATCATGTATAATATTGATGTTCTGATATATTTTAAATTCATTTGATTCAATTCATTTTATTATGGAAAAGAAATTCCATTTAAATTTTGATGCACTATGCAATAAATATATATGCATGTATTTACTTGAAATGGATGGATAAAAGTTAATTGTCATTGCATGCAATTAAGTGGGAAACTTTAAGCTAATTGATTTATTATCTTGTATTATTTTAGTTAATGAATGGAACTAAATAATAATATGTACAATTTTTATCTTAGAAAGAGATGTAATATCAATTGGTATAAATTAATAGATAATATTGGAAATCTATTGCTAAATTGTTATATCATGGTAATAGAATGGGAAAAACTAGTGGATATTCACTATGTTGTATATAGGTTGTTATATATTCCATATATCCGGGAATGGAGGGAAACAAAGGTACCTAAAGGTGGGCACTCATTCAACCCTGAACAATCTTTTATATTAAACTTTCAAATTTGCCAAAAACGCATAATAGTGGATTACATTTTAATATTGAGATTACTGTAGTAATCGTAACTAGAGCGTATTTTCTCCTCATATTTGAGAAAAGGGGAAGTATCATCATCTTAGGTATGAGCCCTGTTAATGTCAAGTTGACACTGTAATTTAAAGGGGAAGTAACCTATAGTTTGATTCGAGTTACGTATTACTTATCTTTTGGTTTGTATATTAGAAGTAAACTGTTGAAAATTGACAGAGTTTGAGCATGTTATATTTGTTTAAATAGATTAAAACTTTTTGCAAATTTTTGGTGGAAATCCACACAACTGTACATAGTTAAAATAAGAATGACTAGAATATTTTGGAATTATTTGTACTTGTTGAGACATTAGTTAATATTAATATTAACGGGGAAATATTTGTCCATCACGTTATAATCACAATTACCATTGGGTAGTGACACTTTTTATAATTTAGTTGTGCCAGTGAGCCATGTTTGCTTAAATTGCCTTATAATCTTCCATTGATTGATGGTTGTTAAAACGATAGTGTTAAGTACGAAAAATGTACCATGTTGAGTATTACTTGGGTAATTATGGTACATTATTTCTTTCATTGGGTGGGGGCGTGTCATGTATATTGTTTTTCCAAGAATTGGAACACGCAATGTTTATTCTTCTCTCTCTCTCTTTTCTCACTACACACAATATTAGGACGTTTAGTAGGAAAACGAAAGATTCTAGGTAATGTTGGGATTCTGTGTTGATCTCAAATTCTCAGGGTCTGGGAACGACTCATTATTTAATAGGGGAAGTTCCTATCGTTTTTGTTATGAGTTTAGTAATGATACCATGATTTTCACCCATACTGGTAATGGGTCTGTCCCTTGCACCACTCGGATAGTATTTAATGATTTGTTTTGTCTGAAAGACAGAGAGTTTCAAAATATGTTCCTTTGAGAACGTTTGTGTTTGCACTATTTTATTCTAACTGTACATAATAGATATATTGTATATATTGAACATATCACCTGAAATAAACTATCAACAACAGTTACACTGAAGCTTCCTTGTCAAGTTACTATTCTATTGTGTTGTATACATTACTATAAGATTTATCTACTACTCTAATGCCCAAGAAAGGAAATGTTGGAATACAAATACTGAGTTTGTGCCCAGGACTATAAGAAGAGTTCGTGTAATACTGAAACATAAACACTAATAATTAAAGTCTCCCCTAGGACTAACGAGAATTATCAGCAAGATCTACACAGCTCTGGCCACAAGGGGATTGTGGACGTAACAATATCATTATATATATCTATCATTGCATCTATCTACCTGTAATATATCATTCTATATATCCATCATTGCATCTATCTACCTGTAATATATCATTCTATATATCCATCATTGCATCTATCTACCTGTAATATATCATTCTATATATCCATCATTGCATCTATCTACCTGTAATATATCATTCTATATATCCATCATTGCATATATCTACCTGTAATATATCATTCTATATATCCATTATATTGGAGCAATGTGGCCGAGCCGGCAGCGCGTTCGCCTGGCGTACCGAAGGTCCTGGGTTTGACGCCTGTTAAAGGGTAGTATATGTTCTCGGGTCTGGATGGAAGGATGTCCTTGAGTCTACCCAGCTCTGATGGTTACCTGACCGTAGGTAAAGTGAAAGGCGGCTGTGCATAGTACTGGCCACACAATCACCCAGTATGCCATGGCCAAAGAAACTGGTAAACGCTGCTTCACCGGCCTTAAGGATGGATTAATTTGGTCCGACGGGATACTTTTATATATATCTATCTATGTATTTGTAATAGTGTATCTCTCTTTCTCTATCTATCTACCTATCTATCTAGATTTCTTTATAATTATGTATATATCTATGTAACTAGATATCTATCTAACTATGTAACTATCGATCTAACCAAAGACTATAATAAGATGGACCGCTTGCTCTATTTTTAGAGCTGAAATGTTCTTTTTCCGTGCGCATCCAAAAATGCTGTCTTAAATGACTTCTACGCTCTTACGTTTGCCTAAATGTTTCCACTGTATTCAACTTTCGAATTTAATTTTAATTTTTCAATGAGAAAACCATAGCGATTAAAGAAAACGAATGCGCACTGCGCCAATGGAAATCTGGAATTCCGAAAAGAAGTCATTCGAGTCATCAAATAGCAGAAATATTAAAGCAAGCGGTCCATCTTATTATAGTCTTTGATATAACAAACTATCAATCTATATTGTAAATGTGCGTCTTGTTTACGCGAATTCAAAATTAAAGCTATCGGTACGAATGTGTACGTCATCTAATTAACAGATTCTAATAACAGTTAGCTCAATATAAACTCCAATTGTATTAACACCGATAAGAGTCTCGTCTCCTTGCATTCATCATAATCTAATTGTCTCCCTTTGACAATCTAATTTAAAGTATTCTTCACTCCCTTGTTTTGCTGAATAATAGATTGTGTCGAGAGAGAGAGAGAGAGAGAGAGATACAAAGAGATTTATGGATATTATTGTGAATAGAGAGAAAAATTGAGAGATGGGTTGAAACGAATATTTAAAAAATAACAGAATAAATAAAAACTTTGAGTAAGATGTGAGGAGAGTAACAGAAAGAAACTACGCCATGATAGAGATAGAGGGATGTGGTGGGCGGTTCATACAGATAAAATAGAAAGAGAGAAAAAAGAGAAAGGTATAAAGAACGATTGAGAGTAGTTGAAACAAAAAGACGGAGATAAAAAGACATGAATGTGAAATTAGAGAGAGAGAGAGAAAGAGGGAGAGAGAGAGAGCATGGGGAGTGAAAGAATGAAAAAGGAATGAGTAAACAGGGAGAAAGAAAGATAGACAGAATAAAGAATGAAATTGTATTTTGTAGAGAAATATAGAACAAAAAGTAAATAACTTGATGGACAAAAGTTTATCAAACTGAATTATTGAAATAAACATTTAAATAAACATTAGAATTTCAAGGGACGCTGTACAATAATATTATGTGCATTAGAGTTTTCTTTTCTTGGCTAAAATGTTCAATGAGATATAATAAATATATACACGGAGTGCCCAATCATTTAAAATAAAGCATAAAAAATGTGGAGAAAATGCAGACGCTTATATTATATAGATAAGTGGGCCGCAGTAAGATGTCCGATTTGACCCGGAAATACATATAATTTAAACGCTTTTCGGAAACGTGTCAATGAAATTTGATGAAAATGAACTTTTTAACACTGTGCATACATTTTATGAATATACTCTAATATTGCTTTTACTGAAATTATTAAATATGATTTTCATTTGGATAGCTCAGATATATTTACTTAAAAATGGTATGTATTAATGTACAATTTAAATTATATAAAACAAGCTCATAAAATACATATTTAATTTTTTATGTATTTCCGTATCAAATCGGCCATTTTACTGGGGTTCACTTATCTATATACAAAAGTCCGCATTTTCTCCGACAACTTAAGACAAGATTAAGCACTCCATGTATATATATATATCAGTGAAAATGTTGTACTTTATTGAAATCCACAATTATGGTTTAAAATGTAGCTATGTTTTAATAGAAAAAGAGAGAAAGAGAAAGAAAGACAGTGAGAGAAAGAGAGAGATAGTGAGAGAAAGGGGGAGATATACATATTTAAATGTTTGTGAAAAACGAAAAAAAGTTGAAAATAGAGAGAGCGAAAAAAGAGGAGAGATATATATAAGGGAATCATAATTTGTATGTATGAAAGAGAGAGAGAGAGACAGAGAGAGAGAGAGAGAGAGACAGAGAGAGAGAGAGAGAGAGAGACAGAGAGAGAGAGACAGAGAGAGAGAGACAGAGAGAGAGAGAGACAGAGAGAGAGAGACAGAGAGAGAGACAGAGAGAGAGACAGAGACAGAGACAGAGAGAGAGAGAGAGACAGAGAGAGAGACAGAGAGTGAGAGACAGAGAGAGAGAGAGAGAGAAATAGATGGAAGGTATACGAAATTAATTTGAGTCATTATTGAAATAGTGGGTGTTGAAGTTGAATATATCTAAATAATATATTGTATATTTGAAGATGAATCTGAAGTAATAGCGTAGACAAGATGTCGGCAACCTTTTGCTTATAGTGTGTGCCGATCTATGATTTCTAAGCCATTCCGCGTGCCAACAGCGTGAAAGTCAAACTGCTCAACTATATTATTTGTATCAGACAATTTATTTAGTGCCATAGCACGACCAAGAACAAAAGAAAAGTTGCGTTAAAAAGAAAATCATTAAAGAGTTTTATATTTAATAACAAATTAACCTGTTTGTTATTATCCTTGTTTTTTTTTTAAAAAATCAATTCACAGCTAATACACAATTTCATTTCATTTCGCAACTTACACATTAATGGTTAATGTAACAACATTTGAACTTACTTGTCATTTTATGTGAAGAATCAAGATATGATTCTAGTATTAGCTATACATTCTTCACAGTTAGGCCTACATTTCAGCATATTGAGATTTAGGCGAATTATGTTGTTATTATTGATGATTTTTCGAGTAGCATTGAGAAAGTGACGATAAATGTTAGAGATACGTTCTAAAAATAAAAACTGAGTAGTTAACGTGGTGTTTAAAAATGTTCATATAAATTCTTTAGTCGTATAATATTTATATAATTTTTCAATTATTTTTTTTAGTTTTATCATCTAAAGTTTTAAATAGTTTGCCGTTTATATTTTTTAAAGAAAACTCCCAAAAAAGCATATTAAAAATATAAACTCAAATAAAACAGTTTAATTATCTCCTTTAATTACATTGTTTAAATTTGATTTCTCAAACGAGATAATTAAAAGAAAATATAACTTGTTTTCCTTTTAAATTATTTTTAAAAAATATAAATTCAACATTATGTTCTTTTTTCATTATCTAATTAGATATATAAAATTAATTTACGTTGTAAATCAACATTTTCTGCATTATTAAAGTCAATTTAAATTAAGGAATTTATTTTTAAAACATTAATAATTACCATAGACTATAATATACATGGGCCGCTTACTTTAGTATTTCTGCTATTTGATGACTTGAAACACTGATGTTCGGAATTCCCGATTCTAAATAACGTAATTGCTATACAGGAAATAAAGTTATTGATATCAGACTTCTTTTTTATTTAAACGCTATGATTTTCTCAATGAAAAATTAAAATCGAAAGTTGTACAGAGCGGAAACATGTATAGATCAGTGTTGTGTGCGCACGGAAAAGAACATAAGCTCTAAAAATAGAGCAGGCGGTCCATCTTTTTATAGTCAATGATAATAGGATTAATAGGCCTACAAGTATTCCTTTAAAGTTGAAAAAAATGCGATTTAATTAAACGGACCTTGTATGACAATTACTTTATTTAGAATCGGGAACCAATACACAATATAACGCAAGTATATAAGCCTGTTTTATTTATTGCAATAATGAAACAAACAAATTTGTTTTAGAAATAATTGTATTTATGCTTAATTAAGAGAGATGGGCATAAAAACTCTTTTAAATGTAATTAGTATGTATCAATTAATGAGAGCATTTTCCTTGAATCCTCTTAATTGTTCAATGTCAGGTACACATTTAGTCACTTATAAGTGTCCAAGTTTAAGTGATCACTTGGTATGATTAACACAGCATTCATATTCGATTAAATATGTTCACTAGTGTAAATTAAACTTAAAGTTGAAAATAGAGCGAATTCCTCGCCGTTGACAACTGATGACTTTCCTAAGCAGCTATTCGATTCATGTTTTCCCGCAAATCGTACATTTCGCAATTTTTAGGATGTTTAAAATAATTTAAAAAATGCCAATATCCCTTCACTTCAAGTGCTTTTTGAGACCCCGGCTTTGTAAATGCAAGTTCAACTCACTGAAATGTGTCGCTATGTCATTCAGAAACATCGGCTTCAACAGCCAGTTCTCCTCATTCAATACAGGAATTGTTTTTTTTATTAATATACACCGTAATTTCTTCTATACCAGAAATGAATTTATCCAAGACTTTACCTATACTCCTTATTGCTTACTTCTAGAAGAGACTTAAGTAAAAAAAAACTATACAATTGACAATAGATGCAATCACAAATCGCAAGGCCAATGATGATATCTTTGCATACAAATATTACTGAACTAAAACAGTCGACGTCCAGTGTGATTCCCAAGTAGTTCACCACGCAGCACCAATTATTTATGCTGACGTACGTTGTTTTTATTTGCATTAAATAATCTTCTTGGCGGTCTCTCGCGTGCCACTGAAAATCGTTCTGCGTGCAAAGTCTGGTATGCGTGCCTTAGGTTGCTGACCCCTGGGTGTAGACACGTGATGTACTCTAGCTAGATAGACGGAGAGCGAGACTGAGAGAGAGTGTGTGAGAACGAGACAGTGAGAGAGAGGATCGAAAATTAGTGTATATGTTTTGAAGATGAGGAGAGAGGCAGAAAGAGTGAAAGACACGGAGCGAGTGCAAATAACGTAAAGAGAAAGAGAGTAAAAGAAGGCAGACTGAAGGAGTGAGAGCGAATAGGACAGATAAAGAGAGAGAGATTGATTTAGAAGGAGTAATAGAGAAAAAGACAGAGCGAAAAGACAGAGAAAGAGAGGAAGAATAAGAGAGAGATAGAGAATAACACAGAGATAGAGAAAGAGAATGGGAGAGAAGGAGAGAAGACGAATAAGACCAGAGATAGGAACGGAGAGACAGGGGAGGGGAGCGTGGAGAGAATGACAAAGGGAAAGAAGTATGTGTTTAAAAAATAGGGAGAAGGCAGATAAACAGTGAGTGAAAGAGATAGAGAGAGAGAGAGAGAGAGAGAGAGAGAGAGAGAGAGAGAGAGAGAGAGAGAGAGAGAGAGAGAGAGAGAGAGAGAGAGAGAGAGAGACAGAAAGCTAAAGAAAATCAGTTTCTGTATGAACGATGTTTATAGAGAAAGAAAAAAAATTTCTGAATTATCCTCATGTTTGTTTGGTGAATAATTTACAAGTCTGGCAACTACGGGAAGTCTATAGCGATGAATATTTGGCAAAGACTATTTCCCGCCAAGAAAATTTCAACTAATATCATCTCTGTAACACATACTTCCAACAAAACACCAATGGCCAACACTTACAATTTGGATGGCTAGTGAAACAGAACGTCCAGTTTCATTTAACAATTGGCAAGATTTAGAATAGTTCGTCGTCTAAAGGTCAAGTTGACCCTTGAAGTCCAAAATTATCTTACAGATTAACGTTTTAATATCATTTTTGTGTTTTATTAGTTACCTTTTAAAATAGGTTCAACATAATAGGATATAAAATTTAATCAAATATATCGTAATTTCACATGCACTTTTTAAAGGTGTTACGTATAGGTAACGCCAGGCACACCTGTACCCATGAGCCTCACAGCTGGCGAAGTGTGTAAGCCACTGTTACCACCAGTGGGTCAATGCATGGGACAACGGTCGTCGCACGCCTCCATCCATTCCTCCGTGGGTGTCGGGGCGGGGAATGAGTTCATAAGAGCAAAAAAATGCGTCAGTGCGGCATGGCATGGATTGAGCCAATGGGGATGGAGCATTACTTTAAATGTAAACCTTAAGTTATATAGTTAATGGCACGCGGGAAACCTCCAAAAAGGCAATTCAAGTTTCTACTACAAGAAATCAAGTGCCAGAGAACAGGATGACTTCTAGGGTGTTGGCACGCATGAGTGAATTAGAAATCCTACTTTGGCAAACTATTATCAAAATGTTGCCGACCCCTGCTCTAGAAAGATGTTGATGTTTTCCCTTTGCATAGAGATTTTCCTGTCAACAAAAAATTGTTTTTTAATATGCATTAGCGTAAATGAGAATTAACAACCTATTTGGCTATAAGAATGTAATGATCCTTTCTTTAAAGTTACTTATCGGTTATATTAGTACATTCATTATAACTTATTTTGTAGCCTATTTCACTTTCTTACGTGCTACATACAGAATGAGTAAAGAACTTTGAGACGTATAATGTAATGAGATTTTTTATTTCAGAGAGACTTTTCTCTGATCTAGCTGGATCCAAGAATTCCCAGATTTCAAAGTACTATAGGAGATTTAGTTAATACCTTTGAACTGTGTACAAAATATTACCAATTTATTATATAAAATTTCACTAGCTAATATTTTTGTCTGTGCCAAATAAAAGAGTTTATTTTTTAGTTTCTGAAATTCAGGTTTCTAAAATGAATGCCCAATCGCCTGTAATTTTATAATTGAACATATATAGACATAAAAATACTTAAATAAATATTCGCTAAATCGATTATAATATCGTTATTTCATTATATCAAAAGATTCAGTTAGAGTAAAATAGTTCCGATTGTTTAGAATAAGTAAAAGATATAAAGAAAATCCAAAACCTAGAATCGAATATATTTAGTAACTCAACCTATATTATAATTACGCTTAATGTTTAAAATATGTCTGTATTAAGAACCAATAGATAAAAGAAATAAGTTAATATGCTGTAAGCTATTAAAGCTGCGCTTGAAGTAGCTATATATATTATACATACGATATAGATGTGCCTTTATGGCTGGCCTATGCAAACTTTTTAAAACATCCGAGAATACGTTTTTACCATACGGAAGTGACTTTTTGCAAGGGAACAAAATTTAAAAAATCACGACCCACTAAATCTATATTTAAATATTATTTTAAAAATAAGAACCGATTAAAGATTCGAAACACGTGGCTATAGATTCAAAACACGTGACAATAATTATTTTTTGTAGTCGAGTTCCCATTAATGACGTCACGTCCCTTTGTGTGCCGGAAATTGAACATCCCAAATGGCTATGACCTTTGGATTTTATCGCCCGAAAAAACTCACACTTGTAAGTGCTAATATTAAACTAATTAAATGAAAGTTATGTTTAATATTGTGTATAAATGATTTTATTAGCGTTCGGGCACTCTTTAGACTATTTTCTATCAAAATCAACTGTTAACTCAATTATGATAAAAGCTCTTCACCGTAAAACCATATTTCTGAAACTGTTTCTATAAAAAGAGGTAGTTAATTATGTGACTATGCACTATGGCGTAATGTGCCATTTTATGTGCCCCACTCAAAGGCTTAATTACAGTGCACACGTACACTATTTCTCTTGAAGTTTAATTCGGCAAAAGGCGAAAATTGAATTCTTCTCCGGTTTATTTTTTAGCGTGTGGGTAAATTGTAATTCTTTCTCAACTATTAATTTATTTCATAGTTAATTAACCCTTACAGTCCCGGGCGCGTATATAGCGGGACTGAAGGTATGCATGGGAAAGTAGGTCGGTAAAGGAAGGGTTAAGTAAAAAGAAGAAGAAACCAACAGAAGCTATTTGGTTAATTTTTGTTTTTTGCTTTCATTGGCTTTTAGTGATGTTTTAAATTAAGGGAGAAATTCGGGTTACGTGTTCAATATAATATATAAACCAAAGGTCAAATCATAACCAGCAAGTTTATAGCTTCTATTTCTATCAAATAATATGAAACCAAGATTAATATTAGTAGCCGTACGGCCGGTGAAGCAAAGTTCAACAGTTTCTGTGGCCACTTAGGGATTGTATGACCAGCACAACACCCAACCGCCTTCTTCGCCCACCGTTATGAACGTACGTATTTGAGATTCGTTAACTTTGTGATTTGTTAAAAGAAACATTCACAGTTCCCGCATCACCTAACTTTTTGTTAGAAAAAAACACACGATTATAATATGGACATTTGTTTGATTTTAGATAAAAAAAGTCCTTGACGGCAACCTCTAGCAACGTAACCCAAAGTGCAACTTCACTGTGTTTCCGGAACCTCGTTCCGGCATCGGTAACTATGAAGTACATGTAAGTGAAAATTTGAAATATGGAAGGAACCAGCATCAACACAACGCACCGCTAAGTCTCCAGCGCAACTGTTCATTTCTTAAATGGCGTCACTTACGGACAACCCTTACCCCTCAAATACCGAGGACGTCACATCAACGTCATAAATAAAATAAAGAAATAGTCAAACTATGCAAAGTCAGCAAATATTTCTTTATAAAAAAAACCTGCGGTAGTTAAAGGGTTAAACGGGAAATGCACTTCACAACCTCAGGAGGCTACGTGGCAGTTTTACCAAAAGTTCATCAGACGTGACCTAGTCTTATGCCGTAATAATTTGTTTTTTTTTTATATCAGAGCCAGGTTCTCAATACAAGATAATCAAAATAAAAAACTCGCATTATCAGGAATTTTAAAATTCCTATATAGGAAAAACAAAAAAAAACTATTAAAAAACCAGAACACACGCAGTTATTAAGGATGTAAAAGAATATCACCCTCTCCTCCTCCCTCCTCTATTGAACAAGATGAGATAATTACAAACGTATATTCCCAGCGGGCATATCAAGTCGTATCGGCGGAGAAATAAATACGTGAAAACCACGAAAACACGTGGAAATCACGTTTTTCCACGTCGGAACGACGTGGTGTGCCCGCTGGGTTTTTTTTGTTTATAAAAAAACAAACCCTAACGCTTCAGTAGTCTGATCACAAGTATGTTGATAAATGTATCAAAGGCAAAAAAATTTGTAGCATAAAAATGATAACATGTGTTGTCATAATTAATGACGCCAGAATTCTTTTCTCTGTTAAAATCAAAGTTCGAACCTTCCTTTTTATTCCCGTCTCTGTTTTGACCTGTTACGAATTCACGCAATCTATCACACGCATACACACACACACACACACACACACACACACACACACACACACACACACACACACACACACTCACACACACACTCACATACACACACACGATTCATCCCCTCTCTCCCCTTTCGAAAGGCAAAGAATATTTTCTCTCTGGGTAATGAGTTCTTTTTGAAAATTTTGGAAGTCGTGATCGACAAAGTTTGGTATTTTTTTTATCTGATGTGATGATGTAATTATTAATTGGCCCTCGCTTCACTCTCGCTGCATCACTAGATCTTTTTTTTTAATAGTCAACCTTAGCACTCTTTTCAACTTTTCACACACCAGTGGCATGGCCGTGATTGCAAGTGATTGGGGGGGGGGGGGGGGGAATGGGTGCAAGGAAGGTTGGGAAGGGGAGGGTATGGCGGGTACCAGCAGACTAATTCTCAACATGTAAAACAACGATTGAAAAACTAATGCTTTATCTAATGGGCCGTATTGCTGCTGAGAGTTAACACCCTTGCCCCTTATACAAGTCAATCTTATATATAGTAATTGTAAAATGGGCAAGGGTGTTAACTCTCAGCAGTAATACGGCCCATTGTAATTAGCGGGAAAGTAAAAGTTCACTTTAAGCGTCTGCTTGATAAAACAAAAAAACAATTTTACTTTGGCACAATTACTTCTAATTATATCGGTATCAACATTAATTGTTCATCTTTATCAACATTATAATTATAGACATTATAATTATAGACATTTGGCTTCATACATTTTTTATCACGAACTAGGCGCACGTCTGGCTGGTCGACGATCCCCATAACATTATGTCCGACAAAAATTCGCGCCTGCCTCTAGTGCTCGTTTTTTTAAAATGGCAATGGTAAAAACGGCAAAATTTAGAAAAGCGTTAAAAAGTGGCAAAAGTTAAACTTTGCATTCCTAAAATTCCTAATGTTTTTTTTTTTAATTGAAAACAGTAGTATAACTCGACGTTTATCAACTGAGTTAAGTTAAGTGTAAGATCGCTAGCATGTGGCCCCCTGGGAAAATAATACTTGGGTAGATTAAGGGAAACACTCCTGACCCGGAAACAAACCCTGACCCGGAAACAAACCCTGACCATCACCAGGATTCGAACACAGGAACCTTCGGTCGGCCATGTCCCACTTTAGTATTTAAGACTACATTATTACTATCTACGAAAAGTGTTCTTGATATCTATTTTAGCTGTCTCTGCTACTTCTTCTTCTTCTTTGTTCTCAATATTGATCAATGGAGGGGTTCAAACAACACGGCCCTATTGCTATTTGGTGAATTGCACGGTGGTTTCCAGGTCTGTCTCTTTTCCATACAGTTTAGAACAAATTAACTAAATTGATATAAAAATAATTTCCTCGGTTTTCGTCGGTTTTCGGATTTCGTCTCTTCTTGTCGAATGGAGTATAGACGAAAACCAAGCTTCGTCTGTATGTATATTTTCTTTTCATAAACCAGCTCCCTGACTCTTCGCGCGCGGCTCAGATATCCCTAACAACCTAGTTAGAAAAGCTTATTAGAGTTATCGATCGTAATCACAGATGGTTGCTATGCAAAACGTCATTTTGCGTGGAAGAATTTATAAAAAGGACAAAGAACGATATAGATTGAAACATAATATATAAACGTGTCATCATTAAATATTCATATTTCATGCTTGACCATTTAGCATTTGCATGAAGATAAAATTTACTACATGTCAATTGAATAGATTTCTGGTATACATATTTCTTTCTTTATTATTTAAAACTAAGAGTCATTAGGAATTCAAATTACAACAATAATTTAGTAACATAAAAGACGTTCGACTTAAATTTTAATATATTTCTTATGGGGCTGGGGTGGTCTGTTGTCAGAGCATTGGAAGGTCTCTGAAGGCCTAGGTTTCAAATCCGGATAAAATATACCATGTCTTTTTTTATTACGTAGGTGGCGCCCTTGTAATTTCCAAGCTTTAATGGGATAACTGCCAGTAGAGAAATGAGGCAATGGACTGGCTACACTATCCACATGAATACTAAGAGCACAATGGTAAATTTGAGCGCTTTTTCTCTCGACTGATGGATCAACATGGTTTCTACTAGTCGTTGTTTAATGTCGGGGGCTTTGGGGCGAGGGGGTGTAGTTGTATCGCAGAAGAGGCTTAGTCAAATCTAGGAAAAAATGACAAAATGTAGTTTCAGAATTTTTTGTTGATAAAGCTACGCAGGGGAGCTTACTTCAGCAAGGTTATCTATGTTATCTACTAAAAGTTAGTGTGAGCCACAAGAAGAGAAAAAAAACACACAAAACGTGTACTTGAAAAAACATAGAATTGTAATTGTGTGAAAAGCTTTTTTGTTTCATTCTGCCTCTTTATCAAGAGGCACTTTATTTTTATTTTTTTAAAAGGGGGGGGGGGAGGGGGCACGTACAAACAGCGTTGAGGTAGGTTTAGTAGATTTATTCCTGTGTGTGGCCATGAACTCTAAAAACACTCGGAATGAACGAAAATCAAAGGGGATTAACTCCAGTTTATATTTTTCGTCACTTCGCTTAATACTAACTTAATAGTCGCATTTTTTTCTCTTCATATTTGAATGTTCATTAGAGTGTAGATAGATATATTATGTGATTAACTGTCTTACTCTCATTTATTATAAGGTCATAAAAATAAGGAGTGGGAACATAATATAGCTTAATCCAATTAATATCTTTTATGGAAAAAATGCCTGTCAGTTTCAAACAGCATATCAATCATATAAGGAAACATCTGGATGTTATATAAAAATTAAAATAAGTATCACGTCTGACCAAATTGACCCATAGAGCCGGTGAACCAGCGTTTACCAGTTTCCGTGGCTACGGCATACTAGGTGATTGTGTGGCTAGCACTATGCACCGCCGCCTTTACTTTACACAAACTAAAGTACCTATCAAAGCTGTGTAGACTCAAGGACACCGTCCAGACCGGGGAAAAATCCTAGCCTGTACCAAGATTCGAACCCAGGACCTTCCGTATTCCAGCTGAACGCGCTGCCGCTAGACCACCGCGAGCCCCCTGGACGTTATATATGTTGATCATTATGATTATTGTGTACATTTATCGCAACAAACTCCTTGTCATTGAACCACATGAATAAACTTTGTTTACAAAGACATAGAAATAAGGGAGGGAATTCATCTTAAGATTTGCACCAATGAACCTTAAACTATCTCATCGAGGATCCCCAGAGGGCAGAAATGTTGAGAATGTCTGCTTAAGGCATTATCAGTTTGACTTTTACTGATGCACTTGATAACCCGACCAAATTGATGGAGATAACAGTTAGATTACTTCGCATAATCTCCGAGATACTTTTTCATTTTGCGTAAGCTTAGCGAAAATGAGAAGATTAGCGAATATAAAATATTGCCGTTTTGATGACGCTCATTCTATGAAAAAAAAATGTATTTGTGTCCTACGCTCATCGGCGGTCGGAGTCTAGTCTTGCATTTTGATCAGAGTTTTAAATGATGTTAAGTTACTGGGTTGTTTTTTCTTAGACAACCCATTCCATGCCTTGATTTTAATCGGGAAGAATGAATTCTTAATCATGTATTCTTGCATATGGGATGAAAAAAAGGTGTTTTCGTCTTTATGTTTATATGAGCATTGTAATAGAATGTTTTTGTGTTGTATTTTTAAATTAGAGTTTAATGCCTTATGTATTATTACTTCTTTACACTTTGCCCTTCTGTCTTATAGTGTTTCTAGGCTTATGGATTCAACTATTTGTGTTACTCTTGTCAGTTGTGAATATTCGCTAGTAAAGAACACTGCAGCTCTTTTCTGATTTTTTAAATTATTTTTGTCTTGTTTTTTTAGTTGATGGGCCTTTTACAGAATAAATACTAGTTAACTTATATACAACTACCAAAAGAATGAAAAACTAATAAAACATTTAAATATTAGTTAATTCATTTTTTATTTTATTGATGAAATACTAGTAAACAAATGAATTATTAATGATCCAATGAAATACCAGCAAACGGGTAAAGTACTTGCAAACCTAGTTTACCCAAATAAACAGAGATTTAAACAGAAAAAGTAATAGATCTATTCAAAAGGAAAATATAGCTTTGTTCCCATGAATCCACAAATTTCCTGTCTACGACAATGAACTTCCGGGTGAAGGTTATGATCAGCTGAGCGCCTAGCGGGTCAAGACATGGACAGATAAACATGTCGGCCTTATTATTGTAATTCGATAGAAGCTGTATCCTTCTTGGGGTTTGAGCACACAGGATATAAGAAACAGCTATGAGATGTTGTTATCTTATTTCAATTGTTGTTGCATATGTTCTCATCTTATATGTTACAGACACACCTTCTATAAAGTCCTATGATCCTCAGTGGTCTGAGTCTAGTGTTGCATTTTTTATTTGTCTTTAAAATGATGTTAAGTTACTGGTGTTCCTGGTTTTGTTCAGGCAACCCATTCCATTCGGGAAGAAAGAGTACGTATATGCATTAAAATTTGTGCTCGCATAAGGGATAAGGAACGTATTTTTTGTGTATATTATAATGTCTATCTGAGCTTTGTAACAGAGTGTAATTATCTTGCATTTCTAAGTTAGAAATTTTATTTCAGTGCATCACAACTTCTGCGAAATATTTTTCTTTAAATAGTTTAAATTAAAAACGTTTACATATACAACATAAACAATATAATGCATACATAAAAAAAAATGAAAGTATATGCAATATACAGTATTATAAATTAAAAATACAGTAAAATACACAATACCAAATTAGAGAGTTTGAATCATGTGAAGTATACAGAGGGCTCAGAATATTCTATAAACAATACAAAAAAAGCTCTATAAATGTTTACTCCATGGTAATCAAAAATTGAAACTTTATTTTCTTGCTGCTAATCTTGGCTTCGAAAATCAAATGTGAAAGCTAAAAAAACTATCTAATGTTTCAACAAATGGTAGTAGAAAATGCTCTTCACACTATGATTAAAAAAACATATAATACAAAAAAAAAAAACTCCTAGTGCAATGACCGTAACACTACCCAAAACAAACAACTTGCTGATAAATTGGAAAAGAAAAACAAAAATCCAGATCTGTGTTGATAGAAACTTCTCACAATGACTCAACAGTTTCAAATCAAATATACCAAATGTTGATATGATTAAAAATAAAATGAAAGGCAAACCAAATTTCTTTTCAAAATAGTGATTTGGTGAAAATGATTGGTTAAAATATTAGCCTACATTTCACACGTTCGTTGCGATTTTCATAAGGCCTTTTTTTTATAAATATTTGGAGTAGTTCATTTTATTGTCGAAATAACATTGATGATATGGTCTACATTTAGACAATGTTAAATATTAGAAAAAAAAATATGTTTTTAGCATAACTGCAACTTTGTTTTTTGTAACGTTGTATTTCGTTTTGTACCTTGGCTTCTTCAATACACACAAGGGTATTTGTTTTATAATAAAGGGGGATAATTTCTCAGGCTATCCAATCACTTATTCCTTACACATATTTGATATAAAATAAACCACTTGGAATGTCGATTATATTATTTGTATAAATTGTTGCTTGTATACAATGGTTTGTTTACCTTTTTGGTTTTGTGTTTATCTGTCTTATAAGTATTTAATACCTTTCTTATTACCTAATGTTTTTGTGTGCCCCCCCCACCCGACACGTCAAAATCGGCCACTGAATTTTATGAATTTCTAATAATATATATTTTCAAGCAAACTGCGCATGCTAATTGCAGTAACAGGAATATAAGTTCTAAAATAAATGATAATTAGTATTATTAATAATCCCATCCTCTTCCATTTTTCTCGTTTCGATGCAATTTTTAAATGTATTATCCTTTCGAACTTTCTCATCCGGTAGTTCCCTGCCACTGTGTTTGTGCGATGCTGCAATGCCACTTTTACTATCTTTACTTCACTATGGCCAGGGGTCCGTCGTGTTGCCCTAATGCCTGATATATATCTATTCTTCGAATTGCTCTTGTATTGATGTGGTCATTATAGTAGATACTAAGAAGGTTTCTAAAATCAACACTTCGGGTGAGATGCTTCAACATATACACAATTGCATCATAAAAGCTTATGGATTAGATGCACACAACGAAAATAATTATTTTAATAAGTTGTCCTGTTTTGGGTTTAAAAACGCTAAGTTCTTATAGAGATACTCTTTAATGAAACAACAATTTTGCTAAAGATATAAAAAAGAATAAAATACCTGAGTGAGGGTACAAAAGGTGTCTTTTGTAATTTAGAATAAAAAAAAGCAAAATAAGCAAAAAGAATGAACGTCAGAAATACACGAACAAAATTTTGTTTTTGTAGTAAATGTAGTAAAATGTATCAATGTGCTAAGTTTCAGCTCTATAGAATGACGGGAAGTGGGCCATTTAGTCTGTCTAAGATTTTGCCAAAAAGACTCAGCTGCCAAACACGAACCAAAGGCGAAGTTAATGTAACGGATTTTAAAATTAAATGTGGATCTAGAATATTTGAGATAAAAAGAAAAGTGGTCGTCATAATTAATACCTGTGAATTTAAAACGTATAGTCAGTTATATTGTACGACATCAGAAGAGAATCTAATGGTTAGGTTCACCTTATCATTCTGAACATGGCGAGTTCAGTCAGTGAGACACACATTTGCGGCTCTGTTTAAGCTTATACGGAAATATAATTTGGTAAAGAGCATTCTTACACTTAGCTTGCTTTAGTATTTCTGCTATATGATGACTGGAAACACCGATTTTCTGAATTCCCGATTCTAAATAAAGTAGTTGCTATAAAGTACTTTCTATACTAGTTCCGTTTTATTTAATCGCGATGATTTTCTTAATTAAATTAAAATCGAAAGTTGTATACAGCGGAAACATTTATAGATCAGTGTTGTATGCGCAGGGAAAAAGAATATAAGCTCTAAAAATAGAGCAAGCGGTCCATCTTATTATAGTCAATGATAAAATGATAATAGTAGAACAAGTATTCGTTTAAAGTCGAAAAAATGCGATTTAATAAAACGGAACTTGTATCGCAACTACTTTATTTAGAATCGGGAATTAGAAAACAAGAATATAAGAGCATAAAAAACTAAAGCAAGCGGTCCATGTATATTATAGTCTATGGTAGCCTATAGCTGAATAATACAAATCAAGAATCGGGAATTCCCGGGAAAGGTTACTTTTCTGCTAACTTAAAAGAGCTGAGATCAGAAGCAACACAGCCAAGGTTGAGCCCACCCCCTCCCCTCTACCCAAAAAAAAAAAAAGTGTCAATTCGAAATTCTCTAATCGAAAATGAAAATTATCCTTATACTTTTTTATGTACACTTTTCTCAACTGAAAATCACATTACAATTTCAATTGATTTTAAATCAATACATTTCGTAAAATCCGTACTAATGGCTAAACATTAAATGGACATATGCATTTTCCCACGCGAGTAAAGTTTACTGATAATTATTTGATTATTTGATAAACAGTTCATGGCAGATGTAAATAAGCCCACGGGTCACAACGTTATTGAACTGAGACTCTAATGGATTTTTTGAAATTTAAAATTATCTATGACATTTTGATGAAACGTAAACAATATCTTGATACAAAAAGAAATAATGTTTGTATTCAAATGGTGGGGGGGGGGTGGGGGTGTTAGAAATGAAAGCAATGGAATTGTATCTTTGGATCTTTCAAAAAAAAAAACAAAGCAAGACATGCCAAGATGTAAATAAAGGTAAAAATTGCCTCTCAGATAATACCTCCGCTATACCACTGAGATTAATATCGAAATATACGTTGTACGTCTGAACGTTTAGAAAACAAGAATAGACAATTGCGGAAACGTATATCTTCTTACCTTGACGTAGATTTTTTTTCCAGATAGGTTTTGTTAAGTTTTTCTTGTCATTGGCGAAACGTAATACAACACCGTTTTTAATTTACGATATCTAGGGCAAATCATTGGGAAATAACAGGAAACTCAATAAACTGGATGAAATATACGTTTTTAATCAGAACTACTGCTGTGAATATATCTCTCCTATTTGTTTAATTTCAATATTATTTTTTCTTCTTTGTATAGCAAAAGTGAAGAAAAAAAACATATTTAAAGTATCCAGTCTTACCTTATTGTCTTATACACTACAGACGCTTCTTCTATAAAGATGATTATTGCGTCCTACGCTCATCCGCTGTTTGAGTCTAGCCCTTCAATTCTATTAGCTTTTTTAATATGATGTTAAGTTACTGGTTTTCTTAGTTTATTCACGCAAACCAATCCATGCCCCGTGCCACTGGAAAAGAAATTGTACTTATATGCATTTGATCTCACAGTTGGACCAAATTGATTCAGCATTCACCAAATTCTTGTGGCCACGGCATACTATGGGATTGTGTAGGCGTAATCAGAGACACCCTGTAGACCAGGCAACCTTTCGCTAACAGTGTGCCAAACTAGGATTTCTAAATCATTCAGCGTGCCAACAGCCTAAAAGTCAACCTGCTCTGTTATACTTTAATAAAATTATTTTTATAGGACAATTTATTTAACTCCGTAGCAAGACCTAGGCCAAAAGCAAAGGGGATTACATATAAAGCGTTTAATATTTCATATAAGATTAACGTGTTTGTGATTATCATCCTATATAATATTATAATTTATATCAAATACAATGTTATTATTAAACTTACAAATACATGGTAATTATTGCCTAAAAATTATTATTTGTTAGTCAAGATGAGAATCTATCACCTGCAAATGATAATAATAGTATTTTATGTTTTTTTGTTTTTTTGGTTATCTTGTTATTTAATGTGTTATTTATTCGGACAAGATTGAAATGCCATTATCGTTAAGAGGAATAGATACGTAGTAATCATACAAACTGTGTAGTTAATGTAATGTTTTAAAATATACATATAAATTCTCTAGTCATATAATATTTATATAATTTTCAAATACTTTTTACAGTTTGATATTTCAAAATTACAAATTGTAAGCCATTTATTTTTACTTTAAAGAAAAAAAAAGAAATAATTAGGTTAGTTAATAAGGATTAGGTTTTGCAGTTTGCAGTTAATTAACTAGTTAATTATCTCCCTTTAATTAAACAACGTTTACACAGTTGATGCTATGGTGCTATAGTGATGCAAAACAAGTTATGTATTATAATACAAGCTACATTGCCCGGCGTTGCCCGGGTGAAAAAAAAACAGGACTGTATAAGGTGCAGATAAAAATTGTATAAACTACAATTAAAAGAAAGTTATAAAGCTAATATTTACATTTTTTTTTTTTTAACTGAAGACTTTTAGGAAAGTAATTTATAATAAATATTTTAATTGGGTAAAACAATAGGCAAGTACTTTTATTTAACAAAAATCTAAATTGCCCGTAGATTTGAAGCCGGCTGGTCTTGCGGATAGTTCACCGGACTGTCAACCAAAAATCAACTGATAAGTCGCGGATTCTATCCCTGCCACCGACCGATCCATGTCGCCCTGCAGGAGTTTAATAATCTTCTATCTAGAAGGAACGTCTGTAAACTTATAAGATAAGATTTACAATGTCTTTTGTTTTTAATTGTTTGAAAAAAAAATTGTAGAAAAAAAAAGCTATAGTCTAACTGCAGACTCGAACCCGGGTCGCCCGCATAGCAGTCCGCTACGTTAACCACTGAGCTAGCGAAGACACATGTCCGATATGAAAAATTATTACACAGTCTATAGGCCTATGCTTAAATAGGTCAGTGACACAAACTCACGTGATTTCAAATTGACCAATGGGGATCCGTATGCGGACAAACACTCTCTTTATATATATATATAGATAATTAATATTACTGACTAATTATTATTTCTTAATCCAACAATATGGTATTCATTACAAAATCTAATTATTAGAGGAGTAAAATAATTTACGTAAAACAGTTTTAAAAAAACATTTCCTTCATTAAGTGTTGTTTTGTCCATTTAAGGAGTTTAACCTATATTTCAAACATTAATAATTACAGAAATGACATAATATAGTGCTATTAAATAAGTCTCTAACATTTATTACATTAATAATACAAATACATTTCTTTTAGAATTACTTATATTTAAGTTTAATTAAAGAAGATGAGCATAAAGACTCTTTTAAATGTAATTAGTCTGTATAAATTAATGAGCGGTCCTATGCAGTCTTTGTACGCTTAAAATAGCTATCGTGTGCGATAAAATCTATTCACAATTGTAAGTTGAGTCAAAAGCTAAAAGTAAAAGAGTGAATGCCTAGCAGTTGAGAATAGCAGATAGCTTTCCTCATTCAGAACCTGAAAATGTTTTTTTAATCAATAAAAAAAAACACCTCTTGAGGTCTCTCGCGTGCCACTGAAAATAGCTATGCGTGCCAAGTTTGGCACGCATGTCTTAAGTTGCCGACCCCTGCTCTAGACCAGTGCAAACACCCTACATCTATAACCAGGAACTTCTTTACGCTAATCGAATTCGCGTCTGCTCGTTCCCCGTGCCTTATAGCAGGGGTCGGCAACCTTTTGACTATACTGCGCCAAAATATAATTTCTAATTCATTCAGCGTGCCACGAGCCTAAAATGTATCCTGTTCTAGCACTCCATCTCTTGGGGTTATTCCGCGTGCCATTGAAAATCGCTCTGACTGCCAAGTCTGGCACGCGTGCCATAGGTTGCCGAGCAGTGTACTAAAATGTAACAAAGTTTTCTTAAAAAATTGGAGTTGGACCACATGTTTTTTTATGACCCAAAAACTGTTACCACTGGTTACCACCATGATTTTGTGACAAACTTTATAAGAACAATCATATTTAATAAATTGCCTTGAAAACTTTCTTTTTAAAATGTTTATACAGTGGAATATGCATTTGTCGCTCTGTAAACTGTACATGTATAATCTGTATTCGTTTCGTTGAAGTCATGTAAGAGCGAGATAAAAGAATTGGAATAGCAAAAATATTTGTTTTACGTGCGCTAAGCAAACATAAGAAATGCGTCAGAAATAATTTTATTTAAGCTTCTACAACAGAAACTTTATTTGGAGCTAGTCTTTTTTTTTTTATAAATTTGAATTTTAGTCTCACATATATAAGGATGGCACGACTCTCCTTCCTGTCCAACTCACCCCACTCTCCCATATATACTTTACACTTAACCTAAATATTAACCACCTAAACTAAATAAATTAATTCGTTAATGTTAAAGGTCACCATGCGTTTTACGTATACCCTGTTACGTAATTTAGACTTTAGGCGGCAATTCATGAAACTATTAAACAGAATCTAACTTTTCTTTTGCTTTTGTTATTTTCTACGTGAAGATGTTTAAAACACCGGCGTTTCATTTTCGGTGGGCGGTGAGATCTGTTTCTGGGAGGTAGGCAATAAGGACTTTGGGCCCGTTTTAAAACAGAAGCATTTCTACACCCTAATAATCCTGTTCTGAAGTGGAGTTAGACAAACAAAGGAGAAAGCTGGCATTTTCTCTAGCCTTTTTTTCATTATCATGTTGATCTTAAGTAATCTTATTATGATCTGATTTAACACCTTCTGTAATGATATGAAAAGGTGAAAGGTCATTTACTAAATTAATCTAGGCGTGTACTTCAGTGCATTTGTGCTATTTTTATAAATGTTTAGGGTTGAAGATGCAATCGCCGACAAGGTGTGAGTTTTTTTTAAAAAGTCCACGAATTCCTGGCTTGGCACACGGCGCATTGCAAGTCTGAAGGTCTATGGTTCGATTCAAGGTTAATGACTAGGCATTTTTTAAAACTGGGTTTAGTGGCTGAGGCTGATAAGTTTGTTTTCAGAGCTGAAATGCATCTGACATTAGTCAGAGAAAGTTAAAGCTTCTGGGCATTTTGTTGGCTACATATATTCCCTTGTATGCCGTGGCCTCAGAAACTGATGAAGGCTGCTCCACCGGCCCTAGTATCAATTTGGTCCGACCGGATACTTTACTTACTAGTTATAGAGTGTGTTCTATCCGAACTATTAAGATAACTGAAAAATAATAAGCAGGATCTATGCCAAGGAAAGCTTTAAAAAATAAACGGATTAAACAATAAAGGGTGCAGGGATAGTTTATTTAGAACCTCTGAGCAATCCAGATGTGGCTGTTTGAAAGGAGAATTTTGAACAGATGGGGTGGGGGGAAATTTGCCAAGGCTTTCGGCGGATTTATCGGTAGGAAACAGTTGTGTCCGATTAGAACTCTTCTTTTCTAAAACCCAATTTCCCTTAGAAAACTCGTGAATAAGTCATCAGTTGATCATAGTACAATCAGATCAGAACATAAGATATTAGATCCAGACTGTAACAGCCAGTGATTTGAGTTGAAAGAAAGTTACATTAAAAAGTAGTTTTTCTCCACCTGTCTTGTTGTGTGACACCATCAAGATTCAGACATAAGACACTCGAAGAAGTGAATCAAAATCAAACATTGAAATACGCACATGCCTACAACTCTACGGAGGGCTCGGTGGCCGTGCGGCAGTGCGTTGGCTGGCATACCAAAGGTCATGTGTTCGAATCTTGGTGCAGGCTAGGATTTTTTTTCCGGGTCTGGAGGGTGTTCCTGAGTCTACCCAACTCTTATGGGTACCTGACCTTAGTTGGGGGTAAAACAAAGGCGGCTTAGCATAATGCTGGCCACACCTAGTATGCCGTGGCCACAGAAGCTGATGAACGCTACTTCACCAGACCTATGGATCAATTTGGTCCGACTGGTAATTTACTTTTTACAACTTACATCAGATGGGGTATAAAAATAAAATACGATTGTGTTGGCTACCCAATCTCCTTGCATGCATTAGAAATCGAAATTTGTTATGTCATAATTCCGGACTAAGCTTAATCAACACACAGGTATATAACTACAATGTTTAAGCCCTAGTAGAAGACTCGCTGTGTTGTGTAGTCAGTCATTAGTCATATGTTTCTTGCCAGTTAACAATAAAGTAGGCCTATCCCGTCGGACCAAAAAATGATCATAGAGCCAGAGAAGCGTTCACCATGCTCAGCTGCCTTTACTTTACCGGAACTAATGTCAGGTACCCATCAGAGCTGGGTAGACTCAGGGACACCCCTCGAGTCCTGGGAAATAAACCACAATTATTCGAACCCAGGACTTTCGGTAAGCCAGTCGAACGCTCGGACAACGCGCCCCACATAGGATACTGTGCCATCATAATATGGCCACAACAAAGCATTTCGCAATCTCAGAATGCCTGCACGTTTAACTCATGTTTACAAGAAAACAGATCAAGAATTCTGAAGTGAAAAGTATAAGCAATGACAAGACAGACTGCCATCCACACAGGCTAGCAGAGTCTCCCCGAAATGATGCAAACGCACTAAAGATCAATTAAATGCTAACAAGGATTGATCTTATTGATCTTTTACAACAAAAGATCAGTCAGGAGATAATCTTTTCAAAATACCTGTAGTTTGACTGTTATCGTCATTATCGGTGTTAACAGTTGCAAGTTTTAAATGGTAAATAATTCGCCTTACCTGCGCGCATTAGTGTATGGAAAGAAGAAATATCAACATTCCCTTCCGCTTCATTCAAAATTGTTGCCTGGTGTTGTGTTACGCATCGCCAAAACTATCTTAGCCCCATCTCTATCCCGGCCATTATCACCCCCCCCCCTCCTTTTTTTATCTGAAAGGTGAAGGACGAGAAGAAAAACAAAAACGTCATCCCAAGATACGACACCGGCTTAAAGGATTACGAAGATTAATTTAAAGGATTTTTGTGGATTAGGGGCTTTTTAAGACCAAACGATCAACAGTTGATATAGTTTCGGTTCTTGTGTTGTTGTTTTTTTGGTTATAATGCTGAACGGATGGAGTGGGTGGGGGAGGGTAATGTAAGTAGGGCTAGTCCGCACAAGGGATTGTGTCGCACTAATATGACACAAAGTTTTATGGGGCACTATAAGAAAAACACCAAGTCACACACACAAACACAAAATAAGTTGGTCTTACAATATGTCATTGCAATATATATATAAATGCCCGTTATGTTCGCGAATAGTTACTTCATTACATAACTAAAACATAAGAATACAACACTTTGGTGGGCTAGATGGTCTATCTTAGAGTGGTGGCCTTGGTCAGTGGGAGCCGCGCCGTCTTCACCGGTGCTGCGCAGAATTACAATTAATAATGTAATAATTTATGATAACTTTGTTTCGTTGACCGAGTCAATGTGCTAAAATGCGATATCTGTGCCTTTGAGTTAGGGAAAGGGTGCCACAGTTGGTAATTACTTGAATAGGGCGCCGAGAGTAGAAATATTTTAGGAGCCACTGTATTCACAGATCATGTCGTAAAAGTGCGCCTCTTAATCTCCCATTCTCCCCACCCCCTCCCGGATTTTCATCTTATTGTTAGGACTCATCTGAGCCGTTTTATATTTAATTACATAATTATATTTATCACATACGAGTCGAGCATAGTCCACATTTACATGGTTTCAGAAGGACCCTAATGAACTGTATTTTACCGACGTCGAAACGATACAAGACAATTGAATGACCAATAGGACCGGGTGGCGATGGTCTAGGACTTAAAAGGTCGCATAGAAAACATCTCAACCAGACTAGAAGAGCGTAAGAAGGTCGTGGGGTCAAGCCGATGCACTCCGTTCCGCTGGGAGATAAGAAATAGGGATACGAAAAAAAACAGAAATAATATTAGTCTGACTTTGCGACGCTTGTTAGCGTTATTTCTACCTCTTGTTATAAATAACTTTCTTTTTTTATTTTTAATAGATGTCAAGAGTGGAATGACAAAGGTTAATATCATTAGACAGGTTCTCAAATGAAGCTCCATTAGGACAAGTGTTTTTACAAAACAGACACACTTATAAATCACCCCCAGCCCCAACACTAAAAAATGATACCCAGACTCTGTGCCTGTATGTAATAATAAACATGTCATCCACTCTGATAAAGAAATTACTTAATGTGTTCAATAGTGTGAATGCCTTCGAATGTGAAAATACCGTTACGCCATTTAAAACATCCTTTAATTACAATATGTGGTGAATTAATTGGTTGTATGGAACAATTACATTGATTCAATTGGACTGTCATAGAACTAGAACAACAAATGGTTAGATTTATTTTCTGAAGTAACGAGCCCACTGTCGAGGGGTTTATTGATGAGTCCGCTAAGAAGGTGAAAAGGTCATGGACTGTCTAGTTTTCTGTAGGCCATAATGTAGAGGCAAACTGATGAAAAGGTTAATCTAGAAGTACCAATTAACGATAAAGTGTAATTGACTTTCGTCTGGATGGGTTACACTGTTTATAATGATCATGGGAATGACTTGTTATGTATCATTCTTGGTACAGAAATGTGATAACTCTTTCAATGAGAAGGAACCATGCACCTGTGGATTAGCCACGAGTAGGGAGAGGAAAGTGGGGGGCACATGACCTCGAACACTCACAGAGAGACCTTCAAATATTTTTTCCCGAAACCGAGGAGGTCGTGTGGGCAGAGAGGCACTGCTGTACCCGTGGGCCGCAAAGCTGGCGAAGTGTGTAAACCACCGATACGCTCTCATTAAAGAGTGCACAGATGGGCTAAACGCATTGAAGGGGGGGGGGGGGGCAGCCCGTGTTGAGCGTCTGATATTTCATTGCACATATGAGAGAAACGGAGACCCGGTTGGGAGGAAGAAATGTTCACAAAAGCCCGTCTCACCAAACCCGGATGTCCAGGCCTAAATAAAGTCTGTGAATTATTTCTACCGGGCGACAGTGTAAGAATACGAGAGAGCCACCACGTTAATGATCCGCAGGGTGATGATCCGCAGGGTGATGAGACGCAGGGTGATGAGACGCAGGGTGATGAGACGCAGGGTGATGAGACGCAGTGGTGATGAGATGCAGTGTGGCGCATGTACTACGGAGACCGTGGAGTGGCTAGTCTCAGACAGGACCTTAAGTGTGCCCCCCCTACGCCCTTCATTCACCCCTTTCAATGTTACTCCCTGGACTTAAGAGCCGGACGGTTGACCCCTTGTTTTTTTAAAGAGTTATTTACGATCGATGGGCAGGTATACGTTAATAAGTATGACAGTTAAATAGATTTGTTGTTTTTAAGTTCAATTTAATATAGTTTACCATTCAGAACTATTTTCTATATAAACAGTAGGCCTACATTTTTATGTTTATATTATATGCTTATGAATGATATGTGATCTAAGCAAATCGATATATGTGAAGTATTGTGGATTCTGGTAATATTGATGAAATTCTTACAGATTTGTTGAATTTGCCTTCACAAGTAGACTCTAGACTCTAGACCTATAATACACCAAGAAACTGTAAACAAAGTATAAAAGGAAAAAGAACATTATTAGTTTGTCTCACCGGAGAGAATACAAAAGACAATCTGTTTAGCGAAGGTATTACTAGCCTAATTAAACAATTACTATACCACAGTAACAACAAAAGAGTTATTATACAAAATTTTAAACAGCGAAAAAACTACGACAAGAAAACTGGTTATACTGCAGGGATTGTGCGTGACTTAATTACGTTCTTTTGCATGCTGGTTAAATAGCCTATGTGTACAACCAACGCTAGGGGGGACTCGTAGTTTACAAAAAAAAGAGGGACGTGTTCTTTTTAAGTGTAATTAGACTCGGCCATACCACGTGAACACAGCTGAAGTCTTGATGGGAACCTGGTGCCAGGAATGTTTACAGCCTAACTGACACCTACCGCCAAAGCGCCTGGTTGTGAGTCCCAGATGTAGTGCAGGGGGGCTGGTCCCATGGTCTGTTCGGATTGCACAATTTTTGAAAAATTGCACAGAAAATAAAAAGATTATTTTTAACTACCATGGTTTGTGGAGATACTAAAAAAAAGCAGAGTTTTACGTAAAAATATATGCATATATACAGAGAGAGTGAGGGGTCGTATAGTTAAACAAAAGGTCTCCTATTGTTAGTTTGCTTGTGTTCGCCTAAATATTTTATCGCAATACTGTTTTATGTAGGTAGAGTTTAGATAAACTAGATCACGGGTCGGCACTTTACGCCACGCGTGCCAGACTTACTTGGCACGCAGAGCGATTTTCAATGGCACGCGGAAAACCCCTAAAATAAAAATTTGGTGCTAGATTAGGCTTACTTTTAAGCTGGTGGCACGCTGAATTAATTAGAAATCCTTTTTTGCCACCACACTATCATCAAAAGGTTGCCGACGCCTTTACTAGATGACAGCTAGTGCCATGGTAATAAGTGAAACATAAATGTACCCACAGATGGACAGAAAAATAAGTAAATAGTTAGTAAGATACATAATTAATTATATAGTGATATTATTAGTCGATGCATAGGTAAATTTATAGACCGATGGATTTGAAGATACGAAAATATACATAGAAAATTGTTTATAGATGGAGATACGTAGGTAGGCCCTAAATAGATGAATATGTAGTCAGACAGATAGGCAGATAATTAGGTAGGAAGCTAGATAGAATGAAAGATAAAAAAAATATACAGTTAATCGTGGATAAATAGATAGACGAATACCAAGTCTCTTTTTTTTCATTTGAAAAGAAATTCAATAGATCTATTTGTATAATAAAAATGTTTAATAGTTTAAAACAGTTTCAGATTTAGTCTAATTAATTTGAAACTTGAAATTTTATATCAGAAACTATTTCTAGTTTCTCCTTGATTCTTTCATTATTTTTTGCTGAGGCGAAAAGTTCTGAGAAAAAATACAGGGATATTCAGATGAGGCGAATGTCCGAGGCGATTTCCGGTTAGAATCCTCTTATCATTAAATTTACAGATTTGCCCCATTTGTGAAGAACGATCTTTAAGTCCTACGCATATACGTAGGTTGCATCTATTCTAGCTTTAAAATGTATTAAGAAATGTTTTTTTATTTTCTGCTGGTTCGGGCACCCTATTCCATGCCTGAATATAAATGCAAAAGAAATAGAGCTGGGTAAACTCAGGGACACCCTACAGACAAGGGAACAAATTCTAGCCTTCACCAGGATTCAAAGCAAGGTACCTTGTTACTCCACCAGAATGCACTGCCGCTCGTCCACCGCGCCCCCATAGTGTTTACAGAACTATAATTATAACCATTGCAAGTAGAAAAAATGTAACAACGAAAAACAAAAAAAATATAAATATATTAAGTTACAATGCTATACATGGTTATTGCAATGAGATCTCAAGGATTAAATAACAATATTCTATAAACAGCTTTCTATATCAGAGGATGAATACGACACATTTAGTGATTGTTTGTCTAATGGTGGCACAGGGGCCGGGCTGGCAGTGCGTTTGGCTGGCGTACCAAAAGGTCCTGGGATCGAATCCTGTTGAAGGTTGGGATTTGTTCCCGGGGATAGAATCCACACAGCCCTGACGGTGTACCTGACCTTAAAGTAAAGGCGGCTGGGAGTGCGGCATCGTGCTGGCCACACAATCCCCTAGTATGCCGTGGCCACAGAAACCGGTAAACGCCGCTTCATCGGCCCTATGGATCAATTTGGTCCAACGAGAAATGAGGGGGGGGGGGGGGTTGTTTGTCTATACCACTGTATTCCTTCTATGTGCTTATACTCTCAGTGTAGATTCGAATCAATAAAAGACAAAGAGAACACACACACACACACCCACACACACGCATACACACACACACACATAAAGAAGTAAGTGATAAAGTAAATAGACAAGAAAGGAAAAGATTTATGAAACTTGAATCAATATCCATAGTCTAACATTCCACGACTTCATTTATTTCATTTAATATCCAGGAATCCGATATTCTCACTTTCCCATTGGATAACAAATATACCAAAAAAAATTTCAAATGTTCCGATGTTTTAGTATTGTGTTTTTTTGGTGTGGCTAACATTCGCATACATCAAGTAACACGACCAGGATAAAGTTAGCTGTAAATATGAACATTTAGCTTGTAGGGTCTGTTGTTTGTTATCATCCAGTGCGAATGTCGGAGCCGCCAAAGTAACGCGTTTTTCCTCAGATATATCTATCTCATTATTTAGTTTACATGCTTGTTGCTATTGTTTTTATTTGTTTTCGCAACATCATCAGACAGATGGAAGAGTTTATTGAGAACGGAATTACGATTCAACAGTGCAGAAGTGCAAGATAAATATTTCTGCGTAAAACCCTCCTACATAGAAGTCTCAATATACTATTAGAAGAATATTTAATATTAATTATTATGGCCTGGGTGTTCTGTCGTCCAACTAGGGTCTGTTTCACTATGAAATAATACACTCAAGCCACTCTATGAATGTTTAAAGAACAAATTAATGAATTAGGCAATGGAGTTGAAATAATAAAAATTTATTTTGGAAGACGTTTCAGATGTATGTATTTAAATTTTGTCGCGGTCCGTTAAACGCCTAGGAGTTTATATTGGACAAAATACAGAAACAAAATATATATATATTGTTACAAAAGTAATTTTATTTCCATAATTATATTGGTTATATTATTATTAACTAAAGTTAAAATGAAATAATCTTAAACCCGAAATGTTTCCGTGTTAGGAATAAAACATGTATATGTCTAGACACTACGTCATAGCATTAAAATGCGTCATATGTCAGCACGTGGGTTTGAGTCCGTTAGTTTTAGTTCTAGTTTGGGCGCTAATGTGTGAGGACTGTTTTTGACCACTTTCTTAAAGATAGGATTACGGCTTAGTATGATATAGAAGAATCTCAACTGATTAAGTTTCATCATATAATACTGGTGCATGTATTCTGTGTTACTGTTATATTTTATCATCTCAACTTGTTAAAATAAAATATTGTTTAATCATTCAAACAGGATTGTGGATTTCCTATATATTAAGGTACAGTTTATCTAAATCACTTTATACACAAAAGATTCACATCGCAACGAGTCAAATAAACATCAAATCTAATTCAATAACATCAATATAAATTCTTATACAACCTTGTGAGATCCAAGATGGATGTGAATCAAAAGAATATATAATAATACATTACTAAAAATATCATCATACGTCAGTAGCTGATTTCGCACGTGACAATATATATAACTTACGGTAATTGTATATAAATATTGATAGGATAAATATCTGTAATTTATATTGATAAGAGGAATATCTGTAATTTAAAAGACTTAAAAGAAAGACTCAAGACAACCCGGCCATCCAATATTTATTTTATTTATAACGTGTGTGTAGTTGTGCGTGTGTGTGTGCATACGTGTTTTCAGGTATAGACTACCCAACAATGACCGCACTCTTCAATGGACCCTCGAGAGAGATGAGTTACAGCAAAAGGAAACAAGAAGATAAGGTCGTGCCGATAGCTCTGAAGACTGCCTGCCGTGAGAGATGCTATCGGCACGTTGTATGCCGAGACAAGCCATCATGTACCGAGGTTAAACTCGAGTGTAAATTCTGCTAATGAAACCATGGAAAACAGGTAACGGAAACGGGGGGTCGGTGAATTTTCTCACCTTTTTTTTTTACTATTTTACCTGGTACGTTCGCGAGGTGTGTCTTTTGATTTAGTTTATGTGAGCACACACGTCAAACTCCTACTTTCGTCGGTTTAATTTTTCGTTAGTTTCAGATTTCGTCTAGTTTTTTTTTCCGCCCAAAAATATGCCTTTGAATATGTTATCGTCGCTTCCGAAGTTGAGCCTGAAGCTGAAAGACCAAGAGGGGTACTGACCCAGGATAGTCCTTTAATTTAATAATATAATACCATCTATTTCCCGTACTGACAATATTTATGTCTGAAATCGTCCACTGTAACATTATATAGTGGGACAAGGTGGACGAGAGATAGCGAGTAAGGCTGGCGCACTGAAGGTCCTGGGTACGAATCCCTTTTGAAAAGCTATGGTTTGTTCTCCGATCTGTAGGGTGTCCTTGAGTCTACCCATCTCCGATGGCCACCTGATTTTAGTTTGAGTAAAGTAAATGCGGCTGGGCATTGTGCTGGCCACACCATCACCGAGTATACTATGTCGACATAAACATGTGAACGCTGCTACACAGATGCTATGAATCACAATCTGAACTCTATAATATTTGAATATATGATGTAAATTACTTGCCATTGCATAAGGATAACATATCATCTAAACGTTGCATTGAATATTTTAAAGCTATTTTTTGTGTGTTTAAGTCTCTACCTTAGTTAATCGTGTTTTAATTTTCCGATGAAAAGCCTTTTGTATAGAAGGTCAATAATTCCAACAAAATTCCGACTACTCTGTCAATTACTCAATGCATTTTCCAGATTCAACAGTAATCAACAAATACCCTGGGAATAGTTTTATGACGCACTTCGACGTCATATGTCAATATGGTGTTTTTGTTTTTTAAAATACAATTACAAATTGACAAAAAGAAAACCACTCTTTTAACTAATGTAAAGCTGCTACAGGTCGACGACATGTTCTTTTCTGAAAAGAGAATCGCAAAGTAATAGAAGCACTTTCATTGTTCCATCCAGCTCAAGGCAGAGAAGTTCTATCATCACTTTTAATAACAGAACTCGAAAACACATTATTTTAAAATTTATCTTCGCTAAGCATTTCATATTATTTTTTGTTAGACCACTGCTGTTTTACTTGTATGTTAAATCGGTTAATGCTACATTTATTTGCTTTGTCATATTCGTGTTTGTAAAGTTTTGAGAAGATTAATTTTAGCCTAGAGAATTATATCCGCGTTCTTGCTTGCTTGTTGCTCAAGGCGCTCTGAGCTTAGATTATGTTTGTTGGCAGCGCTATACAAATAGAAATATTATTATTTGGAAGAAAGGAACACAAGAAATAATGAAACTATTTATTTTTGTGGATAACTGATGTAATGTAATTATAATAATAATGTACTAATATGTAATAATACATAATGCATTAAACTCGAATTTAGAAATACAACACAATAACAACCTGTTGCGATGCTCAGAAAGATTTTGAAATTTTGGCTCAGAAAGATATTCGGATCAAAATAATTTTAATTGTTTTAGTTTTTTTAAAAATATTTATACAAGTAAAATGTGAACAAAGATCCTTATTTATCTTCCCGAATTACATTAGTGCATGGAATGGGTTGCCTGAATAAAACGTGAAAAAACAACAAAGAATAAAATATGATAGTAAATTTTAAAAAATCCCTTGTCAAATGTCAAGGCTAGACACTAGGCTTCATAAAAAGGAACTTTTACAAATGTAATAAGAACATAAAACCAAAATGATGTCTCAATTTTTTGTTCCATTACCTTAACGGTCGTTGGGGGGAGCTATTAGGCATTGCGTGCCCACTAGTCCTTTCACATTGGTTAGACCTATACTAGGATATGCATCTTCTGTATGAGACCCATCAGCTAAAGAAAATATTTCAAAAATAGAACGAAAAGCGGCAACAATTCACAACTGACAAGAGTAGCACCAATAGTCAAATCACTAAACCTAGCAATACTAGAGCAGGGGTCGGCAACCTTTCGATAATGGCGTGCCACAGTAAGATTTCTAACTCATCCAGCGTGCCAACAGCTTAAAAGTCATACTACTCTAGCAGTCAATTTCTCGTAGAAGAAGCCTGAATTCAATTATTATTATTTTTTTTTTTTGGGGGGGGGGGTCTTCCGCGTGCCATTTAAAATCGTTCTGCTTGTCAAGTCTGGCACGCGTGCCATAGGTTGCCTACCCCCTGCACTAGTACACAGAAATGCAAAAAGTATAGTAATAATAATACATGGGCGATTAATGTTCAGATAGACGTAATAAGAACAACAATTTCCTTATCCCATAGACGATAACAAATGCATATAAAAACATTTAAACAAACTTACAAATTCACAGTATTTATATATATTGATAGATTAAATGGATGACGCTCATCTTGAAACTAGATGCATCAAAGTCTGGACTTGATCCAACTGACTCCTTGTTTTAAATCGTGAAGGTCATGACGACCCAATTGAGAGGACTAATAGAATCTCCATCGAGGATTGGTCACCTTGTGGGCGTGTAATTAAAGATTCGTTTTTTTCTTTCGACGCTCTTTTAGTGACCAGAAGTCACCATACATTTTCTCTTTCGGTAGTTCATTGTATTACTATTTCAACTGAAATGAAAGTTTAAATTTAGCTGTTTGAACTATTCGTCTTCTTTGAATGTTGCGGCATGAGTTCGTGGACTGAATGGAGTGTAGTAGAAGTTCTTATCTAAATCAAGAGTTCGAACCACTAGCAAAGAGACTAGCAAACTATAAAGCCAGCGTATAGGACGTACTGCCGAGTGGCAGTGCGTTCGACTGGCGTACCGAGGGTCCTGGGTTCGAATCCTGTTGAGGGCTATAATTTTTTTTCCTGGACTCGAATGTATCCCTGGGTCTCCCTCTGATGGGTACCTGACATTAGTTGGGAAAAAGTAAAGGCGGCTGGGCATTGTGTTGGCCATACAACCCCCTAGTATGCCGCGGCCACTGAAACTGGTGAACGCTGCTTCACCGGCCCTATGATCAATTTGGTCCTTCGGGATACTTTACTTTTTTTTTCACAGGAGTTAGAGAGTAATTCAAACTTTATGATAATATTACATTGTGGTCTAATATAAGATACAAATAACATAGCTGTTATAGATTAGTCTTACGAAGCAGGGAATTATGTGACAAGCACAATAAGAGAGTATCTTCGCTAAACTACTGTCCGGCGACGATCAGAAAAGCTAGGCGCCCCCATTAGAAGCAAGTTAAAAATAATTATGGATTCGACCAGAGAAATAGCAGACTAAAACTATACCGCTAGACCACCACGTCCCAACGCTTTCCCACAGTCAAACCAGACGTATTTGTATTATATTCGTGGCCAAAAGTAGGATAGAATTCACTAATCATTAAATACTCTTTCGCTTATCGCTAAATATAGAAGACAGGGTGGCCGAATGTCAGCGCGTTCGGCTGGGTCCTGGGTTCGAATCCTGGTGCATGCTATGATTTTTTCCCGGGTCTGGAGGGTGTCCACGAGTCTACCCAGCTCTGCGGGGGTAACGTAAAGGCGGCTGTGCATAGTGCTGGCCACACAATAACCTAGTATGTCGTGGTCGCAAAAACTGGTGAACGCTGCTTCACCGGCTTTAGGAATCAATCTGGTCCGACGAGAAACTTTTATCGCTAAAATTAGAACATCGCTGACGAGATACTTTTATCGCTAAAATTATAACATCGCTGACGAGATACTTTTATCGCTAAAATTAGAACGTCACTGACGAGATACTTTTATCGCTAAAATTATAACATCACTGACGAGATACTTTTATCGCTAAAATTATAACATCACTGACGAGATACTTTTATCGCTAAAATTATAACATCACTGACGAGATACTTTTATCGCTAAAATTATAACATCACTGACGAGATACTTTTATCGCTAAAATTATAACATCACTGACGAGATACTTTTATCGCTAAAATTATAACATCACTGACGAGATACTTTTATCGCTAAAATTATAACATCGCTGACGAGATACTTTTATCGCTAAAATTAGAACATCACTGACGGCAACTACAAATCGTTTTATTTCGTCGCACAATTACAATTTCGCCCTTTTGACAATTCAAATGTAGAAAATGTGAATGAATTAATTTGCCACACAAAAGATTTTAAAACATATTCTGAGGTTTTCTTCGTAGGTTCAAAGATTTCTAAAGAATATTCTTTTTTAAGTACTAATTTGAAATAATATCACGCAATTCATAGTTCGTTTGCTTGGGAGATACAATCAGACGAAAGCGTCGACACATCAGACGAGAAGTTATCCATCAGACAGGAAGTAGTAGAGACAAGTGGAGTGAACTCTGCTTTGATCTAAAGGAGTTATTATTACTGGGGGGGGGGGAACTCTTCCATATTTCTTGTTTTCTTAGTTAGAGTGATTTTCCTTTGAACTTAATGGCCAATAATACGAGGAATAAGTGAACACGTTAATATTGATATATGTCTGACTGTTTGACTGTCTGTATGTCTGTCTGTCTGTCTGTATGTATGTCTGTTTGTATCTACATACGTATGTATGTGCTAATATGTTTGGGCTTGTCTGTGTGTCTGCCTGTCGCTTTGTATGATTGTCTGTCTTTCTGTCTGTCTGTATTTATTTATCTTTTTATCTATTTGTATGTATCTATATGTATGCAATAATCAATCTATAATAATAATCAATCTATCTTCCTATCTCTCTATATATTGTTACGACCACAATCCCCTTGTGGTCAGAGCCGTGTAAATGTTGTTGATAATTCTCGTTCGTCCTAGGGTAGGCTTTGGTTATTATTACTTATATTTCAGTATTATCTTGACAAAGAACTACAAGAGCTCACAGACAAGCTTGCAGATAGAGCATAGGCATTCAGAATGGAAATCAGCTCAGAAAAAAAAAAGCAAAATAATGATCAACACCACAGATGCTAGAAGTGCAAACATTATAATGAACCAAAAACAACTGGAAGGAGTAAGGAATTTCAAATATCTAGGAGCCATCCTAACCGTGGAAGCTGCGAGGCAGAAATTCGAGCAAGGATTGGGACAGCAATTGTAGGAATGGCTCGCCTAAACAGAATCTGGACCAGCAAAAGCATTGGATTCCCAACTCCCAACATTAGTCTCGCCTTTCAGGACTCAATAATGAAGTGTGTCTTTCAGTATTCCCTTTCTGGATGGATTGGATTCCTTCCACATGTTATGTATAAGTTATGTTCCCAATTTAAGGATGTTCCTGAGTCTATTCAGACGCGCATTGGTGAAAGTTAAGTTGGCTAGATATTGTGTACGCGACACATTACGCTTATAAGCAGTAACAAAAAAAAAATGAACTGGTAATATATATTTACTTAAAATAAGGCAAAAGGTATTTTAAAAAGTATGTTTGTAGTTCGCATCCAATCGAATTCAAGCACACTATGACACAAAAGAAAAGTTATTTTATGTTGAAGCCCGGTTCGCCCCATCCCTAACACCTCCCATGAGCACTACAAAAACACAACAAAAAAACAAAAAAAACACAACAACAAATATTGAGTCCGAATTCCAAGAATGTGTACTCTGATTTACCTGTCTGAGAGAGGTGATAAGAAAAGTTGATTGAGTGTAAGTCAAACAAGGAAAAGTATTAATATTTTTTGTGTCTTTAGCAAATAATTACGAAGTTACTTTATTGTGAAACACATTATGTAAAGAACCCCCCCCCCCCAAAAAAAAAAATAAAGATAAAAAATTCCCGACTAACTATTTGATAAACTAGAACCACACACTTTGCTTTCAAACTGTACAGTCAAGAACAAAATAAATAGTAAATAGACTCCGTTAAAGACTAAATGTAAACATTATACGTTTTACATGAGTCAGGGGTGAGAGGTCATGACCCCTTCTTAACATTCCGACCGTCATTGCAACACTTTTTACCATTCCTTAAAACGATTCTTGGTAAAAAAATAAAAAAAAAAAATTATCGTGTGTTTTGTTTGTATATTGTTTATCTTGAGCTGTAATTTGTTCAGTTTGAACTAAACTTCTGTAACATAAAATAATGTATTCTATTTTTTAAAAAGTACTATTTTGTGACTTTACTAAAATGTTTATGTCTTTTTATGGCTAAACAATGTAAAAATAATGTAAAAAATGTAAACATAATGTAAACAATGTAAACATAATGTAAACAATGTAAACAATATAAACAATGTAAACATAATGTAAACAATGTAAACAATGTAAACAATGTAAACACAATGTAAACATAATGTAAACAATGTAAAAATAATGTAAACAATGTAAACATAAGGTAAACAATGTAAAAATAATGTAAACAATGTAAACATAATGTAAACAATGTAAACATAATGTAAACAATGTAAACATAATGTAAACAATGTAAACATAATGTAAAAAATGTAAACAATGTAAACAATGTAAACATAATGTAAACATAATGTAAACAATGTAAACATAAGGTAAACAATGTAAAAATAATGTAAACAATGTAAAAATAATGTAAACAATGTAAACATAATGTAAACAATGTAAACATAATGTAAACAATGTAAACATAATGTAAACAATGTAAACATAATGTAAAAAATGTAAACATAATGTAAACAATGTAAACATAATGTAAACAATGTAAACATAATCAACTTCTTTATAAAATTGAAAGATGGGCATGGTGGTCCAGAGGCAGCGCGTTAGACCGGCGTTCCGAGGGTTCTGGATTCGAAACCTGGTAGAGGCTAGGATTTGTTCCTGGGACTGGAAGGTGTTCGTGAGTCTACCCAGCTCTGATGGGTACTGGACATTAGTTTAGGTACACAATCACCTAGTATGGCGTGACCACAGAAACTGGCGAACGCTGCTTCACCAGCCCTATGACCAGTTTGGTCCGACTGAATACTTTACCTGCTTACTTATAAATTGGCAGATTGATTAGTGAGACTCTAGCGCCCTTGTAGTGAGGTTATAGCGAGTGATCAGTAATAATTTAGTGAGTGAGTAGTGAAATAATAGTAACTAGTTATGCTATAATAAGAAAGTAATGAAATTGTAGTGAATACACTTAGAGATTGTATCGGGTTTTGGAATAAGATTATGGTGAGCAATAAGAAGAATATAAACAATTCAGTGGTTATAATATAACTAAATAGTCACATAGTAAGTAAGTAGTGAGAAAGTAAGAAAGTAGTGTAACAGCAAGTAGTGAGAATATAGAAAGTAAATAGTGAAAAGATCAGGTTTAAACACTTACAAGAAAGTTTACGGTATTTCTTGTCCGTCAAGAAAATGAATTTGTGTCAATGTACATTTTAGTCCGTGCATTGTGCGCATGCAGAAAGGTCCTGAAAGAAATAGCATTGTGAGTGAGGTCACGAAGGACAGAGATGAGGAAGAGACTGGGAGGTTGAGGGTGTGGGGGAGGTCCTGGCGGACAGGAATGAGAGCTACTGGAGAGCACACCTAAAAAAAAAGTTAAGGGGTGGGGGGAGGAGGGGGTGCTCCAGAGAATGTCAAGTTTCTAGGACTGCGACCCCCTCAGTTCAAGAGATGTTACGAGTCGGTTGAAATGAAGTTCGTTATAACGCCCCCAATGAGTGGAATTTGAACAGCCCTTACATCATTTTAGACCAGAGACGCAGGCATAACGATCGGACACACTGTATTAATTTAGAATCGATGTTGGATTCCTTGCATGAATACAAAAAAATGTTTTAAAAACGTGTTTTAAGTATCGTTTATTCTTTAAATATCGAAATCGCTGGGTTTTGGTTGGAGTGGGATCGAATCTTGCACCGACCTTGAACCCTTCCGCCAACCTCCACAATAATCAAACTCGAATTATCACCCTTGTTTTTGGTTTTGATGTTTTTACAGACGAGCAAGGTGATGAAATCAGAAGTTTTTTCCTCAGAGATCTAAAGTACACTATTTCCCACCTCAAGTGTTCATAATTTTTTACACAATTTATTCTACAAGAACTAGGCTAAAGCGTCTCTTCGGTGCGTCCCATTTACTTTTCCATTAAATGTTGTTTACAAATGGTTTAGCCACTTCAACCCTTGAATGTACCTACCCGCCTTCGTAGATGAGTCTTAAGATGTCAAATTTAACTTTGCAACAACTGTAAGCGAGACAAGAAGGATATATGGTTCAATACAATTCTGATAAACCTATTTCTGGTACTTTTCTTTACGTGCAGGTAATCAAATTAGATAACGTCTTCATAAATTCTAGCCTAACGCTAACAAATATACGTATGCAAAATATCTTTAAAAAGTTTCAGATGAAGCTTGTGAACGCTGCTCCGCATGCTCTAGAGCACATGTCGGCAATCTAGGGCTCGCGTGCTAAACTTGGCACGCAATCTTCAATGGCACGCGGAAGGCCTACTAAAATGCTATTCAAGTCTCTTCTACATCAAAAGAGTAGTTAGACTCAGGGGCACGCTGCAGACCTAGGAGTGGAAGTGAAGACCTACGGTACACCAGACTAACGCGCCACCGTGACCCAGATTTTCGTTGTACGCTTAGCTTTATTTTTTAAATTACATATTATTATTAAAAACTAGCTTGCACAAAGAGGGGTACAAGCACAACCACACAAACAAACTGTTTTAACCCTTCCCGTACCGACCTACTTCTATCAATGCTGCCTTCAGTTCCGCTATATACGCGCCCGGGACTGTAAGGGTTAAGGAATCATCAGGAAAAGCCACCCCAATAACATAAAGGTGTAGAGACTGATTGTGACACGCCCAGTATTTCCCGCCAAGCTTCTGCGCATGTGCATGAGCACACAACCTAAATCCAAAATTAAAACTTGCTGAGCGCGTACACAAATTACAAAAGAGTGCAATATTGCTGAATATTATTGTTATTTTTTTTTTTGCTGTCTTCGATAAATTAATTTGAATTCGTGCCCACTTTACCGTGGGCATTCCAGCTATTTGTGTCGCCACTTTTATTTTTAGTCTTCAGTGTTTACATTTACATTTGAAACAACTAAGAAAAAATCACTTTACACAGATTATAATATTCATTTAACCCGTTCAACACCAGCCATTATTATTATAAAACTATGGTAAAATTTGAAGAATGGACTAGAATACAAATGATTTAGAAAGGGTTAACTTCAAATTTGTTGTTATAAAACTAACAAAAAAATCCTTCATTAATCATGCAAGTAAGTTGTAAGATAAATCTTAAATGTTACTGTCTCAACAGTGTAGACAAGTTTGTTTAGTATTTGTTTTTATTATGAATGACGTCACGTTTAGAACAAAAACAGGTTAAAAATGTAGACAAGTGTGTTATAAGCTTTTATTTTATTGGCTAAAATTTCGTACGGCAAATTGAATTCCCTGACCGAGTACTTCAAGTTCCGTTTTAATTGGGCCGTCTTTGTACCTGCCACCAGGTGCGTTCTTCGCTTACCTGTATATTATGCAAGGAAGCGCGCGAGAGGGGGCGTGGGAGTGCAGACCTGGACAACCTGACATGCGCAGTAATAGCGCGAGCTAAGCCCACCTTCCTCCCTTCCACGTTAGGACTATACCACGCGCGGAATAAGCACGTGAAAGTTATTCTTAGGTCAACGATTAAAAGTCAGTGTATAAATAAAATTAATATATTTGCCAAACTCATTCTAAGCAATTCTTTGTTTTTAACGCATGTTTTAAGCATTATTACGTAAGTGTGAGTAGTGCAAATCACGGATTACTAGCCTATCTAAATATATTTCGGATTAGATGGCTTAGAACCAGCACGCTTAAATTGTTAACAATTTGAGTGTCTCCGGGGGGCCGTTGTAGACTGACCCAAGACCGAGATGCCTTGAGAGCCTTTGTGACCTATGTCCCAGACGAGACGACAGGCGATAATGATGGTGATGGTTCGACCACAAACTAAAGCGCCAGTTTTTCTATTCGTCTCTCAAATAGGAGAGAGGGGGGGGGGGGGCGTGTCCCTGATTCAACTCTGATGGTCAACACGACACTAGTATTGAATGAGGTATAGGCGGCTTGGCATCCATCGTGCTGGCCACACAATCCATCTCGTATGCATTAACCACGGTTTCTGATCAACGCTGCTTTATTAATCCTATTAGCCAACTATGTCTGAAAATGATACATTTCGTCTTATATTCAAAACTCTTAAATTCTTTTTTTTTTGAAAGTGTAAAACACAATGAGAGATAAACAGCTGAAAAAGAATGGAAAGTTTCGAGTAAATTAACAGTATTATAATATTGTAACTGAACTAATATTTGTCCCCAACGATATTTTCAAATTGTATAAGACGGTATCACTCTCATTTTCATTTTCAAACATCTATCTCGTCTAAATAAAACTCATGCTTGGAAACCTAAGTATTTTTTTTACAAAATAAGAACATTAAAAAAGAAGGATGTGTTATGTATAACTTACCTTTTTTTTAAATTTAAATCATGGTAGTGCTATTTTGCAAAAAAAAAAAAAAAAAAAGCAGTTCAATTCTATATGAGATAAGATAAGAATGGGCATTTCTTATAGCGCTTCTATCCATGCTATTAAATTAGCATGCTCAGTGCGCTCTTGGTGTGATTTGCATACTTTATAGCAGGGGTCGGGAACCTATGGCTCGCGAGCCAGTTGTGGCTCTATTGATGACTGCATCTGGCTCGCAGACAAATGTTTGATTATTTAAAAAAATTTTCTTTACACTCTTTGATCTACAATTAATTGCATATTGTGAAATGAGCTACAGTCTACTGCAGCTCAGCATCAGAAGTAGTAAAGGAGATTACCTAAAAGACACAAAAATAGCAACCCTGCATTCATTGTAATTAAAGGGAAACAACTCTTGCACACATTTACTTAAATATTTTCAAAATATGTGGTGTTCATGGCTCTCTCAGACAAAAAGGTTCCCGATCCCTGGTTTATAGGGATCTCACACTTAATCTATCTGTCTGTCTATATCTAATAAACAATCTTTCTATACATTTATCAAACTACAAAAGCTATTTATTTATTAACCAATCAATATATTATCTTATCGTATATATTACAGACGCTCCTTCTATAAAGACGTTTACTGCGTCCTACGCTCATCCGTGCTCCGTGTCTAGTCCTACATTTTTATTAATGATTTAAATGATGTTAAGTTACTGGTTTTCCTGGTTTGTTCAGGCAACCCATTACATGCCCGAATGCCACTCGGGAAGAAAGAGTACTTATATTCATTTGCTCTCGCATAAGGGATAAAGCATACATTCTAAATATAAATATACCTATCATTTTCTAAAGATCAATACGTAACAAAGTTTTAACCCTTCCCTTACCGACCTACTTCTATCTATGCTGCCTTCAGTTCCACTATATACGCGCCCGGGACTGTAAGGGTTAAGAGATGAAGACAAAAATATTCGGAACATAAACAAATGCACGTACAAAAAAATGAAGTTAATATGAAATAAAACAATAATATATATGCCAGTGCAATTCTCCCCATTGACGAATGAGAAAACGAACACTGATTTTATAATATATAAGCAATTCCAATCTTCCAATCCGTGACCAATAGGTGTAAACGCCCCTGGCGAAGTTCTTTGGGTTCGCTCCCTGAAATTGAAATCTAATTGAACGAAAACTTTGGTAATGGAATTTCCATTTAGAATTTAAATATAACGCACTGGGTTTTTTGAAACACGCTGATTGGCTGTTACCTAATTTTCGTTTTTTGTTGGACTTCAAATCTAACCAATGGAAACTAATTATTCGCGTGCATCACTGATCTATGAACAGAAAATATGTGCCGTAGGTTTTCGTTACAGAGAAAAGCCTAAAAACTCAGGATAAAGGTTTGTATTTATTAAACAAGTACTGCCGTTACAACAGGGCGCTTATCTTGTATTACATTGATTGATACAGTGGTGCGATGTGCTCCTTTGAATCTGAAGAGTGCCCACTTAAGCCTGGAGGGTGTCACTTGCGTTTGAGGGGTGTCCCTTACCACAATTCCCGATGCCGCCTCTGTAGGTAAAACGTCGAGACATCGGAACATGCCCCTTGCTTGCCAGTTTAGGACGAAATGAATCGGACTACCCACTTTCTGATGACTTCTTCGAAAATATAACCTATACATGAAATATATTAATATACCTTTAATCAGACGTGGGAACGTCGAAGTAATTTAAGACAGCGTTATTGGATGCGCACGAAAAAAAAAGAACAAATAAGTTCTAAACATATTATAGCAAATCGGTCCACCTTATATTTGGCCTAATTAAAACACTATGCTATAAGAGAAACGTTCTATAATTTTATTTTGACTTACACAAGTGCGCGGGTCGATAGCTATTTCTAGAAACTAACCTTAGAGATTATTTGTGTTTGTTTATAAAAACATTAATTTATATAAGCCTCGGTTCTATACTGCTCTCTACTTTTTTTTTTTAAATCCTGTAGAAATATCAAGAGAACATTAACAAAATTGTTATTATGTGTAGCGCTAATTTCTTTTTGTTATTTGTTTAGTTTTGTTTATATTTACCAATTAAAGTATTCGATTTCGGTACCAACTGTTGAAATATTGTACAATTGGCCTTTCATACTAACGGAAAACTGTATCTTTTATTGATTCACTCGTTTGTATTCTTTGTTCTAATTTAAAACAACCTTAGACCGACGACCATATAACATAATAATATAAATATAAAGAAATAAAAAAAAAATGAAGAATATAAATAAAAACGCCGCTAATAAGAAACTCATAAAGAAATAATTATTGGCAGTATTTCTTAGCATAAAGATAATCTATCTTAAAGCAAGAATCATAAAAAAAAAGAAATAATATTTTTTACCCTCGTTGTCTTTTATTACACAAGTATTAATATAACGTCTTGGAGGCAAAAACTGTATTTTCTATTGGATTCCATTACACAAATAAGCCATTTGATAATTTAATAACATTGTTATTTTTATATCTAGGGTTTCTAATATCGTCAAATATTTTTTCAGAGATTGAATATGTGGCTGACAAAGAAGGTCTATGCAATGACCAACGCAAAGAAAAAAAATGAAAATTGCCATAGTGATTTCACAGGATAGTTCTATCCTTTTCTTTCAAGATTCAAAGAATGCTAGATTTTCCCAGTTGGAAACTGTGACACTCTAATCCATAGGTTCTCAACCTTTTTTGGCTCACCACCCCCTTTTACAATTTTTTTCCGCTCACCGCCCCTCACCCCCCCAACCTTCTTTTAGCGCCCACTCACCCACCTTTCCGCCCATCTGGACTATAGTTTCCGCAATTTTTTTTAGGGGAACTAGACTTTTTGTGTGATTAATTATCTTTAAAAAAACTGAAAAGGAAACATATTGTAAGAATTTATGGATTAATAAATTGCCTTAACAAAAGGTTTAAATAAATCAATATTAATGTGAATCGTTTGCCTGGTGTGTTATTAGCAATTTGTGTATTTTTGTTTCAATTTTGGTTGCAAAAAGCCTAAGGTCTAAAAATCAGTAATATTTGTTATATTACCAAACAGAACTTGTAATTGAATCAAATATTGAATCTAAAAAATCATTTTTTTTTTAGTTAAAGGGAGATAATTAGCCCGTTTTATTTGAGCTAATACTAATATTTCTGTTTTTTATTTTTTTTATAAAAATAAAATGGCTTAAATTTTATAACTTTGAAATGATCAAACTGTAAAAAGTATTTGAAAATTATATAAATATTATATTACTAAATAAATTATATGTATTTTTTCAATCATTACAATAACTACCCACTTTGGATGATTACTTATTATCTATACCGCTTTACCATATTATACGTCCAATACTAATTTCTTAAACACATTTAAGAAATCTCAGTTAAACTGAGACGAAAAAATATAATTAATAATAGCAGATGCTAAAGCGTAGGTGATCGGTCAGCATAGTTGAACCAAACACAGGACCAGCCGGCCGCAAACTATATTTGCCAAATACAGACCCAGAAAAGTCATTGCGATTCTTATTTCTTATTAATATAATAATATATATAGGCTTACTGTTGGGGATATCGGATATTTAGCAGCACTTGCGTTTGCATAACATTTCATCCAAAAACTAATCGATTCAAATGGCTGATGTGTTAAAATACATCAGGTACGTTTGTACCGCCCACTTGCCCCTCACCGCCCCCAATCGCCCCCGGGGATGTCAGCGCCCCCCCCGGGGGGGGGGGGGCGATATCGCCTCCGTTGAGAACCTATGCTCTAATCTAATACAACCTCGGCTTATGTTTACAGACGTTCTTTCAAGATAGAAGAGTATTACATCATAGGCACGACACTACTGCAGGGCGGCACAATTAAATATAACTAAGGCAGCTCGTTCGTCTGTGCGTACCGAAGTTCATGGGTTCTAATCCTGGTGGAGGCTAGGATTTTTTGCCCGGGTCTTGAAGGTGTTCCTGAGTCGTCTACCCAGCTCTCATGGGTACCTGACATTAGTTGGGGTAAAGTAAAGGCGGCTGGGCATTGTGCGAGCCACACATCGCCTAGTATGCTGTGGCCACAGAAACTGGAAAACGCTACTTCGCCGGCCCTATGATAAATTTGGTCCGAAGGGTTACATTATTTTTAGTAGTATTAATAAAAGATGAGATTGAACCCCTCTTGATATACGTCGGCAAAAAAAAACAAAATCGCAAGACGTCGTTTTTTTTACTGACTTTCGATTGGTTCTTTAGTTTTAAGTAAGACAATTACGTCATCTGACGAGCACTGCCAAGGACAATTATATATCTTCTGCTATGTTGCTGTAAAAAATGTAAACACGGGAAACCTTCGTGTCCAATTTAAAGATCACAGTTCCAGAGATCACACCTGAATGTGATGTGAGTTTGTCATGAGCAGACGTCAACTTAAGGAACGTATTGAAATAATTGAATGTAATGTTAACTCCTTGTTGATGTCAACAAAACTTAACATATCGCTGAGTAAGAAAAAAACAACTTTTGTATTTGTTCAAGAAATTGACTACACTATAATTGTACATGATTGCTGAAGCAAAACTTTGGAACCGCTACTTCAGAAACTTTACGTCACTTTCATCCAATCACATTCACCTCACCAGTTCACGTGACGGACACGTGACATTTTGAATATCAAGGGGGAGACAACTGAAGAAAAAATAAATAAAACAGGCACCGAATGGAATAAAGCGAGAAAACGGGGAAACACCGGAAGTCGGCCCACCGCGCCACCATCACCACCGACTACCCAGGACAGAATGGCCGAGAGAGTGGAATTATCAGCTTATTACTGCCAGGTCATTAACCAGGTAGAAAGGAGTCTGTGGAGCTCTTGTCACTGATACAGTCGGCTGGCCAGCGAATACATACACACACACACATACAGACTTGGCGGGTAAATGAGGGGTGTAAAGAAAGGCAAACGTCAAGAACAAGTCGGAGGAATCGATCCTTGATAGATCGAATATGTCCGAGTATCGATATCTTTGTTTTTTTTTCCTCGGCCATTTTCTTCTCTATTTTCTTTCTTTCCAATTTTCTTTCCGTGTATTTGTTCAGACTACAGTTTTTTTTTAGAAGTCTTTTTGAATCGGTAAGATTGTTTTTTGAATCGGTAAGATTGTTATGTTCCCTAGCATTTCTCTCTAATTCTCCGTTGAGTTTTTGCTCTCATTGCAATTCCTGACAATGCTAAAGGAGATTTCACACTGTAAAGTCATTTACTAAACTCCCATTTTCTATTGTACAGAGCGGTGGTCCACTTTGCAGCGTAATGGTGGGTGAAGTTACTTTTCTTTGTTACTTCTAAACGATGGTCGCCCGATAGAGCAATGCATTTCGTATTTAGCGTTTTTGTGTTCCTGCCTGCGGGACTCATATATGTTTTTAAGTTCCATTTTTTTCCAAGAGTTATATATATATATATATATATATATATATATATATATATATATATATATATATATATATATGCAGTCCGATACATTATCCACTTAGCTATCGAAGACACATGTACGAATGAAATCCCCAAACTATAATATGAGCCAATAAAATCTCAATAAAAATAAATTTTCAATAAAAATCATTTTCCTTACATTGAATGCATTGGAAAGAAATGATCTTGTTGTTTGTCAAATCATTCTTTGGCGGGCTATTTATAACTTTTCTTACAGAACCTCTGATACCCTTCATTATTCACTTTCTAACTCACTCTTTAAACAATTCCCGATAAGCGGGGAGAGCTTTAAGATGTGAGCTAAGAACCAGAAGTCTTCGCTCACTGAGCTTACAGTTCATTGCTCTAAGCTCAAGAGAGTAGTTCAAACTTATCCTTTGAGCTTAAACAGTGGTACAAGAAGAGCTATACGAAATTGTCATAATCTATTTTAAAACTAATTTTAACTGAAGCTAATTCTATGTTCACTGTTGTCTAACATTTTGTGTCCTTGACAAACTAAAAACTCTGTACAGTGAACAAAAAAACTGAATGTATATTTTACAAGTATCATCTTTATTTATGCGGCACTGTGGGTAACCTGCAGCGCTATCCGATTGTCATACCAGCGCACTAGGGTTCAAATCTCAGGTACAAACGCAGAATATGCGCCCAAGTCTGAAAAGAGTTCTCTCAGTTCTGCACAGCTTTGATAGGTACCTGATATTTGTTTTAGGAAGAAAGTTCTAGCAAACTGAGCGTTGTGCTGGCCACACAATCCCTTTGCATGCGATGGTTAAAGAAACTGGCGAACTCTGCTTCACTAGCACTACACGGGACACGTCGCTCATGCTACTCATAGGCACGCTTTGTCCAGCCTTCATATTGTATCATCTATATTTGAAAGGCACGTAGGCAGGGCCCTCGAGAGAAAAAAAAGATGCCGGTACGAGATCTTTTCTGGGCCTCCTCCCACCGCCCCCCCCCCCAACACCTTTTTTTTTCTAACACTAGTCATATCTAGATGATTTATTTGTATCACATACGCTGGAAAAATCAGGAATCTTTTTAAAAGGGCTGTGGATCATTTTGTGAAACTGCCATAAATGTTACTTACCATTTACCATTAGAGTGTAATCATTTCATTCACTGCCTTACATGTCTATTACATAAATACATTAATCAAGTACATAGTTCTTAGTTTAAATTGTTCTAGATCTAATTGTTCCTCCGCTTCATTATTAACCAGAATTGATCTTGCAAATATTACAAACATGCGTCAAATGGGAAAAATGACTCTCACTGATGATTGATGAGTAATTTGGTTGAAAAGAACTAGAGAAGTATTGGAGGTTTTAAAGTTGAACAATAAAATTGTCAATTAACATGTCATAATTCATTTTAATATGGATTACGGTAATTTGAATGTGAAAATTGAGAGAGTAAATTGAAAATATAAGACACATGTTAAGGTAAGCTACATGGAATTGACACAGCCACTTGATTTAATAATTTGGGACATAGGCCATCTATGACAAGCGAAACTCTGTAATAAATAAATAGCAATATTATATCAAGGCAATTAAAAAGACTTCAAGTTCAATGCGTTTTAAATTGTATTTATATAAAGTATAAACGATGAACATATTCACAACTTTTTAATATGGTACTATAACAAAAAAAGTACATAAATATAGCCTACATCATAATCGCATTTTATGCATCTCTGTGGAATCATTAATTATTTACAAATATACCCTAATCATTCATCTTTTGAATGCTTACTGTTTGGTGAAAAGAAATAGTCAACAGAAAATATATCAATAGGCCTACATGAATGATAAAAAAAAGATAGAGAAGAAAAAGACTAGTTTTATTAAAACAGGGCTGACTTAAATAAATTGCGTGCCTTTTTCTTGGCAAAACTACGAATTACAGTGTCAAAGTTTATTTGTCTTGCAATGCCAGACTCAATACTGAGCCTAGGCAAGTTGTTCAGGCGATCCTGACTCATGGTGGACCAATGGTAATTTTTAAAATAGGCCTACCCGTTCTGCCCTACCAAGCTTCTCTCTACTAATGCTACTATGGCTGATGCTGTAATGGGACATCCTCGAACTGACACGTATGTTAGGAAAAATATTTTCTAATTTGGAATTTGCCATAGCATTTAACAGTTCCAATGCAACAAACTTTTCTTTACCAAAATTTGCATTATTAGGTGAATTATTTCCCGAAGAAAGTCTTCACAACGTATGTCATTATAATACTTTTCTGCTAACTTAGCCGCTTTTAACTTCAAGTCTTCTGCTTACATCTTTAGGTTGTTCCAAAGAAAGCTGAATGTGTCAGAAATATCTTTGACTGAATTGAACCGAACTGTAAACTGTAAACCCTCCAATAATACTATCCAATATAATATAAAATATGTGTTTTGGAAAGTGGGCTTCCTCAGGGCATTCTTCTGTTTCATTCATCTCATTCACATTTTCATCAGGTGTATGCTCATCATGAAATCCTATTCTTTTTCTTGCAGTTATATTACAGTTCCTAAACAATTGTACTTCTATCTGCAGGTTGGCTGCAACAAAGCTTAGCTTCATTCCACGTTTCTTTCCAACTGTTTCGCAAAGCCCCTAGTTTATTTTAGTTTAGCATATTATAAGCTTTCTATGTTTGCAACATCCATATCTATAGTCGCATCACAAGCTTGAATGACTTTGTTGCAGAAGTCAATAGGGACTAGTATACTGTGCCACACGACTGACATTATGATGCAAGTGAAAGAACCGACATAACATATAGATTTCATGGATTTCGTTTCTGATTTTCGGAGTAAGATTCAGCTTTAACAGGTCTTACAAAGCCAACCCAACCCTTAGTAGATGAGCTACAAATGGTTTTATACTTTCAATTCGATCTGACCATATGGTGCTAGAAATGCCATGAAGCTTTGACAGTATTTTCCATCTCTTGAGGCTGCAACTGAATAATGTGTATTTACATTTGTCTAAAATTATGATACCTTCAACTTGGCTATCGCACAGGAGATCACTAAAGTGTAAAAGGAATGACTAGCTAGCTTTGACTGCCGTACTAGTATGCAGCGATATGGAGTATTTAGGCCTATGCTACTAAGCTATAATATAACAGGGAATAATGTAAGCCTGTAAGGATCATAGGTCTATATCGGTGTCTCTGGAGAAAAATAATAAAAAAGAGAACCTAAATCCTATCGAAAAAAATTAGGCCCTAAATTACAACTAAAGGCTTCATTGCATATTTAACAAAATGTTCAAGTACACATTCAAAGAATATCAAAATTAAGGGCCCCCAGCGCCACGTGAGATTGTATGAGGTTTTAGAGCATCTCCTCTTAGCTTAATAGCAACAATTAAAAAATACTTGCGTAATTGCCAATTTAATTTTTAATTTTGATATTCATGGGCTTCATGGGCTTCATGGGCCCCCTAAAACTCTTATGGGCCCCGGTACGGCGTACCGGCTGTACCCCCCTCTCGTGGGGCCTGCACGTAGGTGCACTGAAACTGTTACAACCAGGTCCTATAGAGATACCAATTCTATGCTTTTGGGCAACAATCCCCCCTCCCCCTCCCTACAATTCAAGATGCCGCCCCTGTGGGTAGTAAGACGAGACAGTCAAACACACCTGGCTCGCCTGTTTAAAACGGGATGAATCGGGTTACCAACTTTTCATTGACACTATTAAGGAATTTTGAGAGCATATAATATATATGTGAGGGGTGTGTGACTCTAAGCTATGTTGTACAAAATTCACTGACCTATGCAAGTGAAGAAAGAAAACCAATACTACACTAGGCAGACATATAGAGGGTAAGAATTTAACAATGGGGACTATGATATGTTGAGTAATAACTATCAGTTCATTAGCTACTAATCTTAGTGAACGATCCGGGGTAATGATTCGAATTAGTTGGACGCTTTTCGGTCTCGTGTTCCAGTTTCGATTACACCATGTAATCGCTGTAAGACTTTCACCACTCGCTTAAATAAAAAAAATAAAAAGTAAAATATCGACGGGGAAACTAATTGCAGATATTTATCTCGAGAATCGGAAATTATTGGTATCGATTACAAATCCACCCGGCCAGCTCCCCTCCCCTAACACGTCACGATCATGACGGGAAATTCCCGAAAGATATTGGGGGGTGTGGGGGTGTGGAATACAACTTTAAGGTGACATTTTACAGCGCTTGCATTCTAGTTCTAGTTTATTCTGCGTCTAAAATAATTTAAGAATTAAAGTCTTTGGTGAACTTAGTAATAGTTGATAATAATCAAATTTGATAATTTAGTTATTAAAGGTTATCACGACAAGCTGTAAGCAACACGAATTAGCCAAAGAATATTATACAGCTTAGATAACAATACATTCTTCAAAATGTTTATAGGCCTAATTATAAAATGTTTGTTAGAAGTAATACCACTATTTATGTTAAACGGCATTTAGAAACCAGTTAAGCCACCCAGTTTGCGGTGTTTTAAAGCACACATGTGTTTAATTGCACGTGTGTTAAATTAATGGACATCAAACAAGAAACTAAATGGTCTGATGCATGAGATGGGATAAAGAAACCCGGTTCCACGTTGACCGTTAATTGTTCCAGTCTGCTAACCTTGTCGTTGTGAATAAGCGTCATTTATATTTCGATATAATAACAGCGATTATATAGACATATAATGTTATCCTGTAATTTACGATAGTTGGACGGATGTTTGGACAGAAGGATAGATTGGAGAACGAAAGGATGGATTAGTAGACAAAAACGATAGATGGATGGTCGTCAGGACGGATGTAGAGGAATTAAGGCTGTAGGGGTGGCAGGGTGGGTGTGTAGGCGGTGGAAGGAAAGACGCGATAAATTGGTGGATGAAAGGATAGATATACAGGTGGAGAGGTGGAAGGATGGCTGGGGTGAATAGACGGAAAGAATTATGGAATTGTGGATGAAAAATATGCGGGATTAATATGTGGATTGCGAAACAGACTGGTATGCTAAGGACGCCATTTTTATCTCTTTTTTTGGCATGCACTGCCTGTAAAATTGTTAAACTTCTGGTTCGATATTTAATTTGAATTTCTTTCCTGGATATTAATTCAACATTTCTTTGGCTTCTCTTTTGGCATGTAACAGTAACAAATACCACATGTTATATAGATCGTACAAAATACCAATAGGACATAGGACATTTATATTTTCAAATGAATTCAAAAAGAGACTACAGATTTGATCGATAACTGCATTATGTCTACTGGGATAGAGTTATAATATACTAGCAATATATATATTATATAGGGCAGAAAATGGGCGGGGGGGGGGCAGTAGCATAGAATATTTCCATGGCGCAATTTTTACGTTACAGTTATCCTGCAGATGAACCCGGAACTTATAATAGAAAAGCAATACCTAAAAATAGCCATAGTAATAAAAAGGAGAACACTACGAGTGTAGATCTCCGCCAAGGATCAAGGCCCTAGGACCTAGGATAATGAAATAGAGTCCACCTCCCCGTCACATACAAACTGTTACATGTAGGCCTATATAGCCTGTTGTAATAATAATAGTTTCTATACCGTATTTGAGTTTGTCTCATGCGCTAATGTTTATTTACATTTGATTTTGGCGCGAATAATAATTGCGTTGATAGTTAGTTGTTTATTATGACGTAATAAAACCAATATTGTTTCCCGTAGTCTCAACGAGTTTTGAGAACATACACATACATGACATATGTGCACACATACACACAAAAGCATAGTACCACATATAAATGAGTAGAAAGGAGAAGCTGTAAATAAATGAAATCATTGAAATGTATGAATTCTTGTTAATGTCAAGTGAGGAAGAAAAGGACAAATAATCAGATAAAAAAACTTTTCAATTTGGAAATAGAAATAATGTTCAACCTTTCTTTCCAAATATAGACTTAAGATTTCGTATAATGTTTAACATTATTGCTCACGGAATGTTTTCAGCTGAGAGTTCATAGTTCAAGTTAACAACATTGAAAATCCCAAGCATTTTTTTTTAACTTTGACCTTTAGGGCCTATGCATTTATTAACAACCTACGTACTCGTGTTAAATTCAGTAAACGAAACCCATAGCAGTGACTTTGGTCAAAACAAACGCAATAAGGAATGGTAGTTTATAAATAGCAACAACGATTCAATGCACAGAGGTAATATCTTTTCTAAATAAAGTATTAATCTAGGCTCAATTTTGAGGATCTGATAAAAAAAATGTGCTATTCAAAATGGATGAGTACAAAAATCCTTTTCAAATATATTATATGTATACAAAAATAAATCCTGTTTGCCAACTAACTGTAAACTATGGGTCATTGTCCGGACCTTCGTGTCTGATATATATTTTATACATGAAAAAAAAACTAAAATGTGTAATTTACAATGTCTTACGATTATAAATTAAATTATTATTTGCACAATTTAGTTTTATACAGGAAGGCCAGAGCCGTCTTCACGTTACCCCAACTAATATCAGGTACTCATCAAAGCTGGGTAGACTCAAGGCGTCTATCTCCAGACCCGGGAACTCATTCTAGCCCTCAACAGGATTCGAACCCATGACCTTTGGTAAGCAAACCGAACGCGATGCCGCTCCTTAAATAAAGAAAAAGAAAAATGGCTTTATTCGCATACCAATTGTTTACATATTATATATCTATAACTTATATATTACAGACGCTCCTTCTATAAATACGATTCTAGTCTAGTATTGCATCTTTATAAATGTTTTAAATGACGTTAAGTTACTTGGTTTTCCTGGTTTGTACTGGCAACCCATTCCATGCCCGAATTCCTCTAAGGCAAGAAAGGGTACGTATATTCATTTGTTCTATAATTTATGTATAAAATCTTACTTTGTATAAGAGAAATCGATTCCTATTTCTCCGTTTCATCACGTTGTCCAAGTCTCCTAAATACATTACTCGGTAAGTCGCTAGGGAGAATCGGGAAGAAAAGAAAAGAAAGACGGGAAAAAAAACAGAGAAAAAAAAGAAAAAAAGTCTTTAAAATTGTTTAACGGATAGGAACGGAGTGGCTAGTTAATGGACAGAAAATTAGGTCCATTTTTAATATGCGTTTATAACGGATAAAAAAAAAGGGTGTAAATGCGTACGTTGGAACAGCAAGCGAATTAAGATTTAGGCGAAAATGTAAGTTTTTTTAAATATATTCCTTTTAACGAATAGAGATAAATTAATTTTTTTTATGCTTTTAAGATAATTATGTATATGTTAGTGCTGCGCCTCGTTAAGGCAGAGTGCTGCACATTTTTCTTCTGTTTTCTTGGGGCCCTATGATCATTTGTATAGGAGGATTTTGGTGTCGGTGTGGTCATATATCAATGAGGGGTAGGTGCCGTTAATAGTGGTTGGGAAAGGGGGATGGAAGGCAACTGATGGCCCCTAGCGCTCTGACGGCGGATTAGTGTTAAGATTCCCCCGTTGTGCCACCCTTTACATAGCGCCGCGGGCGTAATGATAACGAAGGGCTGGAGTTGTGTATCACGAGCGGTCGGATTTGAAGTTTGAGAATTAATGAAAAGTAATTGAATATTGCATAAAGAACTGACGAGTATGAAAGCATTAATTTTTCGTTGTATTAAACACACAATCTCCTTGCAGTTTGTAAACACAAGAACAATCAGATGAATCATAGCGTAGTTCACACAATCTGATGTTTTTCTATCGTCCTGGACATCTAACTTCAATTTTCTACTTCACACAGATTCATTCGCAACAGTTTAACTTAATGAAATTATCAATAAGCAGAGTAATAGATGTAGCACTGGTCCGCATATGAATTTTGAAAGTTAAAATAGATGTTCAGCTGATGACCGAAAGTTAAAATATATGTTCAGCTGATGACCGAAAGTGAATATCAGTTTAGGTCAAAACCGAAAGCAAACCGAGCGCTAACTTTTGGGGCTACGGTCAAAACCGAAACTACGCCGACAGAGGCCATTTGCCTACTTTTGGCGCCGAAAGCGAATTTCGGTTGGCATCTACTTTAAAGACGAAAAAAAAAAAAAATTTTTATCCAATGCAAACCGAAAAAAAATTCTAATTTGATTTACAAATTTTAAATACAAGGTTGTTATGAAACAGTAGAAACTTGTTTGTTTAGCGAACAAGATCTTTTTTTTTATTTTTTATAATGTATGTTTTGACTTGTTGTTCGTCTGCTACACCGACGGGAACAGACAGGGGGAGGGGGGGGCTCCCCGCGGAATGGGAAAGGGGGGGGGGGAATGGTAATGAGCGAAATTCAGTAGTCTTAGGTTGGAATGTATTTGCATATTGAGTCGGTTGAAGTCCTGGTCATTTCCGGTCGATGTTCACTAAGGGAGGGGGAGAGGGGAGGGGGAGGGGGGGACGTGATAATGCTAATAAGCAGTCAGATAAGACATGACAAGTGGAAGATAAGTCAGGGATTGTAAATTTATGACATGTCAGATAGATAACGTACACAATTTTTTGGGGGCAATAACTAAGGATGGGACATGTGAGAAGAGGTAGACGGAGGAGCGAGGAGGCTTATGAGGGTAGTGAAAAGATGAACAGAGAGACATTTCACACCAAAACACATGAACGCATCGTTACGACATAATATGGTTGTCATGTCTTTTGAGAACTTCTTTTGTATATTGAGAACCGTTGTTGTTGTTTCTCCCGTATGGAATAGCTGTACGGAGATGTGGACATATAGAAATATTTGATATAGTTCGTTGATTAATTGCAGGAGATGGGGGCAAAAACGCATTCCCAGAAACGCCGTTGAAAAACATTTTCTAAATCGGCTTGGACAAAATTGGAGACGCCCATGTGTTGTGTATTTTGAGTGAATTATAGATATAAATAGTTTTGACTTCTTGTTATATAGGGTTGTATAGTCGTTATTATTTATTGATATATATATAGTTTGGTTGATTCATTGTCTTTTTTTACGTTCATACTTACGTAACAACAAACTACCTGTTTCGATATATAGATGTACTAAATCTACACATGGGTTGATATGTTGAAAGTAGAGTAGCCCCGTCGGACCAAATTGACCCATGGGGCCGGTGAAGCAGCGTTCAACAAGATTCTTTGGCCACACGGTATACTATGGGATTGTGTGGCAAGCACAACGCCCAGCTCCCTTTACTTTACCCCAACTAAAGTCAGGTGCCCATCAGAGCTGAGTAGACTCAGGCACACCCCACGGAGCCGGGGAACACATTTTAGCCCCCACCAGGATTCGAACCCAGGACTTTTTGGTACGCCAGCCAGTCACGCTGATACGTAGATAGATTTATAGCTTAATTCTTTGTAAAGCATGTTCTTAATTGCCCGAATTGTACTTCGCCGAACAGCCCGAGCAAGGGTTCGCTTCGTAAATTGCTCGCCTTTCGTCGTTTTCGCGCTTAACAGGGCGATCTATTGCTCGACAAGCGACATCTCGGGGGGTATCGGCGAACCAAATTCGGGCGAACGATTGCTTCGTCGACATGTTGACGAAGCCGCGTATTGATTGGCTGAATTGATCACGTTCATTATGCGAAAAGGCACCAAAATTGCCTAGTCTTAATGAAAAAAAATGGCGTCTTACAAGACAGTCAGAGGACAGTCTAGTAATATTCATAGATGCATGGGAAAATGTTCCATGCCTGTGGAACTCACCCCAACGGGACTATAAAAATAAGGGTGAAAAAAACCAAGGCCTTGAACAATATTGCCCAAAATCTGTGTGCAATGTAATCGCAACACCCAAAGCTTCTTCGCCTGTAAGCGCAGCCATTTTGCAGCAATATTAACATCCGGCAGTTCGCCTCAGCGCTAAAAATAGACCAGTTAAAAACAAGAGCACCATTTCGCTGAGCTTCCTAGCTCGCCCCAATGTCGGCGAAAGTGCACGAGCCCATTTAAGAGCAAACAGTAGCTCTTGCGAATTGAACGATACCTGATTCGACCGAAACTAGTTCGGGCAATTAAGAACATGCTTTAAATGAATTCAAAGTGAGAAAATCGATTATAAATAGATAGAAAACTAAATATAAAAGTATGAATAAAAAATAAATAATTTTTTAAAGATTTTTGTAAAGCACTTTCTCAAGAAAAAAAAAGAGAATAACTTGCTTAAAAATAAAAAAAAGGTCTAAAATATTTTTCAAAAAGCATACTTTTTGTTTCCAGTTCCGCTTCTGTCCCTTACTTCTATAAATAGCCTATTCTCAGTCTTTGCTTAAAACGGAAAAACTAACTCTAACGACTCTATTAATAGTCTCCCCTTAAATATCGACGGAAACGTGCCACGCCTACATTGTTTGATTGAACTTAATGTTCTGTTTTCTTCTTCTACATGAGATATTTTAAAACAACAAGGGAAAGTCTAAGTCTCTTAATTATCTCTTTGTTCTGTTCAAACATTTGTCAACATTTGAAAGCCTCATAATACAACATCAAAACATAGAAAATGAATCTACATCTAATGTTGTAGTTTTTTTTTAACTGAAATAATTATATACGACAAGATTGTGTTAATGTTGAATATTTTTTAAGAAATATCGAGGATTTTTTCCCTCTTTGTTTTATACAGTTTTTAAAAAAAATGGTTATTTAAAAAAAGTTAAAATAATGCTTTAATAGGATTTTTTTTACATTTTTTCTAGCCTAGTGATATTTAGGCATTGATTGGGTAGCCTGTATTAGTTAGAAAAAAAATTACATATAAATCAAAATCGCAGACTGGACGAAAATAGGCAAGAAATATGACACCTGGTTTTCACGTTTAGTCAAACCCTCTGCAAAATATATCTTTAATTAAAAGGAGATAATTAATCCATTTTCTTTGCGTTAATATTTCTAATATTATATGTTTCTTTTTCACGTTTATAAAATAGAAAATAGCTAGCAATTTATAGCTTTATAGTGATCAAATTTTAATAGGATAGTTGTTTTTTGTTGTTGTCTTTTTGGATAGAGAATTATATCCGTGTACCTAGCTGTTTGTTGCTCAATGTTGAATGCACTCCGAGCTTTCGTTATGTTTGTTGGCAGCGCTATAAAAATAGAATTTTTATTAAATATTTCACGACTTAACAATTTTCACGTGCAACTTTATGTATACCAATAAGCACCACATTAACTACCCAAATGTTATGGCTATTAGTTATCTATTGCACACATCGTTCGATATTTCTGCCATCTGTTTTATGCAATTGATTCTTGTCCTTTCGGCTAAGATCAAAGTGCCTTGATCTTAGAAAGCGTTTACCTAACATCGCACTATGTTGATTCAATTATGTTTGAAAACAAATTGATCCAAGATTCCAATATTATTGGTTGAATATTGAACCAATACAGTTTGCTGTTATCATTCCACACCCCGCTCTTCCTAGCGCCTCCACAGCCATCTCCCTCAGAACCCCCCCCCCCCTTCACCATTCCAGCGAAATCAAACATCTGTTTTTTTATTAGTTATTAAAGTCTGAAAATAAGACGAAATATATTAGACAGTCTCATTAACTATGCTGCAATTTTTTTTTTTATAAAAGATCTAAAAAGACAACACTCTTCATTCATTTTAAGTTAATATGTAATTCTTTTCGGTTTATGTGGCCCAACTGCTTATTCTTCCGGTTTCTTAATTTGCAGAAGTGTTATTTGTAGGGTAAAATGTAAGACGGTACATTTTTAAACATTTTTTTTAGCATGCAGCTAAATAGCTTTGCCATTATTGTCAAGAGTAAATACTTTAGTATTAATAAAACAGTATTCATCATCAATCCGATCTAGCAGCGATCTGAGCACTTGCCCTTTATCCTGAGGCTATCGTGAAGATATTGCAGACTTTTTGTAGCTGTTCGTAGTTAAATACAGGGTGTGTCAGAGATTCGGCGTTTTGTGGCGGTAGATATATCGTGTGTCCTGAAGTGCCGGACAGTCACAAAGATGATGAGCAACTGTTTCATCTTGCTGTTTACAGACAGGGCCATGCTGCCCTTTTTTTTCTGATTTGATGCCGTTTATATGTGTGTATAGGTGTACGTGTCCTGTGCGTGGGCAAAAGATGGTCCCTTGATCTTGTCTCTGTAGGGCATTTATTGGGTCATTTTCATCTGGTTTGGAATAAAATAATGTAATAGAACATTATAAAATTAAGATATAAAAAAAAATTAAGTCCTCTTTATTAAACAAAAAATACAACATCAAAACACAATCTAAATAATTTTGATGTAACGTGACCACGTTTCGTTATAAAAGCAAGTTATTGTTGCACTTTTAAAGAAAAACATTTCACAGTAATAAGAATAATTCATTTTTTTATATAACTGCTATAATAGATATTTATAGAAACGCAGAATAGTATGTATCGTATATTATACATTACAGACGCTTCTTCTATAAAGAAGATTATTACGTTCTACGCTCATCCGTGGTTTGAGTCTAGTCCTGCAGTTCTATTCGTGTTTGAACGTGTGTCGAAATACTGGTTTGTTCAGGCAACCCATTCCATTGATTAGAGAGCAAGTATGTGTGTAAATGGGGTGGGGTGGAAGGTAGGGAGAATTCGAGGGGTTGATTACAGAACATGGACTCATGCCATGAAAATAAATACCAATGTGTGTTTGATTATACAACATAAATTAAACCATACGTTCTGCAATGAACACTTCCTTCTGCGGACTCTTCGCTTGTGGAGGTGCCCCGTTTCTCCTGGACGACCATTAACAAGTCTTAATTAGGTTTGACCTTTTGAACTGTAATGATCGTGAACTTCCGGTGAAATTTACCGCCATTTTCGTAAACAAAAACCATGCTTTTGAGCTGTTTGACAATTGATTTCAACATCGACAGCCAGTTCTGGTCTTTTAGAAATATACAACGGCTACAAGATTAGTTATGAGGAATCAGTTTTTAACATCAAAAATGAGTCGGCGATAATTAATACTCAAAGTGTTAGTTGCGTTTGGTTAAATTTAGCTTTTGTTTATAAAATAAGTTAGTCAAGAGTTGCGTCCCTGGTAATTAAAAAACACAATGCGGAGATTTATAAAAAACAACAACACGAAAATTCTTTTGCATCGAGCAATTAGTGTGGGATTATAAATAGGTGATTCTTCAAATCTGATATTAACAATCCATCGTTTTCTTTCGTCGCCATCTTTTGGAAATGAAATAAAATTAAATTATCTACATATTTTCGTACAACCAGTAACGTAGCACACAGACAAGTTTCGAAGAAAATGATCGAATAAGACCAGAAATGTTCTTCTTCGTGACCTTTTATGCATGCATAATCGTTAAGACTTGTCAATTGGTCTGAGTGTTTTCTCAATATCTGGCCCGAAAGTATGGAATCTACTTCCCATCCAACTCACGTCCTATCTTCACGTTTAAATTGTAAAAACATTTCTTTAATATTTACTTTCGTTAAACATTGTTCGACCCCTACTGTTTTACTTGTATATTAAAAGTGTGTTAATGCTACATTTATTTGCTTTGTTTTATGTTATCAAAGTATAAAATTATCAATTAACTTTATATATATATCCTTTCAGCATTGAGAATTATATCCATTTTCTTAGTTTTTGTTGCGCAATGTTAAATGCGTTCGGCGGTTAAATTATGTTCGTTGGCAGCGCTATACAAATAGAATTATTATTATTAAATTAAGGACATGAACATGTTTTAAAGTGCGAACTTCGAAGCTAGCATATTGGATTTCTTTGTTGTTTAACCTACATATTATTATAGTCTAGATGTCTTCAGCAATGTGCTTTAAAAACTAAAAATACTTCTAATATATTATCTTTGTGGCTGTCAGTGTTATATTTAAATATATGACTTCTTATTGTCTTTGAATGGCTTACGTCAGATTTTCACAAGCCATCTTTCAATCAAATGTATTTAGCTGCAATTATGCCCAAATCTGTTCAGAATTCCAACGTAAGCTTGCTTGGGGATCCTACTTTCTCCCCCTCCCCCCCTCTTTCATGTTTCTAAATTCCCCCCCCCCCACATAACCACTCCCCTCCGCCCCCATTTCCACACAGCACCATGTATATCCAACACATGCAAGCTGGTCTTTAACAGGATATACAGTCTGTTTTTTTTTTTAAATTCTATTTCTCAGAGAGAAAAAAAAACGCAGGGGGAAGATAACTCAATGCCAGATCGATGGCTTGAAAATGAAAACTCTCCCGGATGATTTTAATTTCTTAATGTATCATGGCTTCAAACGTGCTGTTGAATTTGAAGATTTAAAAAAAAAGAAGTTGATTCTAGTTTTAAAACAACAAACAAACAAAACAAAAACATTATTCTTACATTTTAAAAACCTGGCAAAGAGCAAACAATAATAAAAATAAAAAGCAAAAAGAAGACCACTTTGGATTATAGCTTAGAAACATTAATCTGAGGGTTTTAAATTAAAAGTGTACGTGAAGTTAGATTTTTTTGTTTCTTTCTAAGATAGATGGGAATCCATATCGTGCATATTATGCAGTCGCCACAGCCGCTGCACGGGGAACGGTGGACGTGTGGAAGCGCGTCTCGCTGGCGTACCGAAGGTCCTGGGTTCGAATCCTGGTGTAGGCTAGGATTTGTTTTCCGGGTCTGGAAGGCGTCCCTGAGTCTACCTAGCTCTGGTGGGTGGGTACCTGACCTTAGTTGGGGTAAAGTAAAGGCGGCTGTGCATAGTGCTGGCAACACAATCACCTAGTAAGACGTGGCCACAGAAACTGGCGAACTTAGCTTCATCGGCTCTATGGATCAGTTAATACAACCGCTGCATCTATACAGGGCCACCTATACAGGGCCACCTATACAGGGCCACCTATACAGGGCCACCTATACAGGGCCATCTATACACTGCCACCTATACACTGCCACCTATACACTGCCACCTATACACTGCCACCTATACAGGGCCACCTATACACTGCCACCTATACACTGCCACCTATACACTGCCACCTATACACTGCCACCTATACACTGCCACCTATACAGGGCCACCTATACACTGCCACCTATACACTGCCACCTATACACTGCCACCTATACACTGCCACCTATACAGGGCCACCTATACACTGCCACCTATACACTGCCACCTATACACTGCCACCTATACACTGCCACCTATACACTGCCACCTATACAGGGCCATCTATACACTGCCACCTATACACTGCCATCTATACACTGCCACCTATACACTGCCACCTATACACTGCCACCTATACACTGCCACCTATACAGGGCCACCTATACACTGCCACCTATACACTGCCACCTATACACTGCCACCTATACACTGCCACCTATACACTGCCACCTATACAGGGCCACCTATACAGGGCCACCTATACAGGGCCACCTATACAGGGCCACCTACACAGGACGCGCAAGGCTCAATAACCAGCCAGATCCAGATATATATTATTTTCCCATTACTTTACATTATTGTCACTGCTACAGACTTTAGCTGATTTTGTACAAAGAATATCATCGTCTCTTGTTCTTCTTTTTCCTTATATTATTATAGAGATGCCGATAGGACCCAGGAAAGAGACCACAATATAACTACATATAAAATTTTAAAACATCGCAAACAAGAATTACAAACAGATAACAGAGTTTCACTTGAGGTATTTAGTCCAGCTCTTCAGTGAAGATTTGAATGCCGGTACAGGAGGGGACAGTGATGGAGGCCTGGTCCAGTGTGTTCTACAGTCTAATGCATAGGTTCTCAACCTTTATAGGCTCACCGCCCCCTTTTACAATATTTTTCCGCTCATCGCCCTCCTCCGCCCCCCAACTTTCTTTTAGCGCCACCCCCCTTCCGCCAATCTGGACTATAGTTTCCGCAATTTCTTTAGGCGGACTAGACTTTTTGTGTGATTAATTATCTTTAAAAAAACTGAAAAGGAAACATATTGTAAGAATAAATAGATCAAAAAATTGCCTTAACAAAAGGTTTAAATAAATCAATATTAATGCGAATCGTTTGCCTGGTGTGTTGTTAGCAATTTGTCTATTTTTGCTTCAATTTTGGGTGCAAAAGCCTTAGGTCTAATAATCAGTAATATTTGTTATATTACAAAACAGAACTTGTTCGGCATCACTATTGAATCAAATGTGGAAAAATTTTTTAGTTAAAGGGAGATAATTACTAATTAGCCCGTTTTATTTGAGCTAATATTTTTTTTTTTTAAATAAATAAATGGCTTAAAATGTATAACTTTGATATGATCAAACTGTAAAAAGTATTTGAAAATTATATAAATATTATATGGTTAAAGAATTTATATGTATATTTTTAAGCATTACAATAACTACCCTGTTTGTATGATTACAATTTATCTATAGGCCTATCACTTACAATTTCTTTTTTTCCTCATGACGGTTTAAAACACATTAAAGACATCTCTCATTTTTGAACTGATTTGAATTCTTGTATAGCCTTATTAAACACTATAAGGCACTTAAAAATAAGAAGAAGATGTTAGGTCGACAGTGTTCGGTTAGCAAGGTTGACAGTCCGGTTAACCAACCACAGGACCAACCGGCCGCACACAATTTGACTAATACTGACCCCTACTTCAACGAAATGTCACTAGTCACTGCGATTCCTATTTCTTATTAATATAACAATATGTAGGCACACTGTTGGGAGATATCAGATATTTAGCAGCACTTTCGTTTACATCACATTTCATCTTCCAAAAACTAATCGATTCAAATAGCTGAGGTGTTAAAATATTCCAGGTACGTTTGTACCGCCCACTTGCCCTTCACCGCCCCCCAATCGCCCCCGGGAATGTCAGCGCCCCCCTAAAGCTTCTCACCTCCCCCCGGGGGGGAGGGGCGATATCGCCCCCGTTGAGAACCTATGGTCTAATGGTTGACGGAAATAAATAATATTTGTAGACGTCGGTGCGTGCATGTGGGACATGCAGTTTGAGCTGATGACCTCTGTTAGAGCGGAACACCCGTTGGATGCGACCTTGCTGTGTGGACATTTCCACGTGGCGCTTCATGATCTTGTACATAGTGGTGACCTTGTTTACTGCTCTGCGGTGTTGTAGGGGCTCGAGTTGGAGTTTGGCCACCAAAGCAGAGGTGCTTGTTTTAAGGCTGTAGTCCTGTAGGATACGACGTGCCGCTCTTGTGCCGGACAAGACTTCCGGCTCTTTAGTCCAGGGCGTAACGTTTGAAGAGTGTGTTAAGTCAATAATAGCTACAAGAGTCTTCTGTCCAAAGATGGTGCCACGTGTGGCGTGCTGATGGGCACGCTGCATGATAGGTATCCAAATAGGCACGTATACTACCCCTGTCCCTCCCGGCATCACATCGCATTCGTGACGATAGGCCGGGTCATCCAGGCACCGGGCCTGGCGACATAAGGGGGACTTTTGCGCCTATTCCTTCGTCCACATACATTCTCGGCTAGAGCCCACTAAGACTCGGTGGGGAGGAAGGAATAGGCGTAACGGTACCCGTCTAGCCAACCCCCGAGGTATGGACGGCCCTACCTGTAAGCTGGTATTTATTTAGCCAAGGTACAGTGCAAGGTGAAAAAGGTAATGTTGCCTTGGAAATTCCTTAAGGGGTTGGGGGGAGGGGAATGTTTTACCCCCAAGACCACACAGCTCTGATTGGTACCTGACGTAAGTTTGGCAACATTAAAATAGACTGGGCATTGTGCTGGCCACACAATCTCCCATGTATATATTGGCAAAATAAATCCGTGAACGCAGCTTCACTAACCTTTGTGGACCAAGATGTTCTAAAAAAAGATTTATCGTTTTCTGCTTGTCAAAAAAAAGAAAATTATTTTTATCGTCTCTGTTATACTATTTTTTTTGCTTGTAAATTATGCGTATTATGCATGTGCTGTTATGTAAATCGATATGTATCAATTACAGCTTTGTCTTATTCCCTAACCGTATTTTTTTAGCCCCAACTCGAATTTAGACGAGTTAATGAACATTTGCAAATATCGTATTTGACGTGTGCGCTTAGAGTTACCCTTCTTTACATTTTTAAGACGTCGCGACGTTATGGCTGCTTAAAATAATATAGTCTATATAAAATATGTTTTATATGTTATATGTTATATATATATATATATTTACAGGGCATGGTGGCCGAGCTACAGCGCGTTCGGCTGGGGTACCGAAGGTTCTGGGATAAAGTCCTTGTAAAGGATAGGATTTGTTAAGTGGAATGGAGACTGTCCATGAGTCCTCCAAGCATCTAATGTTTACCTTACATTAGTCGGGGTAAAGTAAAGGCGGCTGGGCATTGTGCTGGCCACACAATCTCCAAGTATGCAGTGACCTTAGAAACTGGTGAACGTTGCATCTCCGGCCCTATGATCAATTTGGTCCGAAGGGTACTTAACTAATGTACTTATATAGCATACTTGTATTTAGGCATATATATAATAATATATAAATATATATCATAATATATATATATTCGTGTGAATCGTGTGTGTTAGTGTGCAGCGCTAAAGAAGTTATTTTAGTCTTCTTAGCGTATCTTTCTAACGCTAATATGCTACGCAGCTATCGTTCTGTAGAAAACATTAATTCATTCTAAGGTTATCCAAGGCTAAAATTATGTAGTTTTTTTTTAAGGTTCTAGTTTTCCTAACTAGTACAGGCAACCCATTCCATTTCCTAATGCCACTCGAGAAATTAATTCATACTTTCACAATATGCAATTTTAGGTGATTCTGAGAAAGTTATAAGATCAGCATTTTGTATCTATTTCTGTTTATTTCTCAAAATTTCTCTGTATTATTGTGTGTGTATATATATGTGTATGTATGCATGTATGTATCTTTGTAAGTGTATACACGTTTAAATGTATTTATGTCTTATATGTTACAGACGCTCCTTAAATAAAGAAGATTATTGCGTCCTACGCTCATCCGTGCTCTGAGTCTAGTCTTGCATCTTTATTAATGTTATGTTACTGGTTTTCCTGGTTTGTCCAGGCAACCCATTCCATGCCCGAATGCCACTTGGGAAGAAAGAGTACTTATACGGTAACTAAAATAAAAAGTCATCATTAGAATTCAAAGGTCTTAACAACAGGAAGTGAGTTACAAAGATTTCGAATAACGTCCCCTTACTACTAAAGGGAAAAAATCACCCAGACGATTCTGTATTTCCTCTTCACAGAGTTATCTGCCCAATGATTAAAGCTCAAACCCAAATTCTTTTTATCTACGTCGAGGAGAAGAAAAGGCGGGAAGATAATTTACTCTCGGTCTGGTACCACTTCCTCCAAGCCCACGGTCAGACTTCGGAAAAAAAAAAACTTCTTGTTTTAAAGGAAAGACAACTCGCCACAATTACCTTGAATTGTCTGCCTACTAATTTGAGTATTAGTAACATAAACATTTTGTTACTTGAATTTGTTTCTTAAAACATTTAATTAGTCGGAAACATTTCTCATTTGAAGAGAACTTCTTTCTTTATTTATCTATTTTTTGTGTACTAAGCTTACAAGTTTATTTTATATATAAACTTTGTTTATAGAAAAAATATTTTTAATTTTTGTTTTAAGCAAATACAGCGTCTTAAAAATTATCCATTATTTGAAAGTAAAGTAGTAATAGTTTTTAGTATATATTATCTGTTACATCATTGGCTCCATGAGTCCATAGTCTCGGAAGACTATTAGATTTGAGCTCTTGTGATTTGTCCAGCCTTTCAGAATTGGCTGTGTCTTTGGAGACCTATCTTTGAGAGACAGGCTCTGTCGCATCTCTGGCAATTGAAAGCGGGACCGTTGGAGTTTGTCAGGGACAGCCTATGTTCTTTACTTTTCTTCGTTCTCTTGTAGCCTCTGCGATAAGGCGAAGTCTGCCCTCTGCAGCATTTTCTCCCACCGTCGAAAGCAGCCCCTGGCCCACGAGTAGATGGTTTATAGCCGGTAACTGCGGCTTTCCTTGTTTTGTCGACGCTAAATAGCAAAGTTGGAGTGTCCTTTACTAGGGCGCAAGCCTGGACAGTGTGTTAAGGAGAGGCTGATGTTGCCCATGCATCAGTTCCCCTCTCTCCACGCATCAGATGTGTATAAGGGACAGGCTTATCCAATACAGCTCTGCATCAGTTGCGTCGCGGGAGTTGCCAAAATGCTACGTAACTGCCTTAGGTACTCCTGCTCCTGTTACATACCATACTATAATTGCCTCATATGCGCGCCAGACACCCCAGGTAGGGTACTGTCTCCGCAGCAGAACATTACTTTTCCCCACGTCGGAATTCCGCTCTGATCATTATCGTGGTGTCTCGCTCGTATACCTGCACTGTCGCCCGGTAGCACAAATCCCATAATATAGGTATGGACTTCCAGGCATCAAGACGGGATTGAGTCGTTTCGATGCGCATATTGCTTCCTCCCCACCGAGACTCGGAGCATCTCGGCGGTACGATGAGACACGGGGCGCGAAGCAGCAATGCTGCCCCCTTCCCTCGGGATTCAAACGTACCAGTGTTTTCCACGCTTCGCTAGCGATAAGGCCCATGGGTACAGAAGGGCTGTTACCTACAACACACATACACACTATTCTTATAACTTCAAAACAAGTATATTAATTAACACATGTATACTATATCGTATCTTATAATATGACGCACATGCTCTAACTACAAAGAACAGTATTGCCTTGTGATTTGAAGTTTTACATTTTGTTAAGTTGTTATTTTACCTCATCTGTTCAAGCAACCCATTTCATGCACTCATGCCTCTCTCTCACGACAAAAAAAAAGATACCTTTTATTATTATGCTCTTGAATCTATTTGTATACCTCTGTTTATCTGAACTTTGTATCAACTTAATTTTTCTGTTTGTAACCTTTAAGTAAGAATGTAATGTTGTATGTTGTATTATTAGCTTGGTGTTTTGATGTTTGTCTATATTTCTACTAGTGCAGTGGTCTATTTGTTGGGGGTTTGGGGTGAGGCCGGGACACATGGTCCTGACGTTCCAGCTAGCAAAACGAAGAGCTGGATGCTTCTTTCTTGTTTTTGAGTTGCCTGGTGCGGTTGTTTTTTGGCCCACTTTTTGAGAGATGCCTCTCTGATCCCCACGCACCCAGTGGGGCAGGTAAGCCATGGCGAGACGACACCTAACTGGCTGGGGGCTGCCCAGCTTGAGGCGGGCGGTAGCCATCCATTGAGGTACGATGACCTCTCCCACCGTCGAAGGGGACCCCTGGCGCTCGTTTCCTTCGCCAATCGGACGAGCTTATAACCGGTAACTGCCCCCTCCCGTGTTGAGTCGGCATCTTGCGATGACGCTGGAGTGACCTCTCCAGTTGAGCTACAGTGCCTGGGCAAAATAATATGGAGAGCCAGCTGGTGCCCATGCAGCAGGCCCCCCCCTCTCCTCGCAGCTGACGGATCCAAGGGAGCGACAGAGTCGATACATCTTGGCTTCAGATGCGCTGCAGGAGTTGCCGGTGATGACGATACAAAGTCAAACCGCCTTAGGCACTCCAGCTCCTGATTTTTTGTCAGGGTTTACTCCCTTAGCCTTTCCCATGAAGGGGTAAGCCGCAAGGCAGCGGTGGTTTGGAGTCAGAGTATCCTTCTCCTAGATAGGCTACCATCCAAGGTTAACGAGCCCCATCTGCCCGAAGCGACTGGTTTTGAGGCGCCAGTGGAACGCCCATGCCCCTTCTCCTGTTAGTAGAAACGGTTTTGCCGGGCTTAGTAGCTAAGCCACTCGGGAAGGCCAGGAGCTGGACTTAGTTGTCAGAGGCTATTTGAGACGCATGCCAGTGGGAGCATTTTGTAGGAAGTGGGAGCTTATCCCCACTACCTCCCCCGGCGATAACAACCTTTAAAACCCTCAAAGTGGAAACAGCTGATGACACCATCAACTCCAAGTGGCCACGCCTCCGCGACGCCATCTACAACGCAGCCATCACTGTTTACGGGAAGAAAGAGCGGAAGAATGCTGACTGGTACGAGGCCCATTGGGAGGAAATGGAACCCGTGACAGAGGCTAAGCGGAAAGCCCTTCTGGCCTACAAGGCTAAGCCTAGCGCCAGTACACTACAAGCTCTACGGACTGCCAGGAGCAAAGCCCAGCAGACTGCCCGTCATTGTGCCAACACCTACTGGCTGAATATCTGTAACAGCATACAGACAGCTGCCGATACAGGCAACGCAAGAGGGATGTACGAGGGCATCAAGAAGGCAATAGGTCCAACCCCCTCTAAGACAGCCCCCCTCAAGTCCAAAACAGGCGAGGTTATCACCGATCCGGAAAGGCAGATGCAGAGGTGGGTAGAGCATTACCTCGAACTGTACGCAACGCAGAACACTGTAACAGACTCCGCTCTCAGAGCGATGTCAGACCTGCCGGTCATGGAGGAGCTTGACACTCCACCCACTTTGGATGAGCTCAGCAAGGCCATCGACCGTCTCGCCTGCGGTAAAGCACCTGGGAGCGACGGAATCCCACCAGAAGTACTAAAGAGCGGGAAACCAGCCCTGCTACAGCAACTTCACGACCTCCTATGCCTTTGCTGGGAACAGGGTTACATTCCACAAGATATGAGAGACGCTAACATCATCACTTTGTACAAAAACAAAGGTGACAGGAGCGACTGTAACAACTATCGGGGCATCTCCCTCCTCAGTATCGTTGGTAAAGCGTTCGCCCGCGTCATCCTTAACCGCCTGCAGACCCTCGCTTCACGCATCTACCCAGAGTCACAGTGTGGCTTCAGGGCTGGTCGATCAACGGTTGACATGATCTTCTCACTACGCCAGCTCCAGGAGAAGTGTCAGGAACAGCAGATGCCACTCTATATAGCCTTCATCGACCTCACAAAGGCATTTGATCTGGTCAGCCGTGGCGGACTATTCAGCTTGCTGCAGAAGATCGGATGTCCCCCACACCTGCTTGCGGTGGTCAGGTCCTTCCATGACAACATGCACAGCACTGTCTCTTACAATGGCGCAACCTCCAAGAAATTCCCAGTCAGCAGCGGAGTAAAGCAGGGCTGCGTCCTCGCGCCTACACTCTTCGGCATCTTTTTCTCCATGCTCCTCCAACACGCCTTCAAGGACTGCAGCGAGGGTGTTTTCATTCACACAAGGTCTGATGGCAAGCTCTACAACATAGCGCGCCTTCGTGCCAAGACCAAAGTCACAAAGGTCCTCATTCGAGAGATGCTCTTCGCTGATGATGCAGCCTTGACATCACACACAGAAGACGGACTCCAGCAGCTCGTCACTTGCTTCTCCCAAGCATGCAAGGAGTTCGGCCTGACTGTAAGCCTGAAAAAGACAAACGTCATGGCTCAGGGTACGGAGACCCCTCCAAACATTGTCATCGATGGACACACTTTGGAGGTGGTCGAGAACTACACCTACCTCGGATCCATTATCTCCAGTTCACAGTCCATCGACTTGGAGATCAACAGCAGGATCGCCAGGGCAGCCACAGTCATGGCCCAACTAAAACAGCGAGTGTGGGACAACTCCAGCCTCACCGAGAGGACCAGACTGCGCGTCTATCACGCCTGCGTACTCCGCACTCTCCTGTATGGCTGTGAGTCATGGACCACCTACGCGAGGCACGAGAAGAAACTCAACAGCTTCCATATGAGGTGCCTACGGAGAATACTGCAGATCAAGTGGCAGGATAGGGTCTCCAACACAGAGGTGCTGGAGAGAGCCAACACGAGCAGCCTTCACGCTGTGCTCAGTGAGAAACGCCTAAGGTGGCTCGGCCATGTGAAAAGGATGAATGCAGGTCGCATTCCTAAAGACCTCCTCTATGGAGAACTGGTCGAAGGCCACCGGAAGATAGGGCGCCCAAAACTGCGATTCAAGGACCTTTGCAAAAGAGACCTGAATGAGAGCTCAATTGACCTTGACACATGGGAATGCCAAGCTTCTGACCGACCAACCTGGAGGCTCGCAGTCAGGCTTGGCACATCCCGCGCAGAAACTGGGCGCATGGAAGCTGCCATCCAGAAAAGAGCGAGGCGGAAGGTTCCTTTACAACAGCCATCCACCTTCAAATGTCTGAAGTGCGGCAGGGATTGCCACTCCCGAGTTGGCCTCCACAGCCATTCTCGGCGGTGCAGCTGGTCACCTTTGCCGTGAAGCTACACCATCGTCTCTTGGAGACGGACGGATGCCGACGAGTGGTTCCCAACCTTTTTTTAGACCGCGACCCCTTATATGGCCTTAATACATGTTCTAATGATGTAACGACCCCCAAAATTAAATTAATTTCGTCACTACTTCATATAAAAGCTTTCCGATGGTCTTTGGCGACCCCTGTGAAATGGTCCTTCGACCCCCAAGGGGGTCGCGACCCACAGGCTGGAAACCGCTGTTCTAGTGCATAGGTTCTCCCAGAGGGCGTTGGAGAGATCTTGGGAGGCTCCGGCTTTCCCGGGGAGGGGGGCGTTGAAGGGCAAGTGGGTGATACCAACATACTTGAAATAATTTGTATTTACCCTTCTTTCCTCTCATAGTGTTTCTCTCTCTCTCTCTCTTTCTCTCTCTCTCTCTCTCTATCTCTCTCTATCTCTCTCTCTGTATATATATATATATATATATATATATATATATATATATATATATATTTAACAACAAAATATATTTCAAGATATAAACTTTGATCTTTAAATAAATATAACATCATCTGTTTGTTTCTTTGCTGTTTAATATTGTTGTTTTATAAACATTAAAGTCTTAACGCCCAATATCGCATTTTAAAATCATTTACACCGACAAGAAAAGTTTTTTGCTACCTGATTTTAGGTCCTATCAGGGGCAGTAATCCCTATAAGATAGATGTTTATACTACAAACGTTGTTTTTTTTAAAATAATCTCATCATTGTTAATGAGTTTTTTAGTTTTTTAATACGCTCGCACATAAATCTGCTCTATTCGGAAACAGGGGCAGATAATTGTGCTACATCTTTCTTCTAAAACATTAAACTCTCTTATAAAAAAAAATTATATTCAAGGTGAATACGGACAGTGCTGTCCCTTTGGTTGTAAACAAGGTTTATATGACTGACTTCATTTAAATGATATATTATTATGTTTTCATAATATTGAAGATTATTTTGTTTTTTTGCCAGTATGTTTTTGTTACAGGTAATTGATGTTATCATTTTTTTATGAAGGATATTATGAATATATTGTGTTGTGTATTTATAGCATGCAATAATAGTTTCTCTATTGTATTTGAGATTGTCTCGCTAGTTCCTGTAGAGTTTTTTAAATTTATATTTAACTTTGACGCAGACGGTATTTTTGTTATTTAAGATATATGTATTTATTATGACCTAATGAATTAATATATATATTGTTTTACGTAGTCTCTACGAGTTTCTAATACGCCTTTTTCTTTGTTTCGGGAAAAATCCATTCTAGTCAGTTCCGGGAACAAATCCTTAGCAAGTAATTATCATGTTGATGTCTTTTTGCACTCTGCATGTAAATATCATGTTGGATTAACATGTAAATATCATGTTTTATAATCATGCAAATATCAAATTTTATTAGCATGCATGTATCATGTTTTATTAGCATGTAAATATCATGTTTTATTAACATGTAAATTTCATGTTTGATTAACATGTAAATATCATATTCTATTAGCATGCTAATATCATGTTTGATTAACATGTAAATATCATGTTCTATTAGCATGCTAATATCATGTTTGATTAACATGCAAATATCATGTTTTATTCGCATGCAAATATCATGTTTGATTACCATGTAAATATCATGTTTTATAATCATGCAAATATCATGTTTTATTAGCATGCAAATATCATGTTTCAATGTCTCGGTTTCAACAAGCTTATTGTGAAAATTATAATAGTGACTTCTTGTTTAGATCTTCGATATTGCTATTTTATTTATTACCATCTTACTGGACAGTGTCCGAACTTTTTGAACCAGATGGCCGAGCTTCTAGTTCATTAGTGGCACCTTGGGGAGTCCTGGCACGCAAACCTCCCTCCAGACTTGGACGTTGTTCCATGTGCACTCGACTGGCAACCATAGTGCCAAAAGTATATTTATAGTGAAGCCGTTGTTAGTAGCAAGTGTTTGACATTCAAAATAAATTATAAGCAAAAAACAAAGGAGTTCTTAGCACTAGAAAAGATGTAGATAAAGCTTAGAACAGTGATCAACTGGAGTGAAATCAAATCATTAAATAGAAGTCTTTTTATCACATCTACGGTGTAGTCCAGGGGTCGGCAACATTTTGATAATAGTGTACCAAAGTATGATGTCAAATATATTCAGCGTACCATCAGCTCAATTTATTTTTTGGGAAGGGGCTTAAATTGTTTTTTTGTCGAGAGGTCTGTTGCGTGCCGTCGAAAATATCTCTGCGTGCCAGGTCTGGCAAGCGTGCCGTAGGTTGCCGACCCCTGGTGTTGTTCTAGTTGAAATGTAGATTATTATTGTAATTAATTGATATGTGTGTTTGTTTATGCGTACTTTATGTTAGTGGCAAAATATTTGAAAATGTTTCATTGAGATATTTGATCTAAAATAATCTATGTGTTGAACAATTATAAAACAAGTTTCCTCCGGGATACAGAACATTATTATTATTATATTATTATTATTCCGTTCATGTCTGTAGTAAACCTGTCACAGTAATATAAGATGACTGACATAATTAATGTTCAAGTCATACTTAATGTATTCATGCTGACAAGAATATTAACGCAGGCTAACTATTGTCTATTTTAACGTATTTCACTGTTCAACTCAGTACTAAAACCATTTTAACACATCCTCTGTACTTTGATAAAAGTTCATTTGCGCGCCACTATGGCAGACCGCCTTGAATCTGTCTCCATCCGCAGCTGCTCACTTTCTTGCGGGTCATCTCATTAGGTCGCCGGATCGATTTTTCAACCGACCAGCCCATTTCCATCCGTCAGTCCATCTATCACTTTCTGCCCATTGGCTCCCAGAGTCCACTGCTGGTCATCTGGTCTGGTCAGTTCATCTATTGTCCATTTATCTCTCTCTCCCCCTTCTCTCTGTCTGTCTGTCTCTCTTACACAAGTGTGACTACTTTTGTTTCTTAATTGTAAGACTCTGACTGTCTGTTACTTTTTTTGTCTCCCTTTAACAAAGTTAGAGTGATCTGGCATACACTTTGCACTCAACGAACCTTGGATTATTGTTGATGATGATGATGATGATGATGATGATCATGATTTATATAGCGCGCCTATCCATGCTATGTTAGCATGCTCAGTGCGCTCTGGTTCCACGTTTCAGTTGTGAATGTGCTATAAAAACAAAACAAAAAACTATAAGCTTAGTTGAAGAGGAAGGTCTTTAAACTTCTCATGAATGACTCTTTTTTTTCAGAATCCCTCAATGTCTGAGGCAATTGTATCCATAAATAAGGCGCTGCTGACTCGAAAGAGCGTACACCAAATGACTTCTTTTTATGACCATCCACACTGGGAACTTTGAGTAGTGACTGTGATGAAGAGCGCAGCCCCTTAGTGGACACATGCTTGGGAACAAGTTCTTGAAGATAGTGAGGGGCAGTGCCTTCCATACAGCTATAGGCAAGTGACATAATTTTATGGTCAATGCGCTTGGTCACAGGGAGCCAGTGGAGATCTTTAAGAACTGGGGTTATGTGATCCGACTTCTTAATCCCTGATACAATGCGTGCCGCAGTGTTTTGTACTTTCTGGAGTCTCTGAAGACCCCACAGACAGCTATTACAGTAGTCCAGCCTTGATTGAATTAGAGAGACTGCTACGGCATTAGCTGTTCTCTTATTAAGTTGAGGACCCAGCTGACCCAGGGCGCGTAGATGAAAGAAACAAGCCCTTACCACAGTACCAATGTGCGGAACCATTGTAAGCTTATTGTCAATAAAAAACCCAAGGTCTCTAACAGTGTTGGACAAGGGGAGATAACTGATAAACGGATAACATATGAATTATCTACGCTATATCTACATACCATCGGGATAACATAATTATATCACAATCACACGGATACACAAACATACAGATAAAGAATACCCTTTTTATTTGGTTCTCGTGTGCATAGAAAAATTCAAATAGATTCTCATATTACGTGTCTCACAAGACAATAACAATCTGTAACAATGCTCAGAGAAAATAGAAGTTAAAAACATTTTGATTCTTCCATAAGCAAGAACAAGATAATAAAAGTTGTTTTTCTTCCCGAGTGGCAAACGGGAATGAAACGGGTTGCCTGAACGAACCAGGAAAAACCAATAACTTGACATTACAACGGTGGCCGAGCCGGCAGCGCGTTCGGCTGGCATACTGAAGGTCCTGGGTTCGAATCCTGGTGAAGGCTAGGATTTTGTTTTCCCTGGACTCGTGGGTGTTCCTGATGGGTAACGGAAAGGCGGCTGGGCATTGTGCAGTGTGCTGGTCACACATTCCCTTGTATGCCGTGGCCTCAGAAACTGATGAACGCTACTTCACCGGCCCCTATGATCAATTTGGTCCGACGGGATACTTTACGTTTTTATTTTTTTTAATTAAACTAATCAAAATGCAAGACTGGACTGAGACCAAGGATACGCGTAGGAAGCATATATATTCTGTATAGATTTAGTTCCTTGAAACATTTAAGATTTTCATCCTGAGTGATATTTGTATTCTTGCCACGGAATGGGTTGCCTGAACAAAACCAGGAAAACTAACAACTTAAACCCTATTCAAAAGGCAAAGCCTGACTCAAACTAAAGATAAGGGTATAATGAAATAATCTTATGTAAGCCTACACTAGATAGAGGAGTGTGACACATTTAAGACTGATATTTCCGTATTCATTCCATACAGATATAAACATTTGCTTTGTTCTACATACCTTTGAATTTTATTATCTCAAGTCTTAGTTATGATCCTCTTAAAATTCTCTGGACTACCATCTTCTCTTTCTCTCTTTCTATCTCTCTAACTCTTTTTCTCTCTCTCACTCCTCTCTCTCTCTCTCTCTTTGCGCTGTTCTACTTTCCCTACTTTCCCTACCTCTTCCCACCGCTCATATCTTTACTAATATAGTTAGTCAGGCGGTATGAAACAAATTTCAAGGAAATTGGATATTGTACTCACCCTCGTTTTTCCAGAACTCCGGTGTCCTTCAATTATTTGTTCTAAGTGCATTAGTAGAGAGAGAGAAAACACAAAGTACGTTCGAACGGAATTTGATTAGTCAGTTCATTAGTTCCTTATCCCTCATTCTCTATTAAACCCTCAACACGTAGCTCGAGTCTTGATGTCGAGAATAAAGTCTCCAGTTTTGTTGTTGCAGGTTTCCATCTGTTTAACTCGTCAACACGGAACATTATCTGAGTCTATCAGGGTTATCAAGTACACATTCTTTGTTTTTACTTTTGGGAGCTGTCACCGAATTTAAAATGTCTCTATAAATACCGGCTCGTTAGTGCAGGACGTTACGATGTACAGTGGTGAACCAGGGGAGGGGGGCACACACTAAGATTATGTCCAGGCGCCAGCCACCCCACAACACGCCGTGTTACATATGGTACGGTTTCCGCAGCCCGGCTTAAAATCAAACTGCGGAATTTCCTTCAGATCTTGGTGGCTCGCCCGTATACCTGTAATGCCAATCATCAATGCTGTTGATATTTTTTATACGGCAAAGCATGCTTATTGTCTGTTCAAAAGTTTCTGGCAAATTTAAATTACTTATAGTTTTATGATGTCAAGTTTGGAATGTAAGCATATTGTTGTTTGCAGTGTTAGAAAATCATAAAGTACGCATAATGTAGAAAAGCCAAGCCAGAACAAAACGGATATTGCAGAGTTGTCATGTTAACAAGTACACACATAAAAATATGGCCAAGTTTTAAAACGCGCATATATTTCACAGATTCCTAGTTTGATTAGTATGCATGATTTACTGTTGCACGGTAAACAAGTACGCATGTCATAGAGTTGCCAAGTTGACAAGTACGCATGCTGTATTGTTGTCAAGGTAACAAGTTCACAAAGCAGTCAGCTTGTCCGGATCTCAAGCCAACGCTTGAACGTCAACGCAAGAATTCCGATAAACAAATTTGTATTCGGCGTTGTATTGGCAACCCGATCTGGGCATACATTATTCACAATATTCGAGCTTTGTCAAGAGACCAGCGTAACCCTAACCTGGGCGCTAACCACACGCCGATATCAAATAACCTTTACTCATTTCGTCCGCCTTTAAGCTTCAGATTTCTTATACCTTAAAATCAACATCGTAATTATAGACGAAGTACATTTTCTTTTTCTGAAGAAATTCCTCGAAGCAGAAGAATCACAAGAGGTAGTTGTTATGCTATTTTCGCCCATTTCTTTTTTTTTTTATGGTGAAGTAGGCTAATGGTGAATGATAATGTGAAGTAATGAAATTAAGTAAATTGTTATTTTTGTATACATAATATTTTACGGAGTTTGCGAGAATATATGCCTATAGAATGATCATTTTATTACATATGAGTGTTTTCCAGTTTTATTAAACAGTTCATCTACTATATATATATATATATGTTGCTTTATTTGTGTATATCTCCGATGATATAATACTTTTGATTCGCAACATCAACACGTAATATACCATATTTAACAATAGTGTAATATATAATGTTGAGATAAGTAATTTTGTCTTGACTTACTAATGCAGTAGGCCTACTATTTACTAAAGTCCACGAGCTACACCGGCTGGTTGACCATTATTGATGTCATATACTCAGTAACCGGTATTGATATCACCAGCTTGAGCAAGTATTCCCGCCTCACATATTTCCCCCTGTTGATAATTACCCCACTGATATAACCTTTATGATAACCGCTATCAGCTGCCACGGATTCATGCCTACCTGTCAGTAAGCTGTTGTTAACCTCTTACCTGTCGGACTTAAAGATTTCTGATAGCTGTTTATTAGCAACATGCTTGCGAAACGTCATTGATGCATTATGATTTGTTGTTATTTTGTTTAGTATTTCACATTCATTAGTAGTTTAGAAGCTGTTACAAATTTAAAAGTTTATTTAAAATAGAGGATGCACTTGATAGTGAAGTGCTCTTTTTGAGTCCATGGAATATTTCAATATTTTAACATCATTTAATTAACCATGGCTGACGTCCCTCTAGAAACCTCACTTTTATTGCTTGCAGTAAAGTATAAAACCGCATTTAAAAGGAAATTTGAGGTTTTCAAGACACAAAGCCTACGACATATCCTTAAGATCTTTTGGCCAACATCTATATCGAAACGAGGACCTATGTAAGATAACAGGAGTAGTCCCCGTTCTCAGAGAGCATCTCAACAAGGAGATGGAGATTGCTGGGACACGTCTGCAGAATGTCAGTTGACTCCCTCCCAGGGACGGCACTAATAGGGACCCCTCAGGGGAAAGGGTAAAAAAGGCAGACCAAAAGAAACATGGAAAAGGACGGTGGAAAGGAACCTGGAGGCTAGAGGCCTGAACTTGGAGACAGACCATCGAGCTGCAACAGAACGAGATAAATGGAGATTTTCGGCTTTCACCTCAACCGCCAGCCGGCACGGAGAGAACTGAGTGAGTGATTGAGTGAGTAAAGTCTGGACTCTCTCATCTTTGTTAAATTCCTGAATCTCTTATTGACCCATTTTAAAGGACCAGCCAATAGAATCTCTTGGAGGAGACCTCGTGTATTGTTAACTAAGTTCTTTCGATGATTTTGTAGCCATTGACCAACTCATTTTAACTCATACTTTTTATACATACGTTATATGAATTTCTGATGGGTACCTGCCATTAGTTGTGGTAAAGTAATGGCGACTGGGCATTGGGCTGGCCACACAATCCCCTAGTAGGCTACTCAAACTGGTGAACGGTGCTCCACCACCAGCCCTGTGATCAATTTGCTCCAACGGGTAGCCTACTTTACTTACTACTTACCATGTGAAGTTCTGCATTGATTCTTTGAATTGAGATCATTAGATTAAAAATATATCGCTGTTAAAACTACTCCTCATCTTCTTATGGATTAATTCTGTTTGATGCTGGAAAGGAGTGAAGCTATGAAAGTTTGAACCACTAGACGCCCAGCAGACACACAACGTCGTATCCACTGTGGAAAAAAGTGGTTTCCTAGCTTTTCTCCGTGCCGATACGACATGGTGCGCTCGCTGGACGTGTGAAAGATCAACTAGTTAGCCCAAATATCAAGAAATAAAAGATGCATTGAATCTCAACGAGTCATTACAGTTTCGACTATAAATATAACGTTAAATAGACACATAGAACGTACAGTGTTGTGAGCGTCAGGTTAATTTAAATTAACTGTTACGTATCCGTGTGTTCTGTTGTCTGTCTAGGATCTTTTAATAATAAACTGAAGCCACTCGATAAATGTTCAAAGATAAATTTTATGCTTGAACTCTTGTACAATAATAATTTATCTTCACTTGTAGATAAGCGAAAAAAAAAATAATAATTCTAATTGCAATAATACATGTGTTACGTCCACAATCCCCTTGTGGCCAGAGCTGTGTAGATCTTGCTGATAATTCTCGTTAGTCCTAGGGGAGACTTTAATTATTAGTATTTGTTTCAGTATTACACGAACTCTTCTTATAGTCCTGGGCACAAATTCAGTATTTGTATTCCGACATTTCCTTTCTTGTAAATTATGGTAGTAGATAAATCTTATAGTAATGTATACAACACAATAGGATAGTAACTTGACAAAGAAGCTTCAGTGTAACTGTTGTTGATAGTTTATTTCAGGTGGTATGTTCAATATATACAATATATCTATCATGTACAGTTAGAATAAAATAGTGCAAACACAAACGTTCAAAGGAACATATTTTGAAACTCTCTGTCTTTCAGACAAAACAAATCATTAAATACTATCCGAGTGGTGCAAGGGACAGACCCACTACCAGTAGGGGTGAAAATCATGGTAACATTACAAAACTCATAACAAAACGATATGAACTTCCCCTATTAAATAATGAGTCGTTCCCAGACTCTGAAAATTTGAGATCAACACAGAATCCCAGCATTACCTAGAACCTTTCGTTTTCCTACTAAACGTCCTAATATCGCGTGTAGTAAGAAAAGAGAGAGAGAGGAGAATAAACATTGCGTGTTCCAATTCTTGGAAAAACAATATACATGACACATGCTTATAGAGATTTCTGTGCAGAAAGCACTAGATTAGATTTTCAAACAGTTTTAGGAAAGCATAAGATAAGGTGTACTAGAAACTCGTTGAGGCTTCGATAAAGTATATTAGTGTATGAAATCATAATAAATATATATATTTACACAAATACTCTTTGCGCCGAAATGCAATATAAATAAACAAGTTTACATGAATTAGTGAGACAATTTCAAATGCAATATAGAAACTATTATTTCATGCTATATACACCCATATAACTTAAGAAATACATTTCACAGTCTTCTAACGGTATTAACTTCTGAAAATGTAGACAAACAAAGACATATACTTTTATATGGGTAATATGCAGATATTGATGTATATATAGACAACTATGACATAAATAAATAATGATATTAATAAACTATTCATTCAGAGTACACTGGGAAAATAGAATATTATATAACATGGCCCATGTTACTTAATTTGCACATATGAAATAGATTTATCACAACTACTTTAACCCAGGGTATAACAGATACGAATAACGTGTGTAAAAACTTTCCCATGACTTGTTCAAGTGATGCGATCAGTAACACATAAATAACAATTACCTAGAGTCGACCTCTAGACTGTATGTCTTTGTTTAGTAGAGCTATGTGGCGCGCCAACCCATCACATTTTCCAACCTTCCCATCTCTACACCTACGTTTCTTGTATTTAGTAACGGCCACCAAAAAAAAAAATTCTTCTTTTTAAAAAAAAAATATGAAAAAAAAAAAATAACAAGAGAAGATAAATCTTATAGAGAGTAGTCTTCCCCTTTAGTCAGTTTCTCGAGCCCTTGTTTTTTGTATCTGCCAACTACGAGCTAGAAAAAAATCTATTTTAATCATGTTGGTGAAATGAAATCTTTTGGGTTATTTATTTGGAATGTTGAGAACGTCTTCCAAATCTCCAGGAAAAAACTCACCAATTTTTTTAGTGCTTCTTACCTGGCCATGCGTCATGAAAGTCTTTACAAGCAATATTGATGGGTCGCAATACATTTTATATAGCTCAGCGTTATAAACTTCACAACTAGAAGATTGAAACATATAAGAAATAATTTCATTTTCCAACTTTAGTATCTCATTATTAATTATTTTTTTATTGCTAGGAAACTGTTTTTTTATGATAATGTAATCCCACAATTTTAAATCAAATGAACTTCTAATTTAAAAACAGAATGAATAAAAAAACATGTGGAGAACTAAACATTACGTGCATTTAACCCTGAAGAACGAGCGCAGTGTGTGGCCATGCCAAAAGCACATTTGCTATTGCCTGAAAAATCCTTCAGCCTGTAGTCTGCTTGTGTTTCGTTTCTTGTTTGTGTTTAAATATTATCTCATGAGTACTCATTATTTCTGAGTGGCATTCGGGCATAGAATGGGTTGCCTAAACAAACTATTATAATAAGTAACCTTAACATCATTTAAAACACTAATAGAAATGCAGGGCTAGACTCGGACCATGGATGAGCGTAGGAGGCAATGATCATTGGTGATACTAATACATGCACATTTCTTGCTTTGTAAAACTTTCTCTGTACTTTGTTCAGGAGGTAAAAAAAAAGTAAAGTAACCATTTTCATACCAGGTTGGTCCATGGGCGCAAGTGAAGCAGTATTCAAAAGTTTTCATAACAACGGCATACAGGTGAATTGACTGGCCAGCACAATCCCCCGTCATTTATTTTTTTTACTTTTATCTTATAATATCTGGTATCCATTAGATATGATTAAGCTCAAGGAGTTTATTCGTTGTCCAAACCTGGATTCAACCCGGGGATTTCCGGTGCGACAATTCGAGCTCGCCACCGATAGACCGACATTTCAAATGTAAGTAAAGTATCCCGTTGGACTAAACTGATCATAGGCCAGTGAAGCAGCGTTCGCCAGTTCCTGTGGTCACCACAAACTAGGAGATTGTGCGGTCAGCTGCCCATCAAAGGAGCCGGGAAATAAGTCCTATACTTCACCAGGATTCGAACCCATGACCTTCGGTACGCCAGCCGAACGCGCTGCCGCTCGGTCGCCCTGTCCCCCTGTCCCCCTCTCTCCCTCTCCCCCGGAATTAAAAAGGCTAAGTCTTGAATTATTAATTTAAAATTTAAATCACTTTTATGGGTTTGTATTGCGATAAAAACAACTTTCAAAAGACACATCTAAAAACGGAACTAGATATGTTTGCCTGTAGCTATTTGAAGGACACAAAAACATTATCAAATAAAACTACATGGCGAAACAACAGAAAACCTATAGTCTAGTTATTCAAACCGCATCCAACACTTTCTATAGATGGAATATGTTTCTATATTTAGACTTTTCAATCGGGACACTTTTAGCTACTTCCGCCTCCGATTGAATCAAAATCAAAGTGCAAAAGAATTCTGTCACGTGACTCAGTAAGCACGTGTGACCTAGTTTTTGTTCTATCAAATTGTTGTATTACATTTTATTGTTGTGGTCGTATTTTTGTTGTTGTTGTTTTTGAAGGTCGGTAAGACTTTTTGTTTTTCAACAAATAGCAATCAGATTTTCTTGTCTGTTTTCTTAACTACCGGTAATTACAACGTTGATCGTGTTGTAGTAAAGCTTTGTTTTAAGAAAAGTGTCTGATTGACACAAAATAGAACCACAACTGGGGGTATTCTCTGTTTTCTAAAAGTTGTTTGTCTGATTGATCCTATTTTAAAAAACGATTAAAAGTAAATTTCCCTTGTACACAATTTCCCTATACCATAGCCCCCATTTGTATTATAAATTACGATGCCTTAATGTTCTTCTTTTCATAATGATAGTCAAACAGGCATTCGTCAGATCGGTAGATATATGTTTAGATTGCAATATAAATATATAAAGAAGAGAGAGAGAGAAATAGAGAGAGATAGAGAGTGATTTAAAGATTTAAATAGATGAATAGTACGATACTTATAAAGTTATACATTTAGATATGTTGAAAGATATAAAGACAGATAAATGTACAGAGGATACAGACAGTAAACTGCATCGATTGATAGAGCTCGAAAGAGAAAACATATTGTTATATAGAGCCTCAGACAAAGTGACATTCTAACGGAAAGACATACACACACACATACATTTTACACGCAAAGGTAAGAAACTGTGTTTTTCCAAAGGATGTAATAAGATGGACCACTTGCTTTAATATTTCTGCTTTGATGACTTGAATTACTTCTTTTTCGGAATTCCCGATTTCTTTTTGTACTGTGCACTTCCGATTTATTTAACTGCTATGATTTTCTCAATGGAACAATTAAAATTAAAATCGAAAGTTGTATAAAGCGGAAACGCTTAGGCAAACGTAGGAGTGTATAAGTCATTTAAGACAGCGTTATTGGATACGCACAGAAAAAGAACATTTAAGCTCTAAAAATAGAGCAAGCGGTCTAATTATAGTCTTTTTTTATTCAAAGACATCGACTCCTCAATAAAACAACAGAAGAATATAAGACTGTCATCAAATTCATTCTCGTATACTATCTAATGTCTAAGCGTCCTCCAATAAGAAGTTAAAATCTTCTTCCTACTCAATTTCCCAAACATCCACAGACCTTTTCATCTCAACTTCTACCTTTACATTGTATTTTACAACTACTCAATACAGGGGTTGGGAGATGTGGCGTAAGATTAAAAAAAAAAAAAGCCGAAATGAAAACAAACAAAAAAACAAAAGGATGCTTACATTTCTTCTGTCTGGGAATCAAAATCCCAAATAATGAAAAACTCTTTTTGTTTTTCTATCAAATAAATAAAGAAATAAAAGAGAAAAAAAGAAAGAAAATCCTTCTGAGCCACTTCATTTTTATCCAATCAATCTGCTTTAGCCTCTCTCTGGGTATCCGGTTGGCCAATTAGGAACAGGAGCGGATCATTTGAAACCAGCAGTTGCATGATGAGCTGCGGGCACGACATGGTTAACTCTTACGTGTAAGAGACAGACAGACAGACAGAGAGAGAGAACACATATGTGTGTTTTCAAAGGGTTGGTGTCGTGTGTACAGTTATCTTTCTCCAGCAGTCTTACATTTTGTTTCTCATTCTCTCCCTCTTTCTTCTTCTCTCTCTATGTCTATCCTTCATTTTCTCTCTCTTTCTCGCTCTCCTTTCCTTCTTCTTTTCTCTATATTTCTCTATCCATTTCTTTCTCGTTCTTTCTCTCTTTCTCTCTCTCTCTCTCTCTGATTATCTCTCTTTCTCTGTGTTGATGCCCTTATTATTGTTGGAACATCAATTAATACAATTTAGTCTCTTCAAAGGGTTTCTGCTACAGTTGCTGAAAATATTGTCTCCAGTTATCAGACATTGAAACAGATGACTTCACCACAATATACATTCCAACTTGCAATCAAATAAAAGAACGCCTTGTTGCAGCACATATATCATTTAATTATTATAATACTTTACATCCACGAAATAATTACATGTAGTTATAGTAGCAATCTAACACATTTCAATAATGGTTTCTGAGTCTATATATTAATACGTGCGATGATTACAAGAACAAAAAGGAGACTGAAGAATCCGCATGGGCAGTCATGTGACTATGTACTTCCGATATATTTAATAGGACTCTAGGTTTTTATTTTATTGTAATATACAAATATGGGTTTTTATTCCGAGTTTTATAATTCTTGCATGAGTCACTTCCCTTATATTATTTACTTGCTCCATAGCACTCTGTATCTTTATCTCTCTTTCTCTGTATCTTTATCTCTCTTTCTCTCTATCTTTATCTCTCTTTCTCTGTATCTTTATCTCTCTTTCTCTCTATCTTTATCTCTCTTTCTCTGTATCTTTATCTCTCTTTCTCTCTATCTTTATCTCTCTTTCTCTGTATCTTTCTCTCTCTTTCTCTCTATCTTTATCTCTCTTTCTCTGTATCTTTATCTCTCTTTCTCTGTATCTTTATCTCTCTTTCTCTGTATCTTTATATCTCTTTCTCTGTATCTTTATCTCTCTTTCTCTGTATCTTTATCTCTCTTTCTCTGTATCTTTATCTCTCTTTCTCTCTATCTTTATCTCTCTTTCTCTGTATCTTTATCTCTCTTTCTCTGTATCTTTATCTCTCTTTCTCTGTATCTTTATCTCTCTCTTTCGTTGTATCTCTTTTTCTCACTCAATGTTTATTTTTGTAGTGTAAATTTGACACTGACCTACACAAAATTAAATTAAAAGGCCTCGACATATTATTATTGCGCTTTTATGGCATTTATTACGTGCGTAACTGCAAATAAATAGAATACTTACTCAATATGTATATTTTTGCCATTCAACGCCATCAATTGAGAAAAATCAACAACCATTTTGTTGAGTTCATTTTCATGGGCGCATTTATGGAAAGTGTTTAAATCAAAAGTACATATTTTAATTTTATGTATGTCAGGGTCAAATCGCCATCTTACTATGGTAACACGTATCTATATATAAAAGTCAGCATTTTGCCGACATTTTTATGCTTTATTTTAAGTGATTGTGCACTCCATATATTTATAGTGTCTATCTATTTATGTTTAAATACTACAATTAATTCTTTCAAATCCGAACAGTCAAATAGGAGGCCCTTAAATGGTTTTCTATAATTTATAAGCTCATTGATTCAACGTTTATGTTGCATTTGTTGATCTGTATAAAAGGCAGTTCAACTTACTGTCCTCAAGGAACTTATTCTGAAGCAAGTATCTTCAAAGAGGCAACACTCTTCTTCGTCACTTTTCTAAGTTCCCAGTGTTGATTGACACAAATGCAAGTCTTTAAAGATTGCGCTCATTCGGATCGGTAGCGCAAGCTCTGAAGTTTTATGCCTCAGACATTGAAGGCATCTGCATTAAAAAGACCTCCAAGACCTAAGAGAGTAAATCTCGGTTCGTATTTAAACTCCAATGAAGTGAGATTCAAGCGTCAACAAGCAGTCATTTAAGAAACGTCATAAGATCTTTTCCATTTTCAATCGAGTTATTTTGGTTTGTACCTTACTCTAAACAGAAACGTGGCACCAGTGATCAAATAGAGTATACGTTGATAATTTTATTTTTTTTATGATTGCGTTCAATGCTGAACCGTCTAGTAGTGCATTTTGATCAGTGTTCTAAATGATGTTAAGTTACTGGTGTTACTTGTTTTCTCAGGCAACCCATTCCATGCCCGGATGCCAATCGGTGAAAAGGAGTGCTTAATGCATTTGTTCTCGCATATGGGATTCTTCTTCGTTCTTAATTCCTTGAGAATCGCGTGGCAGTATTTTTTTTGCGCCATTAAGGCCCACTGCCTCCGTCGTCAGCCTGCTGTTTTTTTTGTTTCTGGATGTGCTTCCATAGCTTTTGATTAACCAAGATCATTGCCATGAATTTCTGAGGCATTCTTCTTTAAAGGGTATACGCTCCATGACAGCAAGCCAGTTGGTTCGCGGTCGAATATTCGGTATTCACGGCTGACTCTTATATCTAAAGGCCATCCCTATTCGCCAACTAGGGACGCGCTTGGTAAGAGATAATGGCTCCCTCAAGGCATATGGGATAAGGAAAGTGCTTTCGTCCTTATGTTTATCCGAGCATTGTAATAGATTGTTATTGTGTTGTATTTCTAAGTTAGACTTAGATGCCTCATGTATTATTACTACATTACTCTTCGCCCTTCTGTCGCATGATAGATAAGCTATACTATTTCCATCATTACCATTATAATTGTTTGTTTTCGCGTTAAAAGCATTGTAAGCAATTGTAGAAATATACAACAAAAAATAATAAGAATGTATTATGGCATTTATATATGTTGAATACACAATATACGTTAATTTCGTTTACCTTCAAGTAAGGGTACAACGATGACAAGCTTTTTTTTATATACTAAAGTTCACTAATTCTGACTAATTGACAACTCTTAATGTAACCTGACCTTTTGAGTTTAATGCATACATGAACTTCCTGTTTATTTCCGTCAACAATCTTTAAATAATGAGTTCGACTTTTTTTTTCAAATATAGCTTTTAGAAATATAAAGGCTACAAGATTAGTTATGAGGAATCCGTTGTTTACATCAAAAGTGAGTATGCGATAATTACTGACGTTCAAAATTAATCGTTTTATTTCGGCAACATCTTTTGGAAATAATTTTATCCCCTACATCTTTCCTTACTCGCAGAACAACCAGGAACGCCTCACATATGCATGGTGTGTTAGTAAATTAACGAATGGGACCGGGAGTTCCCGTTGGACCTTATAAGTTCACAGTGCATGCATAGTCACTAATACTTATCAATTATCAACCAAAATTTAGTTTCCTAAATCATATAAAGCCAATTCTTTTGTCTTTTTATGTTGTGTCAACGGCAAAGGCTAACAATTGACAACAATAAGCTTTTATAAAAAATAAATGTTATAGCGGAAAGAAGAAACAAAAAAAATTGTATGTGTGTAAGATTAATCTGATACTTTGATTGATTATCTGCCGCTTGATTGATTATCTGCCGCTTGATTGATTATCTGCCCCTTGACTGATCTAAACATCGCATGGCACAGCTTTGATCTCTGAAAAAAATAATTAAAGTGTATTTAACTAGGTGAAGGAACACAACATCACGTTATAAATATATTTTAAAAACATGATTCTTAATTTCCTTCATAACTGATATTTTTAATGAGATACCGAAGATTATCGTGTCCTACGTTTATCCATGGTTTTAGTTCAAGTCCTGTATTTCGATTATGGTTTTAAGTGATACTAATTTGCTAGGTTTTCCTGGCTTGTTCCATGTTTTAACGCCCCTAAGTTAAAATTGGAGAAATTGTATCCGTTTTGGTCTTGCTTATGGACAAAAGTATTGGTCCTCGTTATGTTTTTCTAAGTTATTTGATTGATTATTGTGTTGTTTAAGTTATAATTTTGAGCTATAATGTATTATTACTACTTTTCTCTTAGACTTCCTCGCCATTAGTGTTTCAATTTTTTTAAATTTAACTCTTGGTCTAACACTATCTTGTCAGTTGCAGCTCTTTTCTGGATTTGTTCAAATTTTTTTTTCTTTAGTTGATGGGTAGCATAAATAAGATGTATTGTCTATTATAGTTGTAAGTTAGTTGTAAGTCAGCATGCATACATTTTAGCTTTATGTACTTGTTATATTTGTAATATTTCTTTTTACAGCCTAGAGTTGTGTTGTTGTTTTTTTTAATTCATCCCCATGTTAATTTTTGATAAATTACACTTTAACTTTAAAGACCAAGTGAAGAGCTTTTTATCAAAATTTAGTTAACATTAGATTTTGATAATAAATAGTGTATTCTGTATCTGAATGTTAATAAAAATCATTGAAACAAAATATCAAAGATAACTTTTAAGTAATTAGTTCAATATTTGCACTTAAATGTGTGTGTTTTTTGGAGGACAAATCCAAATCTCGTAGCCATTTGAGATGATTTTATTGCCGGCAATATAGGAAAGTGACGTAAGAGAAAGAATTTAGAGTAGGAAAAATGAATATTGTCACGGGTTTTGAATCTATTGCCACAAGTTTTGAATCTTTTCCCGGTTCTTATTTTTAACAAAATGGTTAAATATAGATTTATAGCGTCGAGTTTTGTTTATTTGTTTTCTTTCTCAAACATCAATGCCGTATGAGGCTATTCCAAATCTCGTTCCTTTGAGAAAAACCTCTTCACTTGGTCTTTAAGGTAAAAAGTAGGCTATCTATATTTCAACGTCAAATTATGAGCCTTAAGACAGCAACGAAAAACAAGTTTTGTTTTTCACCAATGCACTAAAAACTTTACCTAATCACTTATATAATATAGAAAATATTTTTGTCACAAAGAATAAGTCAGTGTTGTGTAGTAAGCTTAACCCTTCCCGTACCGACCTACTTCTATCTATGCTGCCTCCAGTTCCGCTATATACGCGCCCGGCACTGTAAGGGTTAATGTGTATGTCAATTTTTAAAAGCAACATTAGTGTCCGCTTTGTTTTGTAATAACATTTTGTGATTTAAAAAAAAGTTTTTGAAGTAGCGGAGACATACAAGATAAGTGACATAGGGAGTGCGTGCGGTTATGTTCCAGATAAAGATGATTATACATAATGTTCTCCTTGGCTGTTCTGGTAGCTGGTATCATTGTGTGCATAGTCCACTATGTTAGTTAATGCCAAGAAGCAATGACGTCAGCGGAACAGTTTGTGCACACGTCACTTTTGAAAATATTTTTTTTTATGATAAGTGGGATTTCTCGATACTTGGTGCGACACAGAACATGACTTTGGCCAATTGACTCATCATTTACCTGGCTTTGTTGTTTGACAATTTGTTTTTTATATTGCAGTTTTTGATCTCATCGGCTTTGAGTGCAACATCTTGACACTGGAATTGTTGTCTTGTCAGATGTGACATATTTCATTTGAATTTATTTGACATACTATTATAATTAGACAATCATAAGTGCGTGCCGACTTTCTTACTTTCTCTCACAAACTATGAATCGAGAAAGGCGAGTTTCTGGCAAGCGATTTAATAAGTAGGTATAATTTAACCTATAATACACCACAATTTAACATACATCAATTCACCTCATGTTCTCCACATATGTACTCAAGTGAGGTCAACGTCCACTTCTATGTATTTATTTAACACTATCTAACCAACACCGGTGTTGAATTCGGCCGTGTTCCCTTCTGCGTCTTACACGCACCCTCTTGCTCTCCCTGCTGACCTCTTGACCCTTTACGTGTTGATGGACAATGTTTTTGGTGCTGCCACCTTACTTAATTTATTTGGTAGTGACCATTCTCTCTGTGGCTCTTCGCTTACAGATACCGCCCAATCGGTCATATATCTCTCTATTAGTATTTTACTTCTATAATAGGTTCTCTTCTAATAATACTTATACTTATACTTATACTTATACTTATACTTATACTTATACTTATACTTATACTTATACTTATACTTATACTTATACTTATACTTATACTTATACTTATACTTATACTTATACTTATACTTATACTTATACTTATACTTATATTTATACTTATACTTATACTTACACTTATACTTATACTTATACTTATACTTACACTTACACTTACACTTATACTTACACTTACACTTACACTTATACTTATACTTATACTTATACTTATACTTATACTTATACTTATACTTATACTTATACTTATACTTACACTTACACTTATACTTATACTTATACTTATACTTATACTTATACTTATACTTATACCTATACTTATACTCATACTCATACTTATACTTATACTTATACTTATACTCATACTCATACTCATACTTATACTTATACTTATACTTATACTTATACTTATACTTATACTTATACTTATACTTATACTTATACTTATACTTATACTTATACTTATACTTATACTTATACTTATACTTATACTTATACTTACACTTACACTTATACTTATACTTATACTTATTCTTATACTTATACTTATACTTATACTTATACTTATACTTATACTTATACTCATACTCATACTCATACTTATACTTATACTTATACTTATACTTATACTTATACTTATACTCATACTCATACTTATACTTATACTTATACTTATACTTATACTTATACTTATACTTATACTTATACTTATACTTATACTTATACTTATACTTATACTTATACTTATACTTATACTTACACTTACACTTACACTTATACTTATACTTATACTTATACTTATACTTATACTTATACTTATACTTATACTTATACTTATACTTATACTTATACTTATACTTATACTTATACTTATACTTATACTTATACTCATACTCATACTCATACTTATACTTATACTTATACTTATACTTATACTTATACTTATACTTATACTTGACACCGTGCCGTGTTACCATTTTATATCTTTGAGACCATAAACAGGTGATTCCTCAAGAAACAAAGATAGTATATATAATATGTGTTAAGCAAATCAATGAATCAGATAAATAAATTTTTTAATGATAAAAACATCAAGTAAAAACTTTGTATACAATTTGTCATTTTATTGTGCATTTATTTACCAATAATGCCATATCTAAAAAATAAAACATTATTATTGGTCTTGTAATGAGATATTTAACCCATACAGTCCCGGGCGCGTATATAGCGGAACTGAAGGCAGCATAGATAGAAGTAGGTCGGTACGGGAAGGGGTAAGAAGAAACAAAAGGCACTAAAGGTATTTCCAATGACAACATTCCATACCTCCATATTGTGTCAGTTCATATAACGCTAGTTGTGTTGTTTTTTCCTATTATTTAAATTGGTCGGTTTGGGATACCTGTTTTTTTTCTCTTCACCTATTTCTAACCGCGTCGCGGTGTAAATAAACGTGGGTGGCGCCACGGGGGAATCCTAGACCGGAATTCCCGGATGTTTTTTTTTCCAGAGATTTTAAAGGACGAGAAGACCCTTGAGTCACCAGTTGAAGCTAATGAAGAAGAACTGACCCATCTCTAGAAGGTCCATGAAGTGTACAGGTGACATGAGCGATTCGTTGCAATCTGTAGAAATGCCAACACAATCTGAACACTGCATCTATTGCACTAAAAGTTGGGGTTACTTACTCTCATATAAAATAAAACAACTACCACTGGATATCAACTCTGGGGTTGTGTGAAGTGCGTTAAGGTATTCAAAGAAGATAAACTGAAAAGTGGGTTCCATGATTCATAGCCTCGGTCTACAACGGGTAAAGCCATGTAATTAAGTGATGAAGATACAAATCGCTGGGTATAAACTTTGAGGTAATCCGCGTTAAAAGTTACAAGTAAATGGAAAAACAATCAATGGAAATTGAGTTACGTGATTAATACAATCAATAACTGTATTAATTATATGTTGGTTATAAAATGGCTTTGGATTTGATATAAATTGGTAATATATTAGCTATAAACTGTCTTTAGATTGGTTAAAAATAGTATCCCGTCGGACCAAATTGATCCAAAAGGCCGGTGAAGCAACGTTCACCCGATTCTGTGGCATATATAGAAACTAGTAGTAAAATTGTGGGATAACATCTTTTCATGTCCTATATGAAAAATATTTCTTGTGTTTTTCAATAACCTTTTTTTTAACAAATTCATGGTGACTCATTCGATTGATATTTCTGTGTAAAAAAATTTCTTTAATAAACAGTACAGTGATAAAAATAGAAATTTGCAAATCACGTGATAAAAATGAAACTCACAAGAGAGTTTGACAAAAACAAAAGATTGCTCCAATCAAAATAGAAGCGAAGGGAGGTAATCACACCAGAGAAGCGTCTTGTAGAATAATTTAGACAAAAGAAATACAAGGACAGGGGGAGGCAAACACTGGCTAGGGAAAGACAATGAGGAGAAGATAACTCAATCTGGCCCAAAGCAAAGGAATGGACAGTGTCCGAATTATTACACTACCCACGTTCATCTGTAATCAACCTGACGTGGTCCTGGAGGTCACCGATATGAGAGCCTGTGGGGGCGGGGGCGGGTGGGAGGAGAGAAACACCCTTGTGGGCATTTTTTGTTTTTTTTTTAATTTGTAGGTGGGGGGTGGGGGAAGTTTATGAATATGGGCAAGCTTTGGCTTGTCCAGTGAATGTCATTTGCAGATGACATTTTATGTGCTGGCCAGGGAGATGTCGTTTACAGATGAAACTGTTGCCACTGTCAAAATGAAAAGTGATGTATTCCTTAGAAGAAAATAACGTTAATCACTTTGATAGCAAAGAACATTTTAATGCAATGCGTAAAGTTTTAAGAAAAAAGGAAATTACCCTTACGACCAAATTGATAATAGGGCCGGTGAAGCAGCGTTCACCAGTTTCTGTGGCCGTGGCATACTAGGGGATGTGTGGCCAGCACAATGCCCCGCCGCCTTTACTGCACCCTAACTAATGCCAGGTACCCATCAGAGCTGGGTAGACTCAGGGACAACGTCCAGTCCCGGGAACAAATCCTAGCCTTTACCAGGATTCGAACCCAGAACCTTCGGAACGCTAGTTGAACGCGCTGCGTGAGGAAGCAATCACAAGTTACCGAGGCAAAGGCAACAAAATAAGATTGTGTGGCCAGCACAATGCCTAGCAGCCTTTTCTTATCCTCAGGTGCACAGCAGAGAATTATGTAGACTCAGGGACACCCTCCCGACCCAGGAACGAATGCATTGGCCAACATAAGATATAGTAAAGACGCCGTTGAACTGGCCGCATATTCAACTCGTGAACTAATCCTACAGAGAGTGCTTCACTTACAGATTCGGATATTACCAAAAGAGTGAGATCGTATTACTACCCAGCGGGCACCCCATGTGGTATCGACGGAGAAAAAACGTGTGAACTACGAAAATACTTGAAAACCACTTTGCTTTCCCGGTCAGTACCACGTGTTGTGTCCGCTGGGATATGTATGTATATGATATAAATATATATCTTTGAAAAAAAAATACCATATAATTGATATTACTTATTATATATCATATTTATCTAAATTAAATTTGGCTTCGTTATACGTTTCTTGGTTTTTGTTTTTTTGTTGCTCAATGTCAATTGTGCTATGAGTTTACATTTTGTTTGTTGGCAGCCTTATCTATACATAAACTTATTATTAGTATATAGGCAACATTTTAGTTTTTCCAAACTTGTCAATTAAATTCTCTACAATATAGCGTTTGTAACATACTAACACATCAACAAACTTACAAATGTCGTGATCTAGTCCAGGGATCGGCAACCTACGACTCGCACGCCATACTTGGCACTCAGAGATATTTTTTATGGCACGCAGAAGATACAATCAAAAAGGCAATTCAGGTACCTTCTTCCAGAAGTTGACTGCTGAAACGTTAAGGCTTTTGGCACGCTTCATGAATTAGAAATCCTACTTTGGCACACTGTTATCAAAAGGTTGCCGAACCCTGATCTAGTCAGCGGCGTACCTTTAGGGTTTTTGCTGCCTGGGGCGGACCTTCCGTTGAAGCACCGAAAATAACAACTAATAATTAAACATTGGAAAGTAAAAAAAATCTCATTTGTCAGTCTTAAATAATCCTAACTTATAATTATAATTTGTATTATAAGAACAAAATCATGAATGTTTTAACCTTTAGACTACAGATACGAGGCCCTAGGCTTGTGACTCGCTAATAACTTTATGAAGATCAAAGCTTTTGACGAGGCCGTACTCGATTGACAAAAGGCAGGAGTCGTCAGTCGTAAATTACTTACTTTGGATCGAATATAAAAACACACACACACTTCTTGTTCCAGGCAAGGATCTGGTCTCTGTCTAAAATGTACAACCTGAACAATGTCCTAATTCAAGAAAGAAGGGGTGGGGGGGGGGGGTCTTAAAGAGCTTGTGAGTAATTTTTTTTTAGCTTCTCAATATTTGAAAGTCGGATTGGAACTAATTAATAAATAATAAATTGCTTTGATGGTTACAGTGGACATTGGCCGTTCTGCACCCATTTTCTTGCCCACCAGACTGTAGTAAAGTTGAAAAAAAAAAGATTAAGTTTGATGCCTTTCGACAAAAAATGTTTGACAGATGCTAGAGGCGGCCCGCTCACACCGCACCATCCTGGCTACACCCCTGGACCTGGTACATAAGACGCACACATTTTGTGAAAATAGCGTGAACTGCTAAGACAAAATGACCGTAACGCCAATCATTGTTTCACACTGTGTCAAGGCTTGGCTCATTTCGCATTTGGCAGCAAAAACTAAATTATGTTATCCAGGCCTATCTTGATAACGATATAAACAAAAAAAAAACACACAAGCACACACAAAAAACAGCATAGTTGGCATAAATGATCTGAAGCAGTCTTAACGAGTTCGTGTCCCCTGTTGTGAACTAAAATGAAAATAAATGATGTATGTGATAAATAAGGCCCTTGCTATACTATCCATCTATTATGATATATCTCAAAAAGATTATTTTTTTTTTACCCAAAATGCCAGTAAATATTTTATGATAACGTATTGAAAATTGTGTAAAAAAAATCAATTTGCACCTTTTTTGTTGTTATTCAAAATCAAGTTATTTTAAACTGTATTATGTATTATATTACTTTGTGTTTAGTCTGTGATTTCTAATGATTAACACATTATTTATTACACTCCACGCAGGGGACACGGCCGTCTATCGGTTGACCTTATGGTTCACCCGTAGGTCCCCAGTGGGTTCCCAGTTCGAGTGTAGTTGATTATGATGAAACGTATATTATTACCTTTCTGATATTTGAAGAGAATGTTGTTTGCATAAAATTACATTGCGTACTTGTTTCGGATTGGAGTCACGATGGCGTTGCGTCATTCGGCAGGCGTACCGAAGGTCCTGGGTTCGAATCCTGGTGCAGGCTAGGCTTTTTTTCCCGGGTCTGGACGGTGTCCCTGAGTCTACCCAGCTCTGATGGGTGCCAGCCCTTAGTTGGGGTAAAGTAAAGGCGGCTGTGCATAGTGCTGGTCAAAAAATCACTTAGTATGCCGTGGCCACAGAAACTGGTGAACGCTGCATCACCAGCCCTATGAACCAATCTGGTCCGACGGGTACTTTACTTTACTTAATTTATTCGGATTGCTTTCAGCAAAAGTTTTTTAAGTAGCTTGCATTACACATGCAATGGCGCATTGCTAATTTTCCATGAAAGTATGTTCGTTGAATTGCAATTAGCGTTTTTGATACCATCGATCTAAGTGTAACTACTCATACACGATGCTCCGAATCAGTTACCTTGCCTAGCATGTGAGCGTTCAAGCAATCAAGAAACTACAGCTGATGGCAATATTTAGAGTTCAAATAATAATTTCACTTAATTATAAATTATAAATGGACATCGTCACTTAGTTTACCCGTAGTCTTGGTTTGGGAAGGGGGAGGGGACGCTCGGATAGCGTTCAGAACGTCCATGTTTCGAATTTCAGGGAAGGTTAGAATTTGTTCTCTAAGTAAGGAGGGTTGTCCCTACGTAAACCCAGCTCTGATATTTTCCTGACAGTAGATGGGGGATAATTAAAGTCGGCTGGACATTATCTTGGCCACGCTATCCCATTTTGATGCCATGGCTACGCATACTTGTGAATGCTGCTTCACTTCTCTCCCTCCTCCATTGATCAAATTGGTTGAAAAGGGATAATTAACTTCTCTTTTTAAAGGCACGCGGGGCATTGTGCCGTGCACACATTTCCGTTATATTCCGTTGCCATGGAGACTTGTGAATTCTGTATCACAAGTTCTCTAAATGATTCTTTTACTTTGCTTGTATATAAATGCTTTAACTATATTCATAGTGAACTTCTCTTTTACTTGTCCTGCAATGAATCAAAAAGACTATAATACGATGGACCACTTGCTTTAATATTTCTACTATTTGATGACTCGAATGACTTTTTTTTTTAAATTCCCGATTCCCTTTTGTATTGTGCACTTCCGTTTTATTTAAATCGCTATGATTTTCTCAATGAAAAATTAAAATTAAAATCGAAAGTTGAATACATCGGAAACATTTAGGAAAAAAAGTATGAGTCATTTAAGACAGCGTTATTGGATGCGCACGGAAAAAGAACATACAAGCTCTAAAAATAGAGCAAGAGGCCCATCTTATTAAAGTCAGTGATTAAATCCAAGTTACATCCTTAAATTGTTTGTTTTTAAACATTCAGTAGAAACTCCATTATTATGTTTCTTAAAAGTTTAGATCTCATTGCTTTCTATCGTAATATTTGACATCTCCAAATTACTTCTGAATTGTATTTAAACGGTACTAACACTAGTAATGTATCTACTAACACAATATAATTTTTGTTAAGTATTTATATAAAGCAAAGTCTATTTCTTTTTTCTAAAATATTTCCTTTTAATAGAAAACCAAAAATCTACAGCAAAACAAAAAAAAAGAGAGAGAAAAGGTCAAAGGTCAAAGCTACACGCAAATTTTACAACAAGTTTTATTGATTTAACAATTTTAAAAAATATATAAAAAATCAAGATTCTGGGTGGAAAAACACAACAAGACGAAAACAAAAGGTTAATGAAAATTGACACTGGGAACTTTAATGGACAAATTGCCAGAGACAATGGACAAATAGAGGATGACGAGTGAGGACAAACAGAACGCAAATGTCCAAGAGTACAGACTGGAAGAAAATGTTCTAGCGATCGTATTTAAAATAATCTAATTTCAGGTCATCGTCTGTTTTTCTTTGAATGATTGAATTTTAGAAGTCGATGGGCGTCATGGTTTAGAGTTTGGGAAAAATTTAAAGGTTCGAAAATCGAAAGTGATTATTTATTTTAGGCAGATTTTTTAAAGAAAGAATTCATGAAATGTTTCACAAGATTCTCGACTAATTAAATTCATAAAAAAGAATTATAAAGATACTTCCCGTTCATCCACCGTCTCCGATTCCTCAAATTTGTCCACTTTATATGCTTTTTACATTTTATCCACTTTGTTCACCTTTTTAAATTTGTCCACTCCCTTCTATATTTCCATATAAGATCCAGGAATATATAATATTATCTGATAGAACTTTCACATTAAAATTTACACGTTAAAAAAAAACACCTCTGAAAAATACCTGTCAGAAGCATTTAGACCCACAAGCTACTGAAGTTTACAAAAACCTTCAAGGAAAAAAAAAAAACACTATTTTTATCCTTTCGTTAATTCAATTTAAAGCTCTGCAGTTTACTAGAAGTTGCTGCGATACGAAGTTTAGAGTGCTTGGTTCTTCAACTAATTTCTGGAAAGGCGTTCAATGTTTCTCTCACAGTATGGCTTAGTTTGATGAAGTGTACGTTTCGCTAATCTCCTGAAAAGTCGTTGTAATATGAGCTTCTTTTCACAAAAAAACATTACGACAATACTGTTGGAACAGATGGAACTAAATGCATGGTTCTAAAGTTATTGCTGTACAACCCCCGAGATTCTTATTTAGATTCACTGCTATTTATGCTCTTGTCATTGTTGTTGTTTTTTTTTGGTGGTAATTCATAATCTATATTTCAACATTTTAAAGACCAAGTGAAGAGGTTTTTCTCAAAGGAACGAGATTTGGAATAGCCTCATACGGCAGTGACGTTTCACAAGGGAAATAAATAAATAAAAATAGACGCTATAAATCTATATTTAACAATTTTGTTAAAAATAAGAACCGGGAAAAGATTCAAAACATGTGGCAATAGATTCAAAACACGTGACAATATTCATTTTTCCTAGTCGGAATCCTTTATGTTACGTCACTTTCCTATATTGCCGGAAATAAAAACATCTCAAATGGCTACGAGATTTGGAGTAATCATCCGAAAAACACACACATTTAAGTGCAAATATTGAACTAATTACTTAAAATGTATCTTTGATATTTTGTATAAATGTTTTTTTAACATTCAGATACTGAATACACTATTTACTATCAAAATCAAATGTTAACTCAATTTTGATAAAAAGCTCTTCACTTGGTCTTTAAATACGCTTTTTCTATATCATCATCATCATCATCATCATTGCCCGTCACCCCAGCTGGGGTATGGGCCGCCAACCACAGATCTCCAGAGTCCTCTGTCCTGGGCCATTCTCTCTAATTGAGTCCAGCTGTACCCCATCTTTTCTGTGTCGGCCTCAAGGTCGCGTCGCCAGGTATTCCTTGGGCGGCCCCTTTTCCGCTTGCCTTGCGGGTTCCACTTGAGTGCCTGTCTGGTGATGTTGGTTGGCGGCTTGCGCAGGGTGTGCCCTATCCAACCCCATCTTCTTCTTCTGATATCCTCTTCTATAGGGCGTTGGCAGGTTCTTTGCCAGAGGTCGGTATTGTTTATGGTGTTAGGCCAGCGGATCTGGAGTATCCTTCTGAGGCAGCTGTTGATGAAGGTTTGGACTTAGCCAGTGGTAGCTTTTGTCATTCTCCAAGTTTCCGCGCCATACAACAGGACTGACTTAACATTAGAGTTGAACAGTCTAATTTTTGTATCTAGGGACAGCTCTTTGGAGTTCCATATATTCTTGAGTTGGATGAAGGCGGCTCTTGCTTTGCCTATCCTTGCCTTGACGTCTGCAACTGTTCCTCCTTGCTGGTCAATGATACTCCCCAGGTAGTTAAAGGACTGCACCTCCTCGAGTGGGATTCCATGCAGTGTGATTGATTCGGCACAAGAGGGGTTGATCTTCAAGGTTTTGCTCTTTTCTTTGTTGATGTTCAGTCCAACCTGTGCTGATGTGGCTGCCACCATGTTGGTTTTTTCTTGCATTTGTTGTTGACTGTGAGAGACGAGTGCAATGTCATCTGCAAAGTCCAAGTCTTCGAGCTGGTCCCACAAGGTCCACTGTATACCGTTTCTGCGCTCCCGAGTGGATGTTTTCATAATCCAGTCTATGACCAGGAGGAAGAGAAATGGCGACAACAGGCATCCTTGACGAACTCCGGTTCGCACTTGGAAAGAGTCTGTAAGCTGTCCTCCATGTACGACTCTGCAGGACATCTCATTGTAGGAATTCTTGATAAGGTTGGTAATCTTATTTGGGATGCCGTAGTGTCGTAGAAGCTTCCAAAGGGTCTCTCTGTCCACGCTGTCATAATCAATAAAAAGTATATACAGCGGGGAATTCCACTCTAATGACTGCTCGACTATGATGCGAAGAGTCGCAATCTGATCCGTGCAGGATCTGTTTTGCCGGAAGCCTGCCTGCTGGTCTCTCAATTTGGGATCAACAATGTCTCTCATCCTATTAAGGAGGACTCTGTTAAAGACCTTTCCCGGCACTGAAAGAAGTGTGATGCCTCTGTAGTTGTTGCAATTACTGAGGTCACCTTTCTTAGGGAGTTTGATCAGGTAACCTTCTTTCCAATCTGCTGGTATGTTTTCATCTTCCCAAATCCGTTCAAAGAGTGGGTATAGCATCTCTACTGAAAAATCCACATCTGCTTTAAGGGCCTCTGCTGGTATGTCATCTGGTCCAGCTGCTTTCCCATCTTTTATACCAGCAATGGCTCTCCTAATCTCGTTTCTGGTCGGCTTTTCGCAATTAATCGGAAGATCCTCGTTTGCTGGCACAATGATAGGGGTATCAGTAAGGGGTTTGGGCCTATTAAGAAGCTGTTCAAAATGCTGAACCCATCTATTCATTTGTTGGTCTAATCTATTGATGGCCTTCCCGTGTTCGTCCTTGACAGGTCTTTCTGGTTTGTTGAACTTGCCAGAAAGGCGTTTGGTAATATCATACAGCTGTCGCATGTTTCCACTGTACGCTGCTTGTTCTGCTTCTTTCGCCAGTCCGTCTATATAATTCTTCCTATCTTTCTTTATGCTTCTCTTTACTATTCTGTGAGCCTCTGCATACTCCTCTTGAGCCTTTGCTTTGGTTGCCCTTGTTTTGCTGTTGCTTACTGCTGCCTTTTTCTTCCTCCTATCTTGGATCTTGACCAAAGTTTCTGCTGTTATCCACTCTTTATGCTGCTGTTTCGTTTTCCCTACTACCTCTTGGCATGTTGTTCTGAATGACTCTTTAATTTTTTTGCCATCTGTTGGGTACATTGTCTTCTTCTTCCTGAAGTTCTTGAAGCACTTGAAACCTATTTTTTAGTGTTAGCTTAAACTTCTCTCTGTACATGTGATCTTTTAAGAGGTTGACATTGTACTTTTCTCTTCTGTTTGGCATGTACAGTATAGGGTTTCTCTTCAGCTTTAATTTCAGTTTGGTCACCAGCAGATGGTGATCCGATGCTGCATCTGCACCCCTTTTTACTCTGACATCTTGCATGGACCGTCTGAATCGTTTATTAATGCAGATGTGATCTATCTGGTTCTCTGTGCGATTGTCGGGCGATACCCATGTACACTTGTGAATACGCTTATGGGGAAAGATGCTGCCTCCTATCACCATGTTATTTAGGGCACAAAAGTCTGCAAATTTTTCCCCGTTTTCGTTCATTTCTCCCACTGCCTGGGTGCCCATGATGTGCTCATATCCTGTGTTATCTGTCCCAATCTTGGCATTGACGTCACCCATGAGGATAGTGATGTCCTTGCGTGGGAAGGTCTCTAGGACTTTTTGCAATCTATAAAAGAACTGGTCCTTATCCTCTTCGCTACCATCATTTGTGGGGCCGTAGCACTGTACCACGTTCAAAGCGATCCTCTTCTTCTTTGTGCGGAACGAGGCGGTAATCATCCTGGGTCCATGTACCTCCCATCCAATCAAGGTGCCTTGTGCCTGGGTAGACAGCATAAGTCCTACTCCCTGTGTATGAGGGGCCTCACTCTCTTCATGCCCAGAGTACAATAATAGCTCTCCCGTCGACAGCCTTGTTTGTCCTGCTTGGGTCCACCTTGTTTCACTAATGCCCAGTATTTCAATTTTGTTTCTTTTCATTTCAGCTGCTACTTGCAGGGCTCTGCCAGTTTCATACATGGTCCTGACATTCCATGTTCCAATAATAGTATTCCTGGTTAAAAGAAAGGTAGTCGGCTTCGTGGCTTCCTTTCGGCTTTTACCACTAAACGTCATAAAACTTCTAGAAGTTTCTTTCCTTCCCAGGTCAAAGTCCTCAGTTTTTTCTGTGTTTGGTGTTTCTGTAGCGATTTGCGTTTTTTTACAAAATAAGGTTGCTAGCCTTATGTTTAACCCCCAACCTGGAGGACCAGGGCACTAGCTTTTGTCTGACCCCTACCCGCGCAGATCTTCCCAGCTTGGTTGAACCTGCCAGGAGTTTACACTCCCGCTGGTATAGCTCTGGGGGTCGTCAGGGTACACAAGCTGCCAAGCCACGTCAAGGCTCTAGTACCAGTTGGCAGTTTTTCTATATAGGAAGTTATAAAGTCTGGCATTTCGTTTTGATTAACACTTAATTTGTAGGTTTTCTTAGTTTGTTCAAGTAAATCTTATTGTTCATCTGAGTTACGCCCCATCAAATAACTTTTTCTGTTTTATAAATTCCTTTTTCCAGACATTGAAAAAAAATAATATTTTATTTAGATTTATCATTTTAAATAAAAACTTTTTTTTTTCTCGACGCTGTATTTTTAACCTCGCCAGCAAAACATTAGCTAATAACGCTGTACTTAGTTTTTAATGGAAGGGAATGTTCTTTTAAAAATACAATTATGTTTTTTATAAGTGCTAAAAGAAAACATTAAAAAAACAAACAATGTTTGTATATATAGATAAAACCTCTAAAGATAACCGTGTGGGTTGGTAGATGTTCATTTTTATATGAGTACAAGTTAATTAAATTAAAAAAATTCTGCTCTATCTGTAGGGAGACCTATAAGTATGCAAATAACGATCTAATGAACAAGATACAATGCTTTGACTGTTCATCAGAAAACAAAATAGTTTCCCTTCCTCTCATGCACCTTAGATATCTCGTCAGTGGCGTAGCCAGGTTTTGACATTGCAGGGGGGGGGGGGGGGGGAAATCTTTTAAGTATTAAATTCAAGGGAGATAATTAACCCTTTTTATTTGCGTTAATATTTCTAATATGTTTCTTTTTTCCTTTATAAAAAAAATGAATGATATTCTTTGTATAACTTTCAAGTGATCAATTTTGGAATAGAATTGATAATTAAATTAATATTTTATTTAATCAAATGATTTATAAGCACATTTCAATTATATTTTACAACATTAAAAAAACTATTTAGTTTTAACGTTTATATTATTATCTTCGCAAGTATATGTAATTTCAAACAAAGTCAAATTTATTGCAAAGGAAAATTTCTTTCAGCCCACATTGTAATATTGCCTTGATCCCATAAGGCACTCAAAAATGTAACTTACATATTGTGATTTTGGTCGGGACGTTTAGGTTGGACATTAACACCTTATGGATATGAATCTGATCAAGCACTGCGAGAATGGAGCCTGCTGTGTTCTCTCCCTGGGTTTCAGTATGGTCGTCTGGACCACTGAGCTATATAATTTATATATATACATGGAGTGCTCAAGCCAATAAAATGGAGAATAGAAAAAAGGAGAAATGCGGAATTTTAAATATAGATAAGTGCACTGTATGGCACTGAGCTATATATACATAGAAGTACCAACAATGTATAAACCCTTTAGTAGTTGCGTCATTGAAATTTGATAAAAATTAACTATTTTATACTGAACATACATTATGTATATATATTTTTATATATACTCTCTTATACGAGTATATAAAGCTCAGCGGTCTGAACTCGTTTGGACTCAGCTCTCATTCTTGATCATTAGAGTGATTCTAATAAGAGCATGCGCCGGTAACCTACGGCACGCTTATCACGCAGAACCATTTTCAGATCCCAGACTTTGGTTGAGACACATTTACTTGGATAGGCCTTATTGCAGAAGTGTCCAGGGTTGCTATAGATTATATTATTATATGAAGCAGATCATCTTGTCGGTAACTACTGCTTAGCAGAAGATACATTACTTTGCTCATCTCTGCTAGGCACCTTCCATTTATTTTTAAATTTTTATTGAAGAGGCCCCACTTTTATTCTTGTAAAGGTTTATCTTTTTATGCTATCTATAAAATGTCCCATTTATTTATTCTTAAAATGGTCCCAATTTTACTCCAGAAAATGCCCTGCATTTGTTCTTATTAAAAATGCCCCAATGTTTTTGTATCATTGAATTGGCATCAATTTGTATTGTAAAAAATTTCGGTTTTCCCATCCTAGCAACGAAACTTTATCTTGTTTAAACAACTTCTAGGGCTTAGTTGATAAATAATTAGGTGTTATGCAAATTTATTATCTTTAATGCTTTTCTTTGTTTTTATTGTTTTGTTTATATTTATTTTTATTTTTTTTCTAGAAATTGTAAACATTCTTATAGCTACAACAAAAGGAAATGAAAAAATTATTTTTTTTCAATAAATTTCACAGTATTATTAGCTGAGCTTAAAATATCAATCTTTAAAAGTTTTGTTTTCTGTCGCTAAACACACTTTTAACCCCAAAATTAACTCACACAGATAATTCTTCATCAAGAACATAAAAAAATATTATGCCGATAATAAAACAACGAACAGCTGAAGCCAATAATTACGTCAACAATTATTTTGGCAATTTTTACTTCCATCCTCCCTCTGTGTCAACAAATGTTAATCTTTAATTATGTCAACAATTTGTTAACCCCCCCCCCCCCCCACTTACACACACGCACGGTCCCGTATTAACTAACAAAATCGTATACGCTGGTTTTTATGAGTTTTTTTGTTTTTTTTAAGAATAGAGATAGAAAGGTCTAAACGTAATTTGATACATTTTAAAACTTGTTTAACCCTTACAGTCCCGGGCGCGTATATAGCGGAACTGAAGGCAGCATAGATAGAAGTAGGTCGGTACGGGAAGGGTTAAGAGATGAAAAATTGACTATAGTGTATAATTGACTATAACTCTAACTGGTGGTTGATCGAGGCACCTTGTTAACCCCTCCTGTTAATGGACAAAATTAACTTTTACATAAGATAGGCCTATTGTTTTTCTTTCTCACAGCACCACTGTAACAGCGTGCATTCAATGAGAACCACTGTAACAGCGTGCATTCAATGAGAACCACTGTAACAGCGTGCATTCAATGAGAATTACAAGGACTGTTTTCTTATCCCAGAATCAATAACAAATACATACAAGTACTAGTTTTTTTCCCGAGTGGCGTCCGGACATGAAATGGGTTACTTGAACATACCAGGGCAAAACCAATAAATTAACAATCCGATCAAAATGCAAGACTAGATTCGGACAATGGATAATCGTAGGACGCAAAATTCTTGTGTTTAGAAGTAGCCTCTGCAACATATAAGATATGTCGTATATCGTATAGAATTGCCGTGTTATTTGAGAACGAATTCCTTAAGACATGGGGTCGACAGCCTACGTGACGCTTTCCAGCTTTGGCACGCGGAGCGATTTTCAATAGCACGCAGAGGACTCCTCAGCTTGGGTAGCTCAATTCTACAAGAATTTAACTGTTAAATCAGGCTGACTTTTAATCTGTTAGCCCGCTGAATAAATTAGAAACTTCACTTTGGGCACACTATTATCAAAAGGTTTTCCGACCCATGCTTTAAGAGATAATAACAACTGGTTCGAAAAAAAATGGAGAATGTGTTTCTGGTAAGACAAAGTTAAGACTATATCGATCGGATTCAGCATTCGCGGCTGATGAAGTAGGTGACGTAGCTTCGTGAGATATATCTCCGGAAATCCCCGATCTCAGTAGAAATAACTTACATTTATATTGATTAGTTGGTAGCGCCGGTGATCCCCCCCCTCATGCTACGCACCATCTGCCTCTCCGTCCCCCCTCCCACCCATCCCTTCCCCACAACAGAGGAACTGCTGTCCCTGCTAAACATCCCAGCGGACCTTATAAAGACAGATTGTCGTAATGCCCTGTGGTAGTGGTGTTAAAAGCGTGGAGAAAAAATAAGTGCGAAGACGCCTTAGTTCTAACTTTCGTTGTAAAAAAATTTCATATTTGAAGTTTAAAATGTTAATTTATGTTAACTGTTATAGATAAACACTTTAAATGAGATTTTTTTCTGTGAACAAATGCTGAAAGGATAAATCAATCAAGTTTCTTTAAGTCCTCAGTTAGACATAGTGCATCGACAATCCTTATCAACTCCTTCCGGTCTTGAGACAGTCTCTTCATCTCTTGCCATTGCATTCCCACTTCTTTCAGTTCTTTATCCAGCGTTCTCCTCCGGGTGGTATTTGGCCGGCCTCTCTTCCTGGTTCCCAGCGGAATCCACTCTAGTAATTAACGAGCTATCTTGCCCGGTTCTCTTTCTTAGAGCGTGACCAATCCACGTCCACTTCCGCTTTCTTATCTCGCGTAGGATGTGCTTCTGGGCAGATCGTCTTTCAACTCATTTGTTTGGAATGAAGTCATCCAATCTATTTTTTTCGGATTTGTCCAAGGAAACATATGGTCAACCAACACTTTTTTTCTCTGATCTATGTCTTTCGTATGCCTCCTTGTTTATGCCCTTTAACATTAGTTGGCAACCTATTGATAATAGTGTTCCAAAGTTGGATTTTCGATTCATTTTTTCTGCGTGCCAACTGACTAAAAGTCACCCTGCTCTAGCAGTCAATTTTTATCAGAAGAGACTTGAATTGATTTTTTTAAATTGTACCGCGTGCCTTTGAAAATTGCACTGCGTGCCAAGCCTGGCACGCGTGCCGTAGGTTGCCGACCCCTGCCCTATAGTATGGCAATACTGATTTTTACGCAGGTATAGAAAACGCATGATGTGGCTGAGGTCATGGATAAATAGCGCATTTTTACACTATTTCTCTGTCAGTCTATTCTATCTGTCTATTAATCTCTCTAGATGTATCAGTTTATTAGTACGTTTACCTATCTGTATGTGTGACTGTCTGACAATATCATTCAAGCGTCTGTTTTATGTCTGTATGTCTCCATGTATGTCTGTTTATGTTTCTATCTACATGTGTTTGTATGTGTGTCCTTCTGTCTGTACGTGTGATTATGTTTGTCTATCTATGTGTCTGTAGGTGTGTCTTATCTTATCATATATATTACAGACACTCCTTCTATAAAGAAGATTATTGCGTCCTACATTCATCCGTGGTCCGAGTCTAGTCTTGCATCTTTATTAATGTTCTAAATGATGTTAAGTTACTGGTTTTCCTGGTTTGTTTAGGCAACCCATTCCATGCCCGAATGCCACTCGGGAAGAACAAGTATTTATATGCATTTTTATGTATTTAAACTTAAGTAGTCCTTGTTTTAAACACAAAAAACACATGTTTAAAAAAATAACATAAGAATACAAAAAACACTAGTCACTTGACCATTAACTAAAAAAAAAGCGGAAATGATGTCAGCAATCAATTGACCATAACACTTTCCTGCTTAGCCATTAATAAATTCTGGAATTTTTATTCCCGATCTCTTCAAAGTAATTTTGGAAACAGTTTTCTTTATATATATATCTTTTTAAATTATTTAAATTATTTTTTTTTACATTAATGTTTTCTTGGTCTGTCCTACATTTTAACGTCAGAAGACTGCGCATGCCTAAGTAGGCGTTGCAATTTCTTAGACCGAACAAAACGAGGGGGAGGGGCAAGCTGTTGGATATCTAGGGTAATACAGCAGTAAATGTTTATTCCGGATCAGACAGCAAGGTCTAACATGCACACGTAATGTTCCGGAAACACAGACTAAGTACTTAGACCGCATTGTGTAGGCCTAATCATTAACATATAATTATCTCGCTATCACGATTGGCAGTGGGAATGAGTTAGAGAAATATAAAGGTAAAACAGAGTGGAATATCCTGGCTTTGCTCCTAGTGATATGTATATTATATTTGCATTTATCTGTCTATCGATCGGTCTGTCTATGTATGTGTTTGTCCGAAATAGAATCCCCAAAATTGTAAAACCAAACCACACAGCTAGAAATCGTATCCACACAAGTTCCAAATCTAATCCACACAAGTTCGAAATCTAATCCACACAATTAGAAATCTAATCCACAGAATTATAATTCTAATCCACACAATTAGAAATCTAATCCACACAATTAGAAATCTAATTCACGCAATTAGAAATCTAATCCACACAATTGAAAATCTAATCCACACAATTAGAAATCGAATCCACACAATGGGCCGTATTACTGCTGAGAGTTAACACCCTTGCCCCTTATATAAGTCAATCGTATATACCGTAATTGTAAAATGGGCAAGGGTGTTAACTCTCAGCAGCAATACGGACCATTAGAAATCTTATCCAAACATTCGGAATTCTAATCCAAACATTCGGAAATCTAATCCACACAGTTTAAAAATCTAATTCACACAATTACACATTTTTAATCTAATCCACACAATTAAAAATCTAATCCACACATTTGGAAATCTAATCCACACATTTAGAAATCTAATCCACACAATTGGAAATCTAATCCACACATTTAGAAAAATCGAATCCACACATTCAGAAATCGAATCCACACATTCAAAAATCTAATCCACACATTTAGAAATGTAATCCTTAAATTAGAATTCTTATCTAGACAATTAGGAATCTAATCATATACATTAACAAAAAAATACACACCGTATAAAATTCTTTGTCAATTCCCCTAACACCCGTTTCCGGTCCATTTTTTTTTAGCCAGCAGACGACAGCCGTATCTTATGCTTGAACACAACGTTCATTTCACCCCCCAGACAATAAATTCTAACCGTCCCGCCTACGAGAATTCCAGGAGAAGAAAAAATGATTTAAAAAAAAACAACTTATAGACCGCTCACAAATTACTTCGTGTCAACATTTTAGATTTCAAATTAGTTTCTCGGGTGCATGCTGGGATATTTATTTGCGTACAACTGCCGCGCGTGTTTATGTCAGCCATATTTTTATGACTTCCAATTATCGCGAGGGAGAGACGCTTGGAAATCAAACGGTTCCCTAATAATCTCCCGGACACATTGAGCTAATAAATAATCTTGATAATCTACGTCACACAGATGCTTTTGCCGCGTCGCCTGCGAAATTGGGGAAAATCCGATCGATGTTATTATTGACCCTGTGCTCTGGAGGCTAGTACGTTAGATTGTCATGTGTAAGTTATGGCGTTCAAATCCTGGTTAATTGTGATATTCTTTCACTATTTCTCTTTCTCTCTCTCTTTCTCTCTCTCTCATTTCTCTCTCTCTTTCTCTCTCTCTCTTTCTCTCTCTCTTTCTCTCTCTCTTTCTCTCACTCTCTTTCTCTCTTCTTATTTCACTCTCTCTTTCTATCTCTGTCTCTTTCTCTCTCTCTCTCTTTCTCTCTCTCTCATTTCACTCTCTCTTTCTCTCTCTATCATTTCTCTCCCTCTCTCTCTCTCTCTCTCACTATCTCACTATCCCTCTCTGTTCGTTGGTCAACCTTTTAGGCTCTGTCCACTCTGTGATTATAATAGTAAGTAGTAAAGTTTCCGTTCGGACCAAATTGATCCCAGGCTCGACAAAGCAGCATCTACTTATTTCATTGGTCTCGGCATACTAGGGGGATGTGTGGCCAGCACAATGTTCAGCCGCCTTTACTTTACCCCACATATGGCAAAAAAACAACAACATTAGACATTGCAAATGAAAGCAGTATTTACAGACTAAATATAAAATTAAAACATTAGGAACCTACAAATGTTAAAACGAAGGTAAATCTTGTTTAAAAAATGTGTCATTAAAGTTATTTTTTAAAAGTATTCATCGATCTTGTATTCCTAAACGGACGAAGAGTAAATTCCAGACTTTTGGGTCAGATCTAGTGAAGACTTTCAGGCGAACTGTCGTCAGTGAAAAATGTGGGGGCACCTCCAGTAGCGAAAAATGAAACAGATGAGAGTGATATTTGCGGAACAAAAGGTTTGATTACTTCTGTGAGATTAGACGGCATCTCTTTATTATGATCGCAAAGTATCGCCGTTTTGTATTCGATTCTGGCTTTGATAGTGAAATTAGAGGTAGCGAATGATTCGATAAAATCAAACACGATTGAAGTTTCACAACTTAATATATGTATTTTCCCTACTTGAGTTAGAGTTGATATGTATAGTTGGTCAAATTTTTTCTACATTTTTTTTTTTTTTTTATATATTATTTTTTGCGGTATTAAAGTCATTGATCTTTTTATCTTATAAATTACATACGCGCCTTCTATAAAGAAGATTATTGCGTCCTACGTTCATCAGTGGTTTGAGTCAAGTCCTTCAATCCTATTAGTGTTTTAAATGAAATTTTAATTAAGATACAGATACTGGCTCTCCTGGTTTGTTCAGGCAACCCATTCCATGCCATTCGACAGGAAAGAGTAGGCTACCTATAAGTATTTTTTTCACATAGGGATAAGGGGAAGTGTTTTAGTCCTTATGTCTATCTGAGCATTTTAAGAGATTGTTTTTGTGATGCTTTTGTTGGTTAAAATTGAATGCCTTCTGTGTTATTACTTTGCATTGCACACACCCCCTCCCCCCGTTAGTGTCCCTCTTTAGTGGTTTAACTTTGGCGTCGTTACTCTTGTCAGTTGAAATATTCATTTCGCAGGAACCATGCAGCTCACTTATGTTTTTTTTTCTAGCACATTTATATATATATACATATATGAGCAGTGTTTTGTAAAATATATATATAAATAGAGAGAGAGAGAGAGAGAGAAACCAATTTAATTATTATTACAACAAAATGTTTGTATTTTGTTATGCACAATTATTAGAAAACGTTAAACAATAAAACGTTGACGAAATACTAATCAAGACTTAACCGACTATTTATGATAAATAAAATTTACTCAATAATCTGTGATAATTTCTTTGTGTGGGTGGGTGTGTGTGTGTGTGGGCGGTGTGGATGAAATCGATGTCACGTAATCCTCTGGGCTTAAACAAAATCCTTGATGGATTTATAACCCTGTGATTAATGGTTAGGGCGTGTTTGATCCATTCCGCCCTCCCCCCCCCCTCCCCGCCCTCTCCGCCCTCTCCCTTCTCCCAACGCCCCCAAGCCGCGCTTGATCTTTTCTATCTGGAAAAGTAGAATGAACTCAGGGTTCGAATGTGTGTGCGTGTGTGCCTGAGTGTGGGGGTGGGTGGGGGGTTTCCAGATGACGTTTATCGTCTCGTTATCCAATCAGGTCAGCCATAAGTTTCTCTTTAAAGAAAACTTCTTTATTCCCTCCCCCACCCCTTCACCTCCCCCCCCCCCCCTTGCCATGACGTTTATTTCTTACACTGTTGGCCAAAGAAACTATATTTGAAATATTCTAGGGTTTTCAACCTAGATCTAGGATATCAGTCCTTGTCTCATAATGATAATGTCCTTATTATACAGTAATAATAATAATATACATTCTTAAAAATTGGGTACATTTAGTCTTTATGACCTTGCTTAAATTGTATAACAGTTTCCTTTTTTTTTAAACTATTGGATAAACAAAAGGATTCCATAAAAGTGTCTTAAACTCAGTGTGTGATCCATTTCCTGTTATATCGAAAATTAAGGCTACTACATTCTACAATTATATAGTAAAACTGGTTTAAAAAACAAAAAACAAATTCCTTTCCAGTTAATACAATGTATGAAATTAAGTGAGATATAAAGTGAGATATACAGTTTGTTTTAAAGTATGATATAAAGTGTTATATAGTGTGATTTAGAGTTTTATATAAATTGTGATATAAAGTATGATATAAAGTCTTATATAGTGTGATTTAGAGTTTTATATAAATTGTGATATAAAGTATTATATAAAGTTTTATATAAATTATGATACAAAGTATGACAATGTGTGATATAATGTAAAATATAAAGTGTATAAAGCAGGGGTCGGCAAACTTTTGCTAACATTGTGCCAAACTAGGATTTCTAAATCATTCAGCGTGCCAACAGCCTAAAAGTAAACCCTGCTCTATTATAGCCTACTTTTGAAACAAATATTAATTATAGGACAATTAATTTAACTCCGCAGCAAGACCAAGGCCAAAATTAAAGGAGATTATTTATAGAAAAAATAGTTAGAGCGTTTTATATTTAATACAAAATTAACGTGTTTGTGATTATCATCCTTTATATTTGCATTTATATCAAATACAATGTTTTATTACTAATCTTTCACATATACGGTAATTTTTTTTCTAAACATAATCATTAACAATTTGTTATTCAAGATGAGGATCTAACACTTACAAATGTTAGTTATATTTTTATCTCAGCTTATCTTAGCAATGCATTTGTTCTATCAATGTCGAAACAGGTTTGCTACTATAGTTGACCGGGATTGATAAGTAGTAATTGTACAAACTGGGTAGTTAATAAAATGTTTGAAAATATACATAATATTAATTAAAATAAATAAATAAATTGGTTACTTATATAGCGCTTCTATCCATGCTATTTCAGCATGCTCAGTGCGCTCTGTAAACACAGTGCTGCCTGCTGGCGCAAATATGTTTACAGGCCCAAAACTCCTGCAGGGCGACAGGGAATTATTTAGTCATATAATATTTAGTCTATATAATTTTCAAATACTTTTTACAATTTTATCATTTCAAAATTATATATTGTATTGTAAACCATTTATATTTTTTATAAAAGAAAAAGGATATATTAGGAATAATTAGTTCAAATAAAACGGGTTTATCATCTCCCTTTAATTAAAACGTTGCCACGTTTGATTCAATAGTTATGACAAACAGGTTATGTTTTGGAATATAACAAATATTACTGAATAATTATTATTTCTTTATATAAATACAACAAATTGGTATTCATACAAGATGTCAGTATTAGAAGATTAAAATAATTTACGTTAAAGAGATGTAAATAAACATTTCCTGCATTAATAGTTTGTCCGTTGAAGGAGTTTATATTTTAAACATTAATAATTCTAGAAATTACATAATATCCAACTTCTATTAAATAAGTCTCTCATATTGATTAAATTAATAATACAAATAAATATGTTTTAGACTTAGCCTACTTATATTTATGTTTAATTTAAGATGATGAGCATAAAAACTATTTTAAATGTAATTAGTATGTATCAATCAATGAGTGGTCAAGTGCTCTTTGTAGGCTTTTAACAGCTTTCATGTGCGATAAAATCTGTTCACAAGTGTAAGTTGAACTAAAAGCTAAAAGTTAAAGAGCGAATGCCTAGCAGTTGTGAATAGCAGGAGACTTTCCTAGGCAGCTTCCTTCCAGATTTTTCCGAAAATGGGCACATTTGGATGCCCATATTTTAAATTTTAAAATTCATCTTGCTGCATTTTAAAATCGCCAATATACACCCACTTAAAAAAAGATCTATGTCTAAGACGGTTGTAGTAATATCAAACCAATTACGCTTGATGTGGTAGGCCTATGAAAAAAAGAAGTCCATCAATTTGAAAGTCTTCCCTTTGATAAGAAAACTCCGCATTGAGTGTCTCGATGTACTGCTGTAAAAATCCAACTATCAAACTTAATATATGCCTTAATAAAGTTAAACTCACTGAAATGTGTCGATATATCGTTCAGAAACTTCGGCGTCATCGGTTAGTTTTACGCAATCAGAACCGGAACATTTTTTTTTTTTATCAATAAAAACACCTCTTGGTGGTCTCTCGCGCGCCATTGAAAATCGATCTGCGTGCCAAGTTTGGCACGCGTGCCTTAGGTTGCCGACCCTTGGTATAGTAAGCAGCCAGCCATGAATGGGAGAATTTCAGGTGCAATGATTCACATCTGCTGGGTTAATATTATTCATAATTCGTGCATGAGCTGTTCTTACATGTACACCAAATCGCTCTGTTTCGTCAGCTGCCAAATAGATTTTAAAAAAAAACACATAGCATCTATACTGTTTCGTAATCTACAGAATAGATTTCAGGACGCACGATTAAAAATCTGACACAAACATGAATATAGAGCCCATGATTTTAAGACATATTTATTAAGTAACCAACTAGCTTAAACTAACAGGAAACCTATTTGTATAAATGCTAAATCAACCAAAAATAGTTATTATTGCAGGTTATGACAAGGCGCTGTTTATTCTAAAATCTATCATTTTAGCATACCATTGCATTGTATTACACTGTTGGTGATTACATAATAGAAAAGGGAAGACTATTTAAATAATTACACTAATCGAAAAGGCGGAAGTAACCTGTATAAATATCGCCCACACTGATTGGTGGAAACGTTATCCCCAAAAAAATTCACACGATTGGTTAACGATAGACCACGTGATGTTTGCTCCATACGAGCGTTTCCCTGAACGATTTTTTTTCTTGTGACCTGGTTATTTTTATAACTTCTACTTTGTGGTCATTTTACAACTTCTACTCTATGGTCCAGTTATCTTTTATACCTTCTACTTTGTGGTTGGTTATTTCTATAACTTCTACTTTGTGGCCCGGTTATGTTTAAACCTTTAATTCGTGGCCTACTCCCCCCCCCCCGCCACCATTTTATCTAGACAAGTGACGTCCATATTTGATAAAATGTAGTTAGATTAAAGTTCATATCTGATAAAAATGTCCCGGTTGCGAGAATATATAATATATTATCAGAGAGATAATAATATTCTATGATATTAAATATGGTACAGTGTGAGCGGTACCGGGACAAGACCCGCCATTTGGTGATCGCCGCTGCATAAAATAATTTTTTGCTCAGATAAACATAAGGACAAAAAACACTTTCCTTATCTCTTATGCGACGAGAACAAATACATTTAAGTACTCTTTCTTCCCGAGTGGCATCCGGGCATGGAATGGGTTGCCTGAACCAAGAAAACCAGTAACTTAACATCATTTAAAACACTAATAAAATTGCAAGACTAGACTCAGACTACGGATAAGCTTAGGACGTTTTAATCTTCTTTATCGAAGTGGCCTCTGTTACCCTCTGTAATATACAAGATATAATATATATATATATATAATATTCTATTTTGAAAAAACAAAGTAAATTATACTATTGACTCAGATATTATATCTCAGGGCTGTCCTCTGGGAGAGAGTCAGCTAACATTCTGCAGCCAATCGCCATCTCCTTGCAGAGATGCTCTCTGATAGTGGGACCACTCCTTGTTATCTCAAGTTCGTCCTCATTTGATATAGATCTAGTAAAACAGAACCAGTGGAAACTCTGATGAAAGACCGTAGGTATTCTGACGTGCTAATCGAGATAAGAACTTCGAATCATATATTATTACATTTAATTGTAATCTAAATTCATAACAAGTATATATTCTTTAATGACAAGCACTTACGTTCTATCTAATAAAAAGAGTCTGATACAAATTGGTTGAAAAAGAAAAAAGAGAAATATCGATACATAATAAACACAATACGAAGAATAACAGACTTTTAAAAACGAAAAAAATAAGACATTACATTCAATTTTATGATATGCTCAGTTTTGTAATAACATTGTTAAACAAAGCTTAAGTAAAATCAGCTTATTAAATGTCGAACAATCATGCTTATCCATTTCAAGAAGATTTATTTCTCGACAACAAGGGTTTCTTGTGTGATTTTGTTTTTTGTTATTGTTTTTGCATAAAACATTCAACTTCTTAAAGCTTGCATCTGCAAATATATGTGTTGAAACCCGCTAATAAAGTTATTTACATAAACTAGATTTGTATAATTTCTAAGGATTGTCTTGCCGGCGCATACGGGCTTATTATTATCCTGGTTTTAGGGGTATCCTTAGGATAAACGGATGAAGTGAAAACGTACGACTGGTGTAAACACGCCCGGAGAAATAACAAGGGCAGGTAAACAGATTGAGAATGAGGAGACACTCGGGGGGAGATAATAGTAATCCGAATTACATTTCTCATAATCATGCAAGTCTGTAAATATTTTTAAAAATTAGTTATTGAAATGTAAAACTAGACTAAATAACACAGAGAAGCGTTACAGCTTAAATAATGGTTTGTATAGAATGAGTGTCTATAACAAAATATAAGGTAAGGTAGAACAAACCTGAACTATCTCTAAATGGCGATAAAATATGCATATAAATATAAGCTTATACCAAACATAATAATACAATTATAAAGTTATGCACGTGGAATATTGTTGAAATATTGAAGTTATGTATTGACAAATGTTTCTTATATAATAATGAAATGACGTCACATAATGCGTTTATCGATACTGTAAATCTTCTAATCTTCCATAAACCAAACATCGTGATTCCTTTTCTTTGTCTTTTTCCGGTTTGTTTTCTATTTACGTAGATAGATTTTGAGATTTGTATTTTTATATTTCGGGTTGCCACGTACGAGAAGAGAGTTACTCATCCTGTCGCTATCAGGACGAAAGAAAAGAAAAACAAAGAAACAAAAACATTACAGATAATCAATATAGATGATTGGCCTAGAGACAATATTTGCTTGTACGCTGGTGTCTGTTAATACAGAGTTATTTCTTTAAATACAGCGATAGATTAAATTTGTACACTGTTGTGAATTTACGTATATATATAGTGTTACATCCACAATCTCCTTGTGGCCAGAGCTGTGTAGATCTTGTTGATAATTCTCGTTAGTCCTAGGGGAGACTTTAGTTATTATTATTTATGATTCAGTATTACACGAACTCTTCTTATAGTCCTGGGAACAAACTCAGGATTTGTGTTCTAACAGTTTCCTTTCCTTGACGTTAGAGTAATAGATACATCTTATAGTATTGTAGACAACACAATAGAATAGTAACTTGACGAGGAAGCTTCAGTGTAAATGTTGTTGATAGTTTAATTCAGGTGATATGTTTCAATATATACAATATATGTATTATGTACGGTTAGAATAAAATAGTGCAAACACACCCGTCCTCAAAGGAACATATTTTGAAACTCTCTGCCTTTCAGACAAAACAAATAATTAAATACTATCCAAGTGGTGCAAGGGACAGACCCATTACCAGTAGGGGTGAAAATCATGGTATCATTACAAAACTCATAACAAAAACGATAGGAACTTCCCCTATTAAATAATGAGTCGTTCACAGACACTGAGAATTTGAGATCAACACAGAATCCCAACATTACCTAGAATCTCTCGTCTTCTTACTAAACGTCAAGCGATCGGAAAAGCCTAAGCCCCGCCCACAAAATCGTGTGTAGTGAGAAAAGAGAGAGAGGGAAGAATAAACATTGCGTGTTCCAATTCTTGGAAAAACAATATACATGACAATATACTCTAGTCCTTTCTAGGTCTGGAACAACGGCAGGCATCAAGATACCACTATCTAGGATCGCAAGTCAAGGGTACTTAAGACGGCCAGGTATAACAGATATACGGGATGACTGGATGGTTTTATGCTAGGAAAGAAAATTTGGAACGCAGAGGAATGACAGTAATAACAACGTAATTCGAGTGTTCGAATCTGCTCTTTTATTTAAAGTAAGTAGAGTTATCCTATCAGACGCTGGCCGAGTGGTAGCGCGTTCGACTGGCGCACCTAAGGACAAGGGTTTGAATCACGGTGAAGTCTATGGTTCTTTTCCGGGTCTGGAGGGTGTTCATGAGCTCTCGTGGGTACCTTAGTTAGGGAAAAGTAAATGCGGTTGGGCATAGTGCTGGCCACACACTCTCCTAGTAAGCCGAGGCTACGGAAGCTTGTGATACATGAAATCGTGTATTTTTTAATCTTCAAATCTAACATTTAATATGACTTGGGAATTGTATCATTCAAAACCGCAGTGTACGCCAAAACAAAAAAGGGCAGCATCGTATTCAATTTTTCATAAAAACATTTGCTCAAGACATACTCAGAATGTCAGAGAAGACCTTGGCAGGCACAAAGATGCAGACAGTTGCCGTACATGTGTACAGTATGTACTGAATCCTACTGCAAATACATCAAAGTACAATACTGTACGCTTTTAGCTTTACTTGCGCAATTTTTATGGATAAAGGTAAATTATACAATGAATATTTTTTTTACCATAATCGTAAAGACTGTTTTGAAGGTCTTGTTTAGTGTTTAACATTTTTAAAAAAGATATGTTTAGTATATAGCTTTGTTTTATGTCGATGTAAGAGGGGCGCGGGGGAGGGGGGGGCGGGGAGATTCCAAGCATTTAACCACACGCTGTCGACATCATCATAAACGATATTGTGCATGTAGCCTCGACGCCATACTCTCAAGCGTTACCATGCACAATTGTTTGTGCGGCGCGTCATAGTCACAAAGCGTCACGGATGACTGGGACGTCAGACAAATGGTCCGTTGAGGGACCGCATTACGTAAACAGTCTTACATTAGCTACGTTTCCAAGCAGTTTGGTAAAGGTCTTATTTAAGTTATAACGAAATTATTACTTTAAATATGTTTGATGTAATGTAATGTTATATATATTAAGGTAATGTTATATGCACCGATTCGATTTGTATTGTTAAACAAACTTAAGCCTAAAGATAACAAAGCCGAAGAGATTGTCGATTTCTTGCGGCAGATTAAACCGGTGGGCTAACGCATGAGGGGAAAAGCCCCTGATGCGCTTCCGAGATACACTGCACTGCCGAGAGGCGCCGAGACTCGGTGGAGAGGAAGCAATGTGCACAACAGCCCGTCTAAACCCCGCCCTGGTGCTCGGATGTCGAGGCTTATAGTCTGGAATTTTGACCAATGGGGGATAGTACAGGTATTCGAGCGGGCCACCACGTTAATGATCCGCGGGGAATCCCGCAGGTGGGGAGAAGAAGAAGTGTATGTTGACCGCGAAAACAGTCTCGGACACAATATTGGTACTCCCCCCCCCTTTTTTTATGATTTACACAATGTACTATTAACACCCGCTAATGTAAATATAAAAAATAATGATTCTAAAATTCTCTTTAAAAAAAATGTGAATATAATACACAAATATATGCATTGAAGTGAATATTTGTGCCAGTTGTTAGAAAACCGGGTATTCCGATGTCTTTCTTGGATCTTGTTCACTATTAGAATAAACTCAAGCAACTCGATAAATGTTCAAAGAAGAAGTTAATGCTTGAACTTATATACACGTATAAAAAATCGACTTCACTTGTAGGTGATCTGGCTGATAAGTGACCTTTGTAAGTAATTAAAAATCAACAGCAACCTTAACTGCACCACTGCGTGCTGTATATAGATTTTGATACAGAAAGTACTAGAATAGATTTTCCAGAAGCTTTCTGAATGCAAAAGAAAAGGCTTACTAGAAACTCGCAGAGACTATGAAAAAGCATATTGGTGTATTACGTCATAATCAATACATATATACACATACTCTCTGCGTCCAAATGAAAAATGAATAAATAACTTTACATGAATTAGCTAGACAATTTTCAAATACAATAGAGAAACTATTATATAACATTCTTTATACACGGATAACACAATTTATTGATTTCTTTCTAACGTACACATTATTTCTTTAAGGTGTTAAAGATGTGTCAAGAGATGGAGTTTAAAAAAAAAATATGAGCCAATAAAAATAAACGGGTTAAAAAATATAAAAGAAAAAGGTTTTCCTGGCAACTTATTAGCATTCTCAAGGAAGGGATCCAAGGCTTTTGGGAGATTGTTCTCAGTACCTGCAGTGCATGAATTTCAAGTGGCCAGAGAATTCGTCCAATCTTCATGCCAGACAAAAAAAGCGGTGGAAAAAAAGGAAAACGTTCATGTAGGTTTGCTGTTGTATTTGGTGTGTTGTTTTAACTGTAGTGGTTTTGGCTTTGAATTTAAGTTGGTAGATTTTTATGGAGTCATAAATTCTTTGATTTTCTCCTCATAATCACTTCGCCTGTTAATGTTGAAGAATTATAAACGATATTTCTAAAGTCATATCTTTACTAGACATGCACATCTTAATTTTGCTTGCAAAAGAAATGTGTTTGTAGTTTGTTTTTACATTTATCATGTTTGTTTGTTTATTTGTTTGTTTGTTTCTTGTTGTTTTCTTTTGTTTTTTTTTAACGTTCTTATACATTACAAACTCGTTCTATTAAGAAGATTTGTGAGTCTAGTCCTGCTTTTCTATTCCTGTTTTAAATGATGTTTAAATCTAGTTACTGATTTTCCTGGTTTGTTCTGGCAACCCATTCAACGCCCGGATGCCACTCGGGAAGAAAGAGTACTTATATGCATTTGTTTTTCGCGTAAGGATACGGAAAGTGTTTTTTTGTCCTTTATTTTTATCTGAGTATTGTAACATGTTGTTATTGGGTTGTATTTCTAAGTTAGATTGTAATGCCTTGTGTATTATTACGACTTTACTCTTTGCCCTTCTGTCCTCTAGTGTTTCTAGGTTTATTAATGAACCTTAGTTGATGGGTCCCATACAAACGCTGCATATTTAGTATAGGTCTAACTAATGTGAGATATATTTAAATTTTATGTTCTTATTACATTTGTAAAACTTCCATTTTGTGAAGCCTAATGTGAAATGTTTTAGTTTAAATTTCTTTCTGTAAAATTAGTTACATTAATACAACATTAGTTACATCAAAATAACATTAGCTACATCAATACAACATTAGTTATCTTCTTCATCGCTTAGAAGACACCGATTACAACAATGTTAAAAGTATTATATAAATAGCTTTGTTTATATTTTAGTAAAAACAAAACCCACAGTAAACAAAATTTTAAAAAAAGTTTAACCGAGCGAAATATCGATAACGAATATCCGGAAGTAGCGTTCGCTCGCGAGTGAGTTCTTGAGTCAAAACGTCGTTCGAGTGGACATTGAGGGTACTTCAGTCGACCCCATCAATGAGGTAGCTAGTTTAACAGAGACCGTGGCTATATTTACATTTTTATGTGTGTTCCTTGTCATCAAGATCACTTTGTTTGTGTCATTTCTTCAAGACCGGAAGTTAACATTTCTGTTTAAGTCACTGACACCATTTTATCTCGACCTTGACATTCAAGCCGGGCGTTGCCTTCTTCACAAAATTTTTATTCCGGGGGGGACTCGTGGTAAGGAAGTTAATAGGAAGTGAAAGTAATTCAAGATGGCTGACATCCTAGTTGCCATTAACGTCGTTAAAAAACAATGCGGTTAAACATTTAAGTAAAACCTTTTTGTTGCCGTTTTCCAATCTGCTATTGTTGACTATGAAATAAACGATAAAGCATAAATTATTTGAAAATAGTGTAATATGGAAAACAACTTTTTTTATCAAACACTTTTTGAGCATATGCAGATGTGTTGTTGTTGTTATTATGTTCGTCCCTCATTTCAGAGGATGACCATGTCTCACAGAAGCATTGCGCTTCTTTGGTGGCCTAGTAGTCCTATATGGGCCCTACTCATTTTTTTTTACAGCTGCGGTGTTTGGTATTGTCTTGCAGGTTGTCTTGCAGGTTGTCTTGCAGGTTGTTTCATTTTCAACATTTTTGTGCAGCCCTGGTGATTCTGTTACTTTTTGACAATTGTGCCCCGGGCGGCAAAATGTTTCGCCACATGCTTCTGTCGGCCGCTAGTGTTTCGCATCCGTCTGGATCTAGGTCTAGTTATTTTAAGGTTGATTTCAGGCTATCTTTAAATCTGTCTTTTTGTGTGTGGCCGCCAGTTTTTCTTCTACCGCTTGCCAGCTCCCCAAATAGAAGCTTCTTCAGCAATCTATAGTCCGGCATTCTCACTAAATGACCAACAATCTATAGTCCGGCATTCTCACTAAATGACCGACAATCTATAGTCCGGCATTCTCACTAAATGACCAACAATCTATAGTCCGGCATTCTCACAAAATGACAAACAATCTATAGTCCGGCATTCTCACTAAATGACCAACAATCTATAGTCCGGTATTCTCACTAAATGACCAACAATCTATAGTCCGGCATTCTCACTAAATGACCAACAATCTATAGTCCGGCATTCTCACTAAATGACCAACAATCTATAGTCCGGCATTCTCACTAAATGACCAACAATCTATAGTCCGGCATTCTCACTAAATGACCAACAATCTATTGTCCGGCATTCTCACTAAATGACCAACAATCTATAGTCCGGCATTCTCACTAAATGACCAACAATCTATAGTCCGGAATTCTCACTAAATGACCAACAATCTATAGTCCGACATTCTCACTAAATGACCAACAATCTATAGTCCGGCATTCTCACTAAATGACCAACTATATATAGTCCGGCATTCTCACTAAATGACCAACAATCTATAGTCCGGCATTCTCACGAAATGACCAACAATCTATAGTCCGGAATTCTCACGAAATGACCAACAATCTATAGTCCGGCATTCTCACTAAATGACCAACAATCTATAGTCCGGCATTCTCACGAAATGACCAACAATCTATAGTCCGGAATTCTCACGAAATGACCAACAATCTATAGTCCGGCATTCTCACGAAATGACCAACAATCTATAGTCCGGAATTCTCACGAAATGACCAACAATCTATAGTCCGGCATTCTCACTAAATGACCAACAATCTATAGTCCGGAATTCTCACGAAATGACCAACAATCTATAGTCCGGCATTCTCACTAAATGACCAACAATCTATAGTCCGGCATTCTCACTAAATGACCAACAATCTATAGTCCGGCATTATCACTCAATGACCAACAATCTATAGTCCGGCATTCTCACTTAATGACCAACAATCTATAGTCCAGCATTCTCACTAATTGATCAACCCAAATAGAAGCTTCTTCAACAATCTATAGTCCGGCATTCTCACTAAATGACCAACAATCTATAGTACGGACATCTCACTAAATGACCAACCCAAATAGAAGCTTCTTCAACAATCTATAGTCCGGCATTCTCACTAAATGACCAACCCAAATAGAAGCTTCTTCAACAATCTATAGTCCGGCATTCTCACTAAATGACCAACCCAAATAGAAGCTTCTTCAACAATCTATTGTCCGGCATTCTCACTAAATGACCAACCCAAATAGAAACTCTTTCAACAATTTATAGTCCGGCATTCTCACTAAATGACCAACAATCTATAGTCCGGCATTCTCACTAAATGACCAACAATCTATAGTCCGGCATTCTCACTAAATGACCAACAATCTATAGTCCGGCATTCTCACGAAATGACCAACCCATCGAGCTTGAGATTGCAGAAGCCGAGTGTGAATGCTAGACGAGCCTGCCCTGAGAAGCACTTCAGTGTCTGGGACCTTATCTTGCGATCGAACGTTTAGTAATTTATCCGTAGAGACATGTATAGGTTACACATACAAACGTCATAATATATACATTCTGTTTAATACAGTTTCGGCTTGCTGTTATGCTCGCCGATTGTTACATATATTTTTTTAATTGTTACTTTTGCTTATCTTTTACAATTAAGGCTATTAATGCAAGTCTTTTATAACTCCCACACAAGAGGCTAAAAGTTTAAAGTTTAAATCGTAATATTAGAACGTTACCTCTGCAGTCCCATAACTAGAACAAAATCAAACAAGTCTTCAACCCGACAGGAAGGAACAAAATGAAACAACGATATTGATTGTAGATAAAAACGTAAATTTCCCGGTGTTATAACAATCACGATTGGTAAACAAGAAGTCCATTATGTTATCATCTCCAGCCACCCATACGCCTGTCACGCTTGAACATACAGGATTTCACGCTTGAAGTGGGATATAATTATTAGCCAAAATAAAGACTCAGTGTTCAGGATAAACTAATTTAGAACGCTACATATTTAGAGCAGAATGGCTTATGTTTAAAAACAAGTCCTTAATGCAATAAGACTAAGACTTTAGTTCTGACTTAGTTACACTAAAATAATGTTTTAAATGTGTAAAGGGGGATAACAAGGTAAATTAAGTTTGGTGTAAATCATTAAAAGGATTATCCCCTTGTTTTTTTTTAAATTGTATTTTTTTGTAAAATAATGTTTAGACTACTTGTATGCCTTTTTAAAATATACTGGTCCTATTAGACTATCGATGTAGGTAACATTGTATAATTATTTTTTGTGACCAGCTCAAAGATATTATCAGTAAAAAGTCATACTGCTTTTAAAAAGCTACCAGTCTTTAGATGGAGTTGTTTTTTTTAAACATGTTTGACGTTGAGAATAAACCGTAAGTCTACAGTATGACTAATTTGAGTTATAAATAGAACAGAGCACTAAGCACTGACCCTTGTCATTGTTTGATTTTGAGTCCGAGGAAAATGGGGAATGGGGGGGGGGGGGGCGGGGGGAGTTATCGGCTTCGAGAAAATATTTGAAATTTTTTTGAAGTTGTAACGTCCATTCTGTGGAAGTTGAGATCCATTGAAGTTTTGAACTTAATAAACTTTCAGAATGTTCTACACAATTTGTTAAATTACTCTCTCCGGCTCTACGGCATCCCTCCGTCTCGCGAGACGATGGTGCATCACCGTGGTTCGAGGTTGCACTTCCTCGTGTGGCTGAGCAGGCCTATCCTTGAGTGACAGTCTTTTCACAGCCTTTGCACACGTGTTCCGTGATTTCTATTTTCTTCGCCTTTCTTCTAGCCCTTTCTATGGTCTCCTCCATTCTACTTTCTATGGTCTCCTCCATTCTACTTTCCTCTGCTATTTTTACTCCTTCCTTGACAGCAGTGTGCCAGACAGCAGTGCGCTAGACAGCAGTGTGCCAGACAGCAGTGCGCCAGGTGGACCGATCCTCTGCGTTTCCCTCCCAGTCATTTGTACTTATTCTGGCTGCTCTCATGTCCCTCTGGTAGACATCTTTGTAACGGAGGCTGTTTTTCTTTTTCCAGATGCCAATTCTCCATATAGGAGGTCCTTAGGGATTCTGCCTAGACATTCTTCTTACATGTCCTAGCCATCTTAGGCGTCTTTCACTGAGGACTGCGAACATGCTTTGGTCGCTGGCGCACGTCAGTACCTCACTATTAGGAACTTTGTCCTGCCATTTAATGCCAAGGATACGACGCAGGCACCTCAGGTGGAAGCTATTTAGCTTACGCTCATGGGACGCATAGGTTGTCCATGATTCACTTCCATAAAGCAGCGTGCTGATGACGCAGGCCTGGTAGACACACAGTTTGGTACTTTCTGTCAGCTTGGTGTGATTTCAAACCTGTTTACTAAGTTTAGCCATTGTGGCAGCTGCCTTGCCGATTCTGCTATTTAGTTCATCCTCTATGGACAATGAGCTGGAAATCTTGGACCCCAAGTAGGTGAAACAGTCCACAACCTCCATGTTTTCGTTTTCTATAGTAATGGTAGGAACGGAGCATGTGTCTTGGGCCATGATATTTGTCTTCTTTATGCTCACCTGCAGGCCATACTCTTTGCAGGCGTTGGCGAAGCTTGACACAAGCTGTTGTAGGCCTGTCTCTGAGTGTGATATCAGGGCCTTATCATCAACTAAAAGTAGCTCGCGAATTAGGACCTCTTTCGTTTTGGTTTTGGCACGGAGACGGGCAGTGTTGAAAAGTCCTCCATCAGCTCTGGTGTGTAACCAGATTCCATCACTACTATCCTTGAAGGCGTATCGGAGCAGTATGGAAAAGAATATTGCGAACACTGTTGGTGCGAGTACACAGCTTGCTTTACTCCGCTGCTGACTGGGAAGGCTTCATAGGTGGCTCCGTTGAAGTGCACTGTGCCCTGCATGTTATCATGGAACTGTCTGATGATTGCGAGTAGGTGTGGGGAACAGCCATTTTTTTTCCAGGATTTGGAACAGCCCACTGCGACAGACTAAATCAAAGGCTTTTTTCAGGTCTATGAAGGCAATGTGGAGTGGCATCTGCTGCTCTCTACATTTTTCCTGCATCTGCCGTATGTAGAACACCATGTCTATGTTAGACCGACCCGCCCGAAAACCACACTGTGACTCTGGATAAACTCGGGAGGTTAAACTCTGCAAGCGTGTGAGAGTGACGCAGGCAAAAGCCTTTCCTACGATACTGAGAAGCGAGATGCCTCGATAGTTATTGCAGTTACTTCTATTGCCCTTATTCTTATAAAGCGTCACTATGTTTGCGTCCTTCACGTCCAGGGGGATGTATCCCTGTTCCCAGCAGAGGGCTAGCAATTACTACATCTCTAAATTATGATATTGAATCAAGGACTGGGTGTTATATTCTACTATTAACTACATCAAGCTGAGAGCCCTAGTGATAAAACGACTTACTTAACAGAAAAGTACAGTGCAAGTTTCACTTTGAACTTTGAGCACAATATAAACAAGTCGTAACAATAGTCAGTTGAACTACTTTTCACTTGTATCATATTTCCATAGAGGTTTTAATGATTTTAACACATTTCAACATTTTGTAAGCATATAATCCTGATGTTGTATATTTTTTTTTTATCTGTGTTCAAACACGAAACTTTGACAATGGCGATTCGACGTGATGGCGCTCGAACAATATCTCTCTTCTCCTCCCCCATTTTCTCCCCAAACTTTTTGGAGGTGTGGAAAGGCACATTTGTTTGTTTTTTTATATTAAAACCAGTAAAAACAATCCTGATCCACAAGGGGGCTCAACACATAGATTTCATTGAGCTAACAATAGACCTACTAACGTCTTTACTTCTCCACAGCTAATGTTGGAATCACAGCTTGGGTAGACCCTGGGACACCCTCCAGACCCGGGAACAAATCTTAGTCTTTACCAAGATTCGGGCTCAGGGCTTTCAGTGCGCCGGCTTGACCACCATGCTCCATACGTTTACATTTTTGAACGTCATGTATAGTCTTAGTGTTTGAAGGTCAGTTACCGGAAATAATACTTCAGCCTTTGGTTTGATTATTATGGTAAAGATAACGAAAATAAACATTTCACAAAAACTTGTCTACAAGCCATCTACAATACATATTGACCTATAGAGTATGTCCACAAAAACATATGTCCATGATCTACGTCTGTTTGGGTACACAAATAGCGGACTGTGTGTGGAGTGCAACCACAGGGTTCAATATAAATGGCCGTATCGGTGGAGTCAAGTTTCAACATGTGTTTATTTCCCCATGAAATTCAAGTTGTTTGTGACACAGAACGGAAGTACGTCACATAATTTGCATACTTCGCAAATTCTATTTTTTTCGCGTGGGAGGCTATCACGTACAAGAAAGTAAGTTCGTAGATTTGTGGTCCAGCGACAGAGTTCTGGCCACCCTCCTCAAAGGTCTAGGTTCAAATCTCGAAGATTTAGCAGCGATGAAATTAAGTTTAAAAAAAATATTATAGTAATACCGTCTGAAGATATTGATCCATTACGTCAGTGAAGCGTGGCATACTAGCGGATTGTATGGCCAGCACGGCACAGTTGAAGACTGCAGGATTAATATCCCAACAAATTGATATTCAAAAGTTTTAACAGTACGTTTTCTTATATCATATTATGTTACAGACGCTTCTTCTATACAGAATATTACATACGATCATACACTTCTATTTGGTCAAATATTGCATTTTGATTTGGGTGTTTAAATGATGTTTTTTTTTCTCAAACATTTCACAGCTCCCTTTGGTACATTATAAAAATATATTTAATGAAACGATTTTAGACTAATATAAATATAATTCAAAGTAAACTATTTCATCTTTCTTTGTGTGTTAATTTTCGTTGATTACTTAAAAAAAAAAGAGAAATCGCGAAGAGATAGACAATATAAACTCTCGTTAACAGTTTGAAGGATGAATGATCTCTAGCTAAAAGACGTAGACATCTCTTTCAATGGTCAGACACCGCCCATCTAACCGTCTACAGTCGGGTCCGCCCACATGCAGATACATCCACATCTGAGTGCCTGGCGTGAAGTGATCATCGCGCAAACCCCATCACATACACTCCGTAGTAAATACAGGTGTGTGTGTGCGTATGACATGGTTGGCGCCCTGTTCTTCCATTTCCAACAAAATATCTTTATGGAACGGGGTTCTCCATCGTGTTGGTTATCAAGTCTAAATACAGAAGTAGACTTGCTGTGGAAGATGATCTTCGTTGTGATCTTGCAAAGACTGCCCCGAGAATTTCTGATCCGATGAGAAAATCGCGACCTCAACCATAGCTCTGAGTTCGTGTTATAATTAGAAATTAATATTTCAAAAGATTATTTTTAGTGACAAAAATATTTTGTGATTAATCACTATGCTTTGGATAAGTTCAATTTGTAACAATGAAAAAGCATCCTGCATATCCAATATTTACATTACAATTCATAACAATAGAAAAATAATAATTACAGTTATATAAGATAGCGAAAAAAAAAAAATTGGGGTCTCCACAGGGTGCTAAGCTGTATGAAAGGGTCGCGACAAAAAGAGGGTTGGAAACCACTAATCTACAAGAAGTGAACTGTCATCTTTTTCTTTTCCTTCTAGATAATTCCTCGTCTTATGTGGCCTAACTCATTTTCGGCTTGATGTTTTGTTGTCTTAACAATACCTGGGTTTTACCTTGTCATTTGTACGCCTATATCAACAACATAATATTCAATTATGAACTAAGCTGAGTTATGGCTACATTCAGGTTACAGTAATAATGGGAGCGGATGTTGTATGGTTGTATACAAAACTCAATGGCCCTTCTGTTATGTTAATGATGGCGAATAAAAACAAGTAAGGTTTTACCCAGTTTTACACTCACACATAAGTTTACACCACGCACGCGCGCAAACACACACTAACGCACGTATCGATATTGTATACCGTACGTTCGGTGTTTGTTTTCCAACGCTCGTTTTCTGGTTCTCACGGCAGGACATAAAAAGGGGGCGGGGCGCGGCCATACTCACGGGGAACAAGCAGCAGTTCGCTGTAGTATTTAAGAAGTAGTGTGGCGTTTTTTGGAGGCACAGAAACATTTCCCCAACGACAAAAAAAAAAAAACGTCCAACGCCAGAGCAATGCTTACCTGTGTCATCTTCGTTGCCTGCGCCGGACTAGTGGCCATGCATGCACAAACGATAGCCACGTTGACCGCTGCTGAGAAAAACACCTTCTTGCTGGAACATAACGTTGCCCGAGCCGCCGTTAAATCTAAGGCGCTGGTAAGTGTCAGGTCATTAGCCGCCGTTAAATCTAAGGCGCTGGTAAGTATCAGGTCATTAGCCGCCGTTAAATCTAAGGCGCTGGTAAGTAAAACGTAGGTCCTACCAATCAACAGTAAAATGTTTTACTGGTAATGAAACGTAGGCCCTACCAGATAAACAGTACTTTTCTATAGGGTATAAAACGAAGGCCCTATCAACCAACAGTAAAATGTTAGTAATGACCGTAGGCCCTACCCAACAACAGTCTTTCTTTCTAAATATGTAGTCACGATTAAATGCATATCACCTCGGCGCAGTACTTTTCCTATTGCTGATAAGGCGTAGGCCTTTTATTCCAAGCACTTCAGCACAATATAATTAAATAGTCATAGCACTTCGGCATTTAGCAAGTGGTTTTCCGGCATTAAAGCTATGTCGACACCACCGATATATTTTCAACATAATAGATGTCCTATATTAGATTTTGAATATTTTAACGCTACACGACTGACACATTGTCCAATTTTGTCTATAATATTTCTTTTAAATTTCAGATTTGGAACGAGACTTTGAGTGTGTCTGCAGGGAAATATGGAGCTGGTTGTGTCTTTGCACACAGCAAAGGCAACTACGGGGAGAACCTCTACGCGGGATACCGTACGTAGACTACCGGTACTCAATAGAAAACTAGTCCAGATGGATAACTCCATAAATACTGCCAATAGATATCCGAAAAGTAACTGTAATTGATATCCCAATAGATATCCCAAAAAGATATCTCAATAATGATCTCGAATAGATATCACTTTAATAACCGAAATAGATATCCTACTAGATATCTCAACAGGTATTTCATAAATTATCCCAAAAAGATAATATCCCAATAGATATATCAATGGGCATGCCAATAGATATCTCACTAGATGTCCCATCTTTAATCCCCAAATAGATATTCCAAATAGATATTGCAGTAATTATCCTCACTTAGACATCAGAATAAGTATCACCAAAAGATATCCCAATATATATCTCATTAGATATCCCCCAAAATATCCCCAAATAGCTATCCCAGTAGATTTCTCTAATAGATATCCCACTCTCATACCAATCGTTTTATTTTAGTGTAACAACCTCTCACAACTTACAATTGAATCTGAAGGCGCGCTTGCTCTCGCTAGAAGTATCGATATCATTAGGTCATTCTCTTTTTTTTAGAGACTGCGACTGTCTACGTGGACTGTAGTAAAGCACAGTTTAATACTATAGGATTCTGCGGCCAGCTCAATGCACTTTTTTTCTTTGCTTGAATTCTATGGATACGCCTGTTTTAGAAGTTATTCAGTACCAGTTTTAGATGGACTTCTACCAGAAGCACTTTTTAGCATATAAAAAGATTTAGTATATGCAAAATGATTCAAAAAGTCAAAACAAACAAATTATTGTTACTGTACCGAACAGTTGTAGTTAAAATGCTAGGAACTTTTAAAATGAGCGAAAAAAAGTAGGAAATTCTCATGTCCATATTTATATATTTTGTCTAAACTAGATTAGATTTTCTCGTCAAAAATTAAAATTGTAAGCATGGCTAATAGTTGAACTAATTTACATAAATTACTCAATATTCAAAATTATTGTATTGTAATATCAGTGGAACAACGTTTAAAAGTCTTTCAAGAGACTGCAATTTTGAAAAAAAAAAGTTTGTTTCAACTATATAATTAATTAGCATATTCCTATAACCAACACAAGTTTTAATTTTAAGTGAATATTTGTGTCCTACAGTTCTATTTCTTTAGTTGGCTAGTAACGATTAGTATGATTACTAGTATTTATGCCCGTGAAAATGAGGGGGAAACGAATGACTAAAATGTAATAAATATTGAAAAAAAACAATTAAACAGCAAGGGAAAACCTGGTCCCAAAGAACACTTCATTTGAAATTATTTGTAAAGAATATAACTCTAAAATTATGTTATTTTATTGGGCTCTAGTATATAACGTTAAAATAATTAGTAATAAGTTTATTAAAGAAAATACTTTAACGAATTCAACAATAAAGTTGAGATAATAAAAATTTCCTTTGGAGGACGTTTCCAATTTATGTATTTAACTGTTGTCCGTTAAAAGGCCTAGCAGTCTATATAGGAGAAATATACAAACTGTTACGAATCGTTAGATTGGATTTAAATAAAATCGTATCTTTATAAGAAGCCTCTAGATTCTGCTGGCTGGAGTCAGCGCTAGGGGTCACGACTGAACAGGTTTACGCAGCAATTTTCTGTATAATTTTTCCAACATCTTTCTTTCAACAATGATAGATGAAACAACTTCAGTTGTTGAATAAACAATTTTATTTAAATTGTAGACTCAAGATAAACGTCAAGCATATAATTCAAAAAGATATGCCGATAACACAGGAATTTCCTAAAATGTACAACTAACAAAGATAGCGAACTGCTTTCTACAAGATCTAGAACTGAACTGATGTATATAGATAGGGGACTCTATGAAGTAAACGAAATTCGAATGTTTGACGGGGTCCTTATTTGCATTTCAATTCACGCTACGCCATACCATTGAATTACGACTGAGATCTATATCTTCACTTCCATGGTGATGGACGAAATGATTATCTCAATCTGCACTAAGAACTTTAAGGTGAACCCTGGCCTCTCATTTAATATCCAATACACACCTGTGAAAGGTCAATTCACTGGACAGTCATTCATGTATAACCTAGATTCGTAACAAAACAAACATGTGCATAAGCAAACTCACGGTATATGTTATGTATATTACGTTAACATTGATCAATACTGTTGTTATTGGCCAGTTGTTAACTAAATCGATGGTATGGATTTCTTGTCTGACTTTAGCCTTGAACAATAACCACACGTACCTGGCCATCAATTCGGTCAAGATGTGGGTCGCTGAGATCAAGGCGGCTAACCCTCCAACGTGGACATGCATGACGTCTGCAACCACGTGTGGTCACTACACACAGGTACGTCATAGATACTATTTATAGAACTACTATATACTATAACTTATAGAACTACTAAAGACTATTTATAGAACTACTAGGTACTATTTATAGAACTAAAAGAGACTATTTATAGAATTACGAAAGGCTTTTTTATATAACATGTTAGCAGATTGTGTGGCCAGCACATTGCTCAGCAGCCATTTCATTTTTTTTTTTAAATGTCAGTTATCCAGCTGGCGAAATCTGGAAAAAAATAATTATAGCCTTTATTAGGCTTCGAACCCTGGACTTTCAGGCGAGCGCGCTATCGCTAGATGACCTTGACACATATTCTGCGTATTATCCCTAATAATAATTTAATAATCAAAGAGAAATATTTTTACTTATAACATTTGGTATAAATACAACGTGCATACATAGACATAAATAAATAGCACCGTATAAACAAAATTCCAGAATATTATAAACTCATTTTCTGGTGTTTTTTCTGTTTTTGCTTAAGGTTGTCTGGAATACAACGACTTCCGTCGGCTGCGGCATTGTACACTGTAGCGGCACAGTCTCCAACTTTGTTCTCTGTCAGTACTGGCCACGGTACGTCACAACCCAGTAGGGGAGGTCTTAAAAAAAAACTGCAAAAATCAAGGCAGTGCTTAAGACTGATTTTTTTTCTATCTTAAATTCAATGACATATTAGCCTCACACTGATCTCACACTAACATCATAATGAAGCAACAACAACTGGAAGAAGTAAAGCATTCCTATCCGTAGAATAAAGCTGTGAGTCAGTAATTTAAACCAGGATTGGGTCAGCAATGGCCGCATTGGCTAGACTAAATAGAATCTGGACCAGCAAAAGCATTAGTCTCCCAACAAACCATTGTTCTGTATGGATGTGAGACCTGGACGCTGCTAGTTGCAACTGAAAACAAGTTGCAGGTATTCGAAAATAAATACATGAGAAAAATACTTCGAATCTTCTTTGTAGAACACGAGACTAATGAGTATGTCTGAGACAGAATATCATAAATTGCAGCATTGCAGGCCCACAAGAACCATTATGGGAACAATCAAACGACGCAAGCTGACATGGTTCGGTCATGTGGTGCGGCATAAAAACCGGCCAAAAACAACCCTTCAAGGCACTGTAGAAGGTGGACGGAAATGCGTCGACAACATAAAAGATTGGACATGACTGCAGTTGACTATTGACAACCGCTCAAGATAGGCAAAAGTGGAGAAAGTTGATCGCTGATGTGTCCATTCGCTTCCCCCAACGACCACAGCGGTCAAGAGATTGATAATGATGATGGGTTTAAGGTTTCTTATCTTGTACTAATGTCATTTCATAAGTTTTTTACTTTAATAACACCTTTTGGCTTAAGTGTACTGATTTTTTTATTGTTGTATTTTGCTTTCTTCAACAGGGGTAATATATTAACTTATAGGCCGTACTAATCATTGGATCAACTGAAGAACAACAAGCAGAAAACTAAGAACACAGGAAGACATGTCGACGTTTAATTAATAGCACAATAAAAGGACGCATTTTAGTTTTGTTTATCTAGCTAGAGTTTCAAAGTCAAACGGCATAATACTAGTAGCTGTAAAGTTTAGATCCCAAAGCAGAAGACATTTTACAATCAAAACCGTGAAAACCAGAAAAGTTCAGAAAGTCTTGCTACTAGAAAAAATAAATAAATTAAAAAAGCTAAAATTCAGAAATAAATTGTATTCAATTGTTCTGTCTTTATGTGTATAACAATTTTTTGAAATCTATTTCATTTTATATGAAGGAATAATTGATAAATTTAGAAGAAATAATGCTTCAAGGAACATTATGATTTGTTTATAAACATAAATATGAATAAAGAACTTTTAATAATACCTAAAAGCACTTACTGTTGTGTTTTTCATAAACATATCCGACCACAAAGGGACGTGACGTCATTAAAGGGAAGTCGACATTAGAAAAAAAAATATATTGTCATGTGTTTCGAATCTTTAATATCGTTTTTTTTTTTAACAAATAGGTTAAACATAGATTTAGTAGGTCATGCTTTTTTAAAAAAACTTTCTTTCCTGACACTCCCTGACGATTAAAAAAAAATGTTTAAAAAAAACATCTTAGAAAATATTTCATAATGATTAAGTGCACCGGTTAATATAAACATTATTTAATGATATTATGTAAGGGCACATAAAGAACATGCAAATATGAAATCGGGGAAAAGGAATGATAAAAAATAAACGCATTAAGATTCTTTCAAGTGCAAAAAAAAAAAGATACGTTTATTTAGTCATTCTACCAGGGCTGTGGAGTCGGAGTCGGAACATTTATCTACCGACTCCGCAGCCCTGCATTCTACTGTGAAACATTTTGCAAAATAAAGAAAGGTAGGCAGATATTTTTTACATTTATCAGACAGGAATTTTTTTTACATAAAACGGAAAGAACTTGAGATACAACAAGAACGTACAAGAAGAAACTTGGAAATGATGGTTATCTATATAACGGCAGAGGCAACTTGCGGCACACGTACCAAACTTGGAACGCAGAGAGATTTTCAATGGCGAGCGGAAGACTCCTGCCCCCCTCCTATAAAAAAGTCTTTTTAAGTCTCTTCTACAAGACAATGCGGGGTGACTCTTTGGATGTTGGCACGCTGAATGAATTAGAAATCCCACTCTCGCACAACTATTTGCAAAAGGTTGCCGATCTCTGATATAGAGCATCTCTCCATGCTATTGAATGTATCATGTTCAGAGTGCTCTTGGTACAAAAGAAATTTATCGTTAAAAAAAACAAAAAAAAACATGACGACATTTACGCAAACAGCAAATGTAAAGTAAGTGAAAAGATCTATAAAAATATAATATATAAGAAAAATATATAATATCTTAATATATAAGATAAGATAAATACAAGTAGTAACATACAGAGACGGAATGAGAGAGAGAAGGAAAGTGTTTATGCATGAGAGATAGAAATATATTTTTAAAAAATGGGTTTGGGAGATTGCCAGGTTGTACAAAAGCTTCAGGTATTTCTTTTACATTGGTGTGATCAGTTTAGTCAAATAAATATTTGTTTATATAATATTCTGAATATAAAGAAAACACTCTATGTAAGACAACCGAATACGTTTGGCATTTCCGAGAAGAAAAATCAGGTCAACTACAAACATGAGACTTCCGCCACAAACATGAGACAAACCGCCTGCGCAAAGAAAGTGGCCAGCGAAGACGTAGCTGGATATTATCAGAAATCACTTCGTCAAAGAGTCAGATCCCAGGTCAACTGTTTGATAATCTTCAGGGCTCGACAGGTCTAAACATTTTGTCCAACCCAGTTTTGTCAATCAAAGCAGACCTCGGATTGCCGACCGTCTGGTCGACATGACAGCATAAATGTCTAGTTTCGAAACTTGGCTCTATCCGATGAGGGTCTGTTTTTAAGTAAACTGTAAACCCTCTACGACGCATGATGTTCAAAAAAGACAAACTATCCCGAAGCAGAAGTCACTGGTTAACTACGACTGCCCAATCTTGCATGAAGAGGTGATAGTAGATTGGACTGGACAGCCTAGCGTTCCTGTCTTATATGAAAGCGTCTCCATCTTAAGGAACATGCCAGCGATTTTTTATTCTCGGAGCCCTAAAAGAATGATCTCGGCATGAATTCTCTTCATAATAGTGGGATTCAGACCTGTTCAACATCCTTTTGAAACTTTAAAAAAAAATGAAGAAAACTCTCTCATGTCATATTTTACTTACTAGTCTATTTTTATGTATGTATCGTAGGCTTATGTTTTCATAGTTTTTATATTCTATTTGTAATGGTCTTCTACTTCGTGTAAAGCTGTTTATTTACATTTAATTTTGGCGTAGAGATTATTTGCGTAGATAGTTATTAGTTTATTATGACGTAATAACACCAAAATTTTTTTTCGAAGTCTATACATCTTTCTTGTACAACTTTTCTTTTGCATTTTTAAAACTTCAGGGAAAATCCGTTCTAGCATCTTTGGCACTAAAATCTATCTAAAAGCACGCAGAGATGGCCTTAGGACGTTGTTATTTTTTTGTTCAGCCCCAAGAAAGCTACTTATTATTGACCAGTGAAGTTGAATGTTATTATTGTAGATATCTTGAAGAGTATTAAATTCTTCCTTAAACAATCATCGAGTGACTTGAATGTATTATTTCATAGTGAACACAATTTTAGACAACAGAAGATCTGGGTTGGTAACACTATGAATAGTCTTTAAATCATTTCATTACTTTTCTTCACAACATTCTTACATACACATTATGGAACTAAGCACCAAAATGTGCAACACCATGACCTATTTTAAAATCTATTTATAACCTATTATATCCTGTATGTTACACAATATATTTTGCATCTCCTCACTTCTGGATAACTTAATACTTCTTTCAAAAGCTTTTGTCCTGAATTCAAGGTGGACTAACATTCAATTGAAACCAACCGACGTAATTATGAAGACGTTTTACGCTCCACCTATTCACGTGAGACAGGCTGAACCCACCAGTGTGTGATCTTTGTGATGTACGATAAAGAAACCTTTCAAGAGCACTTAAAGCTCTTTTTACTTGTCAGCAGGCAATTATAACCTATTAATGCGCTATTCACAATTTGACTGGTATTGTTAAAAAAAAGAAGTAACGCTCATATATTTTGAACTCTTCATTATGCAATTTTCATCAATGTTAAAGTCTTGAGATTAAATCTTATAATTTATCTGAACCACTTCAATAAAATCAGATTAAAATGTAAAAAAGGACATAATTGTATAATTGCATCTTTTGAACTGCTGTCAAAATATTGGATGTATATGTAAAAGGTCTTTAGAAAAGTTTGGCTATATAAACGGTGTGTGGCGCAGAACTCATTGCAACAGCAACATTTCTCACTTAAAAACTGACTCAACACTGTCTGTAAGTAAATACAATTTTGTATCTTCTTTGACTTTAGCTCTAACTACCCATTCTGTCTATACATTTCAGTAGTAAAATGGTAGTCTATTGTGCACCTTAAAAAGATGTAGTAAAAGGGATGTTTTCCTTTTGGACCGATTAGGGTCCGAATAACTAGGCCATTAGCGATCACCAGTTTTTGTTGCCAAGGCAGGCAAGCGTATCGTGTGGCCAGCACTACAAACAGCCGCCTTTACCTTACCCCAACCAATGTTACGTACCCGTCAGAGCTGGGTAGACTCAGTGACACCATCCAGTCAGGTATCCATCAGAGCTGGTTAGACTCAGTGACACCATCCAGTCAGGTATCCATCAGAGCTGGGTAGACTCAGTGACACCATCCAGTCAGGTATCCATCAGAGCTGGGTAGACTCAGTGACACCATCCAGTCAGGTATCCATCAGATCTGGGTAGACTCAGTGACACCATCCAGTCAGGTATCCATCAGGGCTGGGTAGACTCAGTGACACCATCCAGTCAGGTATCCATCAGATCTGGGTAGACTCAGTGACACCATCCAGTCAGGTATCCATCAGGGCTGGGTAGACTCAGTGACACCATCCAAACCCGGGAACAAATCTTATTTTCTCCAACCAGTCTCGGGAACTGTGCTCATTAAAGCTGCTTAGACTCGTCAACACTTTTCGCTTCCAGGGCATAACTCTCAAGTTAACACCTGGATACAAATTCAAGATCAGAGCTCCAAGGCGATCCGCTGTTTTGTCGCTAAAAAAAAATGCATTTGATTAGCTTTGATAAAGTGTTGAGATGGAAATGGAACCGAACACGAACCGAAAACACCAAACGCGTATCATGATAGCAGCACAACCGAACCCGAACTTTCATAAGTGGGTTCGAGTATCATCTCTAATATAGTGTGATCTCTCTTATTCTTTATCGCTCCCCGTGGAGCATAAGGCAGCAACAAAGTTCCGCCAGGCCTCCCTATCCTGTGCGAGCCATCGGATTTCATGCCATGTTTTATTGGTGGCCTTTGCTTCCTCGTCCATTGTTCTCATCCACGTTCCCATTTGTCTTCCACGTTCGCCTTATTCCTGGTGGTGTCCATTTCAATGCACTGCTTGAGAGCCTCTTTTATCCATGCGGAGGATATGACCCAGCCATCTCCATCTTCTTTTCTTGATTTCTTCAATGATGAAGTTTATTCCAGTTCTCTTGCGACCTTCACTGTTATAAATGTGACATTCCCAGTTAAGCCGGAGACATCTTACTTCAAACCCTCTGGGGCGCTTTCGATTTTGGTATTGGTCTTCCAGGTTTCTGCAGCATAGAGAAGGACTGAGCGTACATTTGACGTGTATAGTTTCAGTTTTGTTCTTAGCTGCAGAGAGGATCATCATCATCATCTCTGGCGCTACAGCCCATGGGTTGTTAGCCCTTCGCATAACCATCCGGGGGAATGCCCCTTTCATCCTTCCGGATTGCTGCCTATGTTATCGGGCTTAGGTTCCCTAGCCTTTGTGGATCCCTCCACTTCCTGCAAGGCAGCAGGTTCTGATTTTGGTCCGCCCCGGGTATTTCATTTCCCCGGTGCCTACCATAACTGGTGGGCATTTCCCTATCCGCCACCCGGGGAGGCGCTTGATAGGAGTTAAGAAACTCCACACGAGGCTGCAGAGATGATGACTTCCCAGTTTGTTGAAGGCCTGAGAGAAGTCCATGTCTATGCTTCCATTAGCTAAGATGTAGCTGCCAAGGTATTTAAAAATTTCAATCTCTTCTATTTCTACACCATTGGCATTTTGTCTTCTTGTCTTCACTTTCATGAGTTTGGTTTTGCCGGAGTTAATCTTTAGTCCAACACTTTTGGCGATTTGTTTTACTCTTGTTGTCTTCTCCTGGATATCTGGTTGAGAATGAGAGCGCAGAGCTATGTTATCTGCAAAATCACAGTCTTCTAGATAGGAAGTTAGTCCCCATACTAGGCCTCGGGGTTTGTCTGCAGTAGCTCTCCTCATGACCCAGTCCATTACCATTAAGAAGATAACAGGATTTAGACATCCTTGGCGGACACCTGTTTTCACTTGAAACCATTCACTCTGTTGGTTTTCATTGTGTACACAAGCACTGGTTACCAGTATAGTTGTCTTTCAGGATGTTAATGACTTTGTCTGGAAATCCATATGATTCCAAAATAATTTTCCATAGCGTTGGGTGGTGGATGCTATCGAAAGCCTTTTCAAAATCTATGTAGTTGACGTACAAAGAGGAGTTCCATTCCAATGACTGTTCCACTATGGTACGCAGGACAAAGATTTGATCGTTGCATGATCTTCCAGCTCTGAAACCAACTTGTTCTTCACGTAGGACTCTCTCTATTCCTGTTCTCATTCTCATCAGTAAGATTCTACAAAAGATTTTTCCTGTAACAGACAATAGGTTTATGCCTCTCTAATTCTCACATATGGTTAGGTCGCCTTTCTTGGGAACTTTGACAATAATCTCTCGTTTCCATGAGGTAGGTACGTGTTCTTTGTCTCATATAGTGTGATAAGAAGATCAAAACTATAGTTTGAATAGGAACAAATTTGGATTTAAATTTAATTTTTTGTTCTTGCACTAATTGTTTTTACATCAGGACGCGCCACTGGTACTGTACAGGTACAGATAATTTTTAAAAAGGCTTCTCTATTCAGTTTCTACTGCACGATAACCAGAACAATGCTTCTATTGACCACCTCGATACTTGTTGCTGGTTTGGCTATTTGCCATGGCATCGCGGCTGTTACCATGACTACCGCAATAAAGAACGCCTTTCTTACACAGCACAACAATGCTAGACTCAAAGTGAAGATCAGTAAAGTGGTGAGTAACTTTTTAGCCGGTTCGTTGTCGTTACCTGGCTTAAGTGCCAACATAGTGAACTCAAACGTGAAAGCGAGTTCTTTATCTTATCTTATATACAGACCCTCTTTCTATAAAGAAGATTATTGCGTCCTACGCACATTCGTGTTAATAGTCGAATCCTGCATTTCTAGAAGTGTATTAAATTATGTTAAGCTACTTGCATTCCTGGTTTGTTCCATACCCGGATGCATCTAGAGAAGAAAGAGTTCGGTTCGTATCTGCATTTGTTCTTGCATAAAGGATAAAGAAAGTGTTATAGTCCTTATCCATTATCTGAGCATTTGAACAGATTGTTTCTGTGTTGTATTTCTAAATTAGAGGCTAATGCCAGCACTACCCTTACTAAAGTCATATTACCATCAGAGCTGGGTAGACTCAGGGACACCCTCCAGTCTCGGGAACAAATCCTAGCCTTTCACGGGACGATTGTTCAAGAAGCCGAACGCACTGTCCCTCGTCCATTGTGCCCCAAACGTGTGGATTAAACAAACTCTTAATATCAACTTCCTTTTAGGATGGGGCGGGATGGAACAGAGAAAAAATAAAAAAAACACGAGTAGGCCTAATAGAATAATAAATAGTAATAAAAATAAAGTAATAAATAAAATAATAAACATAAATAACAGTTAAAAAAAAAAGAGTAATAAAAAAATGCATATAGTCCTCCTTATTACCGAGTGGAATATGGGCACTGAATGGGTTGCCTGAACAAACCAGGAAAACACTAATATAAATGCAAGAATAGACTCAGACCACGGATTAGCATAGAACGCAATAATCTTCTTTATAAAAAGAGCGTCTGTATTACATAAGATAAGAGACTGTTTGCAAGGACGAAAAAAAAAATGAAAGCACCCATATAGTGTTATTGCGACTAAAATGGCAAAAAAAAAAAATACACTTTCTAGATTTCTTCTTATAGAACTGAGAGAAGAAACTCAATATATATTTTGTTCACAGGTCTGGAACGACACGTTGAGTGCTTTTGCAAGTAGATACCTCACAGGCTGTATCTTTAAGCATTCCGGTGGACCTTATGGAGAAAATATATACGCAGGATCTCGTAAGTAATAATATAGGTTTATTTTTGTATGTTTACTTGGGTCAAAATTTTCAGAACAAGAGCTGCAAAGTTAATTGCTAGTGAATGTTCACAACTGACAAAGTGTAACTGCAATAGAGACACTAGATGACAGAAGGGCAAAGGTTAAAGTAGAAATAATACAAAAGACATTACGTTTTAACTTAGAAATACAAGATAATAGCAATCTAAAACAGTTATACTTAAGTAGAAATAAGGATTAAAAAAAAAATTCTTATTCCAACTGCAAGAACAAAGGGCTATACGTTCTTTATCTTCCCGCGAAGCATCTTTATACAGCTCAACAACATATGGAAGTACAGAGAGTTGTCCAAAAACACTAAGATCCGACTGTTCAATTCAAACGTGAATTCAGTCCTACTATGTGGAGCGAATACATGGCGGATTACAAAGACTACCATTAGGAAACTCCAGGCATTCACCAACAGCTGCCTTAGAAGAATCCTGCAAATACGAAGGCCTGACACCATCAGCAATGTCAGCCTTTTAGAAAGGACCGGCCAAGCCCCAACTAAAGAGGAGATCAGGAAGAGAAGATGGGGGTTGGATAGGTCACACACTACGCAAACCAGCAGATAACATTACAAGGCAGGCATTGAGATGGAATCCCTAGGGTAAAAAGGAAGAGGGGCCGCCCAAGAAACACACGAAGGCGTGACCTGGAAGCCGAAATCATCAAGATGGGTTTCAGCTGGAACCAATTAGAGAGGATGGCACAGGATAGGAGAATGTGGAGAACTGTTGTTGGTGGCCCATACTCCAACAGGGGTTGACGGGCGTAAGTAAGTAAGTAAGTAAAGCATCTGGGCATGAAATGGGTTACCTGAGCAAACCAGGCAAGCTAAAATCTTAATAAAAAAAAAATTATGATGCATGAGGCGTAGCAACCAATTATTTCTCTATGCAAGGAACATAGGCCTATGTAATAATAATATGTGTTAGTGTGTGAAAAAGTTAATCGAGTGTAAGTCTTTGTCTTGTACGGTAATGGGTTGGAAACGTATTACTTTTATGTTATTGCTCTGTGTCCTTGTATAAAAAAAAATTTGGAACACACAATTATTAAACGAAGTTCATGCAAGTTTATTTGACATTTTTCTTGTTTGTATTTCGTCCAAAGTAAACAAAAAAAAAAGTTAGTATTTCGTTGGACGAAATTGATCATTGCAGCCATTGAAGCATCGTTCACCAGTTTCTGTGGCCACGGCAAATTATAGGATTGAGTGGCCAGCACAATGGCCAGCCTTTACTTTACACCATCTAAAGACAAGCACCCATCAGTACTGGGTAGACTCAAGGACACCATCCAGGCCAGGCGACAAATCCTAGCCTTCACCAGGATTCAATACTGGCAGTGGCGTATTTAGGCATGTTCCACATGTTCCATAGCTGGGGTCGGGAACCTTTTTGTCTGAGTGAGCCATGGACACCACATATTTTGAAAAGTAATTCTGTGAGAGCCATACATTATGTTTAAAACTAAAAATTCAAATGCATGGTGGCTTTTTTTCTGTCTTTTCGATCGGTGGAGTTTATCTCCTTTACCACTTCTGATGCTGAGCTGCAGTAGACTTTAGCTCATTTGTAGAATTAAATCTTCATATGCAATTAATATGTTGATCAAAGGAGTCTAAAGAAACATTTTCTTTATAATCGAACATTTGTCTGCGAGACAGATGCAGTCATCAACAGAGCCATATCTGGCTCGCGAGCCATAGGTTCCCGACCCCTGTTCCATAGGAACAGGAACCCCACACATTAGGGAGCCCCCACACATTAGGGAGCCCCCACACATTAGGGAGCCCCCACACATTAGGGAGCCCCCACACATTAGGGGGCCCCGACACATAAAAAAAATTTTTTAGTCTTTTCTTTTGGCAATTAGAATAGTGTTGTTGTAGAAGCGCACAATGAACGACGTAATTATCACTGATGTTGCATTATGGCCTGATAAACCAAGTAAACATTTCATAGTCTATTGGTTGTTAATGGGTCTGATTGCATTCAACACTGTGATGAGAATGGGATGGAAAATATGTGTGTAGGCTTTTCTCAAAGCTTAACTCGCAGCTATCGCATAGTTGTTTCGATTACTTATGTCACACTAGTGCCCCCACACAAAAGGGGCCCCCACAGAAAAGGAGCCCCCACAGAAAAGGGGCCCCCAAAAATCCCAAATTTTAGTCTTTTAGTGACATACCCTATTACCCTTTCTTTCGTTGAAACTGTAAAATAGAAAAACATTTTTTCACCTACAATTTTAAGTGTTCCAGTCCAAGCCAAGCTAAGCGCAACATAAAATGTATTTATGATTTTAAAGATTGTAACATGACTTAACGGCACTTTTCTGAGGTATGTTCGCTATCTAGCACTGTGATGATAAGGAGATGGAAAGTAAGTCTATCCAGAAACATGCTATCAGTAATCTTCCCATTCGTAATTGCACTACCACTGTGTGTACCAAAGAAACTATCAGAAACACGTTGGTCATGTCGGTATGTGCGAAGAGAGCATTTGCAGCAGGCTATCACCTGATACAAGAAGCTTTGGAGTTAATTGCCAATGATGATGACGAGAAAGCCATCATCCGTTCACAGGCTTATGGCCTTTTTAACCGAATGTCATCTTTGGAGGTGGGCATATATGCTGTATTTTGGCATGATGTTTTAGAACTGTTTAATGCCACAAGTAATGCCCTTCAAGACCAACATATGGACCTCAACATGGACGTTGCCTTCCTCAAGTCTCTCAAAACATTTGTTGAATCTATTGGTAAAGCCACACTATACTCAAGAATCACGTTTTTACTGTAATCATGATTCAGCGAATCACTATAATTTTGTTTCAGAGCTAATCAGAAATACGCTGTTTCACAATCAGCCATGCCACAAGTAATTCACGATTCACAGAAAATAAAGACGCGCAATTTTATTTTCAAGAATCAAAAAAGTGTTGAGAGTGACTGTTCTTGAAACGTTTGTTTTGTTTTTTAACTAGGCTAATGAACACATGATCTAGTTTGCGCTTCCCATTGGCTGACACAGCTTGAATCAAGAATCATGTTTCAAAATTTTAGAGCATGTTCTAAATCTGTGAATCATCGCGATTCACTGCTGAAACTGATTTTCGTGAATCACGTTTCGCGCTATGCCACATTTGAAACGGGGAGAATCATCGTGATTTTTGAATTGAATCGCAGCGAATCACTGATTTTGTTTCTAGTGTGGCTTTGCCTTAAGCGAAACAACTTTGATGTGTATGAAGCTCATGGAAAAGTGAAGTCTGCTACAGCTGAAAATGTTAAAATGAATACCAGGCAACGTCGTCGCAGTGTTTGTGTGACATCACTGGACTATGGACAGGCACAGGAAGCAAAGTTATCACCAAGAGAGAAGTTACGTGTTGAAAGTTTTCTTCCAGTTATAGACCAGTTGAAGCAATAACTTGATCAGGGTATTAATGCATACATCATTGTTTATGAACGATTTGGATTCCTTGGTCAACTTAACAATATGTCAGCTGATGAAATTCAACATGCAGCTTTGAAACTTGTCCAAATTTATGACAAATATCTGGACCTTTGCCTTGGTAATGAACTGGTTCAGTTTGCTGAATTAAGCAAGCAACAAGGTGATTTAATGAAGAATAAAGAAAAACATTACATTGGTTATGAATAGTTAATTTACCATGTATTATTGATCAATGTCTGGCAGATAATTTTCCGAACATAGAAGTTGCCCTAAGAATGTATCTGGTGCTTATGGTTGCCAATGCATCTAGTGAACGATCATTCTCAAAAACGAAGTTGATAAAAACATACTGCGAACAACCATGACTCAAGAGAAGCTGTCTGCTCTGTCTTCTCAGTATTGAATCAGACATCTTGCGTGAATTAGACTTTAATGACATCATTGAACTATTTGCTCTTCGTAAAGCACGAAGAGTCAATGTTTAAATAAGACTGGGTGATGTGAACTTGAAATATTGCAATTGTTTTATTTCAAATTTTGTTGTTGTTGTTGATTTTAAATATAATATATAGATCTAGATCTATCTTTTTTTGTTCAATAAAAAATATAAAATATTATATAATTTTTTAGCAGTCTTAATTTTTTAGAACTTTTAAAATAATACATTCCCATAAATATCGAAAAAAAAACTGAACTAGTAAATACTGCAAGAAATACTGCGAAGGAGAAATCGAATTGATTGTTAACTGACACTCTGTAGACCTAGATGGTTGTTCATGTATGAGTGTTCAAATTAGCATTTGAAATTAAATGAAGTGAAATGCTAATTCGCTCACCTAATTGGCAGTCAGAGTCAGACAGTGGGTTACTGGTTTTCATTCACCATCAGCAACAATGTACACATGCTAACACAGCGATGTCGGTAGGTAGGAGTGGGGCCATAAGGGGCCCCCACATAAATCTCGGAACAGGGCCCCCACAAACCTAAATACGGCCCCGAATACTGGTACTCACAACATCAATATGGTTTTGTAGAGACTAACGATCCACAGGGAAGAAAGGTTTTTTGTTTCAAATCAGGCAATGAATGTTTAATTATAATTTCTACAATAATTTTCTTTCATCTCCAAACAGCACGAAATGACAACAACGCACAGTTGGCGACACTCTCTTCGCAAGCCTGGTTGAATGAAATCAAAAATGTGGATGCGAAATGGAATTGTATTTCCAGTACCACCAAGACGTGTGGACATTACTCTCAAGTAGGTCAAAATGCGGAAACTAAATATTCAAATAGGTAGTAGCCTAACTATATGGGGAGGGGCGGAGGGGGGGGCGATAAGACAGGTGCCAAACGGATTTTTTATAACCTTACCTTGCTAATAAGTAAATCTATAAATAAAATATGTATATTAATAGGCTTTATTTTCTATCTCCCCCCCCCCTCGATCAAGCGTAGTTTACCCTAGTTAGAGTAATAATTTTATACAGTATTAGTTTAAATCAACGTGCGATTTGCTATGAATAAATGTTTATAATATACCACCCAGCTGATAACAATAGAATGAAGACAGCAACACACACGAGTAGAAATCCATGTACAAGACAGACTAATAATTAGGTTTAATTTTATCACAATAAAAAATATGTGTTGCCGGATTTCGCCTATTATATAGATCAGGGGTCGGCAACCTTTTGATAATAGTGTGCCAAAGTTGGATTTCTGATTCATTCTTATCTTATACATTACAGACGCTCCTACTAAAAAGAAGATTATTGCGTCCTACGCTCATCCGCTCATTCAGCGTGACAACAGCGTAAAAGTCATCATGCTATAGCATGACATTTTTTGTAGACGACAATTGAAGTGCCTTTTTTTTGGAAGCCTTTCGCGTGCCATTGAAAATCGCTCTGCGTGCCAAGTTTTGCATGCGTACCGTAGGTTGCCGAGCCCTGATATAGACTTTAATCATACAATGAGATCTTTTTGTTGTTAGTTACATCTGGATATATAATTGATCTTTTAACATTCATCATTATACAACTTTAAAGTTTTGATGTACCGTTTTCTTAGATGGTTTGGAAAGCTACAACTTCTATAGGATGTGGAATCGTTCACTGCGGTGGGGCCTATGCAAACATTGTGGCATGTGAGTACTTTCCAAGGTGAGTCGATAGATATAGCTTCCAAAACATATCGTATTTTTAAGTTACGTATCCAATTTTTAATATTAAGTTTCGTATCAACTCATAAGTTATCCAGCTGCCCCTGGCACCTGCCGTGTGTTCATTTAGGTGCAGCAGATGTGGGCCAGATGGGAAGGGGGTTGACGGCCCACCAATTGACAGAAAAAAATCCCCACACGTATAACTCTGTTGTTAAAAAAAAAAGAATTGGAAGTGGTTTAGATATCAGCTTGCAATTGTTTTTCTCTGTATCACTATAGGCCTAAATCTCAAAGGCTTACAATAGTAATTTTTAAAAATGTCAAATTTTGATTAATCTGCGTAAACAATTTTAACATAGTGTTGTTGTTTTTTAAATTTATTTCAGAGGCAATTATATAGGACAGAAGCCATATTAATTTGCAAATGGCAGCCGAATGAACATATAGGCCTAGCCTCTACGTATTTGCCTAAGCCTATTTAGCGGCTTCTACTATTCTTATATACTTCTATAATCAATAGGAGTTTTCAATTGTTTTGTGTATATATTTTAAAATTAAAAAGAGAAAAACTCACTCCTTGTGTAACGATAATTTAATCTGGAATAATTATGAATGTTTTAATTTTGTAGTCTATTCCCATTTTTTTCACTGCATATTGCCTTAACTTAGCCATAATGCAAGCCAAAATGACATATCATTCATGGACAAGCAATTTCTTTTTTTTGTTTATATTGTATCAAAATAAATAACCTACTTTTAAAACTATGTTTTTTTTTTAAATCTATTTACTCCGAATTATAACAAAAACCATTAATAATTGGCGTCATTTAAGACCTAAAATTTTACTAATTCGTTTTCTTTTTAAATGAATGCAAAAATAGCAGTAGGCCCTATACAGTGGTACGTTGTTCTCTTGAAATGGAGGGGAGATGACTGAGAATATTTTTAACCCAGTGCTAAGATTTTGAGTTGTCTTCCTTGAAACTATTACGAATAAGACATTTCTTCATATTAGATGTAGCCTAATGTTCCAAACCAACTTTTTTTTTACTACATTTAGATTAATTTTAATAGTACAATCAGAAATATATTTTTTTTATAAGAAGTTAACTGTGCATACACATTTAGTAGATATATAAATCCATAGCAGTAGATTTATAAAAATTTTATAGTAGCATTGTAACTACATTGTGGCTACTTAATAATGAATAATTATATTATTATATAGTCGGCATTAACATTTATTAAAATGTAGGCATACTAAATATCTATTACTATCCCTATCTTTTCTGAGTATACTATGTAAACTATCGATGTAATAAAGATATTTTTTTAAAAGGTATACGTCTTAAATATTTGTATGAAGTTTTAATATTAGTATCAGTACAGTAGGCTATTTAAATTGAAAGTCTACAGGCGTTCCTTCTATATAGAAGATTATTATGGCCGGCAGTGATTGGTCAGCGGCAGAACTAGAACCCCGGACGTCATGTGGACAGTCCAGGTGTACTAATCGCAGGACCAGCCGGCATCACAGACACTGGTGGGCCGGTGGGCCTCATCTAGCCTACACCCAGTAGAGAAATTAGTTTTGTGTTTTATGTCAGTGAATTAGACTTTCTGTGATCACTCAATGTACAGGACGGGCTTACATCTACAGGGGCATGTTGACATCTACAATGACAGGCTGACATCTACAGGGACTGGTTGACATCTACAGGGCAGGTTGACATATAAAGGGGCAGGTTGACATATAAAGGGGCAGGTTGACATATAAAGGGGCATGTTGACATCTACAGGGACTGGTTTACATCTACAGGGCAGGTTGACATCTACAGGGCAGGTTGACATATAAAGGGGCAGGTTGACATCTACAGGGCAGGTTGACATATAAAAGGGCATGTTGACATCTACAGGGAATGGTTGACATCTACTGGGGCAGGTTGACATATAAAGGGGCATGTTGACATCGCCAGGGAATGGTTGACATCTATAGGGGCAGGTTGACATACTAAGAGTAAGTTTGCAGGAAGAATCTATAGGTGTGAGTACTAATTTTCACAAATTGGATGAACGTTACAAAAACAAATGACAACATCATTTTGTGCTTAGATTAATCTTGGTTGCAAATCCCAATTACTGGGAAGAATCTTGTTCCACAAGAGTTAATGGTTGTTCCAACATTCTAATGATTTTAAAAAAAAAATATATTTTATCTTGAGCATAAAATAAAAAATTGAACTTAAAATTCTCTTCAAAAGATACACATTTTTTTTTTTATAAAGTATATCTTTTATAAGAAACATATATAACACAGTTTAAATACAATAGGAGGTAGATCTTATTTTATTATATAGAATTAAATTTGCTTAACTTTGTGTTTATCTTTGGTCATAATTTTGAACAACATAAAATAATTGTACTAAGATTGTACTAAGATTGTACACACACTCCAAGATAATAAAATTGGTGGAAACTTTATCAGGATTTGAAAACTTTAAACCATTAACCCTTCCCGTACCGACCTACTTCTATCTATGCTGCCTTCAGTTCCGCTATATACGCGCCCGGGACTGTAAGGGTTAAGTAACATTCCCTTTAAATTTTGCACAAATTGATGTATGAGTACAGAGCTAAAAAATTAAGTAAGTATCCCGTTGGACCAAATTGATCCATTGGGCCAGTGACGCAGGGTTCAACAGTTTTCTTGGCCACGACATACTAGGGGATTGCGTGGCCAGCACAATGCCCAGCCGTCTTTACTTTACCCCAACTGAAGTCAGGTAACACCCAGAGCTGGGCAGACTCAGGCACACCCTCCAGACCAGAGAACAAATCCTGGCCTTCACCAGGATTCAAACCCAGGACTATCTCTAAGCCAGTCGAACGCGCTGCCGCTTGGCCACCTTGCACCATATAAGTCTATATTTATAATAGGAATATTAACTTAATAAAAAAAAGAACTTAGTATCAAACATGTGTATTTCTATTTAATAGGACAACCTGTAACTTCAATTCTGCTTTTGAATGAAATCGCACTAAATTGAGCTATGGCATAAAAATATTAGATGTCATGGTGTCATAAGACATTAGTATTAGCATGGCTAAAACAGACTGATAACAGTTTTCTAAATTTAGTTGAAATGAAATCAATTTTAGAACTGTGTTCAGCAAAATTTTAAACAATTTTAGTTATTAAAAAATTTTAATTTTCTCTAAATCTTTCTTATGAAAAACTCCTAAAGAAAAAATCTGTACTAGGCTTCTCTTGAACAAAAAGAACCAGAACAATGTTTAGTATAGATCTGCAATGCATAGCATGGACAATACATTATAGCCAATGGTCAGTCCCCAATATAAATAATATCTGACAGACATTAAAAATTTCATGTCCAGGAATTTAATAGTTTTAGGTCCTAGAAGAGATTAAAACTTTGAAGCTCACAAGATTGAAAGTTAAACAAATATTATGAAACATCTTGGAAACTGACAATACATAAATAATTAAGGAAGACATTTCCTGGATCTAAGGCCCAAAAGCAGAAGACAAAAGCCAAATATTTGAAAACTTTGAATCAAAAACCAATCAAAATTATTTTATCTCTAAAAGGACAACAATATTCAGAGATAGTTTTCTTAAAAGCTGTTTATCCAAGAAGCTGAATAGACAAGTTGTTTAGAAGAAGCATATAAGATGTAACTGAAAAGACCGAGAAGAAGAACCTATAACTGAGACAGCGGAGAATCTGTAACCGAGAAGAAACTTGTTATAATTTACAAAATATTTTTTCAAAAGTATAAGACTATTAACAGTTGAGTCTTATATATATATATATATATATATCCTTTTGTTATTGAGCGTTTTAAATAAAAAAATGTTCCTCATTTTCCTGACTAGTTTATAGACCACCATATTTCATGCCAACTCCAAAACGAAGATATGATAAAAAAAATATGGTAAATTAAGCCTTCAAAGGTCCTAGTAATTTATTACCAAACAAAATGTCGTAAAGATTAGACTTCAATGTTACAACACTAGATACGTGAAAGACTTATTCGAGAGACAAAAAAACAAACAAATAATTTTTTCCAGTAATTACACAGTTTGTAGTCTTAGCTCTGACAGTTTTGTATATAATTTATACACAAAATAAGATATAATATTTCAATAATTATAATGGTATATCACTATTTATAATATAAATATAACATAAATTGAACAAATCTTTATACACATATTAATAGGTACAGTACAGTTGTGTATGTTATTATGTAAATCTATATTATTTATAGAAAGAAAAACACATAGCCTAAACATATTATATAAATAAATGTACATATATTATTATAGACTTCCATATATTTTGAGAGTACGAGTTTACCGAGATTGTTAATAGTGTCGACTTAAGGACATGACAAAAATTATGTGAGATATCTTTGCCCCCTTTTCAATAAATGTAGAAAACAAACTGATATATTAAGACAAATGATAATAACAATTGTCATTTATAAAACATTTTTATCAATGCTATTAAATTTAGCATGCTCAGTGCGCTCTTGGAATAATTTGCAGTAGCAGTTGTATTGGTGTGTAAGGCACACAGCCACTGGCCAAAGTGAAACATCTTTAAGCTCTTTTTATAATTTTCAATAATAAGCTGGATACCACGTAAAGGTGAATCTTCGCCGAAGGAAAAGGATTTATTTTATTGGTGCTCATAGCTTGCATTCATTTTATATTATTTTTTTTTTAACATTTAGCAAAATTATGCATTTAAAAACTTTCAAAAAGAAGTTTTTAGATTTAACATTTGAAAAATATCACAAAAAGATAACAAAACTTTGAAAATTACAAAATGTACCATTCATTAAAATTGATTTTTAAAAGATAATTACAATCACATTTCTATAAGCAATTTAAATTTATGATGTAAAGAAACTTTTTGTACAACACTTGGTTTTTAAATAATTTAAATATTTTTTCTACTGAAATCTACCGTAAATTATTTTTTCTTTTCCTCATATCAAGTACATTTAGATTTGAATATATTATTATCGTAAGATGAAGAAACAAATATCCAGCATATGAAGTGTTCCATTATAAATTTCTTCAAAGATGCTTTAAAAGAAATATTGTCTATGCAGCTGTACTATCATACACACTGTTTTCTTCATCTTCCATTTCAAAGTCATCGAGCATGACAGTGGGCAGAACTGGGCCATTTACTCTACAGGTATCCAAGACTTCCGGATTTCGACTCAGCCTTAGAATGCTTGCCTGCAACGTCCCAAGGGCTTTTGAGGCATCATCTCCTGCAACAGAGGCATCTGTCTCCGAAGTTTCTCCTGGTGCGCTTGCCCCATCCTCTGTGAAATCGTAAAAGTCCCAGATTGGCGTTTCAGGTCTTGACCCCGGTGTGGAGGCTACATCTGATGCCATTTCAGAGCTGCTACGGATGCTAAGTCTAAAAGCATCCTTGAGTGCTCCTTTATCGTCCTCAGTACTTCCATTTATGCCTTCGTGTGATACTTGAATAGTGGGACTGCTTTCTACATAAGAATCAATTTTACCCACTGGTCCAGAGGCCAGCTCATTTGGTATGATCTTCTTTTTAACACAGATATTTCTTTTACCAGGACTGCTGTCTGGAACCTCTTCAGAAACATCAGCCTGATATCCAGACACAATGTCGTATTGCTCGTCAACTTTAATGACCGTGAATTTCCCACTCACTCGTCGAATCCTGCCGCCCTCAGAATTCTCACAGCTCTCCGTGCTCAAGCTCCTGCTGAAAATCTCATTGGGGATGATTTTTTTCTTCGCTCTGGTCTGAACAGAACCAGGCGAAGATGGTGAAGATAAACTGCGGTCAAATTGTTTTCTGAAAGAATTTTCCACCTCCTCATCCGTGCTGTCGGATGTTTTCTCAGGTGTTTCTGTTAGCGATCGAAAGCTTACACCAGGGCTGGAGATCATACCCACACTGCCTCCGACCCCTTCGTCGTCAGAATCTGAGAGGTCCAGGGAAGTGAAACGCTGGATGAACTTCTTCACGCTGTCACTGCTCTTCCCAGAAAAAGAGGCTCTATGGTTCGTCTGCTGCTCGTTCAGCGCCGAGTTGGAACCGTTCATTATATCACGAGCGCTGTAAACCTTCATGCTGTTTGGCGTTGTATGGTTCATGCACGGAATCAAAGGGTACTTCTCTCGTATAGGCCTCCGAATGGCTGACCGTAAGGGTAAGAACACCATGGCCATCAGAAATGGCTTGCCAGTATGTTTTTGAATCATGCAGACTTCCAGTTGAAGACTTCTCTCTGCCAACATTTCCTGAGTTAGTCCAGTGTAGATTAATGGTGTTTCAAAACTGAAGAAGAAAAAAATTATTTTGTTTGTAAAAAAAAAAAAAACACTTGATTTAATTAAGGAGAGAGAACCATAATTTATTAACTTGTTTTTGCTTATTATTCTTTGAATATAAACAGTGATCCTAAATTTAATCACAGCTAGTCAAGAAAAAAATTGCACTATAAAAACAATAACAAAATACAAATTATGCCATAAACATTATTGTATACATTTTAAGGATGAATGGATTTAATCTTCGAATGGATAATAAAAAACAATGTTATGGACTATTGACATTAAAATAGTAGGCGTTATGCTCTAAATTTAAGATAAGATAAGATTGCTTTATTGATCCAAATGAATGGAAAATTGACTTGATTAAATAAATTCCGTCTTTCAGCATACCTAAAACAATATTAAAGAACCATTTGTACTTAAACACAATAGACATTCACGCACACTATCATACCATTTATCATACAAGAAAAAAGTAGGCCTATTATTTAGGAGTCAGCTATTGAGCCATCGTATTTCCTGGCTGAAAGATGATTCTTTTGAAAGAGTCTCACTGACAGTGGAACAAAAGAGTTCTTAAATCTCTCTTAGAAGCTGTCCGTTTATTCTGTCAATCAATTCTCAATTCTCAGACACATTTCCCCCCCCCCCCCCATCTTTGCTCCGTTTCTCTCTCAATTGTCAACCACTGCTGTCAAATTCTTCGTTAAAGCATTTCGGCACAGATCTTTTGATTACTTTATACTGTACCTGAAAGATGAAGATGAAAAAATATGCTGTATGCTGTTTTGGCGGTTGTTGGCATTATTTCCATCTTTGAGGGCCGGCTCTGCCCGCACCAGTTCTGTTCTCCTGTTTGACTTATTGGCCGTGTCAGGCACGAAGTAGCTTCTGACATAGAGCGACTCTATCATCGATGTTTGGGCTGAAATGTATAGAATTTTAAATATAAACATTAAACTAATACAGGCCAATACAGGCTACTGGTATATTTATTTCTAAAGATATTACTATGCATTCAGTTTAAAGGTTAAAAGTAAACATAAAATCTGTATCAGGTAGTGTGAATTTTGTAAGATTCCATATTGTAATCTTGCAATTGTTATCTTGTCTAACATGTTACATACCAATAATTTTTACCAGTACTCTCCTTTAATAATGAAGACTAATTTTAAACATTACTATGCCTAGCCTTGTAAAGGGACTTAACTAAGTTTAGCTTTTTATTAGGTATTTAATTTTACTTTATTACAGTTAATTACCCTACATTTTGTTTCATGACTGTACTTCGGGTGTTTTATTTTTTATATCTTATAAGTTTACAGACGTTCCTTCTAGATAGAAGATTATTACGTCCACTAGGCCAAAACTCCTGCAGGGCGACAGGGATCCGTCGGTGGCAGGGATAGTACCCGCGACCTGTCAGTTGGTTTTTGGTTGACAGTCCGGTGAATTAACCGCTGGACCAGCCGGCTTCACAACGTTTTTACTGTTGTCACTTGTCACGAAGGTGGTCAGGTAGTGGCTGCATGGTTTACTTGTAGTAAATAAACAGTTTATTATGATCAAGTTATAGATCTCGTTGTTTTCTTCCTAAATGAAACTTCTTTTACACCCAATAACTATTTGGGGCTTTACGTGGAATATCTCACTAAGGACTTAAACACAGGTCGTAACATTTGGAATGAGTACCCGTTTAGATTTAGTCTTGCATATTTTTTTGTTGTTATTAAACAATATTTTTAAATAGTGTTAGATTATTAATGTGAAAAGTGTACATTTAAACAGAGAACAGAACATAAAAACATACGAGGTGGCAGCAGCAGGTCACTGACTTGCCAAACTCTTATTTTCAAGGCCGCCTTGCTGTACTCGAAGGACAGGTGGAGATATCCAATGGCTATTATCAGTGAAGATAATAAAAAAATATATATTGTTAGTGCGATTCGTCAAAGTATAATATTATTATAAGCAAAAGTAAAGTGCCCCTTTTATGACATGTTGGTCCATGGGCTAGTGAAGATGCGTTTCTTTGTCAATGACATAGTTTGAGATTGTGGGGGCCAGTACGATGTTAGTGCTAAGGATGATATTGCTTCTTTCTCATTGACAAAGAAAAAATTGTCTGCAATTCAAACTGCGGTCTTGCTGTTTGATTTTAAAAAATTTGAGTTCACCACGAAGCTAATTAACACGTATTAAAAGGTTTCCTCTCAACAACCGTCTGACTTCAGTGTGGAATAATATAGTAGACCATTGTTTGAACCCATCCAACTCATTACAAAGTTGCTGAAAGAGGCGTCTGTTGAAAGTTCTCGTATATAACTTATGATGCTTTTAATGACTTCGTGTAGTTCTCGTGGCAATGTCTTCCTTGCTAATATTTGCCGAGGAATCAAACAATGAGTAGCGGGCGCGGTGCTCGAGCGGCAGCGCATTCAGCTGCTGTACCGAAGGCTAGGATTTGTCCCCGGGTCTGGATCGTGGTCCCTGAATTGACCCACAAGTTCGGAACCGCTGCACTACTATATACCATCCAAGCCGACCATGCCCTATAAATGTAATAACATATCTTACCTGCTTGATCTGGAATCATGAGAGGGTGGTCCCATTTATCAGGGCGGTCTACTCCGTTCATGCTTATCGCCTTGTTGGGGTTGTTGCTGAAGAAATCATCCCTGCCTCCGCCCCATTCACCTCCCGCGTTGCGGCTGTTTACTGTAAAGAAGAGAATACAATTCACTGTTTGATATAGAACCAGCTTTAAGTCTTCTAAAGCAATATATATATATATATATATATATATATATATATTATTTATATACAACTAGAACGCAGTTAGAATATAGCTGCAAGGCTTAAAGACTTATTACAAGTGAATATTCACAACTGGTAAGTGTTGCCCCAATACATAAATACATTGGATCGGCAATCTACGAGACGCGTGCTAGACTTGGCACGTAGAGCGAATTTAAAACGCGCGAAGGAGACCCGAGTAACCAAGTAAATTTTTCTACAAGAAATTGAGTGCTAGAGTAAGATACATTTTAGGGTCTTTTCACGCCGAAAGAAATTAAAACTCTTACAGCAGCACACTATTATCAAGTGGTTGCCGACCCCTGCTTAATATCATTGATAACCGACTTCAATTATAGAACCTAGTAGCACGAAAGAAGGGCAAAGAGTAAAGTAGTCATTATACATAAAACATTCAATTCTAACTTAAACATAGGCCTACAACACAATAACCTTTTACAATACTCGGACATAGGGACGTAAACTCTTTCTCTCATTACATAAGCAAGCACAAACACGCATAAAAAAATCACTTTCTTCCCGAGTGGCATCCGGCTACAAAATGGGTTGCCTGAACAAACCAGGAGAAAAAAAAGTTGTTAACATTTAATACCCTAATCACGGTCGCCGAGCGGCAGCGCGTTCTACTGGCGATACGAAGATTCTGGGTTCGAATCCTGGTGCAGGTTAGGCTTTTTTACTGGGACTTGAGGGTGTCCCTTAGTCTACCCATCTCTGATGGGTACCTGACATTAGTTGGGGTAAAGTAAAGGCGGCTGGGCATTGTGCTGGCCACACATACCTTAGTATGCTGTGGCCACAGAAACTGGTGAACCAGCCCTATGATCAGTTTGGTCCGAAGGGTATTTTACTTTTTTTTTAATGCCCTAATAAAAACGCAAAACTAGAGACTAACTATAGATAATACTTTTTTTTTATCTTTCCGTCTTTCTCCTTCTGACACATATGGCACGCTTGCCAGACTTGGAACACCGAAGGATTTTCAATGGCTCGCGGAATAGGCTTTAATTGTCTATCCAAGTCTCTTCTAAAAGAAATTTAGTGCTAGAGCCGGATGACTTTATAGTCTTTAAGGCTCTTGGCACGCTGAATGAATTAGAAATCGTACTTTGGCACACTGTTATCATAAGGTTGCAGACCCCTTGGTATAGTCTACCTCTTTTGTAATTCTTTCTTTCTTAAAGTGTGTTAAGTGTGTTGAAAATTTTCTCTGAGTGTATAAATATAGACCCAGGGTTTGGCAACCTGTATAACGCGTGTCAGACTTGGCACGCAGAGAGATTTTGAAAGGCACGCGAAAGCCCCCTAAAAAAGACTATTCTACAGGAAAAAGAGCAGGATGACTTTTGTGATGTTGGCACGCTGAATGAATTAGAAATCCTTCTTTGGCATACTATTGTCAAAAGGTTGCCGACCCCTAATCTAAACTATATGTGTTGACCTGGTCTTGGAGAGTAAAATGTATTTTTACTTGTCTTTTTTTCATTTCTGGCAGGGGTGCTTCAAAGCCTATGATCTCATTTTGTATAGCGCACTTGCCTGAAATATCGATGTTTGAGAAAGTGTTTTTGTGTGTGTGTTACACTTCTGTCTTGCGTCTTGTCAGTTGTCAGTGTTAGACATTCTAGTTTGTTTAAATCACGTGTCACGACGTCATGTTTTATGGGCTAATAGAGTTACTAGACCTGTTGATTGTTTGTTTTAAGCCTCGCTTCCATGTCAGTATTTGAATGTCACGGTGATGACATTATGGAGCTTAAAGTGCCGCCTCAGTTTCATGGCGCCATTAACATGCATGGCGCCGCGCAAGCCGTGTAACTTAGGGCAGGGGTCGGCATCATTGTGATAACAGCCTGACAAAATAGGATTTCTAATTCATTTAGAGTGCCGACATCCATAAAAGTCAGCCTAATCCGCCAACGAATTTCTTGTAGAAGATACGTGAATTGCCTTTTTTTGGGTGTCTTGTCGCGTGCCATTAAAATCGTTCTGCGTAACAAGTCTGGAACGTTACGTAAGTCTGGCACGTGTTCCTAAGGTTGCCGACCCCTGATTTACGATATCTGACACACCGATTGGTGGGCGCAACACAGTCGGACCAATCTGATCCATGGGACCGTGAAGCGGCGTTCACCAGTTTCCGTGGCTACGCCATGCTATGCAGATTGTGTGACTAGCACAATGCCTAGTCACCAGTACTTCACACTAACTAATAGAGAAGTGTTAACGTTGGCTGTTAACAGGTCTCTGTCTTGACTGATATCGACTGAGTGGCATCCGAGCCTGGAATGGGTTGTCTGAACAAACCAGAAACTTAACCTCATTTAAAATATACTAATTAAAAAAAATGCACGACTAGACAGACCACAAATAAGCGCAGGATACAATAATCTTCCTTATAGCAGGAGCGTCTGTAATTCGTAATACATAAAATGCCTCCTTAAAGAAACAATACTACTTTGAAGAACTAAAATAAATGGCATAATAGATTCTATCTACAATTTATCATTCAAAATCCAGCCCAGATTTTCAAGGCGCCATCTGGCGTACAAAACTAGAAGCCATGGGTAGACTAATCATGACCAAAAACAAAACTATCACTGTGTGATCAGTCAAAACGTACTTGGGATTTTTTAAAAAATGTACTATAAAGTAATAGTCTTGATTTCCCCCTAAGGGGAAATAACTTACCAAATCCAATCAAGGGGAAGGTAATCCATCCTTCATTTTTTTTAAATCTCTGAAAACATTTTTACTCAAAAATGTATGGACGTATTTTTTGTACATATACTTTTTTTTTAAAGTACATTAGTCGTTGATATAAAAAAGGTAAGAGAGAGAGAGAGAGAGAGAGAGAGAGCGAGAGAGAGAGAGAGAGAGAGAGAGCGAGAGAGAGCGAGAGAGAGAGAGAGGGAGAGAGAGAGAGAGCGAGAGAGAGAGAGAGAGAGAGGGGGAGAGGAAGGAGAGAAATGGATATAGAAAGATTTATATATAATAAAGAATGAAAGAGAGAGAAAGGAGATGGAAAGAAAGAAAGAGAAAAAAAGAGAAAATAGGGTAAGAAAGAGTGAAAAATAGTAAAAATAAAGGAAGAGAGAGAGAAAGAGAGAGAAAGAAAGGAAAGAAAGAATGGAAACCAGAGGAAAATGGAGATAAATATTGAGAAAAGGGGAGAAAGAGGGATATAGAAAGGGATAAAGAGAGAGAGAGAGAAAGAAGGATAGTCAAAAACAGAGAGAAAGAGACAGTTTAAGAAAGAGAAAGAGAGAAAAAAAGAGAAAGAAAGAAAACGACAAATAGAATTAGATAGAGAAACGTTACGTTTGAAAATCTAAAAACTATGGAATACATGTGATGTAAGTGGCATCTGCTGGATAAGGAAGTAAAGAGAAATGAATCACACGATAGTAGGGCGTTGGATGGATTATCTGTCCTTGGGTTACATGTACATGTACTACAATCTGTCACATACCACATGCGCACACTCACACAGCTGTGAGACCTAATTAACAGATCCAGGTGAGAAGGTTGACAGGTAAAGAGTAACTATGACTGTTTTTTGGGGGAATTGAAAAAATATATATATACAAGCATAAATATAAAATGAATCTGCGTTACAAGGGTTGGCAGTACAATATAGATATAGATTATAGATGAAGCTTGGTGGGCTAACTATGGTGATTTTAATATTATCCCCCCTCCCACGATGGTCTAGTCCAGAGGTCGGCAACCTACGGCACACGTGCAAGACTTGGCACGCAGAGCCTTTTTCATTGGCACGCGGAAGACTCCCAAATATTTAAGTTCTAAAGCAAGATGACTTCTAGGCTGTTTGCACGATGAATGAATTAGAAATCCTACTTTGGCACATTATTGTCAAAATATTGCCGCACCCTGGTCTAGTCTAATGATAGCGCGCACGGGGTTTGTCGTACTGGGGGTCCTGGGTTCAAGTCCTAGTAAGTCTTGGAGGATTTGCCCGAGTCTATCCAACTTTGATGTGCGCTTGGCTTTCGTTGCTGGGCTTTTTACTCGCCACACAATCCCCCCATGGACATAGTAACTTGTGAACGCCGCAGCTTCACTTCTTCCATGGACCAAATCTATGTGTGAACGGATTTTACTTCTTTAACTTCCTGACACACTACACACCCAGTAATACAGACGGAAGGACAGACAGACATACAGGCAGACATACAGGCAGACATGCAGGCAGTCAGACATGCAGACAGAGGGACGGATTGACAGGCAGAAATGCAGACGGACGGACCGACCGACCGACCGACGGAACGGACGGACGGACGGACCGACAGACAGACACCGACCGACAGACAGACAGACAGACAGACAGACTGACAGACAGACGGACAGATGGACGGATCGACGGACGGACAGTCGGACAGATATACACAGTTAGATAAATAGCTATATATTTTTACATACTGATACAGCCTACATACTATAAAGATACCGATAGACAGAAAGTTAGAGAGGGATAGACAGAAAGAGAGATGTGTAGATAAAGTTTATTTGTATCAACTAGGACACGTTCAACACCCATCTCCCCTCCCACCCATACACCCACCCATACTAACACTCCCTTACACAAGATCTATAATCTCAGTTGAAAAACATTTTTTTGTACTTCTCTGGCAATAGAATTGTCACCAACGAACCTTTAACAGGGTCTCCTTTTTACATATAGTTGCGAAAATTGATTTATATGATAATAGAACCATCTTCTTCAATGATAGCCTACCTTACAATAATACTAAGATTATGTACAGTAAAAGCATCAAATATTTCATTACGATACCTTCACAGAAGACTGAAAAGCACATGCTATGAAATTAAAACTGTCCACCGTCAATAAAAAATTCCTCAATTTCCAACACTTTTTGAAGAAGGCCAACATTGAAGTAGGAGCCGCACGCACAAATTGTCAAATCCATGGTAGCGAAATAGAACAAACTTTTCACAGCCAGGTTTTCAATTTTTTTTATTTTTTATTTTCAAATGTCACATCCTTCGAAATGTTGAACGGACCCGGTCTTCAAAAGGTTGAACGGTATTAACATGGATCTGGTAGGTAGAAAAAACGAACTCTCCTCTCTCTTTTTACTTTCTATTTCTCTATTGTTTCTTCTCTTACCCAAATAACCAGGATTGGTGTTTATCAATTAGGCTACTTCATTTATCAGATTGAAGAAATATGAACATTAAACACACACTTCTTAAACACTTGATAGGTCTATATTCTATATTCTTCTAGTTTCTAACACAGCGCTATTTCCTTCAGCTCAGATAGGAATGCGGTGAAACGTCGTTTACTTTATGAATAAGCGAATTGAATCACCTTATCTATGCCGCAATAAGTCGTGGGCCCTGAATTCCTGTATTGACACTCCTGTTCCCCAGCACACCATTCAGGAACATTATAATATCCACACATGTGTGTGTGAATGCTCCATATAAAAACTATGAATAGTGTTTTCCTTCTGTGTGTGTCTATGTGTGTGTGTGTAGGCCTACTGGTTGTACACTTTTTATATAGATACTTATGGGACGTAACGGGTGAAGACAGCACGCAGGAATTGTCACACTTCTTATAATAAACCAGTGACAACACACGCTATACAGAACGATCATATATTTTATTTTGGGGGGGGGGGGGTTTAGGAAGAATTTTGTTACATGTGCCGGAAGGGGTAACGTGTAAGAGAAATAGGGCCTACTAAGAGGCGGATTGTAAATGGGCCTACGTTTTTTTTCTAAAGGGGATGGGGGAGGGGCAGGGGCGTATACATGATATGATGCACATGTGGGACGAACTATAAGATTGACGCCCCAGCACCCCACCCCGCTTAACCACATTTTCATAAAAGTAGCATACGTTGTAAGCCTCATTTCGGTGCCCCTTTACATAGGAGCCCTGGGACGTACGTGGCCCCTCCTGCCCCCGCACGCCCTCTTAGCTACGCCTCTGGAAGGAGGTTAGTGTCACCAAACAAGCACAGCGTAAGTCCTGGAGCCCCGCCCACTATGACGTTATCAGTTGGTTTATAAAAAAAAAAAAAAATCTCGATTTACGGCCCACGGAGACGTGACTATAGCCGAGTTCATCAGCTTTCTCGTGTATACAGAGACACCACACTCACATGTTGAGCCCCTCGCCGAGTCGGTGAAACAAAAAGAGGTGGGGGGGGGGGGGAGAAAGGAGAGATTTGTAAATGAATACAATAGGAAGGGGGGCAATTAATTGTTGACCTTTGTTTTCTTGGCTAAGAAAATGAGTTGTTGTTTTTTTTGGGTGATCCTGACTTGAAAGTTACCTGCATCTATTGGAGATGTAACATTTAATTAATGAATAGAACAAAACCTTCAAAGCAGACTATGGAATTTTTTTTCAATAACTTTTATTGTAGCCTACTCAATTAACTAAAACTATTAGTCTCTTTCGAAATAGTCTTTCTGTCTGTCTGACTAAGCTTATATATCTATCAATCTATCAAAAAATCAATCTCTATATTTGTACCTCTGACTATCTATCTATTTTTTTTCTAAATAAATAATAAATCAATAGGCTATAGATCTTTATCTCTATATAATCTATTATCTATTGGTAGGCCAATGTCTATCTATCTACAAACACATCTATCATTACGTCTTTTTTCTATCTATCTGTATAAATTAAAAATTAAATTGGTTACTTACTTCTATCCATGCTATTTTAGCATGCTCAGTGCACTCTGTAAACACAATGCTGCCTGCTGGCGCAAATATGTTTACAGGCCCAAAACTCCTGCAGGGCGACAGGGATCCGCCGATGGCCGGGCCAGAACCCGCGACGTGTCAGTTGGTTTTTGGTTGACAGTCCGGTGAACTAACCGCTGGACCAGCCGGCTTCATACATAGAAAACTATATGTAGGCCTATCCATCTATTATCTATCCATCTATTATCTATCCATCTATCTATTATCTATCCATCTAATTATCTACCAATCTATTTGCAAAAGCAATATATAGGACCCATGCATAGATATCTATTTATCATTACGAACAATAAAGGCCAATACAATGCGATTTATGGGAGTTGACCTACAGTGTAAAATGGCTTTTTTTTTATGAATACAAAATGAAAAGTTTTAAACTTTTTTTTAACTCATTTTTTTTTTAGCTTTCAAGTACTTTCAAGTTAGAATATACTATTTAACCTTGTATGAATTTTTATTACAGGAAAAATTTCAAAGTATCACCATGAAAGACATCAATATTATAGCCCACAGCCCACAGGCCTTACTACACCATTGAAAAACCTCGTTTCTTATTTCTACCGTTCTTCCTCAGGTAAACGTTCCACTTCTTTCCCTGTCCCCTCCTAAACGTTCAGTGTATTCACCCCCCCCCCCCCACACACACACCAACTCAACCCTGTATACAGTGAACGTTTTAAAAGGTGAAACTCTATAGGGCCTTTATTTTGTAACAGTTTAACTTTATACAAGGTTGTTAATAGAACAAACGATTCTCATAATAAACATAGAACTACAACACACTTGACAGATTCGTGGTACTGAATGTCCGTTAAATCCGAGAATTATGAAAAAAATATTTTTTTTACAGCGAAATTAGTAGATTTTTGATTTATGAAAATTTAATTTCAAAAATAAATATGCAAAGACACAGTAAGATAGAAGATAGAAAGATAGAAACAATGACGAAACACATTCAAAACAATTATACGGAATGCCGAAGTGGTCACAATTTATGATAACATAAAATAGTCTTAAGGTATATGTTTCATATATTAAATTCCACATTGAATAACATAAATATTTCAAAGATAAAATTGTATAAAAATGCAAATGCATTTTAACAAATCTGTCAACTCTTAATCAGGTGTCAGTTACCTTTTTGATAATAGTGTGCCAAATAAAGTTTCTAATTTATTTAGCGGTGCCAACAGACTAAAAGTCAACCGGCGCCACCAATCAATCTTTCGTAGAAGAAACTTTAGCTTTCTTTTGGGGGTCCTCTGCGTACCATTGAAATCGCTCTGCGTGTGCCAAGACTGGACAAGCGTTCCGTAGGTTGCCGATTCCCTGCTCTAGATAACATTCATAAACAAATTCTCTCAAATATAAGAACCTCCCTATGTGCGTAATATAAGGACGACCCCAACAATGAAATATAGGTCAAAAGTTCAATACAGTAGAAGTTATTCATTCCTATTTTTAGACTAGCGGCGCTTTTATATCCTCGGTCGAGTCGCCTGGTGATTTTGGTAAACACAACTGAAAGGGAGGTAACTAGGATTAAACTGTCCAGAGACATAGGATAGCTAGAGTTCTATCCCTTACATTACCATTCGCACCAAACGTATTATATAATCTCTGCATTGCGTTCTCTTGAAAAGTGCTCCTTCTAATGCTTTTAGACCTAACGCCCGTTACAATGTTTGCTTCTATTACATCATATCTACATTTTCCTAGTTGTGTTACCCAATGTTTTTATATTTGATCCTTTGGAAATTATTGTTTAAAGTAAAGTACACGCTTTTTAAAAAACGAAAACAAATATGTATTACTTTCAACTGTAAAGAGCCACAGAAACGAAATATGCCGCCCGCGGGGAGTTAAATGGAGGAAACACCAATTTTGCGGCCCGTCATTAATGTTTGATGCTAATTGCAATACCATGGGGAGATGTGGTCTTTAAATAAATCATCAACAACATGATTGTACCGGGCGCCATTCGCCTTCCTATTTAGGATTAATGGCCTATTCTATAAACTACATTCAATGAAAATATCAGCAGATAAGTAAGTAAAGTATTCCGTCGGACCGGTGAAGCAGCGTTGACCAGTTTCAGTAGCCACGGCATACTAGGGGATTGTGTGTCCAGCACAATGTCTAGCCGCCTTTTACTTTACATCAACTAAAGTCAGGGTGGACTCAAGGACACCCTCCAGACCCGAGAACATATCCAAGCCCCCCACCAGGATTCGAACCCAGGACATTCGGTACGCCAGCCGAACGCGCTTCCACTAGGCCACCGTGTAGACAACAAGTAACGCTGATTTAAGAAGATGAACCACCCAGAGAGAGAAATAGAGAAGGAAGATGGAAGGGGGGAGGGTGGGGGTGGGGAAAGAGAGAGACACATTGGAAGACAGACTTATAACACTAGAGAGGAATAGAATTAGTAATAAAGAGAAAAGAGAAAGAGAAAAAAAAACAGGGATAGAGAAAGAATGAAATCAGCAGAAAAATGAAGGAAGAGAGAAGAAAATAGATACAGAGAAGTGTAAGAAAAAAGTAGGGAACGAGAGAGAGGGAGAGAGTGAAAATAGAAAGAATAAAAATGAGTTTGAAAGTAAGAGAATGTAGAAAGGAATAAAAGAGACAAGCTTAAATTAAGTGGAAACGAAAGACAACTTTTTTACATTTTGTCTTTTTTTTTTTTTTCATTTCGTGTAGCGGCAGACAGGCCAGACTTTCAGGGACAACTTCCGACGTTGGGGAGGGGAGGTAATTTGGTGGCAGGTGAGCGAGGTATGTAGAATGTAGGTGTCCTACAACCTACACATATACCCCAACTCTCCAACGTATTGATCTTGTAGTCGATTCCTTTCACGCAGTAGAAGGACATTAAGTATGTTGTGCATATAAAACGAGGTATTACAGTAAAAATCACGATCCTGTTTATTATTAGACTGCCTTAGGAAAATGTAAAAACTGGGGCCCTTTTTTTAAAGCTTCTTTCTGTTTACTCTTGCAGAATTATAGCCTATGTGTGTAAATATTATGGGTTTCTTATATAGGACTAAAAGAAATGTTTTCATTGTGTAAACACTGCATTGAATATACACATGTTTTAACTCAAGCTCTCTTAAAGTGTCCCGTCGGACCAAATTGATCCAAAGGGCCGGTGAGGCAGCGTTCAGCAGTATCTGTGGCCACGACATACTAGGTGATTGCGTGGCCATCACTACGTACAGCCGCCTTTTACTTTACCCCAACTAAGGTCAGGTACCCATCAGAGCTGGGTAGATCCAAGGACACCTTCCAGAATGACCCGAAAAAAAAATCCTAGCCTGCACCAGGATTCGAACCCAGGACCTTCGGTACGCCAGCCGAACGCGCTGCCGCACGTCCACTGTACCCCCTTAAAGCTCTCTTACGTGTGAGTTTCTACTAAACGTACAGGTATACGCAAAGTACAGGTACAGGTATACGACCAATAGAATGGCGAGCGTGTCAAGCAGATAGCTTACCTGCTCAACAAGAGAGAAGAAAGAAATATAACAGAATAACAGCCACACATAACGGAATAATAAAACAAGGGTCGACACAGTACTTCACGGAGATGAATCACAACGAGACGATAATTTACCAAAGCCTTTGACGTTGTTTGAAGTCATTTTCCAGATCAACCTTTAGTGGCGAACGACGGACATAAAGAGACCCCGGTATCTGCTGCTCAAGGCATGAGTTTTGGTCAATAGGATAACGTTTTTAACTCTGCAACCTTTCAGTTTTACCTTTCAAAAATATGTTTACCTTGCCATAGTTTTGAAATGAAAAACACGTTGTGTTTGTGTGTGTGTGTTTCTTTTGATGATATTATGAAAAGAGTATGAAAAAAACAACAACGTTTCTCTTCTTTTATATTGCAACTTTATTCTACAACTATATATTGCAATTTTATATTAAAACTTTATTTTGTATTTTTTGCAGATTTCTGTTGTTGATTTTATAATTCCGTACAAATTTTTGTTAGATAGCCTACTGTTACGTACACAATCCCCTTGTGGCCAGAGCTGTGTAGATCTTGCTGATAATTCTCGTTAGTCCTAGGGGAGACTTTAATTATTAGTATTTATGTTTCAGTATTACACGAACTCTTCTTATAGTCCTGGGCACAAATTCAGTATTTGTATTCCAACATTTCCTCTCTTGTAAATTATGGTAGTAGATAAATCTTATACTAATGTATACAACACAATAGGATAGTAACTTGACAAAGAAGCTTCAGTGTAACTGTTGTTGATAGTTTATTTCAGGTGGTATGTTCAATATATACAATATATCTATTATGTACAGTTAGAATAAAATAGTGCAAACACAAACGTTCTCAAAGGAACAAATTTTGAAACTCTCCGTCTTTCAGACAAAACAAATCATTAAATACTATCCGAGTGGTGCAAGGGATAGACCCATTACCAGTAGGGGTGAAAATCATGGTATCATTACAAAACTCATAACAAAAACGATAGGAACTTCCCCTATTAAATAATGAGTCGTTCCCAGACTCTGAGAATTTGAGATCAACACAGAATCCCAGCATTACCTAGAACCTTTCGTTTTCCTACTAAACGTCCTAATATCGCGTGTAGTAAGAAAAGAGAGAGAGAGGAGAATAAACATTGCGTGTTCCAATTCTTGGAAAAACAATATACATGACACGCCCCCACCCAATGAAAGAAATAATGTACCATAATTACCCAAGTAATACTCAACATGGTACATTTTTCGTACTTAACACTATCGTTTTAATAACCAACAATCAATGGAAGATTATTAGACAATTAAAGCAAACATGGCTCACTGGCACAACTAAATTATAAAAAGTGTCACTACCCAATGGTAATTGTGATTATAACGTGATGGACAAATATTTCACCGTTAGTATTAATATTAACTAATGTCTCAACAAGTACAAATAATTCAAAAATATTCTAGTCATTCTTATTTTAACTATGTACAGTTGTGTGGATTTCCACCAAAAATTTGCAAAAAGTTTTAATCTATTAAACAAATATAACATTGCTCAAACTCTGTCAATTTTCAACAGTTTACTTCTAATATACAAACCAAAAGATAAGTAATACATAACTCGAATCAAACTATAGGTTACTTCCCCTTTAAATTACAGTGTCAACTTGACATTAATAGGGTTCATACCTAAGATGATGATACTTCCCCTTTTCTCAAATACGAGGAGAAAATACACTCTAGTTACGATTACTACAGTAATCTAAATATTAAAATGTAATCCACTATTATGCGTTTTTGGCAAATTTAAAAGTTTAATATAAAAGTTTGTTCAGGGTTGAATGAGTGCACACCTTTAGGTACCTTTGTTTCCCTCCATTCCCGGATATATGAAATATATAACAACCTATACAACATAGTGAATATCCACTAGTTTTTTCCATTCTATTACCATGATATAACAATTTAGCAATAGATTTCCAATATTATCTATTAATTTATACCAATTGATATTACATCTCTTTCTAAGATAAAAATTGTACATATTATTATTTAGTTCCATTCATTAACTAAAATAAAACAAGATAATAAATCAACTAGCTCAAAGTTTTCCCACTTAATTGCATGTGATGACAATTACTTTTATCCATCCATATCAAGTAAATACGTGCATATTATATATTTATTGCATCATGCATCAACATTTAAATGGAATTTCTTTTCCATAATCAAATGAATTTAAAATATATCAGAACATCAATATTATACATGATTATAAGAATTATTAATACTTTCAAAAGACTTGACTTCTGTATGATACAAGTATTCTATAGGTATTCCATAATCAAAATTCAAACGAATGATAGGTTATCATGACACATTCTTAATGAATAAGTGAGATGATCTGAAAAAGAAGTATAGGGTTATTCAGTCAATCATGTAGCACCCGAGATAGAGTATCAGCTATGACCTTGTCTCTATCTTGTCGATGATACGGGGAATGGGATACCAGTCGGTCTTTGTCAAATTACTTAATTTCCCAAGGTCTCTATAAAACTGCAGTGTGTGGTCGGCTTTTGGTACCATCACACAGGGTGTAGACCATTTGCTATCACATTTTTTTTCTCCTATGTCATCTTCTAACATATACTTTACATCTAATTTAATATGCTCAGGTCTGATGGGGTCAAATGGATGCTGTTTAATAGACCTGGCACTATCGGTTAACACTACATCGGTTAACACTACATCGTGCTCTATGACATGTGTCCTACTGGGAACATTTGTAAACATTGACTTATTTTCATGCACCAGCTCAATAATCTTCTCCTTATCTTCTACCGGAGGATGTTCTAGCCTTGTATCTAAACTCTTAAGGGCATCTGTATTATTAAGTTTACTTTCTGCTAACTTATATTCTATCCTAGATAAATCCGTCGGGACTCTAGCTAACGAAATCATGGGGACCTCCCGTGGTTTACTCTTTTCCCTTGAAACATAGGGCTTAAGCAAATTAATATGGCATACCCTCTGCTTTTGTCTCCGGTCAGGAGTCTTTATCAAATAATTGACCTCGCCAAGCTTTGACTCTATCTCATAGGGTCCACTAAACTTTGCACTTAAAGGCTGATTTTGCAAAGGTAGAAACACAAGAACTTTGTCACCTGGTGCAAAAGTTCTAGCTGTAGCTTTACGGTCATAGTTCTGTCTCATACGCTCCTGCATCTGTGGAAAATGAATCTTCACATGGTTAAAAGCATGATAAAGCCTATTTTTAAATTTATCTACATATGACAAAAGTCCAATCGGTTCACTGTCCGTTAGCCAAGTTTCATGTAGAAGTTTCAACGGACCTCTGACTGAGTGTCCATACACAAGTTCGAATGGGCTAAACCCCAGGGATTCCTGAGTGGCCTCCCTTGCAGCGAACAGTACATAAGGCACACCCTTATCCCAGTCTTTCTCGTTTTCATAACAGTACTTTTTAAGCATCGATTTTAATGTCTGATGAAACCTTTCCAGAGCTCCCTGGCTCTCAGGATGATAGGCACTTGATAGCCTATGGCTTATCCCTAATTGTTCCATGACTTGTTTGAAAATGTTCGAAGTAAAGTTAGTCCCCTGGTCGGACTGTACTGTCTTCGGTAGGCCATAACGTGTGAAGAAATTTGTCAGGGCGTCTACCACCTTCACTGTTGTTATGTTCCGCAACGGAATGGCTTCCGGGAAGCGAGTGGATGAACACATGACTGTGAGCAGGTATTGAAAACCGGCTTTTGTTTTCGGCAACGGGCCCACGCAATCAATGAGTATATGACTGAATGGTTCGTCGAACGCTGGTATCGGCTGGAGTGGAGCGACAGGAATTCGTTGGTTAGGACGTCCTACCGTTTGGCATACGTGGCAAGTCTTGCAGTATTGTTCGACATCTCTTCTCAGTCCTGGCCAGTAGAAGTAAGGGAGGATACGGTGGTGCGTTTTTCGGACTCCCATGTGACCAGCGAAAGGAAGATCATGCGCCATACGCAGTATATCTTGACGATAGCACTTAGGTATTACAATCTGGTGAATACTGTCCCACTCGTTTGTACCTGAGTTGAGCGGTTTCGACTTTCTCATCAACACTTCATCTTTCATGTAGAAACATTCCGCCATTGCAACTGCAGTCTTTTCATCAACAGCTTTCATTCTGAGTTGCATTATTACTTCGTCATTCAATTGTTCTTTCACCAATTTCTGCTTTGGTGACAAAATGTTATCGTTCTCGGTTGCATCACCAGTTGTTAGTTCAGCAAAGAACGTAGCACTTAAATCGATGTCAGGTGTTTCTGTTATCACTGTTTCATTCGCATGTGTGTCTTCAGAACAGACAAACACATCTTTCGTTGCACTACACGGCGTAGCAGGAGTCTTTACCGACTTCTTTTTCTGCATTGCTCTTGTCAGTGCACATGTTGGGCGTTCATTGGCAGGACGTAGGTTTTTGTCCTCCGCCATCTTTGTCTCCAACACTTTAACCATGGGCTCGACAGTGACTCTGCCGCACATAATGTCATTTCCTAATATCATGGAAACGCCTTTGACGGGTAGTGCACGCCACACTCCCACTACGATGTTACCTGTAAAAATATCCGACTCGAGTTTTATTCTGTGCAGTGGAGCTTCCACAGCCTCCATACTAGCACCTCTCAGCACAACAGACTCACCGGTACTGGTGGCATCCGTTAACGGCACACTGCCCTCCAGGATCACGCTGACAGCAGAACCCGTGTCACGTAATATCTGTATTTTCTTCTTGCTGAGTACATCGACTTCTGTCGACACTGTCCCCTCGTAGACAAAGGGTCGAAAATCGGATAGGTCGTCCTCTTCCGGGACTTCAGGAACCATCTGTTCCTCACGGCCTTCTGAAAGCATAATAGATTGAGTACAGCTATTCTCTTTTACCTTAGATAGACTGTTCTAAAAAACCATCGACTCCACAACTATGGGCGATGCCGGCCGCATTTCTTTTGAGTTTCTTGACCCTGTGTTGCACACTTCTTCTGTCTGCTTGCTATCTTTCTGCACTCTGGCACAGTGTAGAATAGCACCTTGCTTCTTGGTAAGGATCCAACAATCTTTCTTCATGTGGCCCTCTTTCTTGCAATTGAAACATACCACCTTTGCTTTATTTACATCTGTCTGCTTCCTGAAATGAACTAAGTTACTATTATTATTTACACCACTGTTCTTATTATTGTTTTCACTTGTCTCTTTTGGTTTACTAGCCTCCTTGGACTCTGGTTTGTGCACTTTGGGTTTGTCAGCATAATATGGCTTTATGCTGGCGTGAATTATGGCATAGTTATCTGCCAATCTAGCAGCTTCATGCACATCTTCAACCCCTCGGTCTGAGATGTGGGTTTTAATATCCACTCGAATACAATCATTGAATTCCTCAAACAATATTAGGTTCTTGAGTTTATCAAACTCACTTACATTCTGTGACCTTAGCCACTGTTCTAACATTTTCTCCTTTTGTCTCAAAAAGTCTACATGAGTTTGATCATATGCCTTCTTTCTGTCTCTAAATAGCTTTCTATATTTTTCTGGTGTCAGGGAATAACTTTTTAGCACCCTATCTTTGATTACTTCATAGTCATTTATTTCCTCGGGTGTTAAACTCAACACTACGTCCAATGCTTTTCCTTTGTTGAGAGTTGACCTTAACAATAAAGCCATCTTATCATCAGGGAACTGATAATCTACAGCTATCCTCTCAAAAAGCAAAAAGAAATCTTGAACATCTTCTTCTCTGAATATGGGCAAGTGTTGCTTCATTGCGCTAATATCCATACCATTGCTGTCCCTACGATGGTCAGGTCTGTTCATGCGTGCCATCTCTATCCTTTCTCTGCTTTCAATCCTAATTCTTTCATTTTCCCTTTCAGTTTCTATCCTAATTCTTTCCAATTCTCTCCTTTCCATACTTTCTAATTCCATTCTCTTCATAGCTAATTGGAATTTTAGGTTTTCACTCAACCCTTCATCTTCATCATTGTTTGATGATCTAGATGACATATTTCTTACCTCGTCTCCGTGGGCAATTACCTCGCCCCCACTGGGAGCTACATAACCTTCATTGATATCGTTCTGTCCCACTTCAACTACACTACCAGTGTTCATGGCATTCTGCCCGTTCAAACATGTCATAATTTCTTTGGTCAAACGATTACGATTAGGTCTTGCCTGTCCTGCCTCAATCCCAAAGGACTCAGCTAATTCTTTTAGTTCAGCAAATGACATGGCATTAAGTTCCTCACTTGATATATTCGAAGCCATAGTATAGCGTCCGAGATATTTGTTATAGTAGAGTAGTATATCTTGTATAATAAAATATAAAGTTCCAACTTACGATTTGTCCAGAAATTTGCACAATATAATATTAAACACTTCGTGGAATCTTCACACTTCCCAAGGAATAAAAACGCAAACCAGTTCTCTCCTCTTTTTAAAAAGAATAGTTTCACAGTCCTGAAAACGAAACACAAATATGCCGCTCTCAGTACTACTAATGTCACAAAATATTTATAGGTCAGCTAGATCAAGAAAAGTAGAACTCAAATCTACCGAACGAGACTACCAAATCTTGTCAATCCTAGGTCAGGAAAAGTAGAACTCAAATATCCCGGACGAGCCCCCAAATTTTGCTACGTCCACAATCCCCTTGTGGCCAGAGCTGTGTAGATCTTGCTGATAATTCTCGCTAGTCCTAGGGGAGACTTTAATTATTAGTATTTATGTTTCAGTATTACACGAACTCTTCTTATAGTCCTGGGCACAAATTCAGTATTTGTATTCCAACATTTCCTCTCTTGTAAATTATGGTAGTAGATAAATCTTATAGTAATGTATACAACACAATAGGATAGTAACTTGACAAAGAAGCTTCAGTGTAACTGTTGTTGATAGTTTATTTCAGGTGGTATGTTCAATATATACAATATATCTATTATGTACAGTTAGAATAAAATAGTGCAAACACAAACGTTCTCAAAGGAACAAATTTTGAAACTCTCCGTCTTTCAGACAAAACAAATCATTAAATACTATCCGAGTGGTGCAAGGGATAGACCCATTACCAGTAGGGGTGAAAATCATGGTATCATTACAAAACTCATAACAAAAACGATAGGAACTTCCCCTATTAAATAATGAGTCGTTCCCAGACTCTGAGAATTTGAGATCAACACAGAATCCCAGCATTACCTAGAACCTTTCGTTTTCCTACTAAACGTCCTAATATCGCGTGTAGTAAGAAAAGAGAGAGAGAGGAGAATAAACATTGCGTGTTCCAATTCTTGGAAAAACAATATACATGACACTACATATAGGTAAAGTAAAGAATCCGTCAGACCAAACTGAAGCAGCGTTCACCAGTTTCTGAGACCACGGCATACTAGGGGATTGTATGGCCAGCATAATGCCCAGCCGCCTTTACTATACCCCGATCTAATGTCAGGTACCCATCAGGCCTGGGTAGACTCGGGTACACCCTCCAGTCGCAGGAAACAAATCCACCAGGATTCGAACCCAGGACCTTCGGTATGCCAGTCGAACGCGCTGTCGGCTCGGCCACTGTGTCCAATGTAAATACATATAATAACGTCTTAATATGGCCTCTAGCCAATCGTAATTTCTAAATACCCTGAACCTGAAATATTTTTAACAAGTGGTGTCTCTAACAAATCGTTTTCTGAAAATTAGGGTATTTTATGGGGGGGGGGGGGGGTAATAAGGGCAGTTAAATCAAAACGTTGTTAAGTCAAACCTTTCATGGAAGTATAAAACACTCGTGGTAGTATTAGTCTGCTTCACAAAGACTGTGGTCCAAGGAACACATGTAACAATTGGCTATTTTATCTGGGAACTGCTGACCTGGCATAATTATCAGCTAAATAGATTTTTGACACTACTGAGGCCGAAAAAAGGTCACATAAAATGGACAGCTCGTCAAATTTCTTGTTTCTGGTTTTTAAGAGGGTATTTAGCAGCCAGTTCAACGCTGTGGATGGGCCACGGTAGCCGTTCGGGTGGCGTACCGAAAGTCCTGGGTTCGAATCCTGGTGAAGACTAGGATTTGTTCCAGGGTCTGTACAGTGTCCCAAAGCCTACCCGTCTTTGATGGGTAGGCTACCTGTCTTTAGCTGGGGTGAAGTAAAGACGACTGGGCATTGTACTGGCCACACAATCCCCTAATATGCCATGGCCACAGAAAGTGTTTAACGCTGCTTCACATGCCCCATGGATCAGCTTGATACGCCAGGATAGTTTTTTTTTAAATTATCAACGCTGTAAGGTAAGGTGGCTTAGTGACAGCGCGGTGAAATAGTGTTCCGAAGGTCCCGGGATTGGTTAGGGTATTTCACCGGGTCTGGAGAGTGTCCCTTATTGGAACCTCCCGTGGTGGGTACCTGACAGTAGTTGGTGCATTGTGCTGACCACACAATCCTTTGTATGGCGTGACCTCACGTAGCCATGTGGATCGAATAGGTTTGAAAAGGATACTTGCCCTACTTATACTTTATCGTAGTAGAATTTATGCATTCTAATTCTTGATTCACTAGAAGATTCTATCACAGATCTTTATAGTCTTAATTCAGACGGACCACTTTCGGACTACATTAATCCGATATTCTTGATTCTTCTTAAGCATATAGTGGTAAATACAACAAACAAAACAATTAGTAAACAACTGACAAAATTGACGAATGGCATCCGAGCGTAGAATGGGTTGCTTGAACAAACCAGGAAAATCAGTAACTTATTATCATTTAAACCACTAATAATCAAAAGGCTAGACTCGGACCACGGATAGGCGTAGAACGCAAATCGCAATGATCTCCTTCTGTTATTATAGGCCTATAAGTTCTATAAGATAAGACGGATATCTGGCTTAAAACAATGAAATGCCCTATATAATATATATATATAAGATACCTATATATATTATAATATACCTTTATAAGTCCAGTAAACACGATACCAAGCTAAAGTACTTTCATGCAATATCTTCCGCTCCTGTGTTGACAATGTCCGACTTCTGAACTGTCTCTCCCCCTCCCGAGCCGTGTTTTAATCACACGACGACAAACCGCTACACACTTCACTGGTGCTAACATTGTTGACACACTAAGCAGACGATCGACTCCCCCCCCCCTCTCCCCTCGATTTCTTGTCTCCCTTTTCTTATTCATTCTGTGGAGACATGGGTGTAAAGAAAACAAAAATACACCGCCCTCCCCCCTCCCTAGTCACCTATTCTCACTAGACGTGTTTTGTTGTCTTCTACGAACGATACCCCCCCCCCCCCCACACACACACCCTTTGCCCTTCCCTCCCCACTCTTCCCATTAACACAAGATGTTTTTTTTTCTTTTATTTTCCCTTAGTTAATGTTCATGACGTGTCAGCCTTGAAAAAATTAGAACAACACAGGGGGGCGATCTTGTATTACTAGGCTTGTGAGTTCAGGGGTCCCCCGCCCGGAGTAGGTTTTGAAGTGACCTGTTCGCGTCTTTAAATCAGAAAGCTATGATATAACAATGCGTGGTGTCCAAATGGACACAGTTCTGGGTCGATTATTGTATTTTGCCATAGCCTCTTCGCAGAAATGTTTAAAAAACAAAAACAAACTGCGTGTCATCCTTGACTAGGGTTGCCATGTCTAGCTGGGACTTCGTCGGAACACTCTGAAATGGGGGTGTAGAAATGAGGTAAAAAATTTATTTAATATAATTACTTTTGATTTAGAACACAATTATTATTACATGGAACTTGTTGCGGCAGAAGTGAGAAGTAGTTGCACCGTAACAGTATTTTGCTAAATCGGGACAAAATTGTGTCTTGAGATGTCGGGACCAGAAGATCCATTTAACAATGACGGTCCCGATATATCGAGACGGATGGCAAACCTCACAGTCGTCTTTCCACGCCCACATAAGCAGCCTATGCAGATGCCTTTATTTACAGTTGCGTAGACTTGACGATCTGACCTTACCTGTCGTTTGACTCGGCAAAGAAACTTGCCGCTGCCTTTAGAGGCCGACTCTCGAGCCTCGGCTACTGTAATGCTCTGCCAATCGGGATACCTGACGATAAAGTCACCAAATTACAGCGTATTTAAAACAGTGCCGCCCGGCTGGCTATGCGTAAGTCAGGGCGCGATACTGCGACAGTTCTCCCGCGTTGGCTCCATTGGCTCCATGTTAGAGCCAGGATTGCAAACAAAGTGGTGGTACTTTGCCTTCAGTGACGACATAACAACGAGATGCCGTCCTATCTCAAGGAACAAACCAAACCCCATGTTCCCGCAAAGAACACTCCGTTCTGACGACTCCTCACTTCTGGAGGTGCCCCGTTTCTCTCTGACGACCTGAGAGCCTTCTCACTATCTCGCCCGAAAGTATGTAATCTGCTTCCCATCCAACTCAGGCGAAAACGTTATATCGTTAACTTTCAATAAGAACTTGAAAACACATTATTTTAATATTTACCTTCGTTAAACATATTTTAGACCCCTATTGTTTTACTTGTCTATTCGGTCGGTTAATGCTACATTTATTTGCTCTGTCCAAAGTTTGTAAAGATTTAAATGATTAATTAACTATAGGCTTTATTTTTTAGCCTACAGAATTATATCCGTGTTTTTAGTTGTTTGTTGCTCAATGTTAAATGCGCTCTGAGCTTACATTATGTTTGTTGGCAGCGCTATGCAAACAGATTTATTAGTACTATTATTATTTATCTGGTAGCTTCAAATGGTGTCCCTGATACTAACCAGTTTTGATGGGTAGCCTAGGCCCACCTGACATTCGTGGGGGGGGGGGGAGTCAAAACGGCTAGGCATTGTCCAGGCCACACAATCCCATAGTATGCCGTGGTCACAGAAACTGGTAGGCCTAAACGCTGCATCACATTTACTCTGCTTACGCTTACTTCAAATGCGCGCGCATGCACGGACCTGCATATTCTGAGGTATACACTTTAAAGCGAAATTAAATATAGGATTGGGTTATTCGATATTGTTTTGAGAATCCCTGGAAATACAATAATATGGGCGGCAAGTTTCGGAAAGTGGAAGTTAGGTTTCTATATCCGGTTAAACCAGTGGCGTAGCTAGGGTCATCTGCGTCCGGGGAAATGACTCAAAGTCTGCGCCCCTTATCGGACCGACAGAGTCTGGGCAGTGGCGTAGCCAGGTTTTAGCGCTAGGGGGAGCGAACTAAAGAACTTTTAAGAAACTAAAAATTCATAGGCTACGTATCAAGTATCAAGTCCTACAATAATACTCTGTGCCTCGGGGTATGCTACACACGCTGTGTATTACTGCAGTTTTTATTTCACTATTGACGATTTTTTTCCGAGCGACTATTAGTGGCGGAAAATTCTGCAAAATTGATTGATACAGCTGATTTCCATGATGCACATAATATATGATATAAATAAATTAGAACAAATTCTGAAAAGAGCTGCAAGGTTTATTAGTATCGAATATTCACAACTGACAAAAGTAACACCAATAGTTAAATCTCTAAACCTAGAAACTCTAGAGTAGCGTTGGCAACCTAAGGCACGCGTGTAAGAGTTGGCATGCAGAGAGATTTTCAGTGGCACGCGAGATACCTCCAAGAAGGAGATTTTTAAATACAAACACTGCACGTCGAGTGCTTTTCTCAACTGCTGGGCATTCACTCTACTTTCAGCTTTTGGTTCAGCTTACAAGTGTGAACAGATTGCATCGCACATGTAAGCTTTTTTAAGCATACAATGAGGTAATTTACTGTTGACCACTCAGAAGTAACTAAATATGTACCTGACATTGAACTGTTAGCAAAGGGCACTCAAAGAAAAGGCGCTCCTTAATTAATAAAAATTACATTTAAAAGAGTTTTTATGCTCGTCTTAAGCATAAATATAGCATAATGAATTTTAAAAGATTTGTTTTATTATTATAAATAACATAAGAGGCTAATATACTAGCAATATATTATGTAATTGTTGTCATTGTAATTATTAATTTTTTAAAAAGTACTTAAATTGACTTAATTAATGCAATAAATGTTTATTTACAACTGTTTAAAGTAATTGAATTGTACAACTCTAATTACTGTATAGTTGATATAAATACCACGCTAGATTTGAATATAGAAATATAAATATTAGTTATATTACGAAACATAACTTTTTTGGCATCACCATAGAATCAAATTTGGAAACTTTTATTCAATTAAAGGGAAATAATTAACCCGTTTTTATTTGCGTTAATATTGCTAAATGTTTTCTGTTTTGTTTTATAAAAAGACATAAAAGGCTTATAAATTATATTAATAAAATGAAAATATTATCAAATATAGTTGAAAATTATATAACTATTATATGACTGGAAAATTTATATATACATATTAAGACATTACATTAACTACTTAATAACTACCTCCCCCCGATCTACTCCGTAAATAAATGTTGCGAGGGTCTCACTGGTGAGAAAATTGTGAATGCTGAACGCTGGGTGCAATTATAATAGTGTTACCCACGGGGGTTTTGAGTCAATACAAAAGATAAAGCGGAAGTAACGACAAGATATCAATTTGTTAAACACGTTTTAATTTCTATCTCTCTCCCTCTCTCTCTCACTCTGTGTCTTTCTTTCTCTCATTCTCTCACACTCACTGAATACAAATTCTTTGTTAAATTTCGGTCCACCGTCTTTAGAGTTTTTCTATTATCTTATAAATACACGCCCCCGTCCCAAAAAAAAAAAAAGAAATATTAGATCTACTATAAAGGAAATCCTAGGTTTTTCATACCACAAAATGTGGGTATATTTGGAATATTATTATGAGAGAGTAAAGGGATGTAACCAAAACAAAATTAAGTAATTTTAAGAAATCATCGATAGCCTCCCTTTTAACCAAAAAATATATTTTTATATAAATATATATAAGGATATAATTAATATATTTGTAATAAACTCGAAGGTTGTTGCATGATGTTTGATTTTTTCTTTCTTTCTTTTAGATAAGATTATTCTTAATTAATATATGATTGTTATCTTATACTATTACATGCTACTATACAGAATATTTGTCCGTTACATGCCTATCCATGGCTTGAATCTTGTCTTGCATTATAATTAAAATAAAAAAATAAAAAAAAAATATTTTCAAGTTCTTTTTTTCCTTTCCTGTTTTTGATTTGACCATTTCATACAAAATTTAAAATAAGTAGAAATAATATCTAAATTTGTATAATCAGTAACCAATGGAACCTTTGGAGAATAATTATTCAGGTATAAAATTGCAGTTCGTATATTTCCGTGTAATTTTGAGTTAATATTGAAAATAATTATTGAGGCATTAAAAGATCAAAGTTTTTAGAATTATTTAATACTGATAAGCTTGATTAGTTCCTTTGGTTCCTCTTGGAACATAGGGCCTCCACGACAGTTCTCGAACGCACTCGATTATGGGCAGCCTTTTTTTTCAGTTCTCATCGCAGGATCGTCTCCTAGGTGGTCTCAGGACGACCGACCCCTCTATTTCCCTAGGGATTCCATTGCAAAGCCTGTAGGGTGATGTCCTGCGGGGGGTGTTCGTTGGATATGCCATATCCACCACCATTTCGCCTTGGCGATCTGTTGTTCGAGGGGCTTCTAGTTTGTTTGTCGCCACAAGTCGGTGTTCTTTACCTTTTCTGTCCACCGAATCTTTAGTATGTTGCGGAGGCAGACGTTGACAAATATTTGGAGCTTGTTGTTCAGATTGTTGGTGACTCTCCAGGTCTCTGAGCCGTAGAGAAGCTCTGACTATCCCATTTACGCCCATCAATTAACTGAAATAAATTTCATGTAATATAAATATATACACACAAGTAAAACTAACATATTATGTCTAGACGCAAAAGTTTGATACATTTTTGTTCCCAAACTTGTGTGGACGTGGCTGTTAGAAATTGGATAGCTACCGTAAAATGTCAATGTTCAGGGTTCGAATCTTATAATTTTTTTTTCCGTGAAGTGATCGTCGTTGACGTCTTCTAGTTCTTGTCGGATATTGGAAAACGTCATGAAAAGTAAAAGGTGACTAAGTATCACACTGGCTACACATTCTTCTAATCCCCATGGCCAAAACGAGAAGTAGGCGTTGTTTGTGAACTATTATGTACCGGAAGGGCATGTTGCACTTTTTATAACATAGTCAAATATAATCTTGTACAATAAAACAGCAAAAATACACTACAAGTCAAGTGAACTAGAAAACACATTAAAAGGTTTTAAATGATTTAGTGTCTATTGTATTGCAGTGTTTGGAAAATGGTGCAATACAAAAAAATGAATTTAAACGCAGCAATAAGCTAACTAAATGGTAAGTCTGCAAAGATAAATATGATTTCAATCATTGTTTGCCACGTGAAAGTGGAGAAGTTAAAACCATGAGTCAATTAGTTCATTACAGGCAACGGACTTGTTTATGATGTAGTATTCCAGTTAGCTATTGAGTTTGTCTTTAAGTCAAACATTTGGCCCGTGGGTTACTTGTTTATATAGGGGGATTGTGTGGCCAGCACAATGCACAGCCGCCTTTACTTTAACTAAAGTCAGGTACCCATCAGAGCTGGGTAGACTCAGGGACATAATAGGTGATTGTGTGGCCAGCACAATGTTCTGATCTGCCTTTCTTTAACCCAACTACTGTCAGGTACCCATCAGAGCTGGGTAGACTCAGGGACATAATAGGTGATTGTGTGGCCAGCACAATGTTCTGATCTGCCTTTCTTAACCCAACTACTGTCAGGTACCCATCAGAGCTGGGTAGACTCAGGGACATACTAGGTGATTGTGTGGCCAGCACAATGTTCTGATCTGCCTTTCTTTAACCCAACTACTGTCAGGTACCCATCAGAGCTGGGTAGACTCAGGGACATACTAGGTGATTGTGTGGCCAGCACAATGTTCTCATCTGCCTTTCTTTAACCCAACTACTGTCAGGTACCCATTAGAGCTGGGTAGACTCAGGGACATACTAGGTGATTGTGTGGCCAGCACAATGTTCTGATCTGCCTTTCTTTAATTCAACAACTGTCAGGTACCCATCAGAGCTGGGTAGAGTCAGGGACACCCTCAGGATAACAAATAATAGCTTAGCACCACGATTTGAACCCAGGACCTTCGGTACGCCAGACGAACTCGCTGGCGCTCGGCCACACAGTAAATATTTTATATTCTACCATATTTATCATAGATTGTCTTATTGATGTTTTTTTTCTATCTCGATAGTAACCAGAAAATGATTTAGGTAAATCAAATTTAAAGATCTATAAGTCATATATCTTAATGAATTAGAAAACCAAAAGAAAATATTAAATAGAAAGCTAGATTTATGAGAATACTATACTATGTTTTTTTTTAAATATATATATTTCGCTCGTATATCAACGAGTAATACGTCTTGATCCTAACTAGAACTGGTTGGTTAAATTTAACCTCACGCATCGAGTTGCTGAGTGGTACTATTTATAAAAGTTTATTGCAAAAATTAATTTATTAAAAAAATGTATCCCGGTAATTAACTCCCTTCCTGCCAAACTTATCAAAACCATATCTTACAAAAAACGAACATCTACAGGTTACAAGGTATTTTATATTTTATAGATTTATCTCCCTTTACTTGGAACTCTTCCTCACGTGTCTTTTAGAGACAAAAAAACCTCCACCAAATAAAAACAACAGCCCAACCAGTCCAGCCTGCCACGCGCCGCCTCGATGTGATCGACAAAAAACTTGCCCCCACTCCGGAATCCAGTATCTTCCACAAAACCGCCACCTGAAATTTGGTGCTATTATTTCTTCTTTTATTTTTTTTTAATAATAATAATAATTTTTTCTTGTTGCTCCTGCAACTTATTCATGCGTGAAAGTGAATGAAGAAAAGAAAAGTGGATTGTAAAATTGTTTAGAATATATTCTGTTGAGTTCTTCAAGTAGTTTTTGTTTGAGCCGAATGTTTGATTCCAAGTGAGCTATTGACGATTGGTTTAATTTTCTTTGATATGTTTAGAGTTTCCATAAACCACACGATCTATATTAGAGTTAAATTGTGTTTCTTGGGCTGATAATATCGTATTCCTAATTTCACCTGGATGTTTTATATCACATGTAAGTAGGCCTATTATTGGATTTTTTTTTTTCCATTTATCAATATCCATATTATTTTTAGTTATTATGCTCCAATTATGCCCATCAGAGTGACGGTCATATCGCTTTAACTAATATAAATTATGTTTGGTTTAAAACATTAGTTTTATGTCGCATGCGTATAGGCATATTATGTGTCTCCTGTAGCATACTATATGATGTTCGTTAAAGATGTAAGTGCTGGACATTTCCATTCGATTGCGATTGACCCTGATCATGAAAATGTGCACTGAAAATGTTGATAATTATGATATCTATACTATGTGATGTAAGAAATAACCTAGCGATATCTATATTAATACTATGTGATGTAAGAACTAACTTAGCGATGTGTCAACAAAGTCTGCTTGATAAAGGAGAGTTTGTATACATTCTTATTTGTATCTTTATGTGAACAAAAGTTTATTTCTCTCTCTCTCTCTCTCTCTCTCTCTGTATAGATCAGCATGTGTGTGAAAGTCTGTTTGTGTGTGTGTGTGAGAGAGAGAGAACAAAAAAGCAGCAACAAAAAGCTCATTTATATAGTAGGCCTACAATCTAAATAGCCCGGGTGAAAATAAAAAAGACCTGTATAAGCTACAGATAATTTTTTTAAAAACTACAATGAAAAAAAAGCTATAAATCTAATAATTTAAAATAATAATTATTTTTTACTGACAATTTTTAGGAAAGTAATTTAAAATTTCAAATAAACGAGGGATTCACCTACCAGAACTTTGGAAAGCTATTTGACCTACCTTCCGTTATGCTATCAATCTGAAACTTGGCTCAGAGACGTTACGCTCTAGCAAAATTCCACCAACCTACAATAATGAGTTATTAAATTTCATTTGTTCTTTACAATGTTTGCTAAGTGAATTATTAATTGTTACCGCCCCCTTTACTAGAACATTGTAAATTCTGGTAGGTGAATCCCTCGTTTGAAATTTTTGCGAAGCTAATATAAAGCATATATTATATAAACAAGAGAACAATTATTTATTATAATTAGGGCCCAGGCCTTACCATGTAAGTTCTTCTATGTTCTATAACATTTATTATAAACGAAAAATTTATAATTTTAAAATTTATGCAAATACAAATTTATAACAATAATTTATCCTCCACCCCCGTTTCGGATCTGCTTTTTTTCTTTTAGATATATTTTCGTTCAGTAATTATCATGCCAAAATGGCCGAAATCTTCCCACCTTAACGGTCCTAATGCGCTTACGGTAAAGCGGATGTGACTCAGGGAGACAACTCGCGTTCGTCCTTTCCAATATTGTTTCTTACTTTAAAAAAAAATAATTCTGAATATTTTTGCATTAGATAGGTCGTTAGGATTGGGAAATTTGTCCGATTGCTTGAGCACTTGTTGCAAGAAATACTTCATTGCAATGTGTTTTAATTCATTTTAAAGGGGATTTCCCAGAAGAGAGCTTTACTTTTTATCGGAATTCCCCCAAACTGCCGTGTCGCGATCATGTACCAGGAAAACAAAAACAAAAAAAAACAAAAAAAAAAATTGGTAGCCACACAAAAAAATGAAAAAAGAGCAAAGAAAAAAACGAGTAGCGAAAAAATGGGTAGCATAAAAGAGTAGCGAAAAAATGGGTAGCATAAAAGAGTAGCGAAAAAATGGGTAGCATAAAAGAGTAGCGAAAAAATGGGTAGCATAAAAGAGTAGCGAAAAAATGGGTAGCATAAAAGAGTAGCGAAAAAATGGGTAGCATAAAAGAGTAGCGAAAAAATGGGTAGCATAAAAGAGTAGCGAAAAAATGGGTAGCATAAAAGAGTAGCGAAAAAATGGGTAGCATAAAAGAGTAGCGAAAAAATGGGTAACAAAAAGAAAATAGGTAGCTTTAAACAAAATTTAAACATGGGTGAAGTAGGGTAAACATTTGGTTGCGGAAAACAATAGAAATAAAAGTTTAAAATCTCGATTATATGATCGTGTTCTATAGGTCAGTGTAACAGAACATATCCCATTAGGCCTGGCATTTAGAGAAATTTGAGCCCACTTGTAGCTGTGGCCTTCAAGTGTTGACGTTACTAGTCTGATTAAAATGTGTGTTGGCCTATAGACTTTATTTTATATTGTTACTTATAGTAGTATTAGCCGGTCACGAAGTACTTGTATACAAATAGACTATTTACGGAAATGAAAAACTTTAAAAATTATTATTTTTTTCCCCTTGAAGTGAAACCGTAGCTCATCATCCCTTTCATTGCCCAGCGCTTCAATACCTACGTAATATTAACTTTTCAAAAAGCCCCAAATCTTTAAAAGTCCCTTTCGTACCAATTATGAACAGTTGCAAAAAGTTAGCAGTTACTTCTGCCAGTTACCTGAGAGGCCTTCTGGTCGATGCGGTTAGTACACCGGTCTGTTAACAAAACAGCCCGGGTTCTAGACCAGCCGCCGACCTATCCCTGCCGCCCTGCAGGGAGTTTTGGGCCTCGCTAATCTGCACTTTCGCTCGACAACAATAGACTGTAGGCCTGGTCATCCAGGCATCGGGCTTGGCGAGACGGTATTCTTGCGCAAGTTGCTTCCTCCCCTCCGACTCTTGGTGACTCTTCCGCCTGTGCAAAGACATCACAGGCATGCAACAGGGAAACGCCCGGTGTACTTTATTTATGGCAGCGTTTTGCAGGCGTCGGCAAACTTTTCATAATATTGTGCCAAAAATTGGAATTCATTCAGCGTGCCAACATCCTAAACGTCACACTGCTTTAGCACTCCATTCCCTTGTAGAAGAGACTTGAGTAGCCTTTTTTTTTCGGTGTGGGGGCATCCTCGTGCCATTGAAAATTCCTCATCGTGCCAATTCTGGCACGCGTGTCGTAGGTTGCCGACCCCTGGCGTATTGTATTGATGGTTTACACCTTTTCGCAAGCTTTAGATGCCCTTGGATTCAGTAGTGCTATAACGTAACCAGAAGTAATAAGTCTATATTCTGTCGACCTCAACGCATATTCTATATCTGTTAGGTCATAGGTTATTCAGAACGTGTTTACTATAACCAAGCACTCACGCTCTACGAAATAGTGGATTAAAATATAAATGCTCGCGGCAGTAAGAAAAGAACTTACAGAAAAAAAAAATGAAGAAAGAAACCTGTGCATGTAATACTATACCGTTGACAACAATACTTTGAACGATAAATATATGTATGTGTGTGTCAATGTGTGACATATATACTATAACTATATCTCTATAAATCATTGCTTCTCTTTGGTATATGAATAAGCTAGTGACGTCAAATCGAATTAAATGCATATCAAGTATACAAATTCAATATTTCATTTTTTTAAACATTGATACCAAATTGAAACACGAATCTAATACTGTTGAAACTATTTTTGTTATGGTTAATCTAAAATTTCACACTTAAAGAAAACAAACAATGCATTATTTACGCACACAGACACACACACAGACACACACACACACCTTAACCGACACACATATAGTCTGTATAATGGGTCGGTGGAAAAAAACAATCATTTTAACATTTTTTAATGAAAAACAAGATTTGAAACCGCGCATACGATTAGAACTTTCTAATCTTACATATCAGTGCAACAGTTTTAATAAAAGTTCTATGGCGAAAACTTGGCGACCGACAAAGTTGTATTTATTTTATTTTATTTATTTTGATCTTATTATAATTAGAAAAACACATTTTTTTTATATACTTTAAAACTCTAAGAGGCACAGTCGGCGAGAGAGAGTTACTAGCGAGATAGAAAAAAATCTAGAACACAATCTAGGATAAATATGGTAGAATATAACATACCGTATTTACTGCGTGGCCGAGAGGCAGCGCGTTCGGCTGGCGTAGCGAAGGTCCTGGGATCGAATCTTAGTTGACGGCTAGGATTTGTTCCCTGGTCTGGAGGGGGTGTGCCTGATTCTAACCAGCTCTGATGGGTACCAGACTTTAGTTGGGATAAAGCAAAGGCAGCAGGGCATTGTGCTGGCCTCACAATCGTCTAGTATACCGTGGTGAACGCTGCTTCACAGGCCAATGGATCCATTTTGTAGGACGGGATACTTTCACAGCTGTGACATTGATATTTTGTTTTTATATGTGTCATTGACATTTTGTTTTTATATGTGTCATTGATATTTTGTTTTATATATTTCTCTTTTAACCTTTTTAAGACATTGCATTCACTCATAAAGTATTTTTTGCATAGTTCCCTAGATTTTTTTTCCAGGGTCTTTCTTTTTAATTAGTTAGTTTCTTTTTTACATTGGGATGGAATGTCCAATAACATAAACTAAAAATTAAAACAAATTTCTACAAAAATCTACAAATATGTAGAGTATTACTTATAATTATGTTACAAATATTAGGGTTTTACTTATATTATGTTGCAAATATAGAGTCTTAATTATATTATGTTATAAATATTAGGGTTTTACTTAAATTATGTTGCAAATATAGAGTCTTAATTATATTATTTTACAAATATTAGGGTTTTACTTAAATTATGTTGCAAATATAGAGTCCTACTTATATTATGTTACAAATATAGAGTCCTACTTATATTATGTTACAAATATAGAGTCTTACTTATATTATGTTGCAAATGCTTCTTATATTTATATTATACAAAATAGAATGGCGTCTTACGCTAATCCTTGAGTCGGGTCTATGCTTTGAGTTAGTATTAGGAATCGCTGTCTATTATAATGTTGTTTCGATTACTTGTCCTTATAATGGCTTGTATACGCTATTTGTCTAAATGTGTTTAAAACAAACTTAGTTTCATTATAGCGCTATAACCTAATACAAATTTATAGATTACTTTTCCAAGAAGGATTCGCAACATTATTTACATATTTTGCACAAATAATTTATTATTATATTTGAATTAATATATTCTAAGCTCTTAAATAATAAAAATCAGCTTAAAATTAAAACTCTGATATTTTCCCATTACGGGTGTTAGTAAAACATAATAAAAGTATAAAATAGCTCAATCTTATTCTTTATTCTTTCATTCTGTTCGAAAAACACGCGCAATGCAATATTGTTCCGTGTTAGTATTAACCGTTACAGTCCCGGGCGCGTATATAGCGGAACTGAAGGCAGCATAGATAGAAGTAGGTCGGTACGGGAAGGGTTAACGTTAGAATAAATAGAAAGTTCTACATCTAAGAACTTGCCAAAAGTAAGACTTTGTAACGTTTGTCCGTTGTTTTTATAATCTATAACATGCATTTGGATGTAAATGTTTTAAAGCATTTAATAATAATAATAATAATAATGTTTATTAATATAGCGCTTATGTCTATGCTATTAAATTTAGCATGCTCAGGGCGCTGTTGGAATAAATTGAAGTGCCAGTTGTATTAGTATGTAAGCCACACAGCCACTAGTCAAAGAGAAAGTTCTTTAAGCGCTTTTAAAAAGACTCTTTTGTCTCAGATTCTCTCAGTGTCTCAGACTGTTCTATATGTCATCCATGCATCCATAGGTAAGGGACATAATTTGGTGATTAGTGCGCTATTGTGTTTTTTTTACTCAGTTCATTACTCTATAGTGAAGAACAATATATCTGGTAAATTAGAAGGAACGATTCCTTTAAACGAATAAAATTATCTCTTATGTCTCATAACAATACTGCAATGTAGAGAATTGACTTGAACAAGCTAGTTAGTTTTATCTGAATCACAGTGATCTGAAAAAAAAAAGTAATATTTTCTAAAACTTCCTGTTTGTTATTGCCCCGTAAATCTAGATCTAAGATTTATTTTTATACTTTGTACTTTTTGCGGTGACAAAGGATAGATTCCCAAGATATTTCGGTGTCGCTCGCAAAACGATCGCATTTGTGTATGTAAAACTCGTGAAGCAACCGGACACTCATCGAGGACGATATAGTTTTTTCTTTGTTAATGATTTCAGAGTGTCCATCTTGGTAACGGGACTAAAATTCGGTTTGTGTCTGTGTGAGCGCGCGCGCGCAAACACGTTATGTATGGCAAGGAAAGATGCTCACCGACAGTGAGTAGAAATGTGAATCCTTAGTTTATTGGCTCACCAGTATTTTGCATACATTGTTCAAGAATAGTTGGGGTCTTACCGCAGTATTGTTGGAGTAAATATTATTGATAAAGTATTATTCCTATACCGTTGTAGTAGAATTAGCGTTCTAAAAATTGAGATATTAAAATACTGAGGTAGACTACTTTCACAGTTTTTTCACGGTTCACTATAGTTGAAGACAAATCTCGTAACCAACCCTTATACCATTTAAAGCCAAACGCTGAAGCTGTGAATGGTAGACTGTAATCCTGATGGATGAGCTCAAAATTGAAATATATCCCTTTTCTTAGTTAAAGGCCTTTATTTAGTCTGGATAATGAATTTGTTAAACTAAAGACCTAAGCAGGATTAGAACCCAAGGTCTTCACCTTTATCAATGAAAGATTTAACGACATATTGCATATTTGTATACATATTGAACTACGCTAAGTAGGTCACGAGTTTTGAATTCAAATAATGTGTGTGTGCATGATTTGTGTGTTTGATTGTGTTATTGTATTATTGTTATTATTATGCGTGTGTTTTTGTGTATATGTGTGTGTATGAGTGTGTAATTGTATGTGTGTATTTGTGTATGAGTGTGTAATTGTATGTGTGTATTCCGAAGTTTGACATACAAAAAAATATCGCGTCATCAGACAGGCGATTTATTGAAATCGATTCCAGGAGTTAAAGTGTTGCAGGGTGGTGATGGCGGGTATTAGAGGAACGGATGTGGGGCAGGGGAGTGTAGGGCAGGAATCGTGGACATGCAATCCCCCAATTTCACGTGCTCTTGAATGACATTGCCAGGATTATTTCCTTTATTTGGCTTTACCTGGTGGCAACTTCCGTTTTAGTTTATATTTTAATATTTCTTTTTTTTTTTTTTTTTAGGGGTTTTAATGTCACGTGGTTAAATTTGACTGACTGGCAGTTTTAAACAATATTTTTTTTTAAGAATCACAATTAAAAAAACAAACAAAAACAAACATGTAAATTGGAGTTTTATTTTTATTGCTTGTGTGACACTGAACGGTCTTGCGAAAACACTGTCTGGATAACCGCCCCTGCCACATTACAGAGAAAAAAAGTAAATGATAACTAAAACAAACAACAAAAAATACATCACTAAAAATAGGGTCAGAATTAACTTTCACTTCTGTTTATTATGTATTGTGTGTTGGGTAAACTATAGAGTAGACTAGTAGCATACTTAGTGTCAAGGGTAATTGTTGAAAGATTCATCGCTGACCAACACAATAATAATATCGAGGTTTAAAATCGACAAAAAATAAAAACCCAGCCTGACCCCAGCCCAGAATATAATAAAGAGAGAGAGAAAGAGAGAGAGAAAGACAGTAAGAGATTGCCAACAAGGATTCCGGAATAGAGAAAAAAGAAAATGATTTTCATTTCTCGAAAATAAAATAACGCAGTCTGGTCTGTGAAGGAATTGTGAATGTGTGTGGTTGTGTGTGTTTGAGATTAAGTGTGTTGGTTGTGAGATAAAGATTACGTTTATGTGTGTGTGTGTGTTTAGTGTGTGGTAATGTTGATAATATGTTGATATAAAAAGAAACAACTCAAAGAAATAGAGAGCTATAAGGGCCCGAGTCTGAGAAACTGGCGATCATTAAGAAGCCGTAAGAAGCAGTGAATCACAGCTTAAGCCCTTAAGGGGGGGGGGGGGACCAGGATGACTAAGTCATAAAACGGATACGGTGGAATTTGTGGGTGTTTTTGTTTTTAATTCTACTTTTCTTGTGTTGTTAGTTGTTGTTTTTTTTTTTGTTTTTTTTTTTGCTCTCAGTTTCTCAAACGACCTTGGATGTCCTCGGGTGATGGTTTCGTTTTTTATATTTCCGGAAATAGAAAATGCCGGCCGGGCCCTGTAATCTGGATAACAAATCAACATATTTATTTTTTTAGATGTATCATTTGTTTGAAAACAGCTGCACTAATTGCTGACAGTATTTTCTTTCTCCGGAAATCTAAAAACCAAAATATTAATGATGTTTAAGTTATGCTTTTCCTGGTTTGTTCAGGCAACCCATTCCATGCTCTAATGCCACTCGGGAAGAAAGAGTACTTATATGCATTTGTTCTTATGCTTATTTGAGCATTGTAACAGGTTGTTATTGTGTTGTATTTCTAAATTAGAGTTTAATGCTTTAGACTTTAGGTTATGTATTATTACTACTTTAATATTAGCTTTTCTGTCCTCTAGTGTTTCTAGGTTTAGTGATTTAATTATTGGTGTTACTCTTGTCAGTTGTGAATATTCCGAAATTTGTTCTAATTTGTATTATATACTATTATATATATATATATCTTGTATAATAAAAATGAATGATTCTAGCGCTGATTCTTAGTTTGATTACAGTCTTGCATTATTTTAAACCAGGGTTTTACTTTTATGTTAAGTTGTTTGTTCTCTTAACGAAACTTTCTAACTAATAGTATTTAAATCCTTCGTCTTAATGAATTAGTAAATGAGCACATATAAAATGAAAGGTCACCATGTTTATGGGTTATATAAAGGTACAATACTTTAAAATAGTTTAAATTGTATGTTTAAATGGCGACTGGTTATTCCAGTGATACGTTTATAGGTGCAAAAGGGAGAGTGACTTCTGAATAGTAGAGACAGAGAGAAAGTTAGAGGAAAGATGAGTGGAGGAAAGATAGAGGAAGATTGAGAGAACGAAAGTTCGACAACCGAGACAGTGAGATGGACAAAAGAGGATATAGAAATGGGGTAGGGATGGAGTTAAAGAGAGCTTTTATATAGACCAGGGGTCGGCAACCTACGGCACGCGTGCCACACTTGGCACGCAGGGTGATTTTCAATAGCACGAGGAAGACCTTCAAAATGGCAATTAAAGTCTTTTTTACACGAAATTGAGTGCTAGAGCAGGACACATTTTAGGCTTTTGGCACGCTGAATGAATTAGAAATCCTACTTGTGCACATTATTATCAAAAGGTTGCTGACCACTAATATAGACACTGGGATATAGTCTAGTGTAAGTAAATGAAAGAGTGAAATGATGTTTAAGAGAGTTAAAGTGTGATATGTATATATATATATATATACAAAACGTAATATTTAGAGAGAGAGAAAGAGAAAAAAAAGAGTTTGGAAAAAAGAGAAAGAAAGAGAGATGCAATATGTCAAACGGATTGACAGAAACAGGAAGACAGCGAGAAAGAGAGAGTTAAAAGAGAGATGTGTGGAGAAAGTTTGAGCAAAAGAAACTGTGTGAAAGAGAGAGTTAAAAGAGAGATATGTGGAGAAAGTTTGATCAAAAGAAACTGTGTGAAAGAGAGAGAGTTAAAAGAGAGATATATGGAGAAAGTTTGAGAAAAAGAAACTGTGTGAAAGAGAGAATACGAGATATACTGGATTAGAGATCGAGGAAGGTAAAGAGGGAGAGGAATGTTAAAAGAAAGGGAGAAAGGAATGGAGATGTCAGGTGTCATATACAACATACATGCTTGACATGCAGTATATATCTTAGAGAAACTGTTTTGACTGTAAGGACTTAAAAGGTCGGACTTTGTCTAGCTCCAGCCTTATCACCAGTATTGCATTTATGAATGAATCACCATACGACCCCCCCTAGTGAAATGACCACATGTTACAAACCCCGACTCACCCCGACTCACCCCGACTCACCCCGACTCACCCCGACTCACCCCGACTCACCCCGACTCACCCCGACTCACCCCGACTCACCCCGACTCACCTGCACATGTACACACGTAATCTCACGTTGGCAAGGTCCGTGCCGTGTAACACCTGGCTTGGTGAGCGGGAAGGGGGGGGGGGAGAGTCCCACCCATGCCGGGTGTCCCCACGCGACAGGTGCTGAAATAGCATTGATTTAAAAAAAAAAAGAAATAGCGCTTAACGTCCGTTTTTATATCTTAAAGGAATTTCCCTGGAGACGATAGGTAAATGCAGGAATAAAATATGTTTCATAAAAATATGAAATCCATCCCTTCCTCCACGCTTCCCACTATAAGGGAGTTAAAGAAATAAATCAGTTGCGATCATTGATGTATTCAAAAAGTCACCCCAACTCCTTGACACACACACATTATATACGTAAAGTAACCGTCAGACCAAATTGAACATAGGGTCGGTAAAGCAGCGTTCACCAGTTTCCGTGGCAGCGGCAAAGTAGGAGTTTGTGTGGCTAGCACAATGCCCAGCCGCCTTTACTTTACCCCCAACTAATGTCAGGTACCTACCAGAGCTGGGTAGACTTAGGGACATCCCCCCCCCTAATATTCCCAGGAACGAATTCTAAACATCACCAGGATTCGAAACACAGTACCCACGGAGCGCCAGTCTAACTCGCTGCCGCTAGACCACCGCGACCAATAAACAGATATGCCAGATACAAACAAAAATATCTATACACTGGACAAAACTAAAGACTGAGGGAGAGACTTGCCCAGGATGGGAATGCGTGGAGAGCTTCTTTTTTTTTTGGCCTCTGCCCCAGGCGGATGAAAGAGTCAAAAATGATGATGATGACGATGATGATGATGGCGATGATGATGACGACGATGATGAAGATGATGATGATGATCTATGCACGTATCTAGCTAGACAATCATTTTAATTAAAGGAACTACTTTTTTTGTTGTCAGACGTCCGTCATTTGATTAGTTAGAATAACAAATTACAAAGGTCAATGTATCTCTACGCGAAAATAGTTCTGGAAACACATATCAGCAATATCGCTAAACAAACATACAAACACACACATATAAGCACGATGGTGTAAATGTTGTCTTTTACGTTGAAAATGACGTACCAACCCGCCAAAGTTTAAAAAAAAAAATTGTTTTGTTTTTTAAAGTAAGTTCATCTTGAAATTAAGTCAACTTACTTGTTATCTTGACATTAAGTCAACATGTTAAGATAGATATGTAAATTGTAAATTGGCGTTAAAATTACCTTCGTTAAAAATTCCCTTTACTTTTTTGAAAATTAAAAGTTGGCAATAATTAGCCAAGACAAAGCTTGAAGACAGGAACGTGGCTTGTAATTTTGTATCATCGAGGTAAACTTTAATTGCCAGTAATTTTCTTTGGAAATATGTCTCCATTGAACATAATGACGATAATTGCACACTGGATATAATTATTGCCTTTTGTGTTATTTGAATGATCTTATCTTACATGTTACAGACGCTCCTTCTATAAAGAAGATTATTTTGATTAGTCTTTTAAATGATGTTAAGTTACTGGTTTTCCTGGTTTGTCCATGCCCGGATGACACTCGGGAAGAAAGACTAGGCCTTCATAAATGCATTTGTTCTTGCATATGGGTTAAAAAAATGTGATTTTGTGCTTATGTTTATCTGAGCATTGCAACAGATTGTCATTGTGTTGTATTTCCAAGTTAAAATCTAATACCTTATGTATTATTACAACTTCACTCTTGGCACTTCTGTCCTATAGTGTTTCTAGGTATAGTGGTTTGATTATTGGTGTTACTCTTGTCAGATGTAAAATTTCGCTAAATCGTGGAAATTACAAACAAAAAGGGGGACGCGTAAATAATATATATATATATATATATAGATATATAGATAGATAGATAGATAGATAGATAGATAGATAGATCGATAGATAGATAGATATAGAGAGAGAGGGACAGATAGTAAGACAGATAGATAGGTAGACTGAGAGATATAATATTTATATATATACATATATATACAGAGAGAGAGAGAGAGAAAAACATTGATAGATAGCTAGAAAGAAAGATGTTAGAAAGACATATGATTGATCGAATGATAGATTGATGGATTGATAGAGTGATATATTGATATATTGATAGATTGATATATTGATAGATTGATAGATTGATAGATTGATAGATTGATAGATTGATAGATTGATAGATTGATAGATTGATAGATTGATAGATTGATAGATTGATAGATTGATAGATTGATAGATTGATAGATTGATAGAGTGATAGAGTGATAGAGTGATAGATTGATAGATTGATAGATTGATAGATTGATAGATTGATAGATTGATAGATTGATAGATTGATAGATTGATAGATTGATAGATTGATTGATTGATTGATTGATTGATTGATTGATTGATTGATTAATGAATTAACAAATTGATAGATTTATTGGTGGACTGATTGATAGATAGAAAGATAATCAGATTGAGACATTTACCAATATATACAATTTTATTGAAAGGTGTATATCCCCGACTAAATCAATTGCCTAATTGTGCTCCGGAAAACTTGGATCAGGTCAATTATAGGGGGTAGGCTGCTGTTGGAATGACCACATTATCCCCTCCTACGCTGCCATCAAATACAATTTTGGGCTCAGCCTATCCTCCCCCTCACCCTCCCCCTTTCCGCTCTCCAGAAATAGTTTAAAGAAAAAAAGAACGTTTTCCTCGTAAGAAATGTATTTTCTCCTTGACAGACATTATTGAGATACCATTGGCTTAAAAAGAAAAGGTTCCTTGTAATGATGAAGATGATGGAACAGGGGAGATAATTCACTTGAGATTTCAATTTTTTCGCTTATTTTCATGTTTGACTAAATAATTATTTTTTACCCATAGCTGTTTTTTATGTTATATTTTAGTTTTAGAAATCTGGCCTGGAAGAATTCTTGTTGCGGGAAAATCATTATATTCTTTACACAATGAAAAGAGAGAACAGACAAAGTTAAGACAAGAGGACACACAAAGATAGAACCAGACGACACAAAGATAAAACAAGAGGACACACACAAATTGATCAACAGAACACACAAAGATATAACAAGAGGACACAAAGATAAAACAAGAGGACACACAAAGATAGAACACAATAAAAATTTCTTCAATTCTAAACCAGCATATACTGATCCATTTTCAACTTCAGCACCACTAACTAGATTCAATGTTTACACGCCCATGTTTAAGGGTTGCCTAGAAACCTATTTTTCAAACCGTCCAATAGAATTTGGTCAACATTTGACCCACAAAGCCTTGCAATTGCTCCAGTTCTATTTAAGTAACCCTTTTGAGCTTGAAGGAAGAGAAAAAAAAAAGAACAACTCTTGAACACTGATGTTATTTGGCAGGCCTTCGTTAAGTGATTGTTGAGCTGAATCCCCGAACCGACTCGCGGTAGACTTTCATTATTATTAACTGTTTGAGGCTCTCTTGTGTGTGTGGTGTTCTTTTTTTTTTTTTTGGTTCATTCCGTTCACGTTTATAACAAAGCTCCCTATTGGTTGATTGTTTTTAAAGCGAGTGCCTCATTGGACTGTGCCATGATGCTGTTGAATTTAGACTGATAGAAGATGTTGATTTAGGCAGATGGTACAATTAATTGCAGTAATTTATCATGTTATCAACTAGAGGTCCAAATAAGACCTTTTGGTCCAAAGATATTAGAATCAAACATTTCTCTCTCTCTCTCTCTCTCTCTCTCTCTCTCTATATATATATATATATATATATATATATATATATATCAAGGACTACTGAAGACAGGACATGCAGAATTGAATTTCTGACTTCCTAGCTAAGGCCAGTTTTTTTTAACAGTAGCGATACACTCCCTTGGCGCAGTGATATAATGTTAACTATTATTAAGTAACTAACAAAATTCATTACTACTATTATTCATTGTATTAATGGTTTATGTAATTGTCATTAATTTAATGACAAAGAACGATCTAATAGCCATTAAAATGTCTTAATAATTACCAAGCATGAGCGCACTATTTTTTAAGGAGTATGAATAGAAGGCGCAGTTTGTTTCCAAAATGGATACTTGTTGTTGGATTTTACTTCACTGTGTTTGTTTTTAATTTTTCGATCGTGTATTTTTTATCAAAATGCCTTATAAATGTGGTGTAGTTAATTGTAAAGGTAATTATAATGCTGCCAACAAGTGTCGTTTGTTTAAAGTGCCAAATAGTGCATGTATACCATTATTGAAAGCAGAAAATATGAGAGGAGAGCACAATGTTTGTTTATTTTTAACTATCACAGTCAATTTACATTCTTTATATTCCTTGGTCATGAAAACACAAATAAATTTTGCCATAGATATAGAAATCAAATTATCGTATTTATAATTATGGTATACATGTACCACTTGGCAAAATTCTCAACCCAAATAATCGACTTACTTCATAATCACTTTTTTTAGAGGCTATAATTTGTCTATTAATTATGAACGAGATAAATTTTATGGGTGGGTTACGTTTTTCCCTTTTTAGGTCAAGAAATAACGATTTTTTTTGAATTTTTTTTTCACTTTATTTTATTCCTTAGGTGACCCCCCACACGAAACCGTCAACACCAACCGCATATATATAGGGTATCATGTGTACGGTCCTAATCATTCAATCATCTAAAAAGATCTTAAATAATATTCAAATGCTCTTTTAAACCCTCTCAATCCTAACCCCTCATTAGTAAACGGCCCTGCACATTAACATTATTGACATTATTGACATTATTGACATTAATTATGTTAGTTACTTAATAATAGTTTACTTCATATCTAAGCGCGACAAAGAGAGTGTATCGCTACTGTTAAAAAAACTGGCCTTAGCTAGGAAGTCAGAAATTCAATTCTGCATGTCCTGTTTTCAGTAGTCCTTGATATATATATATAGTTATTGGCTGGATGTCATAGATAGATATTGTATAGATATAGCTATAAGTAATATATAGATCGATATGGATAGTTGCATCGTTGATCTTATCTTACATATTTCAGACACTCCATCTACGCAGAAGATTATTGCGTCCGACACTAATCCGTGGTTTGCACGTATTCTTGCATTTTGATTAGGCCAACGTTGTATAGATTATTTCATCTTTTTTTTTCACTGGTTTGCTCAGTAAACCTTTTTTTACCATGACTGGGTGTCACTAGGAAAGAAAGATAATTTGTAAGCGTTTGTTTATTTGCGTATTGAAATTTTTTGTTTAAAATGTGTATCTCTATGTCCATTTGTGTATTCTAATACATAGTCCTGTTGTATTTCTTACGGTTGATAGGAGATATACATAGGTTGATAGATATATTTGATATATATATATATTATATATGCCATCAGCCATGAAAATATGTTGCAGGCATTCGAAAATCCACGAGGATCCTTCGAATCTCCTACCTAGAACTAGAACACAAGACTTATGCGTATGTCTGGGACAGAATATCCTTAGTTGCAGGCCCTCATAAAACCATTATGGCAGCAATCAAATTGCGCAAACTGACATGGTTCGGTCATGTTATGCGGCATAATAATAGCCTGCCCAAAACTATCCTCCAGGGCACAATAGAAGGTGGACTTCGGAGAAGACGTCAGCGGAAATGCCGGTTCGACAATTTAAAAAATTGGAAAAAAAAAGCTGCAAATAACTGAAATATTGACAGCCGCTCAAAATAGAGAAAGATGACTGCGAAGATGTGCATTCGCTGCCCTTAACGACTGTAGCGGTCAAGGGATTGATACGTATAGGAGGAGACGTGGCGTCCACGTGTTAGCCCCCCCCCCTCCCCCCGCTTTTCCTCCACACTCCCGAATACCTAGAGTGCCATTCGTCACACTACTACTTCCACAAAGCACCAAAAGATCTAGACCAGGGGTCGACAACCTTTTGCTAACAGCGTGCCAAAGAATGCTCTTTAATTCATTCAGCGTGCCAACAGCCTAAAATTCAACCCGCTCCACCAAATTATTTTATTGTAGAAGAAACTTGAAATGCCATTGAAAATCGCTCTACGTGCCAAGTCTGGCACACGTGCCACAGGTTGCCGATCACTAATCTGAGCGATCCTAGTTGCAGAGAAAATGGACAAGGAAGAGCTTATAACAAAGCTCGTTTGGGCGATCAGTCAACCCGAAAAGAGAAACACACACACACACACACTTTTTACACACACACACACACACTTTTGACACACACACACACACTTTTGACACACACACACAAACTTTTGACACACACACACACTTTTTACACACACACACACTTTTTACACACACACACACACTTTTTACACATACACTTTTTACAATGGAAAGCTGAGAAGTTCTTATTGATTTTTTAAAGCTGATATCCCCAAAAGGTCGACTATTACGTTGATAGTACATGAGAAATTCAATTCCGAAAAGTAAGAAGAAATGTTTTTAGAACATATTTTATATGTTGTTATCTGTTCAATTTCTTTTTTCTTTAAAACAAAACAGAAACATTAATAATTATTTGGTATGATGTGGGCAAGATATGAAATAATATAGCAAATATGCATTTTAACAAATCGACACATATATATATTTGTCTTTTGAAAAAATCATCCCCTTTGATAATTTCGCTTTGTTAAATATTTGCCTTTTGACAAATGTGCATTGTATCAGCAAGTGTGTCCTATAACTTATGTTCCTAATACTTAACGATCTCTCAAGGTTATCTATCAAATGACACCATGGCATTGTGATGGCCAGGCCACTCATACACTGAGAAAAGAAAATGAGTAAACGAAATATTTAACACCCCTTCCCCCAAAAAAAAAATTAAAAAAAAACAACATAGAAAATTAAAAGTGCTAGAAATATCCGCCACCACAAAATAAATTCTTAAAAGCAACATTTCACTACTTTTCCGTGTCCTTTAATCGCAAATTGCTCAAAGTATTTATTATATTAGTAAACGTAAAAGTATATCTAACCTACTTTACCACATATTATTATGTATATTGAATATATGTATACAAATATTGTATCGATGCAGTCTATATCGTTTAAGTTTAATTTTTAAGAAATAGTTGAATTTCGAAATGTAAGATAGTTGGGAGTTTTGTTGCCCTTCATTTTACTTGGTTAACTATGAAAGAAAAAATTATTGTTTAGTGTATTTGTCAATTTTAACATAGGACGTGAAATGGAGTCTTGTGCCCTGGGCATGCTCTTGCGACACCCTCCACTTTGTCCCCCTTCCATAGGGTAGATATACCGTTAGCACTGTCTCCTTCCGCATCGTTCGACTTTCTGTCAGTCTTTTGGGGTTTGTGCGTGTGTGTGTGTTTCTATATGTGTGTGTGTTCTTTCTTTTTCTCTCTCTCTCTCTCTGTCTCGCCCTCTCGACGCGTCCCTTTAGCCCTGTGGCATGGACGCAGAGTGGTTGGGGCCGGGAAGGGGGGCGATATGTGGGTTGAAACCTTAATGTCTGATTGACACCTCGAAGACATTAAATACAGTGCCACCCTCCCACCTCCCTCCCGCACCGAGACAGTTGACAGCGAACGTTTGATGTCAATGCAGACGACAAATAGTTTGATGACATTCGCGGTAGGCCTTTTATCCCTCCCCCCAACCGTTTGGCCCAGCTTTACATTTTTAATGATTGTTTTCCTATAAATCCCCCCAATACATGTGTCAAAAAGGATTATAGTTTTTTTTTTGTTGGAAGTGGCAGTTGTCGCTGAGGATGTGTTTGTGTTGTTGAGTGATGTTCTCCAATAGATGTATTGTAGAAATGTCGTATGGGAGTCGTTTAAGACGTGGTGTGTTGATTGGAAGTAATCAAATGTATTTTATAATTGTTGTATGACAGAAGGGCAAATAATAAAATTCTGATAATAGATAAAGCATGCAACTCTAATTTAGAATATAAACACAATAAGATAAGATAAGACTGGCAAATATATTTCTATTTCTATGTTGTTTTGAATATGAATAAATTAATATTTTTCGTCACCATAAAAGGTTTTCTTACCACTCGAGTGAATTTTCGTCTTTTATCTTAGTTCTTTTTTTTAAGTTGTTGGTGGCACGCAAAGAGAAATTTTGTAATAGCGTTTTTGACAGTTTTACCTCTTGATAATGAAGGCCGTTTGAAAAGTGCAACGCTCTATGCCCTATGCGGTCGGCAACCTATTTATTTCATATTAGTGCGCCAAAAGTAAGATTTCTAAATCAATCAGCGTGCCAACAGTTTGGAGGTCATCCTTCTCTTTTCTTGTAGAAGAGACTTGAATTATTGTCCTTTTGTGGGGGTTTTCGCGTGCCATTGAATATCGCTCTGCGCGCCAGGTCTGGCACGCGTGCCGTAGCTTGCCGTCCGTGCTCTTATGCTATCACATTCAGCATACGCTCAGTGCGCTCTTGTCTGCACATGTAGGCTTGATCCAAAAGTTAAATGGAACTCATTCACCGATTCTTAAACACAGCGCCATCTTGCTTCAATGCAAACACTTTCAACCGCCCATCTCCCTCTTTCTGAGCAACTGCTTTCAAGGAAAACAGAAACATATTGATATATATTAAATTTGTATAGCACTTAATAATAGTTTCTATGTTGTATTGGAGATTGTCTCACTAGTTCATGTTGAGTTGTTTATTTGTATTTGGTTTTGGCGCAGAGAGTATTTGTGAATGTATTAATTTATTATGACACAATACACATTTATGCTTTCTAGTAGTCTCTACGAGTTTCTGATACGCCTTTTCGTTTGCATTCGGAAAGCTTCGGGAAAATCCATATATAGTACTTTCTGCACCAAAATTTATATAAGCACGCATTAGTGCGGTTTGTGTTGTTGATTTTGGCTTAGGTACCAGTGAAGCTTTTATTACTTGTACACAAGCGCAAGCAGTAGATTCTTCTTTCAAGATTCATCGAGTGGCTTGAGTTATTATTATAGTGAACAAGAACTTAGACATACCACAGAATACATGTGGAGTTGTAACAGTATAGCTTGCTGATGTGTAGATTAAAAATGTGATATCCACTTTAAAAAAATGTTTGATTAAATCATTTTTTTTTACTCCTTAGAAAAATAATGATACTATTACGACCTTGTCTACAAGCTGCCTACAGAGACGTTGTAATGATAACTGGGTGACCTGGACAATGGACGAATGAATTTTCCGGCGCGAGACGACAACAGTTCAATAATCTGTCAACACCTTGGATTTAAAAGCACCTAGGGTCCAATTGTATAAACACACACACACAGATACAGACACACAAACACAATTTTTTGCTCGCATGGACTCAGTACAAGATAACACTACCTCAGCAAGATAAAATTGATTTGATAAGACTATCACCATGACAACGTAATGAGGCCATTAAAGCATGGAGATCATAGAAGAAAAATACCTTTGTAAATAAGGCTAACTACAAAAGTTTGAGGGCATTGACCATAAGTTCATTCGTTTCTGGTGTTTGTAAGAAAGGAAAATGAAACGTCGGGAAACCAACGTTACCAAGATGAAGAAAGAAGAGCTCCGGGCTGTTCCACACCAGGACACCAGGCCTAGGCCATATTCCTTCTTCCTGGGCCTGTTTCTCGTTTCCTTTGGAGTTGCCTCCCTCGCGAGCACATCGTTCGCCACAAACTCCGCCTACTCGTCGACGACGATTGAGAACTTCAACTACAAATACCCGGACGGGATTTTCAAGAACTACGAACGCCTCCACGAGCCGAGCAAAGACGAGGGCGCGTCGTCATCGTCGTCCCCCGGGAGCAGGGGCGTACACCACAACATCAGGCACCACCACCGGGCGGCGACCACCCTCATCAGCAACGGCGCCACCGCGAAACTCACACAGAAATCGGACAACGATACGGGCGCTCCCGACGACCCTATCAAGAGCCCTCCCCAAGAACGCCGCCTTATCCCGAAGATCACCTTGAACTTCACCTGGCCCATCAGGGAGTCGGCCAGCCTGGTGGACGGGAACATCACCATCGGCGCCCTGCACATGATCCACGAGCGATCTGAGGATTTCGGCTGCGGGCGGATCATGGACCAGGGAGGGATACAGGCTCTGGAGGTCATGCTGTACACTCTCGACCACATCAACGGGAAGTACGGTCCCATGCTGATTCCCGGAGTTCACCTTGGAGTACTGGCCAAGGACGACTGCGATACGGATATCTACGGTCTGGAACAGGCTTTGGATTTTATTCGTGGTAAGTAACTCTTTTTATTTTCTTATGCTCTAATAAGTCTTCGGATAAACGCAAAGTCTTTGTACTTGGAAATATTTCTGGCTTTTCTTGTTTCAATGGGCTTTTACTTTGCTTTGCAATATTTGTATTTACAGTGTTTCGTTGTTTGTGTTTTAAATGTTTCTTTAACCATGTACAAAAAAACAACTGGTAAAATTCCATATATCGGTTTTATTCCTCATGTAGGATATAATATATAATAAATATCTTTAAACTTAACATGCTCAACGGGGCAATATAATTTAATTTATTGTAAATTAAAAAAACAACAAATGTTTTCCCAGGAATCTAAGATAAGAAAGATTTTTTCATAATTCTTGTATGCTACTTGAGTGATTTTGAATATGCAGACTCTATTCGGCCTGTATCCTTATAGCTGTATTCAACAGCAGGTTTTTCAATATCAATAATGGGCATTTAAAAAAAGTAATTTTCAGTTTCTAGAGATTTCGATTTTATCTTGCATTTTTTAACCGTGCCTTTTTAAAAACATAGAACATTGAATGGTCTCAAAAATGAAAAAAAGACCGGACGGTTAATGCCTTGAATTTAGATCATTACAATCACGCACACAAATATATAATCACACACGCAGATATACAATCATACACACATATATACAATTATACATACAGATATAAAAGCATACACACAGATATACAATCACATAAGCACAGATATACAATTATACACACAAATATACAATCACACACACATATATACAATCATACACACAAAGATACAAGCATACACATACAAATACAATCACATACACAGATATACAATTATACACACAGAGATAATCATACAATCATACACACATATATACAATCACACACACATATATACAATCATACACAGAGATATACAATCATACACACAGATATACAATCACACACACAAACACTCTCTCAAAATCACACACCTAATCAGCGATCTCATTTTCTTTTTTGAACATCTTGCATAAGCTCTTCCAAGACGGCATAATATTACGTCATACTAGAAATATTTCTATACAATTTTGTTTTTTAGAAAACCTATGTCCACATGCTTGGAAACTAATTTCAAAATAATTTAGACCATAACCTTTGCCTTAAAGAGAAACAAAACAAACGAACAACAAAGAAACAAAAGCGAGAAAAGGTCTATTTCTATATTTCCCGTTCCCGGTGTCATCCCGGTGTTGTTGTTGCTTTGTTTATTTCATTAAATCACAATCCACAGACAAGATGAAAGTGTATTAATACACAGAAAGGAAAAATAATAAACCAAAGTCTAGGCCCTGGAGTAAGGGCGGAGAGAGGGGGGAGGGAGAGGGGGGAGGTTGTGTATCTGAGATATCTATCTATATATTAGAGTCTCTCCAGTAAATCTCCATATTTGTATAAAGGGCAACAATTTTATCCTGTCTTCTTGGATTACTCGGACGTCGCCTCCCCGCGCCCCGGTTAGATCAGCGCATGCTCAGACATCTGTCATTGAGGCCCCCCCACCCCTCTTCTCCCCTCCCCCGGGTTTCACTGGCTGACCTAAGGGGTGAATGTGGCGACAGATATAGGAAGATGGAAAGACAGAGAGAGATAGAGAGAGAGAGTGAGATAGTCAGGATAAGAGTTTGAAAGCGAGTCATAGAAAGAAAGAGATTTAGAATTTGACATTGAGAGAGAGAGAGAGACAGACAATGAGAGAGAGAGAAACAATGAGAGGGAGAGAGAGAATCGGAGAGAGACAGAGGGAGAGAATGACAGTAAGATATTTGTTACAGTAAAAGAGAAACAATGCTAGAGAAAGTAAGATGGATTATAAAAACAGCTATAGAACGAAAGAAAGATTAAAGAAACAGAGAAAGAAAAAAGCATAAAAGAAACAGCTAGAGAAAGAAAGATAGATTAAAAAAACAGCTAGAGAAAGGATGAAGCTTTAAAGAAACAGCTATCGCAAGAGAAACAGTTAAGGAGAGAGACAGTTAAAACTTAAAGAAACTGAAAGATTCAGTTTAAGTTAGAGATACAGAGAAAGAGATACAGTTAAAGAGATACAGAGAAAGAGATACAGTTAAAGAGATACAGTTAAAGAGATACAGTTAAAGAGATACTTAATTAAAAAAAGAGACAGAAAAAAATAAATAAAGAGTCTTGGGTTAGGAAAGAGAATGATAGAGAGGAAAAAAAAGATAATTTAGAAAACGTGAAATAAAATTAGGAAGAAGACAGAGGATAAAAATAGTGTAGATTTCATTTCCGACAGATGTCATTGACTAATGACAGCACGTGACATTGGTCGAGCAAAGGTGGGCGGCCATCTTCTTTCATCTTCACGACCAATCTTTTTTTTTTCCCTCTCTTTTCTTGACGGGAGCTGGAGAGGGGTTGGCAGGGGTGGAGAAGCTGTGGTGGAGGGGCAGTGGGGGGAGGGGGGAGGTATCAGTGGAAATGATTTAGTTACACCAGACAAGATGGTGGAGAATCATACCAGTTAAAAAAAAAAAACTGGTCAAGACAGGATATCACATATCAGGCACCCGGACCATGCTGCGGTCATTATGAGATTTCTCCTCCCTCCCCCCCCTACTCCCTTCTTCAGATATGATACACCCCCCGTTTTGTCCCTTTGAGAGTCCTCTCCCGCGCCACTCTCCCGACTCAGTGAAATAAGTCTGTCACAGCCTCCGTCTCCCTCCTCACACACACACACACACACACACACACACACACACACACACACACACACACACACATGTACCACACTGAGATCATAAAGACCAAATCTCTGAGCCTTCGTGTGACTTTTGCATGACGCAATTTTCTTTTTACTTTATAGCACCAGGAGGGGCGAACCTCTGGGTGCCGGGTGGTTTTTGTCATGCTCTAAGACCCCCTCCCCCCCCCGCTCCACACAAGAAATCCATTGGAAAAACTGTACAGCGCCTAAAAATGAAATCCCCATTCAAACAGGTGGATCCACGGAATAGAGACCAAATAATAGTTGTTTGATGACTCTTTTTAAGGCCTTGTCATGTTCAACATCGTCATGTTCAACCTCATCATGTTCAACCTCATCATGTTTAACCCTGTCGTGTTCAACCTTGTCGTGTTCAACCTTGTCGTGTTCAACCTTGTGGTGTTCAACTTTGTCGTGTTCAACCTCATCATGTTCAACCTCATCATGTTCAACCTCATCATCTTCAACCTCATCATGTTCAACCTCATCATGCTCAACCTCAACATGTTCAACCTCATCATGTTCAACCTCATCATGTTCATTCTTGTCGTGTTTAGCCTTGTCATGTTCAAGCTCGTCATGTTCAACCTCGTCATGTTCAACCTTATCATATTTAACCGTGTCGTGTTCAAACTTGCCGTGTTCAACCTCATCATGTTTAACCTCGTCATGTTCAACCTCGTCATGTTCAGCCTCTTCGTGTTCAACCTCATCATGTTCAACGTCATCATGTTCAACCTTGTCGTGTACAACCTTGTTGTGTTCAACCTTGTCATGTTCAACCTTGTCATGTTTCACCTTGTCATGAACCTGGTCATGTTCAACCTTGTCATATTCAACCTTGTCATGTTTCACCGTGTAAAGTTCAACCTTGTCGTGTTTCACCTTGTCATGAACCTTGTCATGTTCAACCTTGTCAATTACAACCTTGTATCTGATACTCCACACTCTACATCGACCTGATAAGTGTCAAGAATCTGTGGCGCCTTCTATATTGCCTCAGACACCGAGAGCTTAATTAAAGACTTTTCTCTTTGGCTACTAGCTGTGTGCCTTACATACCAATACAACTGCCACTGCAAATTATTCCAAGAGCGCACTGAGTATGCTAAATTTAATATCTTGGATAGAAGAGCTATATAAATAACCATTATTATTATTAATATTATATATATGATATATCAGTTGCTTTTCTTTATATTTAAATATTAGTACATATAATTTAACCAATATAAACGTCTACACAGGCAGAGTACTAGAAAACAGTTACATGCAGCAGACCTGAATGCTTGACCAGACAGTAACTTTCCCGCTTAGCACTGGTCATCGCGGAATCAGTTTCATATAGAGCGTCTGTCTGACACACATTTAAGTAGTACGTATAGTAATCCCCCATTAACCAAATTGATCCTTAGGGCCAAGGCATACTAGTAGATTGCGTAACCAGCACAATGCCCGGCCACCTTTACTGATGTCAGGTACCATTCACAGCTGGGTAGACTCGGGGACACCCACCAGACCTGTGAACAAACTATAGTCTTCACCAGGATCCAAAACCAAGACTTTTGGTACGCCAATCAAACGCGGTGCCACTTGGCCGCAGTGTCCCATAGGCAAATTTATGTGTTAAATTATCGATACCGGCTTAGCCTATAAATAAAACTAAAAGTGTTTGTCCCAAGACATTAGCAGAAGAGGTGATGGTTGACGAGGCTTAGACGAGGCTTAGATTAACTCCTCGTCTGTCTCTGTTAACATCACGTGATGGGGGAGTAAAAGATGAAAAAGTAAAAAAAAACTATGAATGTATGATGCGCTGGGAGATAGAGAGGAAAAAAGGAACGAGACACTGCTCCCCCCCCCCCCCCAAAGGGCTAAGCGCTTAGCACCTCTCTCCCCTGAGGTGAAATTATAGAAGATTGCAGAACTGTCATTCAATGCAGTGACGTAGACGTTAGGAGTTAGCGCCTGGGTTTTAATGAAGAAGAAAAAAAAACCTAGCGTTCTTATTGTTGTAGACTCAAAAACATTGATAAAAGAGTAGGTGTCGGGGAAAAAACGTTATTCGCGATAAAGAAATTGATATGTTTATATCCCAAGTCACATCCTGTCATTAACGCGAAGCTAAATACTATCTTTGAGACACACGCGCTCGTTTCCACCCTCCACTCTGCCTCGTTTCGTTATCTATCTTTAACGAGGGAACCGCGCCTTGCATGGTTGAATCCCCATTCACGTCCGGGCCAAACCAAAAACGGCGGTAATCCATTACGCCCGGCTCTTGTTCTAGGCTTTGGCTTGTGTACGATATACATTCCGCGGGTGCCGTGATTGCCTCCCTTCCCCCCTCTGGGGACGTCATAAGCATCGTCTGGAGTAGAGAAACATTGTCGAAGGAATCTGTTTCCACATTGTCTGCATTCCCGTCTTCCCGCCATTGATTACATCTTGTTTTGTCTTGTAGATGTGGAGGACATTACTTTTGGATATTCACTCAATCTTTGTCTATCGATATTTCTATCTTTCTATCTTTCTATCTTTCTATCTTTCTATCTTTCTATCTTTCTATCTTTCTATCTTTCTATCTTTCTATCTTTCTATCTTTCTATCTTTCTATCTTTCTATCTTTCTATTTTTCTATCTTTCTATTTTACTATCTTTCTATCTTTCTATCTTTCTATCTTTCTATCTTTCTATCTTTCTATCTTTCTATCTTTCTATCTTTCTATCTTTCTATCTTTCTATCTTTCTATCTTTCTATCTTTCTATCTTTCTATCTTTCTATCTTTCTATCTTTCTATCTTTCTATCTTTCTATCTTTCTATTTTACTATCTTTCTATCTTTCTATCTTTCTATCTTTCTATCTTTCTATCTTTCTATCTTTCTATCTTTCTATCTTTCTATCTTTCTATCTTTCTATCTTTCTATCTTTCTATCTTTCTATCTTTCTATCTTTCTATCTTTCTATCTTTCTATCTTTCCATCTATCTATCTATCTATATATCCATCTTTTATCTATCCATTCAAGCTACCTAACTATTTTTCCATCCATCTATCAATCTATCTATCTATCCATCTATCTATCTATCCATTCCAGCTACCTAACTATCTTTTTATCTATCTATCTGTCAATCCATTTATATATCTATCTATACATATAGTTATCCATCTTTTTATCGATCTATCCTGTCTTTATCTAGCCATATTACAATCTCTTGTCACTATCTCTCTGTCTGTCTATCTATTCAAACATCATTCTTTTTCTTGTTTATTCTTGTGTACTACGTTTGCAGTATAAAATAAACATTACAAAAAACGTATTACGTACTCAGACTTTCTATATCTCACAATTCTACTTAAAACTAAAATCTCTTGAGATTTTATCCATTCCGTAAAGGACAGAACGCATGAAGAACTAGTTTGGGACATCGGGACACTGTCCATCACATGAACTCCCTCAGGCACCTCTGCAACATTGCAATGTTTCCAATATAGCGGCTGACCTTTCCAGTCTCCCCCTTTGAATGAAAACTCTTGCGCTGGGAGGGCGAGCTGTTGAATGGGCGAGACGGGGAGGATCAGGGGTTTGGTAGTTGGTGAGGGGAGGTATTTGGTTCGACGGGCGCTTCATTTGATAGCCGTCACCTCCTCGGATAAAGACGAGGTCTTGAAAAGATCGAAGTGGGCGGTATCAGGGGATGAAGAAGAGACTCCAAGGGAAGGGTCCTTATTCAACAAGTTGATGGTATCCTAAGGGGACAAAACCGCTTGAATGAATAGGAGTCAATCAGTGGCCTGTCAATCATTGATTGTTTTTACGCTCGTGTTTTCAAAATGCTTGTGTGCTCAAGCCAAAACGTATAAAACGCAGTTTCTTATAGATATTATGAATATCTCTACATAAGCACTACTATATCTACAAACGTATTATCTGCTAGATAGTCTGGGGAAAAGTTTGGGCTAAGTTTGCGACATAATTAATGTGTATCTCTTCGCTTTCGCCACAAATCCCACAGTAAAGGTCAACAGTGTAACTGTCCATCATCGAAGAAATATAGATTATTTAGCTATCTTACAATGAAATAAGCTTGGCTTGGTTGGGTCACTTTCCAAATGGAACTACTGTAAGAATCATTCTTCACAAAGATCTACTGATGGAGGACTAACTCCAAAGAGAATTACTGAAGGAATAAAAACTTCACAAAGAACTACTGGTGGGGGACAAACTCCAAAAGAGAACTACATTTAGACCCAAGCTTAACCAGAAGGGTAAAAGAACATTGAAATATGATATCCTGTACTTATTCCGGTATAGAAAAAGTGATCATGCAAATAAGAACAAACACATTTTCAGAATAAAACATTCATATAGATTGCAGCGACACATATCAATGTTATTACTATATAACCCTCATAGCATGAGAAACACGTTTTCAATCTTGGCCTGTGTTTTTCTTTCAGACTTCAATCGTTTATATATGTTGTCATGTATATTGTTTTTCCAAGAATTAGAACACGCAATGTTTATTTCTCTCTCTCTCTCTCTCTTTTCTTACTACACACAATATTAGGACGTTTAGTAGGAAAACAAAAGGTTCTAGGTAATGTTGGGATTCTGTGTTGATCTCAAATTCTCAGGGCCTGGGAACGACTCATTATTTAATAGGGGAAGTTCCTATCGTTTTTGTTATGAGTTTTGTAATGATACCATGATTTTTACCCCTACTGGTAATGGGTCTGTCCCTTGCACCACTCGGATAGTATTTAATGATTTGTTTTGTCTGAAAGACAGAGAGTTTCAAAATATGTTCCTTTGAGAACGTTTGTGTTTGCACTATTTCATTCTAACTGTACATAATAAATATATTGTATATATTGAACATACCACCTGAAATAAACTATCAACAACAGTTACACTGAAGCTTCCTTGTCAAGTTACTATTCTATTGTGTTGTACACATTACTATAAGATTTAGCTACTACTATAATGTACAAGAAAGGAAATGTTGGAATACAAATACTGAATTTGTGCCCAGGACTATAAGAAGAGTTCGTGTAATACTGAAACATAAATACTAATAATTAAAGTCTCCCCTAGGACTAACGAGAATTATCAGCAAGATCTACACAGCTCTGGCCACAAGGGGATTGTGGACGTAACAATGTAATCTAGAGAGTTCAGTCTATTGACCCTTTCTATATGTTTCTAAGTCTATTGACCCTTTCTATATGTTTCTAAGTCTATTGACCCTTTCTATATGTTTCTAAGTCTATTGACCCTTTCTATATGTTTCTAAGTCTATTGACCCTTTCTATATGTTTCTAAGTCTATTGACCCTTTCTATATGTTTCTAAGTCTATTGACCCTTTCTATATGTTTCTAAGTCTATTGACCCTTTCTATATGTTTCTAAGTCTATTGACCCTTTCTATATGTTTCTAAGTCTATTGACCCTTTCTATATGTTTCTAAGTCTATTGACCCTTTCTATATGTTTCTAAGTCTATTGACCCTTTCTATATGTTTCTAAGTCTATTGACCCTTTCTATATGTTTCTAAGTCTATTGACCCTTTCTATATGTTTCTAAGTCTATTGACCCTTTCTATGTTTCTAAGTCTATTGACCCTTTCTATATGTTTCTAAGTCTATTGACCCTTTCTATATGTTTCTAAGTCTATTGACCCTTTCTATATGATGTTTCTAAGTCTATTGACCCTTTCTATATGTTTCTAAGTCTATTGACCCTTTCTATATGTTTCTAAGTCTATTGACCCTTTCTATATGTTTCTAAGTCTATTGACCCTTTCTATATGTTTCTAAGTCTATTGACCCTTTCTATATGTTTCTAAGTCTATTGACCCTTTCTATGTTTCTAAGTCTATTGACCCTTTCTATATGTTTCTAAGTCTATTGACCCTTTCTATATGTTTCTAAGTCTATTGACCCTTTCTATATGTTTCTAAGTCTATTGACCCTTTCTATATGTTTCTAAGTCTATTGACCCTTTCTATATGTTTCTAAGTCTATTGACCCTTTCTATATGTTTCTAAGTCTATTGACCCTTTCTATATGTTTCTAAGTCTATTGACCCTTTCTATATGTTTCTAAGTCTATTGACCCTTTCTATATGTTTCTAAGTCTATTGACCCTTTCTATGTTTCTAAGTCTATTGACCCTTTCTATGTTTCTAAGTCTATTGACCCTTTCTATATGTTTCTAAGTCTATTGACCCTTTCTATATGTTTCTAAGTCTATTGACCCTTTCTATATGTTTCTAAGTCTATTGACCCTTTCTATATGTTTCTAAGTCTATTGACCCTTTCTATATGTTTCTAAGTCTATTGACCCTTTCTATATGTTTCTAAGTCTATTGACCCTTTCTATATGTTTCTAAGTCTATTGACCCTTTCTATGTTTCTAAGTCTATTGACCCTTTCTATATGTTTCTAAGTCTATTGACCCTTTCTATATGTTTCTAAGTCTATTGACCCTTTCTATATGTTTCTAAGTCTATTGACCCTTTCTATATGTTTCTAAGTCTATTGACCCTTTCTATATGTTTCTAAGTCTATTGACCCTTTCTATATGTTTCTAAGTCTATTGGCCCTTTCTATATGTTTCTAAGTCTATTGGCCCCTTTCTATATGTTTAGTAGAAACATCTTCTAATAAAAACTTAATAAGTGGTTAGCAAGTCATTTTAAAATGGAATATTCTGGGCTTTCTAGTTGTTGTTTATTTGTTGTTGTTATTTGTTGTATATGTGATTATAGATGATCACCCAACACTATAATATGGTGAGAAGTGCTGTCAATAACATACGAAATGAATGTAAAGAGACATGAGCCTTATCTTATCTTATCTTATCTTATCTTATACATTGAAATGTAGGCCTACTATGGAAAAGTTTCTAAGCAGACAAACAGACATATAAAGATAGACAGACTGAGAAGAAGCCAGACAACGAGACAGAAAGATAGCTAGGCATGCAGTCAAACAAATAGATAGGTGTACATAAAACAGACAGATAGATAGACATGTATGGCAGACGCACAAAAACATAGATGAACAGATATCTGTAAAGACAGACATGTAAATGAATAGTCGGACAGATAGATTGACAAATTGTATCCCAATTGGCCGACAGACTAATAAAGCTTAGTTGTAATTTAGCTTTTACGTCAGAGCCAGCTTTCATTTCACCCTTTGCTTGGTTAGAATTTTAAAAAAAAAGGATACATTCCCCATTCACATCTTTGCATCAAATTTTTAAATTACAATATTTGTGTACAATTGAAACAAACAAAAAATTCTATAAACATACGCATGCGTTTAACGTATTAAGGGACAAAAAAAAAATGTAATTCTACACTTTATCTGTTTTTTGTTTAAAAACAAAGCCTTATTTTGAAAAAGAAAAATGTCTAAAGGAAAGAAGGTTCGATTGGGGAAACAGCATGACGTCACCAGCCGAGCTTCTAGAGCTCTTCCTTCTATTGAGAAAACATGTCGGTATTGTATTACTTGCTATTGGCCAATGATAAACCGCTGCATCTAGCTTTACACTTTTATTGGGTTTTTTTTTTAAAAACTCTCTTGGCGGATTAGCTGTTCGGATTCTATGGCGCCATTGTTCCAGATTTACACATTACTGGGAGATAGATTGTCAATCAAATAAAACACACAAGAGTTATTTAACCCCCTCGGTTGTTGCTATGGTAATAATGTAAACGCAGGCGTCATTTTCTTGTTTAAAATTCTTATGTGTGTGTGTCTTAAATTTAAATTTTCAAAGCCGAAGAAACCCTAATCAGCGCATGTTATTTCTATAATATAAAATGACAGCAGGTTGACGGATGAAAACGATTGTTATATTTATTGTTAGGTATCAATCTGAAATCGTTTAAGAATCGATTATTATGTTATATTCTTGTGTTAGCTCCGTTTGAGTTTGTTTAGATTCTATATAATGGACAGGTCGTATCAACAGCTTAAGTCCTATGAAGTAATAATTAACATTTTAATCATGGAACTTCACTGTACAAGTTCCCAAGGGGAATCTTCGCAGGGTTATTTACAATAACCGTAGATGAATTAACATCATTTAATATATTGAATTCTACCAACTTTAAACTTTAACTCTGTTTAAACATTTGTATAGATCAGTGATGAAGGACTGAGTCTTCCTTTTTTTTGCCCTCTACCTCTTTTGATCGTCTGCTGATTGCCTGGACTTTGTGGTCATCAGAAACCTGTCAGAAAATGAAGAGCCGCGGTGTCGTCTCATTGGTCAGCGCTATACAACCATTCTGGGTCAAGCTTAAATCATTGATTTGGTTCCTATGTGTTTACCCTCGGGTCCTGAAACCACAGATTTGAGGTTCCCTAGATCCATGAACTTAATGTTCCCTAGATCCATCTATTCAATGTTCCGTAAATCCCCAGTCAACTCGATATCATGATTCTCCCAAAATCCCCGGATCTGAAAGAATCCCATGATCCCTATATTATGTGATTCATCGTTCCATACAGATTGCATTTATTTTAAAACTGTGTCTATTTAAGGTTTATTGATCAATTTTATGTCCAGGGAATGTCATTTAGCATGCGTACTCCTTCTTTGACATCCACTTCTTGGTCAAGACAGACACTAGTCCACATATCTATAAGGCCAGTTCACCATTCTTTCTGCGCTTTCAGTGCTCATGGTGCCAATTCGCCAGCCTTCATAAAAACGTTGCAGTTTAAAAAAAAAGCATTAACACTTTACACGTAGTTGTATTAAAGAGAGTAAAAGAGTGAGAGAAAGTTGTATAAAGAGAGTAAAATAGTGAGAGAGAGATGTATAAAGAGAGTAAAAGAGTAAGAGAGAGATGTATAAAGAGAGTAAAAGAGTAAGAGAGAGATGTATAAAGAGAGTAAAAGAGTGAGAGAGATATAAAAAGAGAATAAAAGAGTGAGAGAGATATAAAAAGAGAATAAAAGAGTGAGAGAGAGATGTATAAAGAGAGTAAAAGAGTGAGAGAGATATAAAAAGAGAATAAAAGAGTGAGAGAGAGATGTATAAAGAGAGTAAAAGAGTGAGAGAGATGTATAAAGAGAGTAAAAGAGTGAGAGAGATATAAAAAAAGAATAAAAGAGTGAGAGAGAGATGTATAAAGAGAGTAAAAGAGTGAGAGAGATGTATAAAGAGAGTAAAAGAGTGAGAGAGATGTATAAAGAGAGTAAAAGAGTGAGAGAAAGTTGTATAAAGAGAGTAAAAGAGTGTGAGAGAGATGTAAAAAGAGAGTAAAAGAGTGAGAGAAAGATGTATAAAGAGAGTAAAAGAGTGAGAGAGAGATGTATAAAGAGAGTAAAAGAGTGAGAGAGAGATGTATAAAGAGAGCAAAAGAGTGAGAGAGATGTATAAAGAGAGTAAAAGAGTGAGAGAGATGTATAAAGAGAGTAAAAGAGTGAGAGAGAGATGTATTAAGAGAGTAAAAGAGTGAGAGATATGTATAAAGAGAGTAAAAGAGTGAGAGAGATGTATAAAGAGAGTAAAAGAGTGAGAGAGAGATGTATAAAGAGAGTAAAAGAGTAAGAGAGATGTATAAAGAGAGTAAAAGAGTGAGAGAGATGTATAAAGAGAGTAAAAGAGTGAGAGAGAGATGTATTAAGAGAGTAAAAGAGTGAGAGATGTATAAAGAGAGTAAAAGAGTGAGAGATGTATACAGAGAGTAAAAGAGTGAGAGAGAGATGTATAAAGAGAGTAAAAGAGTGAGAGAGAGATGTATAAAGAGAGTAAAAGAGTAAGAGAGATGTATAAAGAGAGTAAAAGAGTGAGAGAGATATGTATAAAGAGAGTAAAAGAGTGAGAGAGAGATGTATAAAGAGAGTAAAAGAGTGAGAGAGATGTATAAAGAGAGTAAAAGAGTGAGAGAGAGATGTATAAAGAGAGTAAAAGAGTGAGAGAGAGATGTATAAAGAGAGTAAAAGAGTGAGAGAGAGATGTATAAAGAGAGTAAAAGAGTGAGACAGATGTATAAAGAGAGTAAAAGAGTGAGAGAGATATGTATAAAGAGAGTAAAAGAGTGAGAGAGAGATGTATAAAGAGAGTAAAAGAGTGAGAGAGATGTATAAAGAGAGTAAAAGAGTGAGAGAGAGATGTATAAAGAGAGTAAAAGAGTGAGAGAGAGATGTATAAAGAGAGTAAAAGAGTGAGAGAGATGTATAAAGAGAGTAAAAGAGTGAGAGAGATATGTATAAAGAGAGTAAAAAAGTGAGAGAGAGATGTATAAAGAGAGTAAAAAAGTGAGAGAGATGTATAAAGAGAGTAAAAGAGTGAGAGAGAGATGTATAAAATGAGTAAAAGAGTGAGAGAGAGATGTATAAAGAGAGTAAAAGAGTGAGAGAGAGATGTATAAAGAGAGTAAAAGAGTGAGAGAGAGATGTATAAAGAGAGTAAAAGAGTGAGACAGATGTATAAAGAGAGTAAAAGAGTGAGAGAGATATGTATAAAGAGAGTAAAAGAGTGAGAGAGAGATGTATAAAGAGAGTAAAAGAGTGAGAGAGATGTATAAAGAGAGTAAAAGAGTGAGAGAGATGTTTAAAGAGAGTAAAAGAGTGAGAGAGATGTATAAAAAGAGTAAAAGAGTGAGAGAAAGTTGTATAAAGAGAGTAAAAGAGTGAGAGAGATGTATAAAGAGAGTAAAAGAGTGAGAGAGAGATGTATAAAGAGAGTAAAAGAGTGAAAGAGATGTATAAAGAGAGTAAAAGAGTATGAGAGATGTATAAAGAGAGTAAAAGAGTGAGAGAGAGATGTATAAAGAGAGTAAAAGAGTGAGAGAGAGATTACTAAAGAGAGTAAAAGAGTGAGAGAGAGATGTATAAAGAGAGTAAAAGAGTGAGAGAGAGAGATGTATAAAGAGAGTAAAAGAGTGAGAGAGAGATTACTAAAGAGAGTAAAAGAGTGAGAGAGAGATGTATAAAGAGAGTAAAAGAGAAAGAGCGAGATGTATAAAGAGAGTAAAAGAGTGAGAGAGAGATGTATAGAGTAAAAGAGTAAGAGAGAGATGTATAAGGAGAGTAAAAGAGTGAGAGAGAGATGTATAAAGAGAGTAAAAGAGTAAGAGAGAGATGTATAAAGAGAGTAAAAGAGAAAGAGAGAGATGTATAAAGAGAGTAAAAGAGTGAAAGAGATGTATAAAGAGAGTAAAAGAGTATGAGAGATGTATAAAGAGAGTAAAAGAGTGAGAGAGAGATGTATAAAGAGAGTAAAAGAGTGAGAGAGAGATTACTAAAGAGAGTAAAAGAGTGAGAGAGAGATGTATAAAGAGAGTAAAAGAGTGAGAGAGAGAGATGTATAAAGAGAGTAAAAGAGTGAGAGAGAGATTACTAAAGAGAGTAAAAGAGTGAGAGAGAGATGTATAAAGAGAGTAAAAGAGAAAGAGCGAGATGTATAAAGAGAGTAAAAGAGTGAGAGAGAGATGTATAGAGTAAAAGAGTAAGAGAGAGATGTATAAGGAGAGTAAAAGAGTGAGAGAGAGATGTATAAAGAGAGTAAAAGAGTAAGAGAGAGATGTATAAAGAGAGTAAAAGAGAAAGAGAGAGATGTATAAAGAGAGTAAAAGAGTAAGAGCGAGATGTATAAAGAGAGTAAAAGAGTGAGAGAGATGTATAAAGAGAGTAGAGTGAGAGAGAGATGTATAAAGAGAGTAAAAGAGTGAGAGAGAGATGTATAAAGAGAGTAAAAGAGTGAGAGAGAGATGTATAAAGAGAGTAAAAGACTGAGAGAGAGATGTATAAAGAGAGTAAAAGAGTGAGAGAGAGATGTATAAAGAGAGTAAAAGAGTGAGAGAGAGATGTATAAAGAGAGTAAAAGAGTGAGAGAGAGATGTATAAAGAGAGTAAAAGAAAGAGAGAGAGATGTATAAAGAGAGTAAAAGAGTGAGAGAGAGATGTATAAAGAGAGTAAAAGAGTGAGAGAGATTTATAAAGAGATTAAAAGAGTGTGAGAGAGATGTTCAAAGAGAGTAAAAGAGTGAGAGAAAGTTGTATAAAGAGAGTAAAAGAGTGAGAGAGAGATGTATAAAGAGAGTAAAAGAGTGAGAGAAAGTTGTATAAAGAGAGTAAAAGAGTGAGAGAAAGATGTATAAAGAGAGTAAAAGAGTGAGAGAAAGGTGTATAAAGAGAGTAAAAGAGTGAGAGAAAGATGTATAAAGAGAGTAAAAAAAACGAGGGGATTGAATGAACAAATGCAAGTTAAGAAAAAAAAACATTTTTAAGCTACAAACGTTTGACCGACTGGTTAAAACATATTGATAACTATGACCATATATGGGACACAAATCTAACAGACGGATTCTCACCCTCCCACTTTTCCAATATCTGGGAATGGAATTATTTGTCAGATCTACACCTGTCAACTCACGCAATTCCTTTCTATTTTTTTATGCATTCTGAATCCTGCTTTACACTTAACCAAAGCAAGTTATCACAAGTACGTTCACATCATTATCTAATCATTTATATTTATTACTTCTTCTTATTACTCCATTATATTTATTTTCACTTTCAGCCTTTATGATATTCAATATTTTAAAATGTTTGCATAGTTTGTTGCTGCAAAACCACATTGCATTTAATAATCCATTTTAAAGCCTATAATTTATTACAAGAATATCATATGACTGACTCAATTCTAGGAATAATTGACTACTCTGGTTATTTATAGACCTTGCAAGAATTATTTCTGTACTACCATGACTATAGTCGCAACTATGCTACTTAGCAATGCCATATACTAAGTACATCCCCGCCTTTTAAAACCCTGCAATGTATTCAAGTATTATATTTTTTTAAGTCTGATAGTGACACCTATTATATTTAACTTTCTTGTTTTGTTTATAATTGTAAGATAAAATAAAAGCAATACGCCCACTGTCCTGGTCTAAATGTATACGAGATAAATAAACATATCCTTCACGTGTACATATAATCTAAGATTAATTTACAATAGCAATGACCCATACTTCTCAGTAATTGTGTTGCTTGTGAGAAAAGTCTATGAAGACGTCTTCTCTGAGACCAACGAGGTGCAGAGTGGGCTCCCCTGGTTCGTTAAAAGGCTAAGATTGATCTAATTGAACGCAGGAAGGCAAATGGTGGTTATTTATAAAAATGATGGACAAGAATCACAGCAAATTATACCACTAGCCGCAAACTTGACGCATAAGTGCTCTACATTGGTAAACAGATTAATATACATTTTTGTCTTTTATTCGTTGTCTGTACTATGTCTGTAACTGTTGACAGCGCATAGAACTGTTTCAAATGGGATATGCGCTATACATATCTTTTTATTATTATTATTATTATTATTATTATTATTATTATTATTATTATTATTATTATTATTATTATTATATGAATAGTTTAGAATAGAAGTACTAGAACAGAAAATATAAGGCAACCTTCTGTAGATCTATAAATATATATGTAGATTTAATAATTTATACACGAGTACACGTTATATATATATTATTATATATAAAGTAAACTGTGTGTGTGTTCAATCATATTAGTTAATTTAAAGACGCGTGACCTAATTGTCTCATATTATACTTTTTTCGATTTCACTTCGGGCATATGTCTTCGCTAGCTAAGTGGTTTACGTATCGGATTGCCACACGGGCGACTCGGGTTCGATTGTCCAGTTAGTCTATAATTATTTTTTTTCGAAAAAAGTTTTAAATTTCAATTAATATTACTTTAAAAAAAAAAGAGATTGTAAATGTACGAGCAACACCAGGAATTTTGGATTTTTGTTACATAAAAAGAATTGCCTATTATTTTTATACCCGATGACAATATTTATTTTAAATTACTTTCCTAATTTAAAAGTCTACAGTAAAAAAAAAATATATTTGTGTTTTTTTTAATTATTAGATTTGCAGTTTATACATTTGTTATCTGTAGCTTATACAGGCCTGTTTTATTTTCACCCGGGCAACGCCGGGCAATTTAGCTTGTATATATAACTTGTATTTCCCTTGATTTCGATTAGGCAACTCATGCTGTGTACGCGTAAAACTCGCGAAGAAAAATAGTGTATAAGAATTTTCCAGAAGTGATAACAAGTTACGAAATTCTATTCAATCAAAGACTAAGCTTATAAGAAGATGTACCGCTTGCTTTAATATTTCTGCTATCTGATGATTCGAATGACTTCTTTTCGGAATTCCCAATTTCCTTTTGTAGTGTGCACTTCCGTTTTATTTATCCGCTATGATTTTCTCAATGAAAAATTAAAATTAAAATCGAAAGTTGTATACAGCGGAAACCTTTAGGCTGACGTCTGAGCGTAGAATTAATTTTAAACAGCATTATTAGATGCGCATAGAAAAAAGAACATATTATAAGCTCCAAATATAGAGCAAGCGGTACAGCTTATTATTGTCTTTGATTCAATATAGTCTACTGTTATTGTAAAAAATAAAATCAACAAATCCATTTTTTTCTGCTTTAACGTTAACATAGCGCAGAAAAAAATAAAATCAATATCTCAGTTTTTCTGGGGATTTTATGAGATCACTTAGCTCGTTCGCTCGAAAGTAAGTCGCCGCCATGTTGAGAAAAAAACGGGAAACCGCCGATTTAGTATGCACGCGCGGTTGTATATCGGTGCGCATGCGTGCACTCAGAACTGGAATGATTCCAGGAGGAGGGGGTAGGGGGGTAGGAGGGGGACTTAAATCGGATGAGTCTCTTACGGAAAGTAATGGTCATTGTAAAGGGACATGACTCGTGTAGACAGTTGTAGTACTTGGAAATATATAAACAAGTATTTAACAAATGTTGTAAGTGATATTAGTTAGGATTGCAAAGGTTTGGGAAATTAATCTTTAGCCCAAGCCTCCGTCCGAGGCCGGTCACCTATTGGTCGGTTGAATGTGAGTTCCACTTACTGACTGCGGCCCATGTGACACAGTTGCATTTGTTAGACCCCTAGTTATCTGATCTTATCGTATATTATATAACAGACGCTCCTTGTATGAAGTTGATTATTGCGTCCTACACTTATCCGAGGTCTGAGACTAGTGTTGCGTTTTTAAATGATGTTAAGTTACTGGTTTTCCTGGTTTGTTCAGGTCACCCATTCCATGCCCAGATGCCACTTAAGATGAAAGAAAACTTATATGCTTTTTTTCTAGCATAAAGGATAAAAAAAGTGTTTTATCATTATGTTTATCTGAGCTTTGCAACAGGTTGTTATTGTGTTGTACTTCTAAATTAAAATTTAATGCCTTATATATTATTACTACTTTACTCTTTACCCTTCTGTTCTCTAGTGTTTCTAGGTTTAGTGATTTGACTATTGGTGTTACTCTTGTCAGTTGTGAATACTCGTGGTCTTCGCGGTTCAAACACTAGTTTCTCTTGGCTTTCGCATACAAGGGGAAACGTGTAGTCAGCACAATGCCCAGTTGCATTTAATTTACCCTGTCGTAAGCTTGTACCCAGAAACCATTTATGTTCAAACGAAGGATAAGAACTCATTGTAGCTTCTAAAAGTGGTCTATTGAATATCAATCGAGGACGCCCCCTTCCCTTTTACATTCAGCTCCCCACCTCCCCCAGACATAACCCACCTTTGTAGGGTTGTCATAAAACTCAAGCAATGCCAACATCACAGTATCTCATAACCTGTGTCGCTTAACGTGCATTGGTCTGCTCACGAGACATCACAACCTTCAACTATCGAGCCTGCTAGCGAGGTCTCTAGATTTGAATCTCCAGTTATAATTTGCTGATTTTTTTTTTTTGTTTCTTTATTAAATGGGCTTTGACATCAGAAGAAAAAACACACAACAAAAACAACCACAAACAGCTTCAGAGTTCTATTTAGTGCCGTTGCCATGGTTACTAAGATGAAGAGATAGGAACAGAAAAGGAAAAAAAAAGGAACAAACAGCAGGAGAGAAATATTTAAGGGGAAAAAATCACCCACCCACACAAACACTTACACAATTACATACTAACAATGATAGCCCATGGAGAGACTGTCGAGAACAAGAATCAGAGAGTAGGTATCTCGTGAGTGTGTTGGAGGAGACTAGAGCGAGGGTAACAAGTACTAACGACCAGACTTCAATTCCCTCCCCTTCCCCTTCCAATATCTTCAACTCATTTCTTTGGTACTTAAACGACACTTGTATTTTGTATTTTTTTCTTATTCCTCCCCCTCCCCCCTCTCCCCGACACACTTTTATTTTCCTTCTTTCGTTCCTACTTGTCTGTTTTTGTTGTGGTTTTTTACTCTTTCCAAAATTATTCTATCCGTTCTCCACCTCTACAACGTTCTCTCATTCCACCACCCTTCCTCACTCTCACGAAGTTTAAAACTGCGGCGAAAAAAAATATATAAAAAAACAAACAAATGGGAAAACCTTAATGAGGAATGTTTACATTAAAAAACAAAAGTTAATTTTAAAAAGAGAAAGAATAGAAGAAAAGAAATGAAAATAAAAGTAAAGAAAAAGTAACTGGAGAATATACTGAACGTGTACGTGTACTAGGCTCTGCAGTGGCTAATAGCAGTCGACCGAAATTCGGTTTCGGCTACGAAAGAAGACTTATGGCCTCTTTCGGCGTAGTTTCCGTTTCGGCCAAAGCCAAAAAGTTAGCTTTTCCGTTTCGGCCGAAACTGATATTGCCTTTCTGTTATCATCCGAATATTTACTTTAACTATCTAAATGCAGACTCCAACGCTAGTTCTGCACTTATTGCTCTGTTTATTGATAATTTCATTTAATCAAACCGTTGCGATTTAATCTGTGTGAAGTAAAAAATTGAAGTTAATAATAAACGGATTATTTAATCATTCCCACAGAATGTAAAAAAAATGTGTGGCATTACTGTGGAGTCTTTTTTAATCTTTTGTTTGTCACTTTCGGTTTATCTTTCCGTTTGGGCCGAAGGTGTAGTTAAACGTTCGGTTTCGGCCAAAAGTCAATATGTAACTTTCGGTATAGTTTTAATATGAGCCGAAACAAAAAATTAGGCACCGGTGGGCCTCTAGTAGCTAATACATTTGGGGTTGTTAACAGTTATTTACTGATGTTATATCTGATTTCCGATACAAGCAGGGTGACGCTGAGTTTAGCGACACTTGGAAATTGCTGCATGAATTTTGGATAACTTTCGCGGATCAAGTCCTCAACTATGGACAAGAGCGCACTGAGCTTGTCAAGTCTGATATAATGGAGAGTCGCACCATATAAACGACTTTTAAAAGAAATATATATTCAATTAATTTTGTTATTATAAAAATGATGGACCAAAAAACACACCAAATTATACCACTAGCCGCAAACTTGACGCAAAAGTGCTCTATGTTGGTAAAGAGCTTTATATGAATAGTTTACATATCAACCTAGCTTGAACTTTAGAAAGCAAACAAACGCTCCCCATTCGTGTTTGTCATTTACGACCCCAGTCAGTTGTAATCCTCTAGTTCCACCGTATCTCTAGTGTTTTCATTGAATTAGTATTTTGATCAGGCAGAAAGGATAACTTTTATAATCTAATTAGTACTTTTCCATTTTTTTCAATCTACGCTTTATTTTTAGTTACTTTTCATCATCATCAGAGACGTGACTTCTGTCGTGGTGGTTGCTACGACGGTGTGCGTAACCAGATTTCCTTATTCCATTCGTCCCGGTCAGAAGCTGTTCGCAGAAGCGTATCCAGAGGTAGTTCGGTCCACTCTTTCAGGTTGTCGAACCAATTCTTTTTCTTCTGGTGACCTTTTCTGCGTGATGCTTCCACTGTACCTTGTATGATTGTTTTGGCCAGTATGACCAAACAATGTGAGATTTCGTCGTTTTACAGTTGAAAGTTTTATTTTGCAGACTTTGAAATTTGGAGAGTGTTTACAAAGTATTTTACTTATAGGCTATAGGAGTTAAAAAAAATTATTGAAACACACTGAAGGATAATAAATTGAGAATCGAATAAGATAGTTGAAACACACTGAAAAATAATAAATTGAGAATCGAATAAGATAGTTGAAACACACTGAAGGATAATAAATTAAGTATCGAATAAGTTGACCCAACACGGTCTTGTTAACCATACAGAAATTAACAAATTTAGCTTTAAAATATGTAGATGATATCAATTTATTAGCTAAAAAAAACAAAAACAACCAATCAAAGAAACAATAACTAATAATAATAATTCCATTTGTATAGCCTTGTCTACAAACATAATGTAACCTCAGAGCGCGTTTAACATTGAGCAAAAAACAACTAAGAACACAAATATAATTCTTTAGGCTAAAAAAAAATATTTTAAGTTAATTAATTACCTGAAAACCTTACAAACATAGCACAATGATAATAATATATATAAAAAATACTTGCTAACATTACTGTTTTATGGTTTTGCTTTTATTTTTTAAATAATGTCTTCAAAACAAACAAAAAAGAGTTAAACATTCATTCGTAGCATATCTTAATTAGCAAGACGAAAGAATAATAATTTTATCGCCTGAAAAAAAAATGACATCTCCGTTCGTAGAGATCCTCGTTTGACTCCTGGCAGATTTTATCAGAACGCTGGATTTAAAAAAAAAATTTTTCAGCTTTATTTCAATCGGAAGTTTCTTTTCAAATGGCTTTTCTTTAGCTTTTTTGTTTGTTTGTTGTTGGCACCAGAAGCAATAAAGTGGTAACCAAGGCTATCGATTGTCTTGTCTTTCTCCAGAATCTAAACGGAAGAACCTCAATATTTATTTCATTCTTTCTCTCTCTCTCTCCCGTCTCCTTTTTTTTTCTCTCCTCCGAAGAAATGACTAATTGCGCAGCGTCTGGCGGTCTTTTAAAACGGCCAGACAATGGTATCTACATTTTGACCTTAGACTGACTTCAGGTCAGCAAGATCGTCCTTTTTCTTGGAACTCTGGAAGGATCTATATGACAAAATGGGAAACAATAAAAGAGTCCTGTGGTATATTTATAAGCCAAAAGAATTGATTATAATTTATTATCTTATACATTACATACGCTCTTTCCATTAAGAAGATGGTTTGCGCCCTACGCTTATCCGTGGTTTGAGTCTAGTCCTGCATTTCTATGTGTGGTTTAAACGATGTTAAAATACTGGTTTTCTTGGTTTGTTCAGGCAACCCATTTCCTTCCAGCATACCACTCGGGAAGAAATAGTACTTATATGCATTTGTTCTCGCATAAGGGATAAGGAAAGTGTCTTTATCCTTATGTTTATCTGAGCATTATAACAGTTTGCTATTGGGTTGTATTTCTAAATTAGAATTTTATGCCTTATGTATTGATGATGATGGTGATGATGATGATGATGATTTATATAGCGAGCCTATCCATGCTATGTTAGCATGCTCAGTGCAAAACAAAAAACTATAAGCTTAGTATTATGCCTACTTTACTCTTTGCACTTCTGTCCTTATTGTGTTTCTACTTTTAATGATTTAACTAATGTTAGTTGTGAATATTCACTATTTATGAATTGTGCAGCTCTATTCTGAACTTGTTTAATTTTTAATGTTTTCTTTAGCACTCTTTGTATGGGTCTTCATTCAGCATTAAATTGACACATTTCTTACTTTGCAAAAAATGTTTTAATAGATAAAAACAAAAGGCGAAAAACAATTTTCATGGCCGATCCCTAAGGTCTATATCTATAGTGAATTCGAAGCGATTACATGAGTGACCAATAGAAATGTCCAGAAAGATTGACTTTCTGGTAACCACTTAGAACTTGTAAGATCAGACATCGCTCTGGGACTCCGGGAAATAATTCCCGGGCTTCGCTGACTGTGAACATGACACCATCAGGGATGCAGCTCAGAGCGATCACCTTTCTCTGACAAACCAACGCACATATCTCTGCAGCTATCCCTCCGCGAACGACTGCCATCGTTTGAGCAAAGAAAAAAGAAAGTTTTGTTATTTTAGTTCCGTTCATGAATTGGCTATGCTTCAAACGATCAAAGACTATACTAAGATGGACCGCTTGCTTTGATATTTCTGCTATTTGATGACTCGAATGACTTCTTTTCGGAATTCCCGATTCCATTTTGCACTGTGCACTTCCGTTTTATTTAATCGCTATGATTTTCTAAATGAAAAATGATAATTAAAATCGAAAGTTGTATACAGCGGAAACATTTAGGCAAACGTAGGTGCGTAAAAGTCATCGAAGACAGCGTTATTGGATGCACATAGAAAAAAATAACTTATAAGCTCTAAAAATAGAGCAAGCGGTCCATCTCATTATAGTTTTTGAAACGATCAAGGCTCAGAAAAAAAAACAGGAATAAAAACATCAAAGGATATTTACACAACTGTGCGGCTAACCCATTTATTCCACCCATTGAGCTCAAGATAAGCGTAATTACTGTACTGAATTGTTATCACGTTGTTGTTGTTTTTTTTAATAAGAGCCGACAACTTGATCAATACATTCAATTTCACAGTTTTTCAACCTTTGAGGTTTTAAATTTCCAAATGTGATTTCCCTCCGTTGGTTTAGATATCTAGGGAGCAGAGCTTTAAATGAAAGATAAATCGATTAGAACACACTTGAACACAGTCTCGCCAAATTGTATTTTAGTGACTAGGTTATTTTTACATTTTTGCTTTGTGAGCCACTGACATGTATTTAATCTGTACCAGACTATCAGTAGCATAGCAAAAACTCCTAGCAGATTTGACTTCCAACACACTGTTCAACATCAGTTACATTTACAACTTAATTGAAGGGTTCAGCTGTATAAAGGGGCAACTATTACTAAACGTTCTCCCATTGCGACCATACATGGGCCTACTAGTAAGTACCGGCGGGGGGGGGGGGGGGTACGATGCCCGAGCGGCAGCGCGCTTGGCTAGCGTACCTAAGGACCTGGGGTTGATATCCTAGTGAAAGCTAAAATTTGTTACCAGGACGTGGAGGGTGTCCGAAAATCTACCAAGCTCAGATGGGTATCTCACTTGAGCTGGGGTAAAGTAAAAAGCAGATGATATTGTTATGGCCACACAACCCCCTAGTATGCTGTAGCCACAGGAACTGGTGAAAGCTGCTTAACCGACCCCATGGATCAATTTAGTCCGATGGGATGCTTGACTCCAAAATTGATCCAAAGGTCTGGATTAGTGCACTTTATCAAATCATTTTGCAAGATCTTTTTTTTTTCATTCAGTCGTACAACACCCTACACGTGAAAACTTAGTTTCTATGTGCTAAATTTTTTATTTCATTCAGTCGTACAACACCCAACACGTGAAAACTTAGTTTCTATGTGCTAAATTTTTTATTTCATTCAGTCGTACAACACCCAACACGTGAAAACTTAGTTTCTAAGTGCTAAATTTTTTATTTCATTCAGTCGTACAACACCCAACACGTGAAAACTTAGTTTCTATGTGCTAAATTTTTTATTTCATTCAGTCGTACAACACCCAACACGTGAAAACTTAATTTCTATGTGCTAATTTTTTTATTTCATTCAGGTGTACAACACCCTACACGTGAAAACTTAGTTTCTATGTGCTAAATATTTTATTTCATTCAGTCGTACAACACCCAACACGTGAAAACTTAGTTTCTATGTGCTAAATTTTTTATTTCATTCAGTCGTACAACACCCAACACGTGAAAACTTTGTTTCTATGTTCTAAATTTTTTATTTCATTCAGTCATACAACACCGAACACGTGAAAACTTAGTTTCTATGTGCTAAATTTTTTATTTCATTCAGTCGTACAACACCCAACACGTGAAAACTTAGTTTCTATGTGCTAAATTTTTATTTCATTCAGTCGTACAACACCCAACACGTGAAAACTTAGTTTCTATGTGCTAAATTTTTTATTTCATTCAGTCGTACAACACCCAACACGTGAAAACTTAGTTTCTATGTGCTACATTTTTTATTTCATTCAGTTGTACAACACCAAACACGTGAAAATTTAGTTTCTATGTGCTAAATTTTAATTTCATTCAGTCGTACAACACCCAACACGTGAAAACTTAGTTTCTATGTGCTAATTTTTTTATTTTATTCAGTCGTACAACACCCAACACGTGAAAACTTAGTTTCTATGTGCTAAATTTTTTATTTCATTCAGTCGTACAACACCCAACACGTGAAAACTTAGTTTCTATGTGCTAAATTTTTTATTTCATTTAGTCGTACAACACCCACACGTGAAAACTTAGTTTCTATGTGCTAAATTTTTTATTTCATTCAGTTGTACAACACCCAACACGTGAAAACTTAGTTTCTATGTGCTAAATTTTTATTTCATTCAGTCGTACAACACCCAACACGTGAAAACTTAGTTTCTATGTGCTAATTTTTTTATTTTATTCAGTCGTACAACACCCAACACGTGAAAACTTAGTTTCTATGTGCTAAATTTTTTATTTCATTCAGTCGTACAACACCCAACACGTGAAAACTTAGTTTCTATGTGCTAAATTTTATATTTTATTCAGTCGTACAACACCCAACACGTGAAAACTTAGTTTCTATGTGCTAAATTGTTTATTTCATTCAGTCGTACAACACCCAACATGTGAAAACTTAGTTTCTATGTGCTCAATTTTTTATTTCATTCAGTCGTACAACACCCAACATGTGAAAACTTAGTTTCTATGTGCTAAATTGTTTATTTCATTCAGTCGTACAACACCCAACACGTGAAAACTTAGTTTCTATGTGCTAAATTTTTTATTTTATTCAGTCGTACAACACCCAACATGTGAAAACTTAGTTTCTATGTGCTCAATTTTTTATTTCATTCAGTCGTACAACACCCAACATGTGAAAACTTAGTTTCTATGTGCTAAATTGTTTATTTCATTCAGTCGTACAACACCCAACACGTGAAAACTTAGTTTCTATGTGCTAAATTTTTTATTTTATTCAGTCGTACAACACCCAACACGTGAAAACTTAGTTTCTATGTGCTAAATTGTTTATTTCATTCAGTCGTACAACACCCAACATGTGAAAACTTAGTTTCTATGTGCTAAATTGTTTATTTCATTCAGTCGTACAACACCCAACATGTGAAAACTTAGTTTCTATGTGCTAAATTGTTTCGATGGTCTGTTCCTTAAACCTTTCCGGACATGGTTTCTGCTTCTTCGGCCCACCATCGTTTACCGTTTCCGCTACCCCTGGAATGGATTTCGTCGCTGTGTTATCAAATTAAAGATTGAAAAGATTGACGGCAAGCCAATGATTGTACTTCTGTATTTGGGGAGATTCTTCATGAGGGGCAATAAGCTGAAATATTGGCAGTCATCGCAGATGCCCATCAATCCACATAACCTTGTTTGATACGTGCAGCCCAGTAAAAGGGCAAAAATAAAAGTCTTGTACAGAATTAATCCACATAAAGTGTTAAGTCTCGTTACTCAAACAAAAAAAAAGAGAAATGAAAATTCCCAGAGAACACACAACCCCACTAAATGAAAGAGAATCGGGGAAACCCGGAATGTGTGCTGACCAAAAGTTCGTTTAAACAAAGTACCGTTAAACCGGATGAGTATGGGGACAAGTGAGCGCGGAAATCAAGAGAAAATTGTCGATCGCTTGACCGTTTGAGGCCCCTGAGATTGAGATACCAGGGGTCAGTTCGTTTTGGGTTCCAGAGATTGAAGAGATACACAAAATAGCGTCCAGGATAGATGCAATATTTGCTTTGAGGAATGACCTTATCTTTTCTTTTTAACTAACTTTTTTTTTAGAGAAGTGTTATATGCTTGTCGTGATAGATAGTAGATTGATCAATTCTTCATTAAGAACTGAATGGTTTTGCAGGATTAATCGACCGTTCGATAAAATCAGACACGTTTCCCCCGTAAAATCAGTCTTAAAAATAACTTGCACCGTTTTATCAGGTATCTGACACATACACAGAAACAAAAGAAAGCAGAGAAAAATTCTATCAGGTAAGATATCAATATTGTAATCAAAGGTGAAATCATTCAAAACATATCGTTTACTTTTTCTCCCCGTTCAGCTCAGACCAAAGACTATAATAAGATGGACCCCTGGCTCTATTTTTATGGCTTATATGTTTTTTATTTCCCTGCGCAACCATTAAGGCTGCCTTAAATGACATCTACGCTCCTATGATTGCATTAAAGATTTCAGCTGTATACAACTTTCGATTTTAATCTTTATTTTCAATAGAGAAAATCATAGCGAAATACTAAACCGGAAGTCTATAGGACGTAGTGCGATCGGAAATTCCGAAACTAAGTGTTTCAAGTTATGAAATAGCAGAAATATCAAAGTAAGCAGTCCATCTTATTATAGACTTTGGTCGTATACTATCAGGGCATACATTTTTATGATAAACTTATTGTTAATATTCAATATATTTTTAAAACAGTCGCGTTGGTCAATAATTAAATCACCATAAGTATCTGGCTAAGAAGGTCATGTCCAGTGTGGCAATGTGGCCCACACAGGAAAATAACTGCCGACCCCTTGACCTACAGCGAGGTAGCCGTTTAAAAAAAACCATCTATAATTATCAAGAAAACAGAAAAAAAAAGTTTTTTCGTATCGAAAAGTCAACAACAAACAACAAACAAATTACAAAAAATTACATATTTATATAGCGCTATTCATAACAAAGTCTTCGAATGCGCTTTACATTCACCATGTGTTATTAAAATAAATCAAAAGTGTGTTTTTAGTTTTGTTTTAGAAATGTCTATATTGTCAGCTTGTTTAATTTTGTTAAAGTCAAGATTAGATTCCTTCTACAGATACATGTTGCATGTCATTGCTTTTATCCGTGAAATACAATAAATGTATAAATACCATTTTCCACAAAGACTGTGTAATTTCGCACACTATAGGAACTATTTTGTTCCACTTTCAGTGAGACTCTTTCAAAAGAATCATCTTTCAGCCAGGAAATACATTGGCCCAAAAGCTGTCTACTAAGTGATAGGCCTACTTTTTTCTTGTATGATAAATGGTTTGATAGTTTGCGCGAATGTCTATTGTGTTTGAGTACAAATAGTTCTTTAATATTGTTTTAAGTATGCTGAAAGACGGAATTTAGGTAATCAAATCAAATTTCCATTAATTTGGATCAATAAAGCAATCTTATCTTATATCAAACATGAACTATATCTGTGTTTTATGTGTAATGTTATCCGAGTGTAAAAACGATATCGTGTCATTGACCTTATCTCGCTTTATTGCCTTTATACTATTTCACTTTGTTTACCTCATTCTGTCAAGTGTTGACACATCTAGGTTTTTCCTAACAGATCTTCGTGGAATCTTTCTTTGTGTAATAAGTCTTGGTGTGAACAGTGCAATGTGTAATATATTATTTTCATACTCTAAAGTGAGTCTAAAGGAATAACATTTAAAATTACTAATATTTTTTCATCTTTTAGTAGGTTTTAAGACCATTTAGTTGAATACGATCTCCGCGTGACCACTTCTCCGCGTGACCACTTCTCCGCGTGGCCACTTCTCCGCGTGGCCACTTCTCCGCGTGGCCACTTCTCCGCGTGGCCACTTCTCCGCGTGGCCACTTCTCCGCGTGGCCACTTCTCCGTGTGGCCACTTCTCCGCGTGACCACTTCTCCGCGTGACCACTTCTCCGTGTGGCCACTTCTCCGTGTGGCCACTTTTCTCTTCCGATAATGAAACAGTTATAATACGGTGGTCGTGCGGCACCGCGTTCGGCTGGCGTACCCAAGGTCCTGGGTTCGAATCCTGGTGCATGGTAGAATTTTTTCCCGGGTCTGGAGGAGTGTTTTTTGAGTCCACACATTTGACCTTAGTTGGGATAAAGTAAAGGCAACTGTGCATAGTGCTCGCCACACAATCACCTAGTATGCCGTGGCCACAGAAACTGGTGAACGCTGCTTCATCGGACCTATGGATCAATTTTATCCAGCGGGTACTTTTTTTTGTCAATGAGTTGTATCAAATTCATTCTAAGAAAAATTATTTACAGAAAAACGTGCATACCCTTGCCCATAAATCTATAATAAAGTCGAAAATCGGAGTTGTTGCCCCTGTTTATGATACCGTCTGACTACTTGACTACGATGTATGTTTTATAGTCGCCATTTTGAAAAGAACATCCATCTCTGGTTATCTTTATACTTAATCGTTAGATCAAACATACTGTTATGTCATATGTTTAACCTTTTTTTTTTTTTTAGTTCTGCTAACAAAAAAGCATTAAAGTATAAAAGTAAGACTACGTTGATCCACAGGGCCTGTGCCGCAGCGATCATGTTTTTTTAGCCACAATAGGAGATTGTGTTGTCAGCACATATTTACTTTTCCATAACGAATGTCCAGACTTGGCAGACACTCAGGGACACTCCAGATCAAAGTCCTAGCCTTCACCAGGATTCGAACCCAGGACAGGGTATGCCTGCCAGTCCAAACGCGCTACCTATGAGCCACCGAGCCCAAAGCCAAACATAGAATCACGGTGTGAGTTTGTGTTTAGTAATGCGTAAACCTACGCTCTTGGCGTAAACCTACTCTTTTGGCGTAAATATACGATCTTGGCGCAAACCTACGCTTATGGCGTAAACCTACGCTCTTGGCGTAAACCTACTCTTTTGGCGTAAATATACGATCTTGGCGCAAACCTACGCTTATGGCGTAAACCTACGCTCTTGGCGTAAACCTACGCTCTTGGCGTAAACCTACGCTCTTGGCGTAAACCCACGCTCTTGGCCAACGTGTGTTTCTCACTTGAATGAGCCACTGCGGAAAATGTTGGGTGTTGTTTTTTTCTAAACTCTCCGGTCATTCTCATTAATTCTGCTATTCCGGTCACGATTCCATCAGACGCCACTTATCAAATCTCTGTGTCAAAAACATGTGGTCAGTTTGTGTCTAAAGAAAAGAGAGAGAAAGAGAGAGAGACAGATAGCCCCTAAAGGAAATACACACATTTACAATTCCAATGGAATGCCATTCAATTTTTATATTGTCTAATGTTGGGCTTTAGGCCTACTTGTCCGTATGATTGGATAACTTGAAGAAATGACTCGAGTCACTTGGTTAATATGATCACTTTAATCATCAACTTTCACTGTACAGTACGCAGTTTCATTTGAATCCTACTATTGACAATTAGATAATTCAAATAATTTTAAAGTTTTAAAGTATTAATTTTGGGCGATTATCAAAAAGGTTTCCGACCCCTGCACTATAGTCCTTTAAGTGAGATCGTTAAATAAACAGATGTAGCCTTGGTACATTCAATTAGGTTCTTTTTACACTACATAGAAAATATAATAGCCATAATAATTCCAAAAAGCCCTAAATTAATATTCTTTCATCACATATTCAACTAGGTAACAGCGTCCATTTTTCTCTGCCCCCCCCCTGGCACGGATGTGCCAGTGCAAGCAGCAAGGTGCCAAAAATAAATAAATAAAGGTGCGGACGACAAGGCGAAGACAACCACTGTTCGTCGTTCAATAAATTGTCGCCGCGCTTTTAACGGGGGCACCGGGATCGAGTCTGGCGTGAAACCCGTGACACGATACCGAGACACGGATATCTATGACACGCGATCACAAGTGAATCGAACGGGAGAGGAGGGGGGGAGGGGGAGGGGGAGGAGGAAGGTAGCTTAATGTTGCACAACGCTGTACTATAACAAGAGAGGAGCTGAGGATGGAAGTTTAGTGATAGGAAGGAGTGAGATCTAGGAGCTGGTCTACCAGTGGTATTCGCTCTCAGCTATATATACATGGAGCGATCAATCACTTGAAAGCAGTGGGTCGGCAACCTTTTGATAATAATGTGCTAAAGTACGATTTCTAATTCTTTCAGCGTGCCAAAAGTTTTTCGTCAACCTGCTTTTTCGTATTAAAAAAAATGAATTGCCTTTTTCGGGTCTTCTGCGTGCCACTTAAAATTGTTTTGCGCGCCAATTCTAGCATGCTCTTCGTAGATTGCCGATCCCTAACTTAAAGCACGAAAAAGTCGGGAAAATGCAAATTTTTATATATAGATAAAAGGTGCTTATGCTAATGGCCGTAATGTTTAGACAGTGACATACAAAAAAATTAAACACCTACATTGATGCGTTTCATTTTGCAAGGGAAAGTTAGTCTTTGTATCCGTGTTTGGATGTTTAAGTTTGTGAGTTACTTGGTGTCTGAAGAAAATCAACCGGTTCATGGTTATAGATTGTTTATTTAGAGGCAAAAGGAATTATTTATGGCCATGTTAACAGAGAGATTAATGAGCCCAAGTTAAAAGGTCGTACCTCAAAACTGATGTTTTTAAAATCGCAATTAAAGGGTCAAAATGCAATGAAATAGTTAAAACTTGGACTTAGTTCACACCAAACATGGACAATGAGATAGCATGAGATAGAATTTTGACCTAGGTTGATTAAAATATGCCTCAAAACAATTATTTTGATGAGAATGTTGCTTTTTTTGCCGGTGATTCTAAGTGACTCATTACATGCAATTTTTCCAGACTTTATTTCAATAACCTAGGAGCTTTATATGTATCTCATTTGGTGAATACAAGAAGCCCTTAAATAATTATTTGCCACAAAGTTTGCTCAAATTGATGCAGGGATAATTTTTCTACAAGGGTTTAAAAAATATAGTGTTGCTTAGGACAATTGTTGTCATTTCAAGTGAGTGGAGTTTATGCTCCTAAACCCCCTCTTTTGCAACTCCTATGCTTGTAATATTCTTGAATATCATAAATATAGGCTATGGAGATATGTGTGTTAAATTCTTGAAGAAATCCATCAAGAATTAGTATGTTTTTTTCTGAAGTCAATTTTTTGTTGTCATTTGTCTTAAGTGACACCAAGACGTCTATAGCAGCCATTTCTTTTGTTTCGCGTTTTTCGTCACTGTGTCTTTTCCAGTGTATAACTTGTCTTCCCACTATTCAAATCATACGTAGGAAGGTTCTGACAATACTTAAGTGCATTTTTACACCTCTCTGTGAATATGAATTTTTTTCCCTTGAAAGAGCACCTTTTGACTTGGGCTCAAATAAGAACCCATCTACATAGAAGATTGTTTAAATAAAATCAACTTAAAATCAACCATAGAAAACTACATAAGAAATAGATCGTTGACCAACAAGAAAGCATTATTCAATAGCGGAATTGAATAATACCACATAAAGCAAACATTTTTATAAAACTAAAAGTATATTCAAGTAAACATTTATTTAAAGATTAAGTCACGAGAACAAGCAGTATGTCACTTACTCAAGTAAAAAAATAAATAAACTCTCTAATTCAGAGCTTTGAAAGAGCTACTGCAAGCTCTTCTTTCCTCCCTGTGGTGTGGACTCGTTCAATCCGATACAAGACATATGGATCCGGAAGGCGAGGTTGGGAAAAGGAGGTTGTCGTGGGGGTCGGTTAAATGAAGGACCCAGACGAAATTCATCAATCTACGAAATTTAAATGAAAAGAAAAAGGTTGTCTTTTTTTCTAGAAGTTTAGTTTGAACGATTTTTTTTTGCTGCCCTCAATTTCTCTCAAAGAGTCTGATTGATAAGTGCCTGTCGAGGAGTTTTAGAATCTTCCATTTTATTCTAGGTGAAAGTTTTGAATTGTATTGTTTTATTATTAGAGAAGTTAAAAAAACAACACGTTTATTATATACCAGCTGGTTTAGATTAACCATTAGGCGAAAAAAAACAAAGGTGATTAGTGCACAGTGGTAGTGCGTTGCCGTACCGAAGCCTCCGGAGTTCGAATCCTGGTGAAGGCTGCTAGTATTTTGTCCCTGGCTCTGGATGGTGTCTCCATGAACATCCAGGTCAGATGGGTACCTGACATTAGTTTGGGGAAAGGTAAGAATCTACTGACCATTGTCCTGAAGACACATTTCACTTTTTTAAATGCTGATACTCTTCGCTATAGATTTAATTCGTTAAAAATATATACTTTACTTTTTTAAGGACCTCAAGTCAAATAGAGGGCCCAAGAAAACGAAGTATTTAAATATATATGTATATAAATATATATATATTGCGTCCTACGCTTAGCCATGGTCTTAATTTTAGTCTTGCATTTTTATTTTATAATTGCTTTCTTTTTTAAATGACGAGCAGCATTTTTTGTTTGATAAGTTTGGCTAACCCATTCCGTTCGCAAATATGACTTGGAATTAGGAAAACAACACATTATGCCTTATATTAAATGGGAAAGAAAAAGAACAATTTCCAAAGATCTCTACATAAAATGTCATGTAATAAGACAAATTGCATGATAAATGAAAGACGTAAGACATGGTTAGACGTTAACGTCCAGGTGGTTTGGATTAAGATAATTTGTCTCACATCTCGTACATGGACATTTGTATTTACGCATAACCCGAAACAAATTGGCATATCTTGAGGGAAGTCCATGCAAATCGTATCGTATCTGTTACATACGCTCCTTCTATACAGAAGAGTATTGTGTCTTGCGCTTATCCCTGGTTTGATTGCAGTCGTGTATTTTGATTGCTGTTTTAAATGATGTTATGTTACTGGTTTTCCTTGTTTGTTTCACGCAACCCATTCCATGTCCAAATGCCACTAAAACCTTTGACAACATTGTAAAAAAACAAAAACAATCTTTACGCGTATTCTACTAATTATACTATGAAGTAAAAATGTATAAGAGATATGTAATAAATACTGATAAGTAAAATCATGGGAAATGGCTTCGAGGGTTAACAGCGTGAAGAACAAACGGTTTGAGGTAGGAACCACAATCCGCTTATATATTTTGGCAAACGAGACTAATGAACTGATTTGAAAATGTAATGCCCATGCTCTCCCCCGCCCCCATCCCAAATATGATTAATCTTTCGATTTTCTTATGGGATTATAGTTTTCGGGTCTATATGCACATCTAATCTTTTTTTTAAAATTATTATAAATATTTTATTTGTAGTTTGTAGACAGATCGCTTAATTTAGCATGACGTCAAGGCAATGCGTTTTTTTTGGTCTCAAATATTATTATTAATTTCATGCTGGGTTTTATCTCCCTCTTTCTAATCTCTGCTGTCAATTGGAGGCGCTGGATCTGGAGTAACACAAAGAATATGTGTCGGATAGATTGACAGATTGGAGAAAGAGAGACAGAAGGTATCAAAAAAGAAAAAGGGGAGAGTTAGAAAGAGAAAGATATAAAGAGAAATTGTTTAGAGAGAGAGAGAGAGAGTGAGATTGAAAGAGAGAGAGAGAGAGAGAGAAAGAGATAGTGTTGAGAGCGAGAGAGAGAAAGAGAGATTCAGCGAGAACAAAGAGTTACGGAGAGAGAAAGATAAATGATTTTAGAATTGGTGGGCAGGAGGATTACGAAAAAAAGGATAAAAATGTAGAAAGAAAAGGCTAGAGTGAGAGACATGGAGAGGGAGGGAGAGAGGGAGAGATGTAGAGAAATATACAGAGAGGACAGAGAGAGAGAGGAGGAGGAAATGGAGATTTCACTTGCAGATTCATATCAAGTCACGCAATGATGAAAGTAGTGCTAGCGGATTAATTTGGCCGGCGTGTGCACAGCTGTCAGATCATATAACAAGTTCGCCACCGATGCAATGAGAAAAAATAAAAAAAATCCTCCCTCTCAAAGCTCCCCCCCCCCACCCACCACATACACACCATTCCAATGACTTTCCAATGAATTAAATTAACATTTATCTTTCTGAAAAGATTAAATCAAATCGAACAACTAATGAAGTTCTTAAACATATGAAATCTGCTTTATAAACACATAGTTCATTGAGAGAAATATCGAACGGTAGGCCAATGTTATATCGATGTGGGCCACGGCACCGCGTTCGGCTGGCGTGCCGAAGGTCCCGGGCTCGAATCCTGATGAAGGCTAGGATTTGTTCCCGGGTACCCCCTGAGTCATCCCAGCTCTGATGGGTACCTTGACTTTAGTTGGGGTAAAGTGAAGGTGGCTGGGCATAACTAAGCGAACAGAAACTGGTGAACGCTGCGTCACAGGGCTATGGATCGATTCTGTCCGAAGGGATTACCTTCTTCAGTGTAATATGGCGGTAAGTACTTTGAAAAGAAAAGCACAACCAAGATGTAAACGTTGACCGTGATAAAAATTTACCCGACTGAACAATTTACCTGAATGAACAATTAACCTGATTGAACAATTAACCTGATTGAAAAATTTACCCGATTGAACAATTGACATGACTGAACAATTTACCTGATTGAACAATTTATTTGATTGAACAATTTACTTGATTAAACAATTTACTTGACTGAACAATTTATTTGATTGAACAATTTACCTGATTGAACAATTTATTTGATTGAACAATTTACTTGATTAAACAATTTACTTGACTGAACAATTTATTTGATTGAACAATTTACTTGATTAAACAATTTACTTGACTGAACAATTTATTTGATTAAACAATTTACTTGACTGAACAATTTATTTAATTGAACAATTTATTTAATTGAACAATTTACTTGACTGAACAATTTATTTGATTAAACAATTTATTTGATTGAACAATTTACTTGATTGAACAATTTATTTGATTAAACAATTTATTTGATTGAACAATTTACTTTATCAGGTTTTTCTTTTAAAAGGAAAATTGTTTAATCAGGTAAATTGTTCAATCAAATAAATTGTTCAATCGCTAAAGAAATAATGTGATTTAAAAGGTACCCGATTTCCAAACTAAGTTGATTGAAAAATTATCTTGTTAGTAAGTATCTCGGAAATTTAACCATTTACCTCATTAAAAAAATCTCGATTGAATTTTTTTGTCCCTGAAAGAATTTTGAATGATTTTGTTTTTGTACCATTGTGAAAAAACTTTTGTTGCAGTTTCAGAAATGAGAAAAAAAAATGTAATGATCAAACAGATATCTCTCTATAAAACACTAAGCACAACTGCATTTAATGGTCTGGTCTGGTAATAGGTTTTACAGTCTCTCTATCTATGTATCTATCTATTAAACTATAGGTTTTTCTGTATTTCTGTCTATATATATATATATCAGTCTGTCTGTCTGTAGATCCGTTTACCTAACTGTCTATCTGTCTATTTATCTATCTGATTGTCAGTCTATCTATCTCTGTGCATCATTATATCTAGCTATCTATTTATCTAATTGTCTGACATTTTTGTGTCTGTCTATCTATTTCACTATCTAATCATCTATATATCTATATATCCATTCATATATCTGTCTGCCCATCCAATAATCCTTCCTTCAATCTGTTGTCTAATATTCTCTCATTCTCATTCTCTCTATATATATCTATCTATCTGTTCTGTCTATCTCTATCTATCTATCTATCTATCTATCTATCTATCTATCTATCTCTCTCTCTCTCTCTATATATATATATATATATATATATATACATATATATATATATATATATATATTATTTCCGTCTAAAATATATTGTGTTTTACTGAAAACATTTAAGGAAAGCTTTAAGTCCTAAAATTCTTTACAATCCTTGTATAAAAAAGATAATCTTAAAAGACATTTTTAAAAAGTAGAAAAAAATAATAAAGCTATTAGTGGGGAATCAAATTCAGATCGCCCACACGGCAGTCGAAGACGAAAAAGTAAGATGTGAGACAAAAAGGTCACGTGTCTTTAAATTTTAAATTAACCAATGGGGATCGGATACCACACAAACGGTTACTTTATATGTAGGCATATATATATATCCTATATTTATTATTTAAGGACAGTTTAAATACAAAAAACTGTATTCGATTGTTCTATCAAACTAAAAATATACATAAAAACTAAACGCTTTTTATTGAAAGCCGTATGTCAATTAAAATTAAATTGGTGTATCGATACTAATTAATGGTACGGTAAAACGTAAAAAAAATTTAAAAAAAAATATAAAATCTCCCAACGGAATTAAAGTCTGAATCGATACTCTTGAAATGTCAAAAAACCAACACCATCTTGTTGAGTACGTGTGTGTGTGTGTGTATTTCTGTGTTTGTGTGTGTGTTAGTGTGTGTGTGTGTTAGTGTGTGTGTCTGTGTGTGTGTCTGTGTGTGTGTCTATGTCTTATGTGTGTGTGTGCGCGTGCTTTGTTGTCAGAATCAACTCTCTAGCCTCCGGCCTCTTATCCTTGATATTTTAGTAGTCCATTAATTACAGTGATGTAAGAGCTGAACGTGCTTTGAGAAAGAAGCGATAACAAACATAGATTTTTTTGGGGGAAAATAACACTAAAAAAACAAACAATCAATACATGTGTTGTCAGATTTGAAAACTAATGATCAAGATAAAACCATCAAAACCCTATTCTTCTCTTTTTGATAATTGATTTTAGTTTATTTATTTATTTTTACATTTGCAAACAGGATGACAATTAGTAAACATGATCATATTTTTCTTAATTTCTGACAGGGACCTGTCATAATATATCATTCCAATGATCTCTGTTTGCTCTTCCAGCACTGCTAGAGCAATAACTGCTCACGTCAACTGTCTGCATCGTAATCTAATCTTGTTTAGAGACCACGTTGTACTATTGCGGCTTACTAGAAAGATAGTGTGGACATCACAATACAAAAAAATAAACTTTCTTAGTCTTGCTAAAGATAACGCATTCTCGGCAGACCAATTGGACATGTAATGACTGTGAAGCGGCGTCCACCCAATTTCCGTAGACATTTGTATACTAGAGGATTGTGTGGCCAGAAAATTGCACGGCCGCATTTTTTTTTGCTCCCAGGAACAAACCTGCAGGTGCGGGAACAAACTGCAGCCTTTACCAGGATTCGAACCCTTCATTCGACACGCTAGAAATCTCGCTACCGCTAGGCCGACGTGCTTCATCATGCAGTCTATCGAATAACTAATTTATCACACGTTTATTTCAATAGAAACGGGAAATGTTTATCCCAAACTTGACTTAAGTCTAATGTCTAACATAATAAACTTAGTTTTAGCATCAAAGTCATGCTCACCATTATGGCTCCCAATGCAAATTAAAATATAATGTTTTATCTGTTTATTAAAATTTCGGCTAATACCTGGGAACGAAAAGTCCTTAGAAATATTTTGGAATAAACAAAAGATGATAATGTATGGGCGATGCGTACCAATAGGGACTTCTATGAACTATATGAAGATCCTACAATAGTAGCTGAGATAAAAAAAAGGGCAGACTACGCTGGACAGGCAATCTGGAACGAATGCCAAACAGCAGATGAGCAAAAGTAACACACAGAGATCGGGGTTAGGCCTGGAGAATGAAAACAACAATTAGGTCTGAGTAGAAGAAGGTGTTGAGGCAGACCAGAGCCCTCCATTGGCTGTAGCGCCATAGATGATGATATGGTTTTGGCTCTGGTGTAGTTAAAGTAAAATAGTCTATATTGATAACTACCCTATTATAGTTCATTGATCCGTGCAATAGTTTTCAAATACAGAGGAGCATATTTTTATCTTTTTTTTTTTAAATTGAGTTCCAATTGATTGTCTCGCGACTTGAAGAAACATAAAAAATTTGCAAAAAAACACAAGCAAAACAAAAACAATGCGATACCATTTAACTTGCGAGAAAAGATCGAACAGAAACAATATTTCCTTTTTTTTAAGCAATCGAATCCATTTCCTCTATTTCGTTCAAGAATTTAACCATCAATAACAACAACAAAAGTTTAAAGAAAATAAAATAATCGAATCTACCCAAACGGTGTTGAAGTAAGCCGACATTCGATACGGGATTGAAAGCCTTGGAGAAAAAAAAACTACTAGGCTCCAGGAATCGATCCTTCCTGCAGACTATACTGAGAATTTTCATTGCCAACCGGTTTTGAATTTTGACGAGACCTGTGATAAATTAAAAGTAGCTTCAGTTTGGTATATCGAAGACTTCTATCCTATGAAAACATTTTGAGGTAAAGGCCGAGCGAAACTTTTTTTTATTATATTTCGGCTGAAAACGAAACCATACCGAAAGTTATAAATTGGCCTTTGGCCGAAACCGAAGCCGATACACAAAGTTTCACGGCACCTTCGACCGAAACCGAAATATAAATCGAAATGGACAAAGAAAAGATTTTAAAAGACTGCACATTTTAGTGTAGTATATTAAATATATTATGGGTACTCTATTTAATTAAACCATAGAACATATAATATACAGTTAATTTGTATATACATTTATTATGTATCATTTTATTCATAATTATCAATAAGCAACAGATGCAGCACAAACGTTGTGGTCTGAATTTTAAAAAGTTAAAATGGATATTCGGCTGATGACCGAAAGTCAATATCAGATTCGGCCGGAACAGAAAACTAACACTTTGGTTTCGGTTGAAACCAAAACTACACCTAAAGAGGCCATTAGCCTACTTTCGGCCCCGAAACCGAATTTCGGTCGGCCTCTACTGCTATCCTATAAAATTTCTTTTTCGTCTTGCATACTGTGCAGAAATAAATGTTATCTCTGAGAATTTTGTGTTATAAGGGGGCTCAGTGTTGTAGCGAACGTCCCGAGTTTGAATCTCGCTAAAGACTTAGATTTTTACTCGGGAAAAAATATATATTAAAAGATATATAAATATATATATATTAGTAGATATAAATATAGATATAAATCTAAATATAGCTCAAGAAATTGATAGTTATAAGTATAGAGGTTGTGTGCGTATATATAGAGAGAGATAGCTAGACAGAAAGATAGATAGATTGCTAGAAAGATATATAAATACATGGCTAGAAGGATATATATTATCTAAAAAGCTAGAAAGATATAAATATAATACGAAAAGAAAGAGAGAGATCGAAAGAAAGATAGAAAGATAGAAAGATAGAAAGATAGAAAGATAGAAAGATAGAAAGATAGAAAGATAGAAAGATAGATAGAAAGATAGAAAGATAGAAAGATAGAAAGATAGAAAGATAGAAAGATAGAAAGATAGAAAGATAGAAAGATAGATAGAAAGATAGAAAGATAGAAAGATAGAAAAAAAGAAAGATAGAAAGATAGAAGGATAGAAAGATACAAAGATACAAAGATGCAAAGATACAAAGATACAAAGAAACAAAGATAAAAGGATAGATTGAAAAAAAGAAAGATATATGTAATGTTTTATTCAACATTCAAGAATGTATGTTAAAAATAGATTTGACTCACACGCAGTGATATCGAACGAACAATACACACAGTAATGATACAGACTTGGTGTCAATACAGACACCGACGAATCGTCGGATATCGAAACCAGAGACGGAAATATACACCACGCAATGTAAACATAGACATGTCGGTCTATACCAAAATATCTGTAGCGTGGATGATGGCACAAGACAACACATACATTCCCTCCCCCCCCCCCCAGGAGTAAACACAATCAAACACACACACACACACATTATGAGAAGAGATAACAAACATGCTGAGGTAGAACAACAAAATAATCTAACTACAAAAGTCTGGGTGTCTTATAAGACATTCCTCTCTAAACGGGTTCTTATGGATAGAAGATTGATTATTATGTCCGTTGCCCGAAACTTCCTGCATGGGAGGGGGGTAGTAGGGAAAGATTGAGGGATGGGGGCAGGATTAGATCCCGGGGTCGTCTTGTTGAGTGACTCCAGACTACTTACTCGCTGGTACCGGAATTTATTAAATTAATTAACAACAATAATCGAAGAAGAAACAAAAAACGTTCTCATAGATTGTGGCATAAAAAAATTAAAAGTTAATCTTTTTTTTTTTTTTTTAGACCTTAGCAATTTAGCATAAAGAAACTAAACTCAAACGTTTTCTGCGCTCACAGATGACAACTGCAATTATTTTTTTGTGTGTAATTGATGCCAAGTCACCCATCTGAGTTGGCTCAGAGTTGGCTCGATACTTCTTAGAACTGGAAAAAAAATCATAATGTAAATCACTAAAACTAACATAAAGCTATGTTATTCTTATATTCTTTTAAGCCAGTACTTGGACTATGGTTTTCCATAGGATGCGTAACACATTTCGTCATCGTTTATTTGATGAATTCGATACTGCCTGACGGGGGCGAACATTCTGACAAAAATTATTCACATCATTAACACTACGAATTCCAAAAAAACTGCAGTTACTGTAGAAACTATCTGAAGGCCACAGTTAAAGGCTTGGTGGCGGGCCATGTTGTAGCCAACGGACCGCCTGTTGCGCCCCCCCCCCCTACTTGCTATAATCAAATGCATGAAAGATAAGCCAAAATATTTTGTATGCTCTACCTAGCTTTTTCTTTTTAAGTCATGTTCCCTTGCCTGGCATGTTTCCTCAAAACGCCTCTGTGCTTGTCAAAATGGTTTAGTTTGTTATAGCATTTATAAACACAACAATGTTATGCAATAAGTTTTGTCAAGCTACAAAACTTAAAAAACTTTCATGTCTTGTCCAGTTACAAAACTTTAAAACTTTCATGTCTTGTCCAGTTACAAAACTTTAAAACTTTCATGTCTTGTCCAGTTACAAAACTTAAAAAACGTTCATGTCTTGTCCAATTACAAAACTTTAAAACTTTCATGTCTAGTCCAGTTACAAAACTTTAAAACTTTCATGTCTTGTCCAGTTACAAAACTTTAAAACTTTCATGTCTTGTCCAGTTACAAAACTTAAAAAACTTTCATGTCTTGTCCAATTACAAAACTTTAAAACTTTCATGTCTTGTCCAGTTACAAAACTTTAAAACTTTCATGTCTTGTCCAGTTACAAAACTTAAAAAACTTTCATGTCTTGTCCAATTACAAAACTTTAAAACTTTCATGTCTTGTCCAGTTACAAAACTTTAAAACTTTCATGTCTTGTCCAGTTACAAAACTTAAAAAACTTTCATGTCTTGTCCAATTACAAAACTTTAAAACTTTCATGTCTTGTCCAGTTACAAAACTTAAAAAACTTTCATGTCTTGTCCAGTTACAAAACTTAAAAAACTTTCACGTTTTGTCCTAAAAAACTTTAAAACATTCATGTAATTTATGTTTTATTATATAAATGCCAAAACGATAACACACTTGTTTTCTAACTTAAAGGCCTTGAACTTCATTCTGGCTTCAAATTTTGTTTTGTATTAAGACGATGGAGTTAAAAGGATAAAATCCGGCTAAAGGAATCGAGTGGGCAAAAGAGTTTTTTATAAATAAATTCTTGAGCATCTAAAAAAAAATTATCTTAAATTTATTTCATTAGGAGACATTTTGAGAGTCGTAATGAACTTGTGGCACGCAACCCGCTGTCTTGTAGGAGGCAAAAAAATGTTCCACCAACATGTTCTAGATGTAATCAGAGAAATGTTTCATGGCTGTTCGTGTCGAACTGTATTCTCGGAGGAAATGATATTTTTATTTTGGATTGTGTTTTTGCAACTTTTCAGAAAATTATACCTTACTTGCAACTTTCGGAAGGAATTTTTTTCTAGCTTGTATTTTACAGACCGTCAGAATAGCTTACACACACACACACACACACACATATATATATATATATATATATATATATATATATATATATATATATGTATATATATATATGTATATATATATATATGTATATATATATCATCATCATAATCAATCCCATGACCGTTGTGGTCGTTGGGGGGGGGGGGGGGAGCGAATGTACACCTTAGCAGTCAACTTTCTCCACTTTTGCCTATCTTGAGCAGTTGTCAATAGTTGAGTCAACTGCAGCCCTGTCCAATACTTTACATTGTCGAACCATCTCCGCTGACGGCCTCTCCCACGCCCACCTTCCACCGTGCCCTGGAGGATTGTTTTTGACAGGCTATTGTGCCGCAACACATGACCGAATTATGTCAGTTTGCGCCGTTTGATTGTTGCCATAATTTTTTTTCTTGAGGGCCTGCAATTAAGGTTATTCTGTCCCACACATACGCATTAGTCATGTGTTCTACGTAGGAGATTCGAAGTATTTTTCTCATGCATTGATTTTCGAAAGCCTGCAAATTGTTTTCAGTTGCTGATAGCAGTGACCAGGTCTCACATCTATACAGAACATATATATATATATATATATATATATTGGGGGTGGTTTTGCGATTTTTCTGGTGGAAATTCTCTCACTTTTTTACCCAAAGTCTGGCGGCATGCCCCTGGGTGGCTAGACTCGGACTGGATCTTCATGTGCCCCCCCCCCCCCCGATCAATTAGTTATGCCCTGAGCTCTAGTTTGACCACCCTTTGTTCAAGTCCGAGGCACCAAGACAGGAATCTCTATCAACGGGAAATTCTAGTCTGGACTCTAAAGGCGGCTGGCTCGTCCGGAAGACACTGATACAAAATTCTCACAGCACAGGACGGTACATATTTCAGCTGCTTTGAGGCAACCTTAAAGAATAATAATGTAAAAAAATTTCTAGGTATTGATTTGTAGTAAGTAAAGTATCCTTCCGACCAAAAAAATCACAGGGCTGGTGAAGCATCGTTCACCAGTTTCTGTTTTCTGTGTTTACGGCATACTAGGCGATGTGTGGCCAGCACAATGCCCAGCTGCCTTTACTTTACCTCTTATGGCAGGTATCCATAATAGTTAGGTAGACTCAGGGACACCCTCGAGTCACGGGAAAAAAATCCTAACCTCCACCAGGTTTCGAACCCAGACCCTTCGGATCGCCGTGCCCCAAACTTCATTTAGTTTGCAGTAATTGTATGAATGCTACAGATTTAGCTATTTAGCGAAGCTGTAAAAGAGAAGTCATTTTTACAACGCTAACAAAATTGTTTCTCAGAAAAAAATGTTAGTTACTCCGAGCTTGTTGTTGTTTGAAGAAATTCTACAGTGAATGAGCTAAACAAATAATGCACATTGACGGTCGCTTGACGATTCATGTGTAACACGGGATCAATATGTACACCATTCCATCGCTTGAGTTTGTGGTGTTATAGCTAGCTAGAGTGAGTAGCATCGCAAATGCAGGCCCAGCCATTAAATTTACAGCATTGCGGAAATGCGAATGGCGTACAACAGTGAATAATGGATGTGTTCAAACCGGCAATAAAAGAACATTTTCTCTTTTATTTGTGTGCGTCAATTAAAAGATTTAACGATTAACACTTCCCCAGGGGTGATAATCGATAGTATGACTATACCAAACAAATAAATAAACCAGAACTAAGCGCATCCGGAAATGCCTCTCGTGTCTAAAAATTACGTCCGACAGACGTTAATTGTTGAAATAACTGGAATTCACCATTGTGATCATTATAATATCTTACACGATTTAATGTGGAATTCAAGGAAAATACTTAGGCGTAATAATAAATAGTAAATTATCTTGGAATCCACATATTGATAAAGTAAATAAAATATTTAACAAAAACATAAGGATTCATTTCAAGGAAGTTGTGCAAATGTAATAAGAACATAAAACTGAAATGTTATCTCACATTAGTTAGGCCTATACATCTTCTGCATGAAAGAAAATATAAAATCGTTATAACAAATTCCGAAAAGAGCTGCAAGGTTCAATACTAGCGAATATTCACAACTGACAGGAGTAACACCAATAGTTAAATCTATTTAAATCTAGAAACACTAGAGGACAGAAAGGCAAAAAGTAAAGTAGTAATAATACATAAAGCATTAAATTCTAAAATCAAAATACAACCCAATACCAATCTGTTGAAATGCTAAGAAAAACATAAGGGACAAAAACATTTTTCTCTTATCTCTTATGCGAGAACAAATGTAAATAAGTCTTAGTATTCTTTCTTTCCGAGTGGCATCCACGCATGAAGTAGGTTGCCTGAACAAACCGGATAAACCAGTAACTTAAAATCATTTAAAACACTAATAAAAATGGAAACAAAAAATATAAGAAAGAGATGCATTGATTGGCGTCCATGAAAACGAACTCAACAAAATAGTTGTGGATATTTCTTGATTGAATGCTAACAATATAAATATCAATTGAGTAAATGTTGTATTATATGGATTATACACTTATACGTGCATTTTAGTTAGTTCATCACTCGGGTTATACTCATCACTTAATAAATGAAAATGTCATAAAAGCGAAATAATAATTTGATAGGTTTCAGTCGCTCACTAATGTAGGGGCTTTTAATTTAATTTTATGTATGTCAGTGTCAAATCCGCCATCTTACTACAGTAAAAATGATCTATAAATAAGAGTCTGCATTTTCCCTGACATATATAAGTGATTGAGCACAACATGAATATATATAGCTCAGTTGAGGTAACAATGATTGTATAAAATTAGCTTGCTTACGGATATTCATGTAGGAAGCATTCTACCGTTTCTTGTTGCCTTGGGGAGGAGATTCTCTCGTTAAGTGGAGGTGTTAAGCTCATCATGCTTTATGGTGTCAGATTAAGTTTTAAAAACCTTATTAGAATCGCTTGGCAGAAGCTGGCTTGTAACACGTATAAGACCATTGTCACTTTAGTATGAAGTGGCTTTCACTAATGCATCATTTACAAGGGTCCAGAACGTGGGGGGGGGGTGTTATGTGGCGGTTTAGATTTTCTGTCCCAGTCTAGAGTAAACCAAATCTTTGATGGACGTATTTGGATCTTTCTCAATTTGATACTTTACCCATCGTCTTCCCACCGTTGTTATGTAATACATAATGGATATATACACATAGACAGAAGAATGCCAGTCATTATAAACTTCCGGTTCTATTTCCTTAAAGCCGTGGAGAGAGGGATTTCACACACAGCTACACAATTCACACAACTCAAAAATCTAAAAAACATCTACGAGAAATCTTTTGTCTCCGCAACACCGGAAGTCCATACACCATACAACATCTTTGACATCTTTGACATTAGACACTCTGAGATAAGTGTGTATGTGTCTGCGTGTGTGCGTGTGTGTGTTTGTGTGTTTGTGTGTGTAGTTTTCTTTTACTGGAATCATGAGCTAGAATTCGATGCGCTTCTTAAGTCCCCTGAATGGTCAGGATTTATTGTGGAAAGTTCAAACAACCTGATAGAAAAGATAACAAGCTGTAAATTTAACTAACGTGAATGTATTCATTTTTTACATTTTTTTTTTCTTATAAAAAAAAAGTTTAATATAGACTATATAAATATCTTGAAAGAACAAGAAGAATTATTTTTTTACAAAAAGATAACCGTGGAAGAATAAACATATAAGTAGGCTACTCTTTCTTCACGAATAATATTCGGGCATGGAATGGGTTTCACAGAACAAACCAGGAAAACTAGTAACCTAACATCATTTAAAATGCACATAAAAATGCCAGACTAATATCGGACCACGGATGAGCGTAGGACGCAATAATTTTTTTTATACAGGAACCTCCGTAATATTATAAAAGATTAGCTTAGATGACTAAAGATTAATGAAATATTTTCAGAGATTAAAGCATTGTCAGATATGGACACTGTAACGACCTATAACACCTAGGATAAAATTCAAAGTTCTGACTATGCTCAATAAAAGCCTTCTGGTCAAAATGTCGACAGTACATCAGATCCATAGTAGAGCTACACACATCATAGAAAACAGGACTGCGCTAAAAAAAATTCATCAACAACTCAAGGTACCAAAAGAAGAAAGACGAAAAAAAATGCAGCTCGCTCCTACAGCGTCGTGGCACCTCTATGGTGGAATGAACTTCCGAACACAATTAAACAAGCTGACAATATTGACATTTTAATTTTAGAAATAAAATTTAAAAGACACTTATTCGATACATTTTAATAACATGAAGAAAATGTAAAGGGCATTCGAAGACTAATTGTTTTGAAAAACGCTTTATGAAATTGTATGTAATTTGTAATTTGTAATTTGTGTGCAAAGATTGATTGGAAAGATTGAGTGTGGTTCTTGCGCGTAGATTGTAACCAGAAAGTGACTGTATGACGTTTTTGTAGTTGACAAATAAAACAAAACAAGAGTACTTGAATATTCAGTTGATCTGTGATAGTCCTTACGGACAGAATGTGATAACAGTTGATCTGTGATAGTCCTTACGAACAGAATGTGATAACAGTTGATCTGTGATAGTCCTTACGGACAGAATGTGATAACAGTTGATCTGTGATAGTCCTTACGGACAGAATGTGATAACAGTTGAGCTGAGGAGACTTGAGATGGTTGACTTTGTGTGAAAGGAGACTTGTCTTTTTGCTGTACTTTAAATGGTCCACACTTATGTGAAATACAAACCACTTGATTGCCTCAAGATTTAGCGTGGCTTATTATGTGTATTGAAGTATCAAGTTCATACAGTATTGAAGTTATTCACGCAGTAATAATATTATATCCATGTTACCTAGTGTTACAGACAATTGTTGTGAATTATTCTCTTAATAGATAACGCAAAAAACAAAAATGAGAAAAAAAAACAAGCTTTTACAAGCGTTGATAATGAAAGTCATTTAAAATCGAAACAATTCATGACTTAAGTTAACCAATCATCATTAACTGTCCTTCTTAGTTATGAAACTTAGATCGTACATCATTACGTTGAAATACACTGGCGAACGAAGATATCACAGACCAGGAGATTAAGAAAAAAAAAACACAACCTCACCAATTTTAAAGATATCCCACAATGCAATACAGAAAGTGTAATCTAAAAATAGAACATCAGACTTGGGGGAGAAATCACACTTTACTCAACGGGGAGCGATTTTTTGGAGGGCAAGTGCCATTTGGAGTTGGCAAGTGGCAATAACTCTTCTCTGCCAATGATCTGTGCTGGATCTGAATGGGTTGTCTTCAATGCTTACAGCAGATCGTATTGGAAACGTTTCAAGAGCTTTTCAGAATCCAGACTTGACATTGTTTGCTATGTATTCTAATTTCAAATACACTGCAATAGTGATGTGTGTATAGATAGAGATCTAGAGTTTATCTTATCTTATAAACTACAGACGCTCATTCTTTTCGGGTTATAAATGGGGTTAAGTAACTTTTTTTCGTGGTTTGTTCAGGTACCCATTTCAAGCCCGGATGTCGCTTAGGAAGAAAGAGTACCTTTAAGCATTTCATCTCCCATAAGTAATAAGGAAAGTGTCTTTGTTGCTATATTTATAAATACTATAATTTTAATGTTCTTATCTATAGAGATATTTCAATTAAACACTACAATATTGATGTGTTTAAGTATGGAAATTTAGATATTTTATACTAAAAACAACAAATTTTATGTGTTTTTAGATGTAGATAGTAAATAAAAGTGCCGGTGAGTCAGCGCACTAGTTTCTGTGGCCACCGCATACTAGAGGATTGTGTAGACAGCACAATGACCAGCCGCCTTTATTTTACCCCAACTACTATCAGATCTCCATCAGAGCTGGGTACACTCAGCTACACCATCCAGGCCCGGATAATTTATTTGCATTTACCAGGATTCGATCCCAGAACTTTTGGTACGCCAGCCGAACACGCTGCCGCTCGGCCACTGAGATTAAGTTTTAAACACTACAGTACTGATGTGATTTGAGTAGGACCTAAACATTTAGCTAAATATCATAGTAGGGAGTTCACATTACACAAGCTAAGGTGTCTACTTATAACATTCTAGTTACATTGAAAATTCATTATATTATATTGTTCCTCGATATAGTTAGATACAGTTTCGGTTGTAAAGCATAGCCTATGTAATTGTACACAAGCGAAGCGAGACGAATCTAATAATATACGAAATGACATTATATTGTTGTTTTGTATTGTTGGTATGACATCTAGACTTGGACTATAGGCCTGTTATTATCATATAGGGGCTTAAATACTTGTACATGGTTTGTTAACCCGTGTTTCCTTGGTCTTTAGCCATGACAATTTTTACAGATCATTTACTCCAATTAGTTTACGAATAACTTTGTCAATACATGTTGTTTTTCGTAGGACATACAACGAATTCACCACTATGTGTTATTAGCTACAAATATATAGTTGGAGTGGACGGCTACGTGTATGCTCATGTACTATAAGTCATAGTTACAAAAACTACCGGGCTACTAGTTTAGTTATATGGGGTAGGGGCCGACTGTCACGATTCTGGAATTAAATCGTAACCTTATTAGCACTCATGGATAGATCATAGCGCAGAAGTAGTGTAGAACTAGAAACATAGGTTAGCGTAGAGTTAGATTAGGGAGTAGAAAAGTAGCCTGACGCCATTACCTCTTTCCCTCTTCTCACGCAATAGGAACACCCCAACCACTCCTTCTTCACCTGTTCTTTAACTCTCCCTGCACTCTTCCATTCCCGTATTCAGAGTTTGCAACTTGACTCAGCCAATCTGGTATTACACTATTTGTATGTGTGATTGTATGTGTGTGTATTCTTTAATGTATGTATATATATATTATATTATGCTGTCAATTATGATTCATGTTGCATTTGGATAGTACTACTCATTTATTTTGCTAAACTCAGCATACACGTAGACACCCCCACCCACTGCTACACCTTTTTCATTATCTCCCCTCTTCGTCCCCTACTCAGCGCCCGTGGGCATAGCCCTTGATCCACTAGTCATAGTGACATCTGGAGCGAAGCGTCTCGCACATACAAACAGGTCCATCAAGGGAGATAAGTCATTATCTTATCCTTTGTATCTCCGTATACGTCTACACACCCCCCCCCTCCGCCCTGGGCCCCACCCCGCAAAGTCGGCGGTACTAATTGCTCGCCTACACCCACCCCTAATTTTCCCCCCAATAGTCAATCTTCTATGCAAGTATATTTCAAACCAGCCAACCAGAACATATGTAATTCTAAACTAATGTAGCTATCCAATCAAATTGCCCACTGATCACGTGACTAAAATCCAGGAAAGTGGGCTTAACTAGCTTCAGCGCACTTCGGCTCAAGTGCTTGGTGGAGAAGGTTGTTCGATTCTAGCCTCCACTTATTCAGTTGTTCCATAGGATATACCGCCTACATGTGTATAGATAGATATTGTGTCAGTCTAAGTATTTTCATGAACACAGCTACGGTTGCCTAATGTTTTGGATAACCTAGCAGTACCATGTGTTGAGTGTTAACTGAAGCCTGTGCAAATTCATATATGTATCTTGCCATTGAGTGAAGAAATGAAATGATAATAAACACCTGAACTTAACCAACGATTTATTTGCCTACTTAGACCTATCTGTGTGTCCGTCATAATATCTAACGAGCCAAGAGAGAAATAATAATTATTCCAGGGCGATTCCAGTCACGGTAATTCATACCCCACGACGACCTGCCACTACTACCCCACTCGCCTACGACTCCGCACCCCTCTCATCGCCCAACTTCTGCCAGGTTGATGTCCTAATCCTAAACACATCCTGACACCGACCAAATTTCGGTTTCGGTTACTCTTTTGGCGCCGAAAGTAGGCAAATGTCCTCTTTTGACGTAGTTTCGGTTTCGGCCCAAAACCAACTCTTTTGCTTTCGGTTCGCTTTTGGTTTCGGCCGAAACTGATATTGACTTTTGGTAATCAGCCGAATATCTATTTTAACTTTCAAAAAAAATTCAGACTGCAACGCTAGTGCTACATCTATTACTCTACTTATTGATAATTTCATTTCGTTAAACTGTTGCGAATTCATTTGTTTGAAGTAGAAAATTGAAGCTTACAATAAACGGATTATTGAATCACCACAAAGAATGTGGGAAAATGGACTGTGGAATTACTGTACAGTCTTTTAAAATCTTTTGTTTAATAATTTCTGTTTCGGTTTCGGTCGAAGGTGTAGTTAAACTTTCAGTTTCTGCTTCGGTTTCGAACGTAAGTCAATTTATAACTTTCGGTATGGTTTCGTTTTCGGCCGAAACCAAAAAAAATTGGTATCGGTCGGCCTTTAAAATGGGACACTGTGGCCTTGAACTCTCGAGTGTCGTACACGAAAGTCCCCTGTTTGAATTCTGGTGAAGACTAGGATAGTGTCCCGGAGTCTAAACCCAGCCCCGACGGGTCACCTAACATTAATTGGGGCAAAGTAAACCTGGCTGCCAATTGTGCTGGCCACCCAACCCTTTCGTTAGCTTGTGAACACTGCTTCACAGGCCTTATGTATTGCATCGATCTGACGGGGGATAGTTAAAAAATTTTTTTACTTGTTAAACTAGTGAAAATATTGTAAAAAAAAACAACAAAAAATATCAATAACAAAACACACGCGAATATGTACTACATAACAAAACACACGCTAACATGTACTATATAGTAAAACATACCAAACTGTAAGAGTACTATTCAGTACAGAGAAAAGAATGGATGTTTTTGTGGAGTTTCTACTAGAGAGAAAAACCCAAACTAAAGCATATACTTGGTATTGAAGCAACCCAATGGTGTACTTTAACGTATTCCTCTAGAGCCGATTAGAATCTTATCTTCAAATGTTAGCTACAGACGCTCTTGCTTTATAGAAGAAAAGGTTTTAATTCGTCCTTTTATCATAGCTTGGATTCCCAAGTCTTGCAGTTGATAACATGTTTTTAAATTTGTATTGAATTCAGGGATTCCTCGAATAAATTCAATTATTCAGACTGTTTAGAACTTAAAGGTAAATGTTCAAAACTTTGTCAACACTATTTCATTGTTAATTGATATATATGGTTCGGTCATGTGTTGCGAGCATAATGAACCTGCCAAAAACAATCCTCCAAGGAGGCACTGGTGGACGTCGGAGAGGCCGTCAGCGGAGATGCTGGTTCGACAATATAAAATATTGGACAGTGCTGCAGCTGACTCAACTATTGACAACCGCTCAAGACAGGTTAAATTGGAGAAGGTTGACTGCTGAGGTGTACACTCCCTTCCATCTTGTGAACACAACGGTCAAGGTATTGATGATAATGATATAGCAGCAATATACTAATAGGCCCGAGAAAAAATATTATTGTCCAATATATATATATATTAGACCAAAGACTATAATAAGATGGACCGCTTGTTCTAATTTTAAAGCTTAAATGTTGTTGTTTTTCCGTGCGCAGCTATTAACACTGTCCTAAATTACTCCTAACTTGCCTAAAGACTTCCGCTGTATACAACTTTCGTTTTTAATCTTAATTTTCCATTGAGAAAATCATAGCGAATTACTAAACCGGCAGTCTAGAGCAGGGGTATGCAACCTTTTGCTAACAGGTGCAAAACTAGGATTTCTAAATCATTCAGCGTGCCAATAGCCTAAAAGTCAACCTGCTCTATTATACGTTTGAAAATTTTATTTTTATAGGACAATTAATTTAACTCCGTAGCAAGACCAAGGCCAAAAGCAAAAGAGATTATTTATAGAGTAAATCGTTAAAGCGTTTTATATTTAATTCAAAATTAACATTTATATCAAATACAATATTTTGTTTCTAAACTTTCACATTTATGGTATTTATTGTCTCAACGCTCAACATTATCAACACCTACTAATATTAATTATTTTGGTATCTCAGTAAGTCCTAATGTGTTTTACAGCATACTATTTGAGAAGAATATCATTGCATAAAGGAATTGATCCATAGTAACTATACAAACTAAGTAGTTAATTTAATGTTTTTAAATATACATAAAAATTCTTTAGTCATATAATATTTATATAATTTTCCAATACGTTTTACAGTTTGATAATTTCAAAGTTCTAAAATATAAGCAAAGTATTCTTGTATAAAAGAAAAACAAAGAAGCATATTAGAAAATTGAGCACAAATAAAACGAGTTTTTCATCTCGCTTTAATTAAAAACGTTTCCACATTTGATTCAATTGTGATGCCAAACAAGCTAATTATTATTTCTTTTTATAAATGCAACATTATGGTATTCATTAGAAGATTTAATTATTAAAGAATTAAAATAAATTACGTTAAACAGTTGTAAATAATCATTTCAGGCATTAATTAGGTGTCCATTTAAGGAGTTTATATTTTAAACATTAATAATTACAAAAATTACATAATATGGTGCTATTAAATAAGTCTCTTATATTTATTAAATTGATAATATAATAGTAATGATTTAGAATTACTTATATTTATGTTTAAATAGAGAAGATGAGCATAAAAACAATTTTAAATGTAAATAGTCTGTATCAATTAATGAGTGGCTAGTCAAGTTTAGGTGACCTCTTTGTGTGCTTAAAATGTCTTTCGTTTGCAATAAAATCTGTTCACAAGTCTTAGTGTAAGTTGAACCAAAAGCTAAAAGTAGAGAATTAGCAGACGACTTTCCTAAACAGCTTCCTTTCAGATTTTTTCCACAAATGGGCAGATTGGGATACCCATTTTTTAAATGTTTAAAATTCAACTTTCTACATTTTTAAATATTGCCAATATCCCTCCACTTAAAAAAAATATATACATCTAAGAAATTTGTAGTAAGATCCAACCAGTTAGGCTTGATGTGGTAATGTGGTATGAAAATATGTGTCCATCAATTTGAAAGTCTTGCCTTTGATTAGAAAACTCCGTTTTGAGTGCCTCGATGTACTTCTGAAAAAGCCACAACTATTTATCTTAATATATGCCTTAATATAGGGATGTACATATAGTTAAATGTTTTGAAATTGATTTCACAGCTTAGTTTAAATGTATTTGCACTCCAGTGGTCTTTGTAAATGCAACATCAACTCGCTGAAATGTGTCGCTATGTCATTCAGAAACATCGACTTCAACAGTCAGTTCTCCTCATTCAGAACCGGAAAATTTTGTTGTTGTTTTTTCATCAATGAAAAACACCTCTTGGAGGTCTCCAACGCGTGTTATTGACTTATTGATTGAATATCGTTCTGCGTGCCAAGTATGGCACGAGTGTCTTAGGTTGCTGAACCCGGGTCTAGAGGACTGATTGGGATCGGAAATTCCGAAACAGTATTTCAAGTTATCAGATAGCAGAAATATAAAAAAGCAAGCTTATTATAGTCTTTGATAAGACATCGAGTTTTTTTCTGATTTCAGTGTGGCTTACTGTTTTAGTTATAATGCGTTGATCTATTTTTCTTTGCTTTGTACATTTTAGTAGTAACTAACATATATAAGTAGAAAGTATCCGTCGCGCCAAAAATTATCCATAGGACCGGTGAAGCAAAGTTTACCAGTTTCTTTGGCCACCACACACTAGAGTCACTAGAGGATTGTGTGGCAAGTAGAATGCTCAAGCGCCTTTACTTTAGCCCAACTTAAGTCAAGTAGGCTAACCATCAGAGCTGAGTAGAATCAGAGACACTTTCGAGTCCAGGGAAAAAATCATAGTCTTCACCAGGATTTAAACCCAGGATATTTGGTACGCCAGCCTGACAAATTATTATATATAATACTTCTATTTCAAACACTAAACTGTAAAAGAATCGGACAAGACCTAAACTTAGAAAAAAAGAAACCAGTATAAAAAAACACCTAGATTTTTTGAGTGTTCACACTTAGAAACATAGACAAAGCAAAGATAAACAGCAACTTAGATTGATGTAGGAAAAAACCCACTTAGAATGGTCTGGTCCTTTATATCAGAAGAGATTAAACAAATACGGGATGGAATGAGAAGAAAAGATCTTCTATAAACAGCCACCAAGCGTTGTCGTTTGGGGGGGGGGGGGATATTTATCGTGTCTGTCGGGCAAGTACAACGCGATGTGTTGGTTGAGGTGCGTACACGCCCACTTACAGCTTCCCCTTCCCCCTTTTAAATCTGCGCACAAAACAAAATACGTCAGAACGTTCTGCACTGACCTACACCGACACATACTAGAAGCTAAGACGCCATTTTGGTTTTTGTTGAGAAGTTGCCAAAAGTTCTGTTCATCCTTTTTTATTTTATTTTTGTTATTCTTTATTTTTTACAAACTCGTGTATTTTTTTCTTGATATGTTTCGATGTGACGTGTCTTCATACTCCAGGCTTGGCTACAATAACAACAACTCCAATAACAACATCACAATATAACAAACTTTCAAAACGATCTTACGGATACAGATCTAGATATAAAGACACACATAACAAAAAACGAACTTAACTTGCTCATAATTACGAATAGGGCGGGGGAGAGTCGGTCAACGCCAGGAGAACATGCTTTAATTCCATAACCCTTTAACCAAGTTATCCTGATTGCTGGCTTTGAGGGCTTGTTGGGAGAAAATGAATTGAGATGGAAATAACCTGGGAATATTTTTTTTAATGTTCTGTCTCCATTTCATGTCCTGCCAGAATGGCGCTAGTGGAACTTTTCATTGAGTCAGAGAATGCAACCATCATTTATCATTCATATTTAAATCGCATTCTTCATCATAATATCTGGATTTTTTTTTTGCATCCATGTATTTCCGACCTATTCGTCATACTTAAATGATCTTTTTTCTTTTTTTTTTCTTCTTTCTTTTGTTGTTAATCTATTCAGCTCTTGATAGTGTGACGCATCAGCTATCTACTTTGTAATGAACGAAAACTTGGGACGAAAGATAACTTGTTATATACCCGGTAGCTTTGTGCTTGCTAGCGGAATAAGAAAAGGCCTTTTTTGAAATCTCTGGGGCCGTCCATAAACGACGTCATGCACCATTTTTTTTATATAACTCTTGAGCTTACACTATTTTAGTGTTCATTCACAACGGTCAAATACTTGCAGTTTGTTTTCAATTATATATACCAGAAAGTCCTAAATAGGTATATGCTAAGAGCAGAGATGCCCGATACAAATATACTACTTTTTTTTTAAAGTAGAGAATACTAAAATGTACTCTTTAAAAGACCTTCATCACAGTCAATCCTTAAAATTCCCTGTGTGGATGGACACAATAAGAAGTACCTTGGAGTGCGCTCGTTTTAATCTGTGGCGCCTTCTATAATATGGAACAGCTTACCTCAGAGACTGAGAAGACATTTCCCTCTGGCGTGTGGCTGTTTGCCTTACAAACCAATACAACTGCCACTGCAGTTTAACACAAGAGCGAACTGAGCATGCTAAATTTAATATCATGGATGCAAGTGATATATAACTATATTATATTCGGCGCATCAGGCAACGAGAGTTCTTTAACGAGACCTCTCCGTAGCCGCTGCTGTAACGGCATTGATGTCGTCCCAGTTTATATCGACAGAGCAATACATAACCATTATTATTATTATTACTTGATGCTACCAATTCAATTAGTTTTATCGATATTAGCTCTATAGCCTCTATAGCTTAGAAATGTATATCAGTATTCTTGGTTGTTCGCTGCTCAATGTTAAATGCGCTCTGAGCTTACATTATGTTCGTCGGCAGCGCTAGACAAATAGAATTATTATTACTTTCATCCAACGCTTTACACAAATCGTCAAAATTAAACGTATTCTTTTAGATTTCATATGTTTATATTAGTTTCTCGAGCCGCAGTGATAAAGACCGGCCTGATATGAAATTATTAGATACCAGCATTCCTCGTTATCCCAAATGGCGCCCGACATGTACTAAGTGGCAATTTAACAAATTCATCTCGCGGCTACGGGGGAATACCAGGAAAACTGGAAATGCAAATTTTGCCCCAGACTTGTGAGAGCGTCGAGCCGTAAATCTGTGACCATTTAGAATGTGAGAAAAGTTCCAGAACATTTACCTGGAGACTAAGAAAGCAGATCAGGTTACGCAACCAGTCGTTGTGATATTGGGGCGTCTGGAGAGATGTCGCAAGGAAACAAACATCCCCTCCCCCGCCCCACCGCCGTCTCTTCCCCCCCCCCCGCCACGTCTTCCCGCCTAGGGTAGTATAGTTGGCTGGCATGGAAACTATAAAAGTACCAGCCACTGCTGCAATTTAGAAAGACTGGGATCCTATTTAATAAACGCCAGTTGTACTACATGTTAAGGCTTTTAGAATCTGAATCTTAAAGACACAATTTATTGTTAAGTCACATAAAAAATATAGTAGTCAAAGTAAGCCAGAGTAGCAAATTAGACTACCCCCCTTTCAGACAATGCTGATAAACAGACCTGGCGAACAATGAGGATTGTGTGGTAAGCAAAATGCTTTGCCAGATTCGATTTTACATAACTAATCAGAACTGGTAACAATCAGGATTACCCTAGTAAATAACCTAGACGTATAGGCCTATATCGTATTGGCGAGTTCCATACTTTCTAGTAACATTAGCTCTTATATCTTTATTAACTGATTAGTTTATACAATGAATTCGTACTATGATGTGTGAGGGAACTGGAACCTTGTAGAGCATACGCTTTAATGGTTATAATAATACACATATTTTGTGTATGGCGGTTATGGAATGAGAGACTTACAGGAGAAGAAGAATGAGAGAAATTAGGTTAGACTTCTTTGTCTCTCTGGTACACAAGTACACACTTGTGTACTACTACAAAGTAGACTTAAGAAGTACACAAGTACTACTACAAAGTAGACTTAAGAAGTACACAAGTACTACTACAAAGTAGACTTAAGAATTAAGAATTTGTTTAATGAAATTATTAACTAACTCATGTCCTGGAAATAGGCAATACATTTGTTAAAACATGGTTGCTATGAACTTCACTAAAGAAACTATCGAATTGGAGATTTCATAATAATAAGTTAGGAACTGCTAGCAGTAGGTACTCGGGTCAAAAAAGCAGACCGCTCCAGCAATGGACATATAACGTTATGCATTCAATAAGGGAAATTACCATCCGGACAAAACTGATCATATGGCTGGTGAAGCAGCGTTCAACAGTTTCTATGGCCAAGGCATACCATGGGCCAGAATAATGCATAGCCGCAGTTTAGTTTACCCCAACTAAGGTCAGGCATCCATCAGAGTTGGGTAGACTTTTACACCCTCCAATCCAGGGAAAAAAATCATAGCCTCCACCAGGATCCACCAGGGTCGGCAGTCGAACGCGCTGTCGCTCATCCATCGTTCCCCATTATGTATTCATACAATCAGTTATTTCGTGAACTCTAAAAACTTTGCATTATTGAACAGCCTTAAGCATCATCACCTGTAGCCAAAAATTATGATCAACATTTTATGATCCTCTAAATTTTAAAACTGACTTTTTACGCTAAATGTCTGAAAGTCATTATTACTGCATTATAACTATCTATAAATTGACTTAAAATAAACCTTTTTCGCGATCTACCTTACATCTAACAGTTCTATGATGCAGATTGATGAGATAAACTAGTAGAGACTAACAGTCTATTAAAGCAAGTAGAAGAAGAATGAGAGAAATTAGGTTAGACTTCTTTGTCTCTCTGGTCCACAAGTACACACTTGTGTACTACTACAAAGTAGACTTAAGAAGGATGGAAGGAAGGCAAGACGGGGGGAAAAAGGGATGGGTAGAAGAGAATCCTAAGACTACTTAAGTATCGCCTGAAGGCCAGAAATACAATAACAAACAGCAACATAAAATCAACAACTTGTCCGGCCACTGATAAACCTTGTCTGGATGTTTGCGGACATTTCAAAATAGATTTAAGTAAGCTATCGAACGGGAAAATTTATTGAAGGTAAACCTATGTAGGGGGGAGCTTTTGAACGGAAAGCTATGGGACGTAAAAATAGCCAACGGAAAGCTATGGTACGAGAAGCTATTGAAAGGAAAGTTATGGAGTGGAATGCTATTGAAGGGAAAGCTATTGATCGAAAATCTAAGAATGGGAAGCTGTTGAACGAAAAGATAAGGACTTAATGCTATCGAATAAAAACGATTGAACGAAATTTTCAACTTTTAAATGTCCACTAATTATTGTAAACGATAAAAGTGAAACTATTTCTTATACTAATTCTAATGCATACAACTTTAAATTGTAACATGCCAATGTATCGGGGGCAAGATGCATTCGGCTGGCGATACCGAAGGTCCTGGGTTCGAATCCGGGTGACGGCTAGCAATTTTATTCTCGGCTCAGTAGAGTGTTCCTGAGTCTACCCAGCTCTGATGGGCACCTGACTTTAGTATAAAGTATACAGCAAGGGCGGCTAGACATTGTGCTGACCACACATCTCCTAGTAAGCCGTGGCCACAGAAACTGGTGAACGACGCTGCTTCACCGGATCTTTAGATCAATTTGGTCGTAAGGGTACTTTACTTTATTGAATGCATAACGTTCTCAATTTTTTCCCCATTATACTACATGTGTATGCAATTCTTAAATCCTTTTATCATTTTAATTAAAAAGTCTGCTATTACTTTCAAGCCCTCGGTTCACTGTTTATTAAAAACTAAGTAACAGAAATGAGATCAAGGATTGCATTAACCTTAACCCGCACAACAAAACAAAAAGAACACAGCCTAGAACTAACGGTAATTAACCGGACGTTCTTTTTGCCGTCAGCTAGCCGCACCATCGGCCAAGTCCGAAGCATTTTTCACCACCATCTCTCGGCCACGGTGTGGGGGGGAGTATAATATCTTCGTTTTATGCCTTTTATCCTCCGAGGCCGCGACTCTCTGGGCGATCGTGACTTACACGTAAATAGATAGCCGCGCGACCCTTGACGTCAGGACACTAGCGATGAAGTGTACAGAGTGGAACCCAGGGCAAGATGTAAATAAAAATGATTTGTTTTACGCTTTTGATTTTATTACGTCGTGGGTCCGGAGCTTTGTTGGTGTTTAAACTTTTGGCGATTTTTGATGGCGATATGGTCTAAGGGCAGAAACTTGGGCGGATAGGTTTTAAAGAACCCTCGCACTCAAAGTTTTGGATCCCCTCAACCTCTTCCTCGGGTTCTGAAATAGTTTCACGAGTCTGGCCATTCCAATCAATCGGGAATATCAAATTTATCTCGAAGAAAGATTATAATTATCTATCCTAATCTTTAAGGTTTATATAGGCGCAAATTTTGACCGTTGGAGCAGCTGCACCAGGCGCCATTTTCCCTATAAAGCCGTTGCTTGGCAGCTTTAGTAGGTAACTAGTTACGAGATGAATACATTATAGACGTCATCAAAGATTGCATAAGCTTTCTAAGTCTTTCTTTGTACTAGATAATAGCTATATAAGTAGTATTATCGTGTTAAATGTTATAAAAGTTTGCCTGAACAAAGCAGGAAAACCAGCAACATAACGTCATCTAAATCACAAATAAAATTGCAAGACTAGATTCGGACCACTGATAAACGTAGTATGACGCAATAATCTTCTTTATAGAAGGAGCGTGTATAATATACTATAAGATAAGGGCTATGATTGGGCTAATATAGCGATATACTAGTAGTTGTAATATCTTTTTACTGCTAACCCTCTTCCCCCTCATATGAGCATAATCACTCAATTTACAATTCTCAGAAAAAATTATATCTATAAAAAAGGGATAAAAAACAGATTACAAAAAAAAAAAAAAACACAAAACATAACACCATTTAATTAGTATAACTTTAAAAAGGTCAACTAAAAATTGATTTTTGTTTTTCAGAATCTGACATTTTTGTCTGGCAATTTATCATCTTTTTTTAGGCGCTTCATAGTTTTCTGTTATCTGTTATCCCAACTAAAGGCAGGAACCCATCAGAGCTGGGTAGACTCAGGAACACCCTGATGACCTGAGACCAAATCCTAGCTCTCACCAGGATTCGAATCCAGGACCTTCGGTACGCCAGCCGAACGCGCTGAGGCAACAGTGTCTCATGAGATTTAGAGAGGTACTTGGTAAATTATTACTCATCTATATGAGATGCTGGTACGAAAATGTACAGCATTGGACAGGGTTGCAGTTGACTCAACTATTGACGACTGCTCAAGATACGCACAAGTGGAGAAAGTTGACTGCCAAAGTGTCCATTCGCTCGCCCCACCGACTACAACGGTATGTAGGCTACACACATCTATACATACCATACCTTCTTTTCAGATTTCTATATATATTTATGATGATACCGTATACCAAGATGTTAACAGTGTGATACTGGAGGGATTGTGTAATATATATAGTGAGAGGGAGAGGGAGAGAGAGAGGGTGTGATAAAAAATATACAAAAGAAGGAAGTTGGGAATGTGGCAATTTTCATCGTCCATTTCTTCCCGTCATGCATTCAAATGGTCATTTCCCCCTCCAAGCTACAGCTATGGTTTACACACACATAAACACATACACACACTTTTCCCGCCACAAACGTTCTTTAGCCGTCTGCTAGAGTTTGCAAGCAACACCAATGAGCTGACCTCCCCTGACATGATTGGATCTGTGGAAGAGTGTATGTCTGGACAAAGTCCAGTGCCGAGGAATTGGCCGTGGTGTGTCTCGTTGAGTAGAAGAGAGAGTGAGAAGAGAGAGAAATATAGCGTGTGAAAAGGGTGAGAAACATTGGGATCGAGAGAAATATATAAGACAGATGTAGAGAGGGAGAGAGAGAGAGAGAGAGAGAGAGAAAATGTGAGAGGCTAGAAAGGGAGAGAGGGATTGAGAGAAAGAGACATAAAGCGAACGAGAAAATACAGAGAGAGTAACATACAGTTTTATGGGGGAGAAAAATAGAGAGAGAGAGTGAAAGAGAATTATTTATATAAAAAGAGTTTGAGAGAGAGAGATAGAAAGAGTAATAGAGGAAGAGGATAAGACAGGGATAAATAGAATGAAACAGAAAGAGGAAGATTTAGAGGCGTGAATAGAAAGAAATTACTGGGTGTTGGAATAGAGAAAATGTGGATGATTGAGAGAAAGATAGAGAGAAGGAGAAAGATAGTGTGAGAAGGAAGGAAACAAAAGCAAGAAAGGTAGAGAGAGAGAGAGAGAGAGAAAAAGAGAAAAAAAAGAGAAATAGAAATATAGAAGAGAGTTAGAGAGAAAGACGGAAAAAAGTGAGAGAAAGAAGGAGGTAGAGAGAGAGAGAGGGGGAGATTGACGTAGAAATATTATAAAGAAAGAAACAAATGAGAGAAAGTGCTTAGGCTATGAAGAGTGAAAGAATGAGAGAGAAAGGTAGAAAGAAAATGTGTGTGGGATAGACAAAAGTGAGAACAAAATGGATAGAAAGACAGAGAGAAGAATTGATTTAGTGTGATAAAATATGAAAGACTAAGAGAGAGAGACAGGCAGAAAGTGAGATAGAGAAAATTAGAAAAAGCAAGGGAGAAAAACATAAAAGAAGGAGGCGAAGAGAGATATATAGGGAGAAAGAGATATGGAAAAAGAGATGGAGGAGAAAAAGATCAAATCAGAGACTGAAGAAAAGACAGAAAGATAGATAGATGGATAGACATAAAGATATAGATGAACAGAGAGAGAGAGAGAGAGAATATGTGTTGATGAAAATGTCTGGCAGTACTTTAACGAGTCTAAGAATTCAGTAGCAGACGATAAAACGGAAACGATTATGGGTAATTTTTCGTTCAAGACTCGTCAATATTTTATTTTCTTTTGCTTAAAATATTGGTTTTGCCCGCATTGGTATTGTCACAGTATTGTCACAGTATTGTCACAGTATTGTCACAGTATTGTCACAGTATTGTCACAGTATTGTCACAGTATTGTCACAGTATTGTCACAGTATTGTCACAGTATTGTCACAGTATTGTCACGGTATTGTCACAGTATTGTCACAGTATTGTTACAGTATTATCACGGTATTGTCACAGTATAGTCACAGTATTGTCACGGTATTGTCACAGTATTGTCACAGTATTGTCACAGTATTGTCACGGTATTGTCACAGTATTGTCACGGTATTGTCACAGTATTGTCACAGTATTGTTACGGTATTGTCACGGTATTGTCACGGAATCGTCACGGTATTGTCACAGTATTGTCACAGTATTGTCACAGTATTGTCACAGTGTTGTCACAGTATTGTCACGGTATTGTCACGGTATTGTCACAGTATTGTCACGGTATTGCCACAGTATTGTCACGGTATTGTCACGGCATTGTCACGGTGTTGTCACGGTGTTGTCACGGTATTGTCACGGTATTGTCACGGTATTGTCACGGTATTGTCACAGTATTGTCACAGTATTGTCACGGTATAGTCACGGTATAGTCACGGTATTGTCACGCTATTGTCACGGTATTGTCACGGTATTGTCACGGTATTGTCACGGTATTGTCACAGTATTGTCACAGTATTGTCACATTATTGTCACATTATTGTCACAGTATTGTGACTTTTTCTTCCCAACGGACCGGGCATCATTGTGTGGGGAAAAAAACAAACTTAACGAGGTTCATACTACAAAGGGAGAAGGTCAGAGTTCAGGGGTGAAAGTGCAGAATCTGCTGTTGGTCCGAATTGCACTGGAAGACTCCCGATGGTGTCAGGAGATGGGGGTGGGGGGTGCTGGAGTCTATTTTGTAAACATCTGAATTTCCGGGGCTCTTGTTGACGCGTCTAGGTCCACCTCCCCACCCGTCCCCCAAAACATTGATTGCGACTAGACGCTGGGGTGCATTACCCTGCGCCCCTTCCCCCCACCCACGTTTGTTAAATTAATTAACAAGGGACGCAACTCGATTATCGATGTAATCTACACCAACATAGACCAGGCCAATCTTGGTTCGTGCAGGGTAACAAGGGGACACGGTGACCCAGCGACAGCACGTTCGGCTGGCTAACCAAAGGTCCTGGGTTCGAATCCTGGTGGAGGCTAGGATTTTATTCTGGGCCTGGAGGGTGGTAAAGTAAAGGCGGCTGAGCATAGTGCTGGCCACAGAATCACCTAGTATGCCGTATCCTATGGCTCAATTTGTTCCCACGGGATACTTTACTTACTACAGTGTGAGTGTGGGACGAGAATGCGTCTAAGTTTAAACAAAAATTATTATAATTATAATTATTATTATTTATTATGTGGCAAATCTTTAACAATTCAGAAACATATTTTGTTGTTGTTAAAAAGACTAAATAACACTGACCTGAAGAAAGACTTCAGACACTTCCTAAATGAGACTTTTGCCGCAGAAAATTCCGCTGTGTTTGGGGGCAAGCTGATCAATGGTATTGGCGTTGGAGATTCAAAAGAGCGCACCCCGAACGACTTCTTCTTTTTGCGTGCTTAACAACTGCTGGAAACCCGGATTTAGCGACTGCGATATAGTAGGCCCATGTATCAAATACTTGTTATAATGATTCTTTAAAGACCAATTGAATCGGTATTGAAGTCAAGCACGCAAACTATTTTAATATGTGTATTTAGTATCAGAATGCTAAAAGAAAAATGATTTACACGAAATATTAAACATAACTTTCAAGAAATCAGCACAATATTATCACTTAAATGTATGTCCATTGTGTTAGTTGGTGCCAAATTCCAAATCTAGTAGCCATTTGGTATGTCTAAGTTCCGGTAACAAAGGGGCATGACGTCATTAATAGGAAACTCGTGTAAGAGAAAACTAAATCATATTGCCACTTGTTTTGAATCTGAACTTTGATTTTTACTTTGTACAGAAATGTTGAATATGTATTTGGTGGGTCATGCTTTGTTTACTTTGTACATACCCGTGTTAGAGGTCAATGGAAACACTCGAGGACAGAAGGGCAAACAATAAAATAGTAATAATACATGTGGCATTAAACTCTAATTTAGAAATACAACACAATAAAAATCTGTTGCAAAGCTCAGATAAACATAAGGACAAAAACACTTTCCTTGTCCCTTATGCTAGAACAAATGCATATAAGTACTCTTTCTGTCCAAGTGGCATTCGGGCATGTAATGAGTTGCCTGAACAAACTAGGAAAACCAGTAACTTAACATCATTTAAAAACATGAATAAAAATGCAAGACTAGACTTGGAGCACGGATGAGCGTAGGACACAATAAGAAATGAGCGTCTGTAATATCTGCGATAAAGGAATCACATCAGTAGACATCGTCCTAGATTTTAAATTTCTAAAGAATTGACCCGGTACCGGTATGCAACCCGGCATTCGGGTACTGCCGCACTGCGTCCTTTTGCTATTTCTTTTCTTAATCTCTCTAGTACAATCGATATATCTTCAGAATGTATTGATCTCTATATGTCGCCCAATCGTCCAAAGCTCGAATCTGTTCTTTCTCTCACTAAATTAATTATTTCAGCATCATGGTTGTTTTTTTTTTAATCTCTCATTATCCGTATAAAAAAAACATTCTCCTCTCAGTTCATAAAGATCAAGTAAAGGACATCTAGGCTTCCTATTATCTCTTTCCCGCACCCCCTCCGCCCCTGCATACCGTCTTTTTCTTTTTTTAAAACAGACTCAATTATTATGACCTTAGCTGTGGTCACGGTAACCTCGGGAATTCGATTCGGATTTTTTCTTATTCTCCCGAAATTCCCGGTATTGTGTAGTGTCGTTCTTTGCTTGTTTTTTTTTCCCGTTCTAAATCTCAAAAACAAGGAGAAAGAAAGACTAATGCTGTTTCTGATGTCTGAGTCTGGCTGAGCTTGTAAGTCTGTCGTATAAATTTTCCATGTTGTTGTTTTTTTTTCTACTAAAGGCCATGACTTTGTCACACAATTTCATTTATACAATGTGTGTATGTTTTAAATTGCATGGCTGTGACTTTTTCTGACGCCACATACCGTATTGTGACTCCACATACCTTATTGTGACTCCACAGACCTTATTGTGACTCCATAAACCTTATTGTGACTCCACATACCTTATCGTGACTCCATAGACCTTATTGTGACTCCATAGACCTTATCGTGACTCCATAGACCTTATTGTGACTCCATAGACCTTATCGTGACTCCATAGACCTTATCGTGACTCCATAGACCTTATTGTGACTCCAAAAACCTTATTGTGAAACCACAGACCTTAATGTGACTAAACAGACCTTATGTTGACTCCATCAACCTTATTTTGACTACGCAGACCTTATTGTGACTCCGCAGACTGTATTGTGACCCCGCAGACGTTATTGTGACTGCACTGAGGAAATATTACCTTCAGAAGCTATCTGTGATTCTGATGAGTCAATTTTCATTACGCGGAGCTAATTGTGACGCCAATTGTGAATCCACACAGCTGATCGTGACTCACCGAAACAACCTCACTGCAACTCAACAGTGCTAATTGTAGACCCCCAGAGAGTAAAATTGTGACGCCACAATCCGACGTTGAAGAGACAATCTCAAACGGCCCAAAGTTGACATTGATCCCGTAAGAGTGTGTGTTTTTTTTTGTTGTTTTGTGTGCATCGGAAGATTTTCAGGGAAGAGGCTATCGCTGGTAACTCACGTATCAAGTCTCAGAGACGAGACAGGGAGACGAGAGAGAGAGAGAGAGAGAGAGAGAGAGGGAGAGAGAGAGAGAGAGAAGAAAATCAATCCTATAGGCCTGTCTGTTAAAGCCAGTGATTTGAAATACGATAACCAAGACTTAAATTTTAAAAACTCGCTTGCAATGGTATACAATTCTATAGCCTTGCAAGAAATTGCAGCAGACACAAATCATTGCAGACTTCTGTTATTGTTTTGACATACGAATTTGCGCTTGTTTTGTTCGTTGTTGTTTTCGTCTAATTTTTCTAGTTCTGTTTATTGACACGACTTATCATATCCCAGTTTCGTTATGTCATTTTACGTATCTATATGGCGAGCTCAAAATTGAGTTATCACTACGATCTAAGTAAATGAAATATAACACAATATGATATAAATCAACTTGATCTAAGCCAGAATATAACACAATATGATATAAATCAACTTGATCTAAGCCAGAATATAACACAATATGATATAAATCAACTTGATCTAAGCCAGAATATAACACAATATGATGTAAATCAACTTGATCTAAGCCAGAATATAACACAATATGATATAAATCAACTTGATCTAAGCCAGAAAATAACACAATATGATGTAAATCAACTTGATCTAAGCCAGAATATAACACAATATGATATAAATCAACTTGATCTAAGCCAGAAAATAACACAATATGATGTAAATCAACTTGATCTAAGCCAGAATATAACACAATATGATATAAATCAACTTGATCTAAGCCAGAATATAACACAATATGATGTAAATCAACTTGATCTAAGCCAGAATATAACACAATATGATGTAAATCAACTTGATCTAAGCCATAAATAACAGCGATATTAAGCAGATATATAAAAACGGGTTTTTATAGCAAAAAATTGAGTTATATTTCTCATACATGAGAATATGTTAGTTCAGGGTGTATGCAAACTTTTTTGTGCGTAGGGCCACATTGACAAATATAAAGCTATTGGCAAGCCACAAATATAATAGGTCCACCTATCACAATAAGTAATGTTAAATTATTTAATATGTTTTTTTAACATTTTTTTTTCATTTTTATTACACTTTTATACCTATTCATTATATTTTACAATTTTGACAAAACCCTTTCATTACTTGGTAATCAGGATTTTAATATATTTTGTTTCATTCTTTAAAAAAAATTGTATCATGTTTCAATTGCTTTAATTTAGAAACATATAGACTTTATGGTCGCTACAGTTAATGATTTCTTGCTGTTTTTTGACAATCATAACGGTACATGAAATTCTGTAAAATTACATTCACATTTAAACATAATTGTGTACTAACACGATAGCTGCTTAATTAAACGGTAATACAAATAAACGGCAATTTGCTTTAACTAAATGTGTTGAATATCTGTATATATTGTTTTGTATTTGATCATGATGTTACCTTTTTAATTGGTACTTCTGTTTAAAGTAATAATTAAAAGATTCAGTTAATAATTTTTTTTTCTAATTCGGGATAATTTATTAGTTTACTCCGCTAGAGAAGTATATAATTTTTTTTAAACAAGTCTACAGCTTATAAATGATTGTATGTACTAACTATAAAGGTGGACAATACAATCAGAGGTGATAATTTAATTTTAACTGTTGAGTTTAATGTACAGTTTGATAACAAGTGCCTACACTATTGTCAGTGGAGAACGTGTTGAGTTTAATGTACAGTTTGATAACAAGTGCCTACACTATTGTCAGTGGGGAACGTGTTGAGTTTAATGTACAGTTTGATAACAAGTGCCTACACTATTGTCAGTGGGGAACGTGTTGAGTTTAATGTACAGTTTGATAACAAGTGCCTACACTATTGTCAGTGGGGAACGTGTTGAGTTTAATGTACAGTTTGATAACAAGTGCCTACACTATTGTCAGTTGGGAACGTGTTGAGTTTAATGTACAGTTTGATAACAAGTGCCTACACTATTGTCAGTGGGGAACGTGTTGAGTTTAATGTACAGTTTGATAACAAGTGCCTACACTAGTGTCAGTGGGGAACGTGTTGAGTTTAATGTACAGTTTGATAACAAGTGCCTACACTAGTGTCAGTGGGGAACGTGTTGAGTTTAATGTGCAGTTTGATAACAAGTGCCTACACTATTGTCAGTGGGGAACGTGTTGAGTTTAATGTACAGTTTGATAACAAGTGCCTACACTATTGTCAGTGGGGAACGTGTTGAGTTTAATGTACAGTTTGATAACAAGTGCCTACACTATTGTCAGTTGGGAACGTGTTGAGTTTAATGTACAGTTTGATAACAAGTGCCTACACTAGTGTCAGTGGGGAACGTGTTGAGTTTAATGTGCAGTTTGATAACAAGTGCCTACACTATTGTCAGTAGGGAACGTGTTGAGTTTAATGTACAGTTTGATAACAAGTGCCTACACTATTGTCAGTTGGGAACGGTGGCCAAGATGGCAGCACGTTCGGCTGGTGTACCGAAGGTCCTAGGATCGAATCCAGGCCAAGGCTGGGATTGGAGCGTGTCCTAGAATCTATCCAGCTCTGCTGGGTACATGACTTGAGATTTGGTAAAGTAAAGGTGGCTGGGCGTTGTGCTGGCAACACATCCCCTAGTATGACTTGGCTTCAGAAACTGGTGAACGCTGCTTCACTGGCCCCATGGATCAATTTAATCCGACGGAATCCTTTTTTTTTACTTCCTTAAATATCTCCTTTTAGCTTCCGTTGCCAATATCCTTCATATTTAATATCAAATTATCATAGAGCCAGTGGAACTTTTGAAAGCTTCAGCTAAAGATCATCATTTTATAAAAATAAATATTTAAGACAGGGGAGATACGGATTTTTTAAATTATTATTATAATGTTGACCTATTGAAAGTGATCCAGTTAAGCAGATAAATAGAAATATACAAACCACAAAAGAAGCTATTAAAATAATTAACAAACGAGTTAACTGTATCGAAATAATTAAAAAAACATTGTCATTTATTTTTTCACCAGTTTCGACATCCATAAAAAATATATAAGTATATATATATTATCTCTCTATATATATAAATAAAATATTATATATAAATACACGTATATATACACTTGTAATTTGCGATCCTCTAACACAGCGGTTCCCAATCTGTGAGTCGCGACCCCTTTGGGGGTCGAACGACCATTTCAAGGGGGTCGCCAAGGACCACCCAAAAACACTTATTTTTGATGGACTTATTGAGGCTTTCCACAACAACACGTACAGCACATTACTCTTCGATGGCGCCACCTCGCAATCCTCCCAGGTGTGTAGTGGGGTCAAACAGGGATGTGTCCTGGCACCAACACTCTTTGGCCTACACCAGCAAATTGACAAGTCTTAACGATTATGCATGCATAAAGGGTCGAAGAGAAAAACATTTCCTGTCCCATTCGATCATTTGCTTCGAAACAGGTCTGTGTTACTGGTTGTTCGAAAAATTGTATAGGATTAAATTTAACCTATCGCGACTAACACTTTGAGTATTAATTATGGCCTACTCATTTTTGATGTTAAAAACGGATTCCTCAAAACTAATCTTGTAACCTTTGTATATTTCTCAAAAACCAAAACTGGCAGTCAAGGTTGAAATCAATTGTCCAACTCCAGCACATGCATGTTTTTCTGTTTACGAATATGGCGGGAAATGTCATCGAAGTTCATGATCTCTTCTATTTGAAAAGTTCACGTCTCATTAAATCTTGTCAATGGCAACCTTTTGAACTTTTGATAATAGTGTACTATTAAAGTGGGATTTCTAATTCATTCAGCGTGCCAACAGCCTAAATGTCACCCTGCTTTAGCACTCTATTTCTTATAGAAGATACTTTCAAAAGTTTTTTTTAGGAATCTTCTGCGTACCATTGAAAATCGCTTTGCGTAACAAGTCTAGCACGCTTGCCGTAGGGTACCGATCCCTGGCCGAGACGATCTCTCTTTTCTTTTATTTCTTCAAACCTTAAATATAAGGCTTTCCTTTTTTTTTTTCCAAAAATGTTTATTCATGAAAAATTGCATTTACATTACCAAAATTATTATTTTACACAGAGAAAAAAGGGATAGGAGACATTTATTGCATTTTTACAATTCCAAAGAGATAGAAGACAGCAGAGAATATTTAAATACTTAGTTTACCTGCAAAATCTCATATATTTTACACGAAGAAAAGGAAATAGAAGAACAGTTCATACACATTTAAGGGGATAGAAGACAAAATGTTTTACGAGACAAAGAGTTTTCTAACTAACTTTAAATTTAAATTCATTCATTCTTTTTATTTGACATTCAATCCTAGCATCCATACATATTTAAATTCCAACTTTAAATTTAAATTCAATCATTCTTCTTTTTTTTACATACATGCTTAACATCCATACATATTCAAATTAATTTAAACATGTATTAACCGTAAACATCCATTATTAACTGTAAGATATTTAAAACAACGTAATATGGAGAAAAATAAAACAAAGTTTGTAGAAATTATGTACATTTCATTTCAATTGTTCTATCCCTTGGGATATATATCTTAATTTAAACCACCAAGCGCGATCTTAAATGTATATATAAAGAACAAAGAAAGGGTCACATATGACAAAGAAAAGTAAAACACCTATAAGGCTTTCCATAAAATTAGGTACGTCTAGGACATGTGCCATATGATCACTATTAAAGAAGTAAATGAGTACTAATGAAAACAAGTTAATAGCTAAAAAGGTGTTTTAAAAATTACATATATAATTTTAAAATATTAATTAATTGATTGTTTATTTTACATATTTTTATCAATTTGAGTACCTGTACTAGTATCCGCATATACAATTTTTTTTATTCATAAAGGCAAATTGCTTAGTCAAAAATGTGTAATAAAATCATTGCCCCAGAGACTTAAAACGAGGACTATTATCTCCCTTGATTAGATTTAGTAAGAATTTGTTTAATTTTTTTTTATATCGAGTTCGCTCACTTTGAATTTTTTTTTTAGAAATTGAAAGAATAAGGTTTTAATAATATACCAACATTATTTGTTAAATCTTTATTTTATTCCATCTCCCACAACTTATCTTTGTGAAAGTGCTTTCCAGTTTGTTGATTATTAAATCTAAATACAGAAGTAGACTTGTTGTGAAAAATGATCTTCGTCGTGTAAGCCGATGAGAAAGACGCAATCTCAATCTTAGCACTGACGTTGTGTTGTAATTAGAAATAAATATTTCTCAATATATAATTTCAAATGAATTTTTGTGATTAAATCACTGTGCTTTAATTATGTTCAATATGTAACACTGAAAATACACATCCTGCATATGAGATATTTACATTACATTTGATAACACTAGCATATTACAGTTATATGAGATATTAACATTACATTTTATAACAGTAGTACATGACAGTTAGAAGGTAGCGACAAAACAAAGGTTTATGGTTGGGGGTCGCCATAACGTGAAAAGTTGTATAAAAGGGTCGCGGCATTAAAAAGGTTGGGAACCACTGCTCTAACATTTATATCGCTTACTATACTCTGTATGTAGCGTAAAGCAAATTTGAATTCCCACAGATATTTAAAACATTTGTGCGCCGGTAATTTTGCTTTTTTCGCCAGGTTTTGCATCGTGACCGGTATTTGGAAAACGCTTTATTAAAGAAAGTTTAATCCATGTCCTCCTTCTAGTGTCTCATAGTCAATTGAAGTCATCTAAGTATATAGACTGTGAACTAATGAACTTAGTTGAAAAGAAATGTCCTTGCCGCACAATCGTCGTGCGAGTCTACGCCATTTAAAACGTCTACTTGAATATTTCGAAGGTGACCGAAATCCATTTGTCAGACGTGACTACCCGTCAGTGAGATCAATCTGCCAGCTTGCCCGATCGTCTGGCCCTAACATTGACTTGACAGGCTATTGTCAATTTGACATCCTCAGTGTCAACTGCCGCGCATGCGTACAGAAGAAAAATAAATGCCGCGGGCTTGGCCAAATCTATCCTCTAAAAGCTATTCCGTCAATAATAAACAATGGATGAAATGTCCGATTCCAAACAACAACAAAAAATCGTTACGTTCCTACTTAACCTACAAATTCGTGGTTTAAGTCTATTTCCACGTGGTTTGAATCTTTACCTGGTTCTTTTATTCATAAAATAAATATGTTCAGTAGGTCCATGCTTTGTTTATTTTGTTCTCCAGCAAAACGTCACTTCCGTTTGAGGCTATTCCAAATGTCGTCACTTTGAGAAAAAACTCTTCAGTCTGTCTTAAAGCATTTACAACAAGGTAAATTGTCCGGCGTTGCCCAGGTGAAAATAAAACTGACCCGTATAAGCAACAGAAAAAAATTATATGAACCACAATGTACAGAAAGCTGCAAATGTAATAATTAAAATAAATATTGTAATCGGGTAAAAATAGGCAAGTCTTTTTATTTAACATAGATCTTAACTATCCGGTGCTGCTCATAGATTTACAATATTTTTCATTAAAGTAATATTAATTGAAATAAAAAAAATTGCAGAAAAAGGTATTAGACTAACTGGTGAATCGAAACCGGGTCGCCCGCATCGCAGTCCGACACGTAATCCGCTTAGCTATCGAAGACACATGTGCGAAGTAAAATCTCAAAAGTATAATATTAGACAATAAGGTCACGTGTCTTTAAATTAACTAATTTATTTAACACACACACAATCTACTTTATATATATAGATATTGAATGAAAGTTACTGTAATGTGACAAAATGTGGAACATACTTATTCGTAATTTATTAAAACTACGATTTGTGTACGTAATTTTGCAATACATATAATTACAAATCTTTTCTTACGAAGAAATTTGAAATTTGTAAAACGTTGGCCTTACATACACGTAAAAGAAGTAGAATCAATATTGAACGTATTAATAATAAAAAAACTTGAAATATCTTTGACAATGTAGGTCGAATGGAAGAGATACGAACGCGAATTAAATTTCTGCCAATTAGTGAAGTTATCAACTTACTCTACGGAACCCGGGACAGTTCATTTGATAACTCAGTTGGGATCACGAAGTTGCTAAAAATAGTTATTTGACTATCAATACTTGGTAATGAGAGTAAAGGTTATGAACTTAACGGCCTTCTAACTTTAACCTTTAATCTTTGAAACTTAAAGTAAGTATTTTATTGTAATTCATATCTGACGAACAAGAAATAAAAACAAAAACTCTTTCAGTGTTCGGATCTTATCTTATATATCATTATTACAGACGCCTCTTTTAAAAAGAAGAGCTTATATTATTCATTACAGACCCTTCTTCTATAAAAGAATATTATTGCGTTCTACGCTCATCCGTGGTCTGAGTCTAGTCTTAAATATTGATAAGTGTTTTGAATGATGTTAAGTTTTTCTTAAGTTTTCCTGGTTTGCTCATGTAACCCATTCCACGCCCGGATGTCGTTCTCATATTCATTTAGAGAATGATGTTTCGAAGAGAAGTTCCTGACATTAATTTAGTCAAAATTTAACAGTAGTTTTGTCTTATTATACCGGCTGGTTTAGTGACTAGTTCACCGGACTGGCAACAAAACGGCCCGGGTTCGAGACCTGCCGCCGACCAATCCCTGCCGCCCTGCAGGAGTTTTGGGCCTATTGGACGTTAAAATCTTCTAGGGCGCACTGAGAATGCTAAATTTAACAGCATGGGTATCTTCGGCATCCTTACGTCTCGCGAGATGATGGTGCATCACCGTGGTTCGAGTCTCCACTTCCTCGTGTGACTGAGCAGGCCTATCCTTGAGTGACAGTCTTTATCACAGCTTTTGCACACGTGTTCCATACTTTCTGTTTTCTTCGCCTTTCTTCTAGCTCTTTTATCTATGGTCTCCTCCATTCTATTTTCATGCTATGGGACGCATAAGTTGTCCACGATTCGCTTCCATAGAGCAGCGTGCTGATGATGCAGGCCTGGTAGACACACAGTTTGGTCCTTTCTTTCAGCTTGGTGTTTTCCCAAACATGGGTAGAAGCGCTATATAAATAACCATTATTATATTTAATTGTGTTAGCCGTACAATAAGCTTATTAGCAACGACGGAGGAAACGCATCATACATGGAGATAAGAATAATAGTAATATTTATAAAGCGCTGCCAAAAAACACAATGTAGGCCTAAACTCAGAGCAAATTTGACAATGAGCAACAAAAAACATGCATAGAATACGGATAATATTGTCAAGGCAAGGCTAAATACGTATATAAATTATATTTGATAATATCAATGATTATGCATCTAATGGGCCGTATTGCTGCTGAGAGTTAACACCCTTGCTCTTTTACAAGTCAATCTTTTATGACTGACTTGTAATTTACAAGTCAGTCATAAAAGATTGACTTGTAAAAGGGGCAAGGGTGTTAACTCTCAGCAGCAATACGGCCCATTGATAAGCTCAAAATTTGACGAAAAAAAAAAACACAGATAAGATCAATTTTACCGACTTTAATATAAAAGTACAACATTGAGGTATCTACAAATTTTAAACGAAGGTAAATCTAAGAAAACGTGATTTTTAAGTTCTTTTTAGAAATAATGGTAGAACTTGTTTAGAGCATTTCTCGTATGACCCTTTGCGACCTGATACAGGGTTATTAAAGATACAAATAACGAATAGAAATGTTTTTTTAGACGTCATGTGATTTTTTTTAAAACTAATACCTAATCGAAATCTTTTGCCATTGGCTAACAACGCGAAGAAAAATACCTGCAAAAAAAAAAAGGTAAAAATGCAACAACTATATTTCAAGAAATCTCAGCACTTTAAAATAGAAAATCGATCCTAATTCTGCGATGTCTTGTGGGTTCGTGGAAAAGGATGTATTTGAGGATGAGTAAAGAGGAAATAAGCTGTGCATGAGTTAGAGAAACTGTAGTGTTTCCAGTACTGCTCGGTTCGTACCCGGATTCAGCAAATTGTAAGGCCGAATACTGGGATTGGGTAATCGGTGGTATTCGTGTACTCAAGTAGGGCCTCTTTTAAAAACACGAATAAAACCACTTCCCATTAGTATTGGCATAATTATTATGTAATCCATGAAAATGTGCAATTTGATAACTGATGTATGATAGGTTAGTTAATGTGATATCAATTTTAGTTCGTTACGAAGGAGAAGTATAAGATAGGAGAGTCTTGAAAAAACTTATATTATCTTTATCTTATACATTGCAGACGGCACTTCTATAAAGAAGGGTTTCGCGTCCTAATCAACTCTCTAATACCACACACGGAAATAGCCCCCGAAGTGTATCCCGTTTTACCTCACACACAAACACACCCACACACATAGATACACAATAATTTGAGCCCAATAATACTTCATTCATAAAAGATATGTTTAGTTGCCATAATTAGTCCCGCGTCATAATTATTGGCAAATGCAGATAAACATAAGTATATAAAAAGTGTGTGTGGGGGGGGGGGGGGGAATCGTCGCCAACTTTAACCTTTAACCTGGTTGGTTGCGCCCCCCCCCCTAGATTAAGTCCCTTTCCAGAATTAATGGACTGCATCTTATTATTATTTTTAATTACGGGACGGAATAGTAAAACACTAATGGAACCAGGCGAGCTCTGCTGGACTCCCCCTGGATGTTGGGCTGAGGGAGAGAGAGTTTCGACCTTTCCTTTGTAACAAGAAAAGCCCTCCCCCCTCCCCCCCCACGACATCTCTTCATTTTATGACCGACCTCATTTTGTCGAGAGCCTCTGTGAGGAGACCAGAGGCCAGGCCCACCACGTGTTAGCTCGGGCCTGTGGTATGAGGTCAAAGGTTGCGGTAGTCATTTCACACAACGCGCTCTCTACGTAATAAATTGGAAGCTACTGAATTACAGATAAAAAACGAGACAGTAAGGTGGGATGGGTCTTGTGTGTATGCGTGTGTAAGGAGGGGAGGGGGGGAATGGGGGATAGGTCGTAGAAAGCGAGGGTGTAGGGGGGATGAAAAAAGAGGGTGTTTATTAACCTGTTTTAGGGTCAGCGCCCCATGTAACGCCATTGTCATATAAAGCAAAAGAAGTCGGCTCCGACGAGAAAGTAACAAGTGATTTGATTGGACAGTTAAAAAACGCAGAGAGAAAAAGAGAGAGAGTGAGAGAGAGAGAGAGACAGAGATAGAAAGACAGAGAGAGAGAGAGTCAAAGTTTTCGGAATTAAATTAAAAACAAATTCTGAGCTCAGGACAGTCTTAGAGAGAGACGAGATAGAGAGAAAGACAATGAGAGATACACAAAGAGAGAGAGAGAGACAATGAGATACACAAAGAGAGAGAGAGAGAGACAATGAGATACACAAAGAGAGAGAGAGAGACAATGAGATACACAAAGAGAGAGAGACAATGAGATACACAAAGAGAGAGAGAAAGACAATGAGATACACAAAGAGAGAGAGAGAGAGACAATGAGATACACAAAGAGAGAGAGAGAGACAATGAGATACACAAAGAGAGAGAGAGAGAGATAATGAGATACACAAAGAGAGAGAGAGACAATGAGATACACAAAGAGAGAGAGAGAGACAATGACTTTGTGTTGCGCCAGCAGGCAGCAGTGTGTTTTCCGTCTCTACTTGGAGTATTTATGTGTCTTCTATGTTCACTTTAGAGTGTTAATTTTTATACCAGTGGATTTGTGGAAGTTTTCTCTTGACAATAGTATAATCATTTTAGTGTTTCTTGATACGTGTAAGGAGTGATTAATTAATTAAATTATTAATGAATCTATAAATAGCCTACTGTAAAACAGGACTGAGCCTTTTTCTTAAACTGGTCTCAACTGGTCTAAATGTTTACCCGTTCCGCTCTAGTAAACTGGTGTTTACAAACATTTCTGACGACACACTAGTCCTATTGTGTGTTGTGTTTGGTTTCTTATTCTGATCGTCTTAAGTATTTTAAAAATGAATCACAGCCTTCTCCGTAGTATTGGGAAAATATGCTCTGAGTACCATACCCGTGTCGATAACAACGTTTTTCAAATGATTCGTTGTTTTGGCATAGGGCGTCGTCTTCCTACAAGACGCGGGACAAGGGCTGGAAATCTTCATCGTATTTGGCATAACCTGTCTTCTAAACCTGCCTGGGCTACTCCTGTTGCGAGTGTGCTTGATCCCCACCAATCTGCGCCTACTACATTCGCAGTGAGTGCTAATTCTGGCCCACATAGTACTCATTTCAAGTCTGGATCCAGTGACATTCGTCGGCTCGGTGTAGGGGTTCAAGCACCCACAGGGAGAGGAACTAGGGCTGGACGGCTTCACCTTGACGTGTCTACTCCAACATCCTCGCTAACACCTCTAATCCCTAATGTGACCGAACAATGCCCGGTAATATCGACTATTCATTCTGCAGGCGTTACCATCGGCCTCTTAAATACTCAATCTTCCGTCAAAAAGGCTTTAGTTATATGTGATGTTATAACTGAGAAGTCGCTTGACATTATGGTCATCACTGAGACGTGGCTTCACGAGGGTGGAGATGAAGTAGCCATTAGGGACATGACGCCTGATGGATATGCTTTCTTCCACCGTCCTCGGTCAACAGGTCAGAGAGGGGGTGGCATTGCTGTGATTCACCGGGCCTCCCTAATTGTTAGATTGTGCAAGGACACCAGTTTTAATTCCTTTGAGTCTATACAATTCACCATCTCTCTAAGGAAAATGACAGTACGCACCGTGGCTCTGTACAGACCCCCACCTTCTGCTTCAAATGGTTTGAATGACAACGTGTTTCACGAGGACTTTGGAAAACTTGTGTCGTCCATAAGTTCTAAGAATCTCCTCATTCTTGGTGACTTTAATGTTCATTGGGATGAGTCAGATAATAGGCACACTCGCGACTTTATTCAATTGTTGCACTCGGCAAACCTGGTACAGCATGTTTCGGAACCTACACACAAGGATGGACATATTTTAGACTGGGTTGTGTCACGATCTGACAATGATGGTTTTCTTAAGTCGGTAATTGTTGAAGATCATCTTATATCTGATCACTTTCTTGTTACCTTTACCACAGATATGGAAATGCCTGCTGTTCCAATAAAGAAAATTCAGGCCAGGAAGTTACGAAATATAGATATGGACTTATTTCGCGATCATCTTTCAAGATCAGATTTGGTTATATCACCACCTGATGACATCTCTCAACTAGTTCTACTCTACAATAATACTCTATCTTCCATGCTGGAGACTTTTGCCCCTAGGACTGAATTGTATGTTAGAGATAGACCCAATACCGCTTGGTTTACACCCTCCGTTCGGATAGCTAAATTAGCCCGACGTCAGGCAGAGAGACACTGGAGACTGAGTGGCCTTGAGGTGGATAAACAGATGTTTAAGATAGCAAGGAACAAGCTTACAAATGTGATTAGACGTGCGAAAGCAAAGCAAGTTCAGTCTGCTCTGGAGGCTGCGGGCACTGACTATCGAAAACTGTTTTCCATAGTGCAGAATCTTCTTGGAAAAAATGAATTAAGTCCAATTTTGCCTGACATGAGCAGCGAGCAGGCTGCGGAGGCTCTTAATGAATTTTTTAATGAAAAAGTCGAGACGATTAGAAACAGCTTTGATAATCATACTACTCCACCCACTGTGGAGAAGTCATTTTCTGGAATTTCTTTGTCAAATTTCCTCCCAGTTTCCGAAGAGCAGTTGAGGCGTCTTATTTCTGTATCTAAACCTACATCCTCAATTGTTGACCCCATTCCAACGAAGATTGTGTTGGACTGCCTTGAAATTCTGCTTCCAGTTTTAGTGCGTATCATAAATGGTAGTCTGGAGTCAGCCACAGTCCCACAAATGTTTAAGACTGCTGTCATCAAGCCTTTATTAAAGAAAAAGGGGCTCGATCCTAGTGACTGCAAGAGTTTTCGGCCAGTATCTAACCTTCCCTATGTATCGAAGCTTCTTGAGAGGGTTGTCTCTCAGCAGCTTTTACAACATCTAACCACACATGGCCTGATTGATAAATTTCAATCTGCCTATCGTCCTGGGCATAGCTGTGAGACGGCAATATTACGTGTTATGAATGATGTTCTATGTAGTGCTGACCGTGGTGATCTGACTATCTTAGTTCTGTTGGACCTCAGTGCTGCCTTTGATGTTATCAACCATGACTTACTTTTATCAAGACTTCAATACGAGATGGGCATCACTGATACTGCACTTCATTGGTTTACTTCCTACTTGGCAGACAGGACTCAGAGAGTTTCTATCAATCAGACCTTATCAAAAGCCACTTCTCTCATCTGTGGCGTACCTCAAGGTTCAGTTTTAGGGCCTATCCTTTTTGCTGTTTACACTAGCCAGCTTGGCAGAATAATTGATAGCCAAGGATTATCTCGCAAACTATATGCGGATGATACCCAGCTGTACAAAAGCTTCCATCCTGATCATAATGCTTGTGCTGCCGCTGTTAATGCAGTGGAAGAATGCTGTCTAGCGGTGAAAGCGTGGATGACTGCCAACAAACTCAAACTGAATGACGACAAGACTGAGGCAATTATGTGCGGTTCAAACTTCAATCTTAGGAAAGTCGATATTCCATCTATTAAAGTAGGGGCCTCTGATATCTTTTTGTCCAACACTGTCAGAGACCTGGGCTTTATCATTGACAGTAAATTAACAATGGGTCCACACATCAGTACTGTGGTTAGGGCATGCTCCTTCCATCTTCGTGCCCTGGGTCAGCTGCGACCTCTGATTAATAAAAAAACAGCCAATGCTTTTGCTGTTGCAACAATACAGTCAAGACTAGACTATTGTAACAGTTGCCTGTGGGGTTTACCCCAGAAACAACTGGATAGACTTCAGAAAGTTCAAAATACTGCAGCACGCATTGTGTCACGAGTAAAGAAGCATGACCATATCACTCCAATTCTCAAAGAGCTCCACTGGCTCCCTGTGACGAAGCGCATCGATCATAAGATTATGTCCCTTACCTATGGATGCGTGGAAGGCACAGCACCTGCATATCTCAAAGAGCTTATACCGAAGCATGTCCCGTTAAGGATGCTGCGATCTTCAACACAATCTCTCCTGGAAATTCCAGGTTTGGAAGGTCACAGAAAAAAGACTCTTGGTGTACGCTCGTTTGAATCTGTGGCGCCTACACTGTGGAATGGCTTACCTGAGACACTGAAAAACTCTGTGTCAAAAAAAGCATTCAAGAAGAATTTGAAGACTTTTCTTTTCAACTAAGTTGATGAAGTACACATCCATCAGCAAAATACTTGTTTAAAACTATTTTAAAATGTTATTGTCGTTTCGTGCCTCCATCGGCCGAAACCTTGTTTAAAACTATTTTAGAGTGTTATTGTCGTTTCGTTTTTGTGAGCGCGCTGAGCATGCTTGCATTAGCATGGAGTGAGGCGCGATATAAATGACCAATTATTATTATAATTATTATTATTATTATGAGATACACAAAGAGAGAGAGAAAGACAATGAGATACACAAAGAGAGAGAGACAATGAGATACACAAAGAGAGAGAGAAAGACAATGAGATACACAAAGAGAGAGAGAGAGAGACAATGAGATACACAAAGAGAGAGAGAGAGACAATGAGATACACAAAGAGAGAGAGAGAGAGACAATGAGATACACAAAGAGAGAGAGAGAGAGACAATGAGATACACAAAGAGAGAGAGAGAGACAATGAGATACACAAAGAGAGAGAGAGAGACAATGAGATACACAAAGAGAGAGAGACAATGAGATACACAAAGAGAGAGAGAGAGACAATGAGATACACAAAGAGAGAGAGAGAGACAATGAGATACACAAAGAGAGAGAGAGAGAGACAATGAGATACACAAAGAGAGAGAGAGAGACAATGAGATACACAAAGAGAGAGAGACAATGAGATACACAAAGAGAGAGAGAAAGACAATGAGAGATACACAAAGAGAGAGAGAGAGACAATGAGATACACAAAGAGAGAGAGAAAGACAATGAGAGATACACAAAGAGAGAGAGAGAGACAATGAGATACACAAAGAGAGAGAGAGACAATGAGATACACAAAGAGAGAGAGACAATGAGATACACAAAGAGAGAGAGAGAGACAATGAGATACACAAAGAGAGAGAGAAAGACAATGAGAGATACACAAAGAGAGAGAGACAATGAGATACACAAAGAGAAAGAAAAAGAGAGGAATAGAAGGAAAGAAAAATTAAAGAGATTGAGATGAAAAAAAGAGAGAGAGAGAGACAAAGAGATCGAAATACTGAGAGAAAAAAAAGATATTAACAATCTTTCAAGCTGCCAGCTGTCCTTTGAAATTCAAGGCTTGATAGTTTCGTACTTTTAATACCAGTGACGTCAGAAGGTCACGTGCGGGACCATCATTATCACAAAAAACAAAACGAACAACAAAAGAAAAAAAACAATCAAGTACAAATTTTGTACCTCAGAATATTTAGTTCCATATTTTCCCATCAGTCTTTGTCTCCTGGTGGTCCACTGTCATCCATTTCGTCTGCTCTTAATTACAGCAAAGCCGCCCCCGCCCCCTTTTTTCTCTCTCTCTTCTCTTTTTTTTACACTCAACACTGGTTTCTTTTTTAACTCTTTTTTTATTATATTGGCGGGAAAATAGCCGTAGAGCCGTTGCTATTGTTTCGTTTTGGTTACTGTGTTGTCTGTGTTACGTCTGCCATATTTTTCTTCCATTGAATAACAATGATTATTGTTAGGAATAGAGAAAAAAAAAAACAGACTTTAAAACTCTATTCTATTGCAGTATACCAGTAAATTAGATTTTTCGGCTTATTAACTTTTTTTTCGATTATTAAGTGCGTTTCTGCTTTTATGCGGAAACATCTCGATGATTACGTCATCTAGTTATGAACCTGGACGGCACACACCAGATTTTTATAGTAGGATCAGAGCTATAGAATTAGATGCTTCCACGCTATTGTGAAAATATCATCACATGATAATATATTATATAGGCCTATATATATCACAAAACAAGGTTTGTCCGCTAAAGGAATCATCGACGTCATCTGCCAAATAAGAAGACCTGCTGGTCACCACCATAGAAACCATGAAGTTTAGGTGATAGCGTAAAGAGACAAGATCTCTGAAGAGACTCTGCAAAGACTTTCCTCCAAGACTCAGTACATGGTGGAAAAAGAACGCTGTAAGAGTACGAGAGAAGAGACTAGATCGGCGCCATCTTTGATTATCTCCCTAAGGGCTGCACAACCGTGATAAGTGTCGAGAAATGACAAAACAGTCTAGGCCCCACCCACGTAAGTAAAGTACCATTCGGACCAAACTGATCACAGGGCTAGCAACACTACATACTATGGAATGTGTGGCCAGCACAATGCCCTGCCGCCTTTACTTTACCCAAACTAATGTGAGGTAGCCATCAGAGCTGGGTTTCATATTCAGGGACACCTTCAAGTCCCGGAAAAAAAGATCCTAACCTCCACAAGGAATCGAACCCAGAACCGTCAGATCACCAATCGAACGCGCTGCCACCGCGGCCCACATGTTAAAGGTAATTTAAGCCCTTGATTGTTCAAGGATTCCACCGTGCTGTTGTCGTAGTGAGAGCTATACACTGTCGCTGTCTATAGCAATAACGATCAATTGCCATAAATCTGAACAAAACACAAACAAAACACACCAAAAAAAACTATCCTCTAATGTATTGCTAAACTGATATAGAAATCTGATCACGTTTTGCAATCTATGATAAATTTGGTAAGCCGTTGTCCTTGGCAGAATCATTCAATTGCTTTGTATGCTGTGTGTGTGCGTGTGTGTGTGTTCGCTTCATTCGCACAAGCGTATTAAATCATTCAAAAAGCACCGCAGAGAAGGCATTACATTTTAAAAAATTTACTGCAATTAAAGTGATGAAGTGATTCCTCGATTCTCAAATTCCCATGCAATACCAGTGTCTCATCAAGACTTGATTAATAAAAAATGAAATAAAAATTGCTGTCATATACAATTGTTAACTTATTTCATGATGTGTGATTGTTTTTGTTTTTTTAAAATGATATATAATAATTTTTTTTTCTTCTTTTTTTGCCAAACGTAGAATATTTGTTCTGGGTGTAATTAAAATCATACAATGTGACCATATTGGATAAAAGGAATGTGTGGCTTGTATATCGACCAGCTGATTATTCGCCGTTTTTTCGCTCTATTAAATACGTAGAGTAGCGTATAGGTATTTTATCTGTTATAACGTTTTGCGTTGGAGGTAATCTGTCTCTCCATGTTCGTTGCGCTTTATTTAATGCAGTTGTGAAAATTTTGGAAGGCAGGCAAAAACAACATTAGTTGAAATGTAAGGTCTCCTAATGTCCCTAATGGGGAAAATGAAACGGTCTTTTGGTGATACTTTTGGTGCCTCGGATTGAAAAACAAAAAGCATTCTCTTCAAATGACTAAATTTTTTTTTCTATCGACACTGGAAATTCTGCGTAAGAAACGGACAACCCTTGACATTATGGATAAGGATTTCAAACCTTTAAGCCATAGCGTAATTTACATCAAATTAGTGCTGATCATGTTCGCCCGTCTATGTTCGCCCGTCTGGGTATCAAACTCTGAATTTAAAAAAAAAAATAGACAGAGTTCTATCTACTGGCCACTTTAGTTACTTGTTATTAATACTGTTTAAAAACAAAATTTATCTTTTAGGGACATCTAATTACCATTTAAAACAATCTATATGAAATAGATAAAAGAGAAGAAATTTCCAATGTTACAGTTTATATGGAAATGCTAGAACCGTTGAATATTTAAATATTTGCAAAATATATAGACTACTAAACAGTTTGAACCAGATTCAGTTATCTATGGATCAAAATTCGATACAAGTTAAATCTTCATTTAGGTTAAGTCCCCTGAGGAAACAGTCAAGTACTATCAGAACGTCCTTAGATGGGATGATAATCGCAGGATCGGTGCTCCCCTTGCGTTCTTGTGTGAGTAAAAGATTGTACATGCGTGTGTGTGTGTGTGTGAGAGAGAGAGAGAGAGAGAGAGAGAGTGGATAGTATCGGACTGACTGTTTGATCAGATTGGAAATACTTGAACGCTAACCCGCCACTGGGTCATCATGATGAGGGGAGCAGATCAATCCCCTGGCTCGATGACCAGCGGTTTGATTTCGTTTGGTCCTTATGAATAAATGACCTTGCGGATCGACGTACATACAGTGACCTGTTATTAAAACGATTTTTCTTGCTGTTGTTTATAAATGTCATGGGATTTAAATTAAGCAAAAGAAAATAGTTACCCGATCAATTTGATGGGTTCTAATTCTACGCAGCATCATATTTATCATCAAATTTTCCCATACCATGTTATTCCTAGGCGCGGTAGCCGAGCTGCAGTGCGTACGGCATGCGCACCGAAGGTCCTGGGTTCGAGAGAGTCCCTGGGTCTACCCAGCTCTGATGAGTACCTGACATTAGTTGTGGTAAAGTAAAGTCGTCTGGGCATTGTGCTGGCCACACATCCCCTTGTATGCCGTAGCTACAGAAACAGGCGAACGATGCTTCACCGGCACTATGTATCAATTTGTTCTGACGGGAATACTTTTCCCATTAAGAAACTTCACATTAACTAACTCACTAACTAACTCACTAACTAACTCACTAAGTAACTCACTAACTAACTCACTAACTAACTCACTAACTAACTCACAAACTAACTCACTAACTAACTCACTAACTAACTCACAAACTAACTCAGAAAATAACTAACTAACTCGCTAACTAACTCAGTAACTAACTAACTAACTCACTAACTCACTCCCTAACTCACTAACTAACTCACTAACTAACTAACTCACTCACTAACTAACTAACTAACTTACTCACTAACTAACTAACTCACTAACTCACTAACTCACTAACTAACTCACTAACTAACTCACTAACTAACTTACTAACTCACTCACTAACTCACTCACTAACTAACTCACTAACTAACTCACTAACTAACTCACTAACTAACTCACTAACTAACTCACAAACTAACTTACTAACTCACTCACTAACTAACTCACTAACTGACTCACTAACTAACTCACTAACTAACTAACTCACTAACTAACTAACTCACTAACTAACTAACTAACTAACTCACTAACTAACTCACTAACTAACTCACTAACTAACTCACTAACTAACTCACTAACTAACTCACTAACTCACTAACTCACTAACTAACTAACTAACTCACTAACTAACTCACTAACTAACTCACTAACTAACTCACTAACTAACTCACTAACTCACTAACTAACTAACTCACTAACTAACTCACTAACTAACTAAGCCATAGGCGACTACTATAATCAGTGTCTCTAAAATTGTGCAAATATTTTCATACTTTGACAAAAAAAAAAAAATTTAAAAGTTATATCTTTGCTTGATAACTTTTCAAGCCCATGAACTGCTGTCTTGCTCAACTTAGATCTCCGTGTCATTGTCCTTCTTGTCACAGACAGAAAACACTCAAAATTGTCCAATAAAACATTAAATTTTGACCACTGGCTCCTTTATCTAATAAAGCAAGCAATTACAACAGTTCTATTTCGCTTTACATACATATCATTTTGAAAGAAGAAAAAGTAAACAAAAACTGCACTTAAAACATCTCGCTGTAGAATAATTATTCTGGAGAATTCTGAAAACAAATCTAATTTTCCAAACTCTGTAAAGATCTTGCACAAAAAAGGTGAGTTCGTTTTTTTTTTTATGTTGTTGCTACTTTATGTTTTAGAAACTTGCCATTTAAAAAAAGGGTGTAATCTGGTTTAGAAAATTGTTTCGTGTGTTTTTGTTTGCTGTAACTAGAATATTGTTTCGTCTCCCTAAAACAATTCCAGAACATTCCTTAATGAGAACCAGAGAAGTCTTCCCTTTTTTAAAATAGCCCTTCATCTTATATTCCAGAAGGTAACGATTTGTAATAGTTTTCTTTTTTTTTTGACCGAGTAAAACATGTTAGTCTGTTATTAGCTAGCGTAAACTAACAGTTATTAAACATTTTGTAATAAAAGACACCGCTGCATGATTTGATGATTTAATCGAAACCGTAGGTCTATAGTTTGAAAGAAATCATTAGTTGCGTATTATACAATTAGTGTATAATAAAAAAATGTTTAACTTTTAACATTCCTCTTTTTGTATATATTAATTAGCTTGCATCAAAAACTATATAATTAAAGGCAAAAAGAAGAAATAATTAAACAATATAATGATACGGATGAGGACAGTAATTAGGACGTCATTAGTTTCAATTTTAAAATAAATTTCAAACAAATAGTCTCCTTTTTTCCATTGTTTTCTTTTTTCTTTTCTTTTTTTGTGCATGAGGATATACAGCCATCTTGGGAATCTGTCACGGCGCCACAATGCCAGTGTCACTTTAAGCTCCTTGCATGCCAAAGATTTACCACCAGTATCAAACAGGAGCATTCGATGGCGTGCCGATAAAAATAAAACGGTCAAGCAGGTTTTTGCGTGTCTGTGTGTGTAGGTGTGTGTGCTAAAAAAGACATCTCTCGTTTCCAAAGTGAATGCATCACCACTGCATACCCCCCCCCCAATAATCCCTCTGCCCCCCCCCCCCCCCCGCGCAACCCATGAATTGATTTGACGTAACCAAAATGAGACGAAAATAACTTAGCTTTAAAAACAAAATGGGGGGGGGGGAGGCTAGAAAGACGGGAATTTTTGGGGACAAGGATAGAAAGAGATCGGGGTTGGGGTGGGAGAATAAGAACGACAAAGGGAGAAAGAAAGAAGAGAAAAGAGAAAAAGCTTTACAGATGAAGATTGAGAGAATCGGGGTCATTGAACGGAAGTCACGTGACAGTATCAAGTGTCATGTGATGACACTGGGTGCTATTTATAGAAACGGGCCCTGAATGAGAAAATACACCCAACACATTTTCTTAAAAATGTTGTCATGACAAGATGAGGGTTCTTCTATTTTGTTACATTAAGTGTCTGGAAGTTCAAGGTCGAGACTGCGCCTGCTACAAAAACGGCCAAGATAGTCCACTGCTCATGGGATAACACTGTCTAGCACAAATACTTCAAACGTCGGCACATTTAGGTTTATGACCAGTAGCATAAGAAACATGCATTGAATACCGCAAGATAAACTTCGTATAGCATTTTAACATTGATAAACTATAAACTATAAAAACACATTTACGGCAAATTGTTGCGGTCTACGCTAATCTATGGTTTAAGTACAGTCTTGCATTGTGATTATTGTTTTAAATGATGTTAACGTTATTGATTTTCTTGGTTTGTTTAGGCAACCCATTCCATGCCCGGATGCCAAACTTATATGGTTCTAATAGCGATGCTTATTACGTTGAATGCTTTTCATTCAATTACCTTTATAGTAAACTATCCCGTCTGACCAAATTGATCCATAGGGCCGGTGAAGCAGCGTTCACCAGTTTCAGAGACCACCAGGATTCAAACCCAAGACCTTCGGTACGCTACCACTCGGCCCCCAAATATCTATATAGTTACATTAAATAAAACGTATATATATATATATTCTTTTACTTCAGAGTAAAAAGTATAAATTTAGACGAGACTTGACGGTAGATGAGGTAAGGTAACGTTCACTCAACAGTTTCCTTGACAACATTTATATGGATTGTGTGGCCAGCTCAATGCCTAAAGGCCGTTATCATTTTTGTCTTCCTAAACTCTTGTCAGATTTTTCTATCAGAGTTGGTCAATATTCCGCCCTCCCAGTCCAGGGAAGATAATCCCAGGCATTTAGTCATTGGTTCGACCCCAATAGTGGCGACTCGGAAACACAGTCTCTTGGCCAGCGTGTCCTACTACCATACTTGGCCAGCGTGTCCTACTACCATACTTGGCCAGCGTGTCCTACTACCATACTTGGCCAGCGTGTCCTACTACCATACTTGTAAAAGTCGTGGATATTAATACGTAGAAATACAACTGCTTTTCCCAATAGTTCCAAGATACTTTCTTCGACCAGAAAATATAATTGTACTATAGTTTCCGGCTGGTCCTGCGGTTAGTTCACCGGACTATCAATAAAACGACCCGGGTTCTAGCCATACCGCCGACCAATCCCTGCCGCCCTGCAGGTTGTTTTTTTGGGGGTCTAAGTGAACGTAATAATCTTCTATCTAGAAGGAACGTCTGTAAAACTTATAAGTAAATGACAATGCATTTTGTGTGCACTGCCTGAACTATCTTTCCTGCCTTTCTATACTGACAAGAAACGATAAATTCATCGGATATTCGTTTGAGAGTCCCAAATAAGGATTTCGTCTCCTAAAAATAGATTGTGTATAGAGCGTTCTCAGTAGGCGGAACTTAAGTTTTTTTTTTTTTAAATTTAGTGACGTTTTTGTGTAAATATAGAACCCACTTGAGGTACAAACGTAACGTGGTGAAAGTAAATTACTTCTTTATCATGCAAAATTCACATCTGAATAATGGCTATCCTACTCAAAAATAAGGAGGTAAATAGTAGTACTGTAGATTAATTGATTAATGTGATTAGGCTAGGGCCGGCTAGACCTATTTACACTTTCAATTTCACTTTATAGGCCTACACTTTTAATGTTTCGTAGGCTAGGCTACGATGTCAAGTGATATTGTTGGTGAATAGGCTATCTAGTCAAGTCACTATTAGGCTCACATCGTCTATGATCTATGTCTATGATAATAATAAAATAGCCTATTTTATTTAACATACATAATACAGCTTAAATCTTAATAAGACTTAAAACACAACAATCATTTAAAAAAAGCTCGAAACTTTATTAATACAGCGGCAATATTTATTTGTACACCATTACTCAAAGTCAAAGTAAACACAAATCACGTGCTTTTTGTCACGGGATTGCAAACGCCCTATTCAAATTTAAGTTGTAAAATCTATTAGATTTTACATTTAATAAGGTTTTATCGTTTTATTTTTTTCAAATAAACTTATTATTTTTTTCTTTAACATTTATTGGTCTTAAGTTTGGGGATAAACGCAAATAGAAATTGTGTTTGTTGATGTTAACACCATTGTTGAATTATACAAACTATTGAAGCCTACTGCTTTATAATATTCTTTCATTTTACCAGCGAATGCATGCAATTACTGTATAAAATATTGTTTCGTTTTAAATGATTTAAAGTTGTATTGTTAGAACAAATAGACTGTTTTAATTATTTTACGTTATTCATGACCTTAGTGCCGTAGGCTAACAAACTATGTAAACAATAGTTCAGAGAGCAGGATTGATATTGTTCAGAAAACTTATCCACTCGCATGCTATTATCGTTATAATCTTCATCAGAATTTGTTTCCTACGGGACAGAGAAGTGCTTTTGACGTGAGAATGTATTATGTTTAGACCTCACACATTTTATTTTTTATTATGCTTCAAATGATCATGCCCCGGAGGTCAGAATCAAGTCTAGAATCCAATTCTAGTGTCGCAACGTTATTGCTCTTGAGTTGAAAACAAACACCATCATTATTGTTGTTTTTGTCAGCTTCTGATAACGTGGTCCTGCAAGTCTCAGAAAAAATTCAATTTCCATTTAAAGAAAACAATTTTCAGCTTTAAGAGTAATCGTCTTGCGTGGATATTAAAAGGTTATTCTAACTTAGGATCGAATGTTTTGTTATTAAAATTGTCCATGTCGTCGAAATGGAATCTTAGTAAAAGTCAGAATTTTAAACATAAGAAAAAAATAATTTCTATAAATATATTATTTCATTACATTGGAACACATCTGACCGCTAAAATTTCATTGGCTAATGTTTGTTTTATTTACCCTTGTGTTCTATTCTTACAAAACCAGACATTAAAATGTCCTCAATCAATAAGATCGATTTATAATGTCTACAAAAACAACAACAACCGGTTCTTACGTCCAGGGTGTAATGGTGTAAAAGGGCACATGATTAGGTTAAGGTAAGGCACACCTAGATCCTGTCCGAGGCAAGCAACTCCGCAGCACGCCGAAAGGACTCGTAACAAAGTTTACGGTCTCCGCAGTACATGCACTACACTACTCTATCCAGATGCGGAATTTCTCTGTGTTCATTAATGTGGTGGCTCGCCCGTATACCTGCACTGTCGCCCGGTAGCACAAATTCAAAACTATAGACCGGGACACTCGTTACGAAAGACGCTGCCACTAGTCAACCCTTCTTCCAAAACCTCAATAGAAGCCAGAACACATTACAAGTTATGACTTATCCTGCTATGAACGATGACATAAACATGAAACAAGTTTTAAGGCCGCAATTTATTTAATATGTTGTAATTGTATAATTAACCACACATTATTACAACTATTACAGGGTCAATCACCAACATTGGCGGATCTTCTTACAAGTGCAAGGACGGGCTACCACCGGAGAATAAGGTTAAGGTCATTTCCGGGGTCATCGGAGCCCCTTCCAGTCAGACGTCCATTCAGGTGGCTAACTTACTGAAGCTCTTCAAAATCCCACAGGTAAGAAATTGATTCTTTATAGGTTTCACCCAACGTTCTGCATTGCGGCATCGCAAAGACGTATCCATTGTCCTAAGCACTGATAATGGAACATGCGGCCGTATAAGATTTGTGCATATGAGACTAAAAAACTACGTATCAGACTAACAACTATCTATCAAACTAACAACAAACTATCAAACTAACAACTAACTACCAAACTAACAAATAACTATCAGACTAACAACTACCTATGAGACTAACAACTTTCATACTGTACATATAATAACATACAGTAGTCATTACAACTTTGTTTTGTGTAAAACTTAGATTTGTATTTGAAAAATCACATTATAAGTACATGATATACGTTCAGTTTGGTAAACTAACATTAACTTCATGTCGTCAAATGTTTCACTAATTGTATGCTACATTTCATCCAACAAATCACATTCATTTTTTTCATTGATTCAAAACAGCATCTTCATTCACAGTTAATCAATAGCGCTTCTAATCCTGCAACAGATAATTAAAACTGCACCCCATCCCCCCCCCCCCACCTCCCACCCCCAAAAAGAAAAACCCAAATCAAATCAGTTGGGAAAAAGGGCTCGGGGGAATTGAAGTTCCCGATTGTCAAATTCAAGGCTTTAAAACTTTAAGACACAAAAACAGCAACAAAAAACAACACAAGCCTGGGGAAAATAAAATTGTGAAGTCTTTTGTCGAGATCAATTTCAGTTCAAACGAACTGAGAAAGCAGACTAAATATGATGTAATATTGTTAAATGATAAGGAAAAGTGAAAGTGGTTATCGCGTTGATTACCTGTGAGAACCAGGATCAAATAGTTGTAAGTAGTTATCAGGAAGAAGAGTATTACCCTTGTGTAATTCAACCCGCAATAACACAATATTGATTACCCCCAGAAGCTAGCTAAGAGTAAAAGTAAGCAAGAAAAAAACGGATTTAGTTGTCTGCCCATGGACAGAGCTGTAAAACTGAACATCGTTAAAATCTCAGCTCTTCGCGTCATTCCATGATTTTTATTTTATTTTTAAATCTTTATTTCCTTTTTTTTAATGGAAAGATGACTTCATGATGGCTGACTTTAAATCAAAGATTAGCTTTAAGTAACTCGTAAACAATCTCGAGCTCTCATCCAATATTTAACACAAACTGCTCTTTTCACACACCTTCAAAAAAAAGTGTGTATCTATCTATCTATCTATCTATCTACCTATCTATCTATCTATCTATCTATCTATCTATCTATCTATCTATCTATCTCTCTCTCTCTCTCTCTCTCTCTCTATATATATATATATATATATATATATATATATATATATATATATATATATATATTTCGTGACATAAAAGAGCTTGTAACCAAAAAAACAAAAAACATTGCGATATCTTTATTTTCTGATGATAAACATGTTTTAACTACAGCAAACATACTCGTATTTGACATTCTCTTAGACATACGACTACGCTTTATCTTACACTTACTCTTAAACATCCTTTCTACACATAATCTTACACTTTCATCTGCACATAATCTTTAAAATACTCTTATAATTTCTTTTGCTGATATTCTTACAATAATTTCGCTCCTACGCTTACATGAGCTCTTACATGTGGTCACTCATATACTCTAAAAACATAATTTTACAAATTTCTCTTACACATACTCAGAAAAAATCTCTCACAAACATTCAGACACATATTTTTTACACATTCTCTCACATATACTCTTAATTTTTTTTTATTCTTTTCTATACTACTATCCATACTCTTACGTGTACCGATAATACAGCATACCAACACTATATATAATATAACAATACTATTCGTACATATATTCTTCTACAGGTGCTCATCTTATCTTATACATTACAGACGCTCCTTCTATGAAGGAGATTATTGCGTCCTACGCTCATTCGTGGTCTGAGTCTAGTCTTGCATTTTTATTAATGTTTTAAATGATGTTAAGTTACTGGTTTTCCTGGTTTGTTCTGGTAACCCATTCCATGCTCGAATGCCATTTGGGAAGATAGAGTACTTATATGGTTCAGTCTTAACATAAAAAAGTTTCTCTTTTCACAATCTTCAGAAACATTTCTCCTTACATTACTACAGTACCCCCGGTCGTCTCTTTGCTGAATATTTCCTTAGCTTTGTCTGTCTTTTAACAGAAACCATGAAATAGTTTAAACCAGAGTTCGCAAACCTACGGCACGCGCGCCACACTTGGCACGCAAAGTGATTTTTAACAGCACGCGAAACACCCCAAAATGCAATATTTTGTGTATATTCTTCAAAACATTGAATGCTAGATCAGGATGACTTTTAAGCTGTAGGCACGCGGAATGAATTAGAAATCCTACTTTGACACTCTATAACCAAAAGGTTGCCAGCCCTGGTTCAGACGAATCTATGTTTACAGGTCTTCAACCTTTCTCCTTACAGCCTTCTCTTGCAACCAACCATTCAGCCTTATTTCTCTTCATTCAGACGTTATCAGAAAAACAAAATACAACCACGGTTGTTTAGTGGGGTAAGGGTTGATAGTTGTGAGGAGGGAGGGGGCGGGGAGATTCGTCTCGGGCCCAGCCTCTTGGTCTTTAACTAATGCCTGGCCCAATATAATGAAGGTACTTTAGTGTTTCCGCTTGAGTGGATCCAGTCTCTCGAGAGCTGATGAATCGCTGGAACAAGGGGGTGTAAAATTGTATGTGTGTGTGTGTGTGTGTTTTTGTAAATGAGCTGGTTGTGTTGTGTATGTGTCAATATAAGTTTGTTACACGGAGACAAAGAGTGGTGTGTTATGTTACTGTTAGTGTGTGTGTGTAAGTGTGTATTGTGTAAAATTGTGTTTTGTGTGTGTATGTGTGTGTGTGAGAGTGTGTGGTGTGTAGCCATGATGCATCTGCAGTATCATCGATTGACTCTCAAGACGTTTGTAAATAGTAACGTACCCGTCGGAGCAAATTGATCCATAGTTCACCAGTTTCCGTGGTTACGGCATACTAGGGGATTGTGTGGACAGCACTACGCACAGCCGCCCCTTTTTTTCCCCAACTCAGGTCAGGCACCCATCAGAGCTGGGTAGACTCAGTGACAGCCTCCAGACCCGGGAAAAAAAACCTAGCCTGCACCAGGATTCGAGCACGGGACCTTCGGTACGCCAGTCGAACGCGCTTCCGTGCCGCCCCCCCCCCCCCCTTAATAGTTCGTACGTTTCAGATGAAAACAAGTTATGTAGGATATATATATATATATATCTGTTGCAATGCTCAGATAAACATAAAGACAAAAACACTTTCCTTATTCTTATACGAGAACAAAGGCATATACGTTATATTTCTTCCCAAGTGGCATTCGGGCATGGAATGGGTTGCCTCAATTAACCAGGAAAACCAGTAACCTAACTTCATTTAAAACATTAATAAAGATGCAAGACTAGACTCGGACCACGGATGAGCGTAGGATTCAATTATCTTCTTTATAGAAGGAGCGTCTGTAATATATAAGATAAGAAATGTGTTACGCTCACTATATCATAGTGTAGTTAAGTGTAGTTAAATGAATTGGGGATCAGCCACTAGTTATCTATATATTATTATTATTCTATATTTAACAAACAAAATTTGCCTAATTTATTTATTTTAATAAGCAATAGATCTATATTTTATAGCTATTAGAAATCAGACGATACGTATAAAATTAGCCATATAGCTCGAAACATATTATAATACACTTAATACTATATTATAGAACTTTATAAATACGATTTCTTTCAACTATAACTTTTACAAATTAATTGGTAGATGGGATACAATATTGAAGATAACAGAGTACACTTAATTATTATATTTTATTATAGAATAATTTACAACAGGTCTGGTCCTGCGGTTAGTTCACCGGACTGTCAACTGACAAGTCGAGGATTCTATCCATGCCGACGACCTATTCCTGCCGCCGTGCAGGAGTTTTGGGGCTAGCGGATTTAATAATCTGTTATCTAGAAGGGACGTCTGTAAACTTAAAAGAAACTTATAAGAGCAGGGGTCGGCAACCGTCATATATTAGTGTGCCAAAGCAGGATTTTTAAAATCTTTCAGCGTGCCAATATCTTAAAAGTCATCTTGCATTAGCACTCAATATCGTAAAGAAGAGCTTGAATTGTCTTTTGCGAGTGTCTTTCGCGTGCAATTCAAAATCGCTCGGCGTGCCAAGTCTGAAAACGTTCCGTAGGTTTGCCGACCTCTGACTAAATATGTAATAATAAAATTGAGCCCTAAACAAAACGTCTCTTTTGAATGGGTAAAAAATTGCTGAATTCATAACAACATCTCGACGTGCCACAGACACAATGGGCCGTATTGCTGCTGAGAGTTAACACCCTTGCCCATTTTACAATTACGGTACATAAGATTGACTTGTATAAGGGGCAAGGGTGTTAACTCTCAGCAGCAATCTTTACAATTACGGTATATAAGATTGACTTGTATAAGGGGCAAGGGTGTTAACTCTCAGCAGCAATCTTTACAATTACGGTATATAAGATTGACTTGTATAAGGGGCAAGGGTGTTAACTCTCAGCAGCAATCTTTACAATTACGGTATATAAGATTGACTTGCATAAGGGGCAAGGGTGTTAACTCTCAGCAGCAATCTTTACCATTACAGTATATAAGATTGACTTGTATAAGGGGCAAGGGTGTTAACAATACGGCCCATTCACATCGTGTGCGACAGTTATTGCTTTCAAAATCGCTGTAAAATATCAACACAAAAAAACTGTATCAGTTAGTTTTCAAATGAAACTGTCTTTCAAAAAAATCATCGGAAGTCTTCGTGCTCAGAATGAATTAGAAGAAAGCTTCTAAAAAGCAAACAACATATGAACATCAATCTGAAACTGGATAAAAATGATATAAAAATCCATCGGACGTCAGGCTAATTCTTAAATATTGTTTTACATTTGAGAAAAACAAAGGCTAGCTGCTATAACGAAATTTAAATAGCTATATTTAAACAAACAAAAAATCATGTATTAGATTGTTTAGGTGTATCAGTGCCAGTGCTATTGACTAAGTAAATAGTCGAAGTAGAAAGTGGTAGTATCTGGATGATTTGAGGACATTCGACCTTTAAATGTTCTGTAGTGTTTTTTTTTTTTAATCTTGTGTGATTATAATTTGAAATGTCTACATTTAGACAGTGTGACTCCAGGGAATATTTATTAACTTTCAAATAATAGATCTGTCAAATGTTGACCAGTAGAAAAGTCCATAGACACAAATATCGTTGTAAAAAAAATCTATGACTGTCATGTCTTTTTCGGGTCCAATATCTGTTTATAAGATTATCAACTTGTACCATTTTATCCATTTCTCTTGATGTAAAGTACATTTCAATGTTTTCTTCTTTTCTTCCGTGTTTCAATTAAATGAATTATTCATCTAAGGACTACAGCACTGGAGTATAATCAATTATTTTTTTTGGTCAAAGGAAACATTGCATTTCCCCAGAAATTCAGAAGCATACATTAATGAGTAGATGGGGATGGAGGTTGCAGTGTACTTTGGACGAATAGGATTTGTAAAGGAAACACAAATACCAGCGACGCCTATTATCATTTTGACCTTTAAACTTAAGAAACATAGACAGATATTTTGAAGAACTTGTTAGATATACTTTCCAAAAAGGTGTCTTGGATTTTATGCATCTGAGAATGTCTGTCTAAACAAGAAGAGATATAGATAGAAGGATAGACAGAGAGGATCGTCGAAAGAAAGAGAAAGAGAGGGAGAGAGAGGTAAGAGAGAGAGGAGAGAGAGGGAGAGAGAGAGGAGAGGAGAGAGAGAGAGAGAGAGAGGGGGAGAGAGAGAGAGAGGGGGGGAGAGAGAGGAGAGGGATGGGAAAGAAAGTGAATGAGAATTGAGAAAATGTGATATAGAAAATTTAGATAAGATAACTTTATTGATCCAAACAAATGGAAATTTGACTTGCTTACATAAATTCCGTCTTTTTCAACAAAATTTAAACAATATAAAAGAACTGTTTATACGTAAGCACAGAAATATAAACTTATAACAAGAAAACCATTAAAACACAGTTTTTATCATACTCCCTTTATTTGCAAACTAAGTTTACCATCATGTAATTAAATAATTGATTGACTACTGCAAATGAAACGTACAGAAAAAATATCTGTGTCGCAAATCTCAAAAATATATCCTTACTCCGTATGAATTGTTCTAAAAATAATCTTAGCGCATATTTTTTTTTTCTAGCTTTGCGCCGAAAAAGTATAAAAAGTTGCACAGGCATTTTTAACGCGAAATTAAAATATTTCTTATACTTTCCTTTTAAGAAATGAATATTGTCATAAGTGTAGTATTATTAAGTTGTTTTAACTGAACATTTGAAAGGATGTATTGTTAGTCCGCCACAAGTCTGCTGTCCAAATTTCAGCTCGATCGGACCATGGGCAGTGGTCGAAAAAACGAAGCCAATTTTTGCACAGACAGACAGAAAATGCAACTTAAAATAAAGGGAGTAAAAATAGACATTTACGCACATTATCATACTATTTAGCATACAAGTAAAGTGTTATATAGAGAGAAAATGGCTCGAGAGAGACAGGGAGAAAATCGGTAATAGAGAATAGGATAGTAAAAGAGAAATGAATAGAGAAATATACCTGGATTGAGAGAGAATACGGCTCGGCGGGGGAGGGGAGAATGGAGAGAATGGGAGAATGGAGAGAGACACGGAGAAAGTGATTTATAAAAAAGACAGAAATTGATCTCCGGAGGCGCAAAGAGAAGAGCAGTAATTATGAGAGCCGGTAAAAATAAAAACTTTTTCTATTGAGGCCTGACCTTTGCTCTTTCACCTTTGACCCAAGATCGCATTCAATTAATCTGTTTTCTCTCTTATCATGATGGATTTTCTCTTTCTCTCGAAGATTAAACAAAGAATTTTTTTTCTTTTAAATTCTTTCTGTCACCATCTCTCTCTTTTTCTCTCACTCATTACCTCTAGAGCCATCTTGCACATTTTTCCTAATACACTCTTATATTTCAATCATTCTCTCTATCTCTCTCTCTTTTTCTCTTCATTTCTCCATACGTATGTTCTATACTTTTACTGAGCCTATTTCATTAATTCTGAATTTTATTTCGACTATCTATAAATATTTATCTATCTATCTAAATCATCATCATCATCATCATTCATCCTTTGAATGTTTTGGTCGTGGGAGGGAGCGAAGGGACATCTCAGCAGTCAACCGTCTCAAATTTTGCCTATCTTGAGCGGTTGTCAATAGTTGAGTCAACTTTAGCCCTGTCCAATACTTTACATTGTCGAGCCAGCATCTCCGCAGACGGCCTCTCCGACGTCCACCTTCTACCGTACCCTGGAGGATTGTTTTTGGCTGGTTATATATATATATATATATATATATATATATATATATATATATATATATAATATATATATATATATATATATATATATATTGTCACATATTAATAGCACCCATAGCAACGCAACCCAACGCAAGTTTTGTGGGCGGTACTAAGAAGCCTAGACTGTTCTAAGAATCCACTCTCGTGCCGACCTCAAATTCTCGGAATGGCTAGGAATAGTCTATTTGTTGATGTCCTATTATTATTGTTGGACCATCAAACATTACTACCAGTCTTTTCAGAGTATTTGAGTTGCAGTAGCTGAATTATTTGCTATTAAAGATCAAAATAGACGACATCACCACAATATAAATTCCAACTTGTAATTAATAAGAGAACGCCTTGTTGCAGCATATTATTTAATAACAATTCATTAACAGTTCACACTTCACATTCAATGAACAAATATAGCTTTATAGTAGCAACATAATATACAATTTTATTTATTTATCCTGAGTCTAAAATAATGCCTGCGTTCCTTGTGAGTTATGAGAAAAGACTGCCGACCGCATGGACAGTCACTTGACTATATCTACTTCCGATATAGGTTTTCTTAATATCCAAAAATGGGTTTTATTTCGACTTTTTAATTATTAATATAGCTACTACCTATATATTATTTAGTTACTCCATAGCACTATTATTTCTCGTACAGAGGAGTTTATGTTAAAACTATCATTTTTATAATGAGTTTTGTAATGATACCATTATTTTCACCCCTCCTAGTAATAGGTCTGTTCCCCGTTCTCCTCCGCTAGTATTTAAGGCTAGGCAGCTAGTAGTTTGTACAGAGTCTTGTGCAGAGTTTCGTCAGAGTGGACACTTGTGTTGGCACTATTTTATTCTAACTGTATATAATCTTCATATTGTATATATTTGCACCTATCACCTGAATTAAATTATCAACAACATTTACACTGAAGCATCCTCGTCAAGTTACTATTTTTGTTTCATTGTTTACAATATTATAATAAATATATTTATTTACAACTACAACGTCAAAGAAAGGAACTGTTAGAACGCAAATCCTGAGTTTGTGCCCAGGACAATAAGGAGAGTTCGTGTAATACTGAAATATAAGTAATAATAACCAAAGTCTACCCTAGGACAAACGAGAGTTATCAACAACATTTACACGGCTCTGACCACAAGGGGATTGTGGTCGTAACAATATATACATATATTATCATAAATGCTACAAAACGCTCCTTCTATACAGAAGATGAATGCGCCCTACGCTTATCCGTGGGTTGATTCTATCTGGTCTCAGCATTTCGACAAGTGTTTTAAAATGATGTTAAGTTACTGGTTTTCCTGGTTTGTTCAGGCAACCCATTCCATACTCTAATGCCACTAAAGAAGTACTTCCTGAGTAATTAAATACATATACTCTGGCATAAGGGATAAGAAAAAGTGTTTATGTCCTTAGGTTTATCTGAGCATCGTAAGAGGATGTTATTGTGTTAAATTTATAATTTAGACATTTAGCCTAATGCATTATTAAGATAAGATAAGATAAGATTGCTTTATTGATCCAAATAAATGGAAAATTGACTTCATTACATAAATTCCGTCTTTCAGCATACCTAAAACAAAAATAAAGAACCATTTGTACTCAAACACAATAGACATTCACGCACACTATCATACCATTTATCATACAAGAAAAAAGTAGGCCTATTATTTAGGAGTCAGCTATTGAGCCATTGTATTTCCTGGCTGAAAGATGATTCTTTTGAAAGAGTCTCACTGACAGTGGAACAAAAGAGTTCCTAAATCTCTCTGTTCTTGCCCTTATTGAAAGAAGCCGACCACTTCGACTAGATATTATGTAACTATCATGAAGCGGGTGTGCATGATCTTGGAGGATTTTATCAATCATAGACAGGCACCTTGAACTGAAAATATCCGCAAGAGATGGTAATTCTGTCTGTGTAGTACGATAGGCTTTGTTCATTAGGCGGTCTATCCTATTAACCTTTATAATATATATATATATATATATATATATATATATATATATGGGTTATCCAAGTATATATAAATCTATCTTTATAACTTTCTGCTCTATATATAAAGCTAGAAACGAATGTAGGCCTATCGGTATCAAAAGCTAGAAATTGATCCCCTGAAAAATTAGGAATTTAATGACGTCATTTGATGGAATTTTAAACCAATCATCTATCGACCTCAATGGGACATTACAGTAATTTATATTCTCAGTTGTAAACCAAGCACTGAACTTAATATCACGTATCCACTTTCATGGCTACCATAGCTAGTTTTTTTTACCTCCCTAGAATATTGGGTTTGTTCCGGTTTCCTACTCTTTCCTACTTTTCTTCATCTTTTTTAAGTTCATTATGTTGACATTTATAACTTAACATATAATAAATTTAACATATTATGGCCTTTATTTCATTTTAATAGGATATTCTATAACAAGTCGACATATCACAGTCAAAATAAATTTACATGCGACAACTTAAGAGATGACGTGTATAGCGACTTGACATTTGAAAAAAAACGTAACATTTCACATGTTTAAATGACACCTTTACATATGACACGTATAACGACTTGACATATCACACGTATAACAACTTGGCATGTGGCATGTATAAAAACTTGACATATGACAAATCTAACAGCTTGACATTTGCATATATTATTATAACAACGTGACATACGACATGTATAACCACTTGACAAATATTGTACTAGTCTTATTTTACTTTACTCTGTAAATGCCTGCGGGGAGATCATAGAATGACTGGAAAATTCTACACGCCCCACCTAAGAACTCTTCACACTTGACTTGTGACCTGGTTGTACTAACGATATGCAGGAAGTTTGATCATCCGCCACACACAGACATAATTTGATTTGCCAACGAAACAACAGACAAAAGCGGCCAATTATTGGGACAACCAGAATATTTTTATGTTACATTTTCGCCTCTACTGATTATCTAAGGCAAGAAAAAAAATACATACAAAAACCAGAGACATGCACATTGATCTAATTTCATTATGGAATACATCGGAGAAGGCATACTTTAACGAAATAAGGAAAGTTAAATATGAAAGTCTATAATAATATAAGCATACAGTAAAAAAATTAATTTGCTAAACTAGGACAAATTATAAGGTACGCTTCCAGACCTCCTTCCCCCCCACCCCCTATTCCTTTCTAGCTTTCAGAAGAGGGGGTGGGTGGGTGGGTGGCGGTCTCTGCACTTAACGATATAACTACTATTTAAGAATCCAGGAAGAAGGATGGAATCTTCGGACAATGGCATATTTCTGTAAGTAGCACAATTATGGAACGGGAATCTAATGTGATTGGCCATAACTGGAAGTATAACACTTTGTCATCTGATGTCTTCATTTCATCTTGATTTCAGGTGAAATTATGTTCTCCTCATTTCACCTTTACAAAAAATGTTCTATTCTATGTTCTATTTTAAGTGAAGTATAGTAAGTCGCCATTTCCTTTTCAATCCTTGAGGCCAGAAGATTTTATGATGCGAACGAATACATCAAACGATGGACTATTTTTTTTTGGTATTGTGTTAGCCTCGCTGAAGACTTGTTTAAAGTTTGGAAAATCCCAATGTATCTATTTATAGACATTGCTGTTTTATCAATAATGAACTGATTTTTTTGTTGTTTAAATTTCTTCGGCTACTCAAGATAAATCATTAAAAGGATTATGAGACACTTCCTGACATCCCATCGAACTTAAAATTGAAACATAGAAGCGTTGCCGATTACAATTTTTTTTCTTCACATTTTTATCGCCACCCCAGTTTTCAATACAAAAAGGAAAACAGTTGTTCCATTTCATTTTCAAGGGGAAATAATTTAGCTAATAATTTTGAGATAAATGTTACATTTTTATCTATAGCAAACATTATTGATTAATTCGAAAAACTTTGATGATTTGGCGTACAGATTTCCCTGAAATCCTGGTAAAGGCTTTGTTTTGGTTCTGGTTTCTGGAGGGTGTGGAGGGTGTCACTTAGTCTACCCAGCTCTGATGGTTACCTGAAATTACTTTAAAAAGCGGCTGGGCATTGTGCTGGCCACATAATCTGTTGAACTTTGATCTAACAGTTTCATCAAAATATATTTGATCATAGGTCTCAATTTTTCAAATTAAACAATACTTCTCATTTTTTAATTTAAAAATAAAATTACAGCTATTCCAAGTAGCAGAGTTCGACTGGTGTTTATAAGGTTCTGGGTTCGAATCCTGGTGGAGGCTGGGATTTGTTCCCATGATTGTAGGGTGTCCCAGCATTGATGGGTTCTTTACTTTACTTATTCCAACCCGTTTAATATGCATTTAGCGCCCCTTCTCTGTCTGGGCTTTTTGAAATGAACAATAAACTCATTTAAAACGTCCGTTAGTACATTCAATCATTATCACCTGTACCTTCTTGTAGTCCAGTCAAAAATTAATCCTTTTTTTTTCTCCTTCAATTTATGATTTCCCACGATGATTCCAACACATTTCCCCAGAGCTAATGATGATTCCCTGTGCTGGTGTCAGTCATTCAAAAAACAAATCAGACATCTCCTCCATTACAATTACCCATTGAAATGAAAATTCTCTGACAGACAAGTTGTTCCCGTTACTAGTCAAGTTTTATGTACAATAAGTCTGGGTTTGACAGATTGATGTTATATTTGTTTGTTATAGATTATTGAAATTCTTAATACCTTAAATTGGATATCCCACGCGTACGTTCATACTTATATGTTACAGACTCCCCTATCTATAAAGAAGATCACTGCGCCCTACGCTCATCCGTGGTCTGATTCTAGCCCTGCATTTTTATTATTGTTTTAAAATTATGTTAAGTTACTGCTTTTTCTGGTTCATTCAGGCAACCTATTCTACGCCCGGATGCCATTCGGGAAGAAAGAGCACGTAAACGCATTTGTTCTCACATTTTTTTGTCTAATGTTTATCTGAGCATTATAATAGATTGTTATTGTGTTGTGTTTCTAAATTATGATTCAATGCCTTACTTATTATTACTATTTACCCTTTTGAACGTGTTTCTCGGTGTAATGTTTAGCGAAATATGTTATAGTGTATCATATGTTAAGATCTATCAGCCTCCTCTTTTTTTCCATTTAGACTATATAGTTTAACTTCCAAGAAGTTTTCGTTATTATGTATACTTTATATATAACAGCTTTGCACCTACGCAATATATTTCTTTACAGTACAAAAATAAAAACGAAAAAAAAAAAAACAGCAACTAATTAAATTGTAAAGCTAGACTCAAGCCCCGGGTGAGCGTAGGACGCAATATTCTTCTAGACGGAACTAGTGGCTGTAACATATAAACAACGGAAAACTATTTTTAAAAAAAAAACATCGTAATATACATATATAAGTATACGTTACGATACGTTATTCACTTAGCTAGCGAAGACACATATCCGAAATAATATCGCAAAAGTATAATATGGGACAATAATGTCACGTGTCTTTAAATTAACTAATATGATTGGTTGAACACACACACAGTCTACTTTATATATTTATATAGATGTATATATAAATATATAAAAGCAAAAGTACCATGGACACAAAGACAATTGTAACTTCAGTTTTATTACCGTGCTACTCCGAGTGCATTAATACACAGAGTGATGTTACTCAATCACCAATTGATACGGCAGTTTTTACGTTTACTAATTTGTAGACTACACACACACACACATACATCGCACGTAAGCCCACTCACGCATGAAAATGTCTTTAAATAATCAACGATCCCACTAACGCCCCAAAATCCCATGAACTGCATACAACACAACATTTATACTCACTCAAGCGATCACACATAAAAAAACAACAACGTCTGAATGACAATCCAGGCGATTGGCTTTTAACACTCGGACCTTTTTTTCGCTAGCTATCACTTTAGCTGTTCCACTGGGACTATAAAACACTCGCTAAAATACATCGGAGAGAATTTCAGCAAGTCTGCGAGTTTTTCTCTTAAAAAAAACAACACAACAAAAACAGAAAAAGATTGGTCGAATTGATTTTTGTTGTTTGTGTTACCTTGTTCTGATTGGCTGTTGGAAAAATCTTTTGCAAACCTACTCTCGACTCCCAACAATGCTTATTTTCTCAGACTTCTGAAAATGATCAAAAGGAATGCATTACTTTCTATTATTCGTACCCAATACGTTTTTACCAAGTGTATTTTTTACAAAATGTATCTTTCCTTTCAACTCCTAGTTCGTGGAGTATTTAAGCGAATGTTCCAAAGAATGTTTATCAAATGTTTCAAAGAATGATTAGTGAATATTTGAAAAACAAAATTTCTCCTATATTTAAATGCGTTGACAGTTCAATCAGTTCAAGCTATTATATGCTAACGTTGATTTTTGTTTAAAGAAATTTTTTTAATGAAAGGTTTATAAAGTATTTTTATTATTACTTATTCAGAGACAAATTTTTGAAAAATCCCTTCTCTATCCTTCTATTCGCTGTGGATCAAAGAGCCACTGCGGCGAGTTTAAAGTGTACTTCTTTAGTTCTCCCCACAATCATGCAGCAATGCTTCATCTCTCATGACCTTATCCAGGTTGTCTTGTGGTTTTATTGAGCTAGGGAAACAGCGATTATACATAGGAGATTATGTGGACAGAACAACGCCCATTCGTGTTTTTTTTTTTTTTTTACTTTTCTCAAAAGCATTGTCAGGTACTGGGGATGGGTGTCCCTGGGTCTACCCAGTAGTCTGATGGGTACCTGACATTAGTTGGGGTAAAGTAAAGGCGGCTGGGCATTGTGCTGACCACAAATCCCCTAGTATGCATTGACCACAGAAACTGGTGGATGCTGCTTCACCGGCCCTTTGTTCAGTTTGGTCTAGTTATTATAGGTGTAGCTTTGGGTACAAAAATAGTGAGTTGGGGGGGGGGGGGGCTTGTCATTCGGCTTGCCATGTGAGTCCGTTGTAGGCCTAAATAAAAATAGAAACGCCGATTCACTAGCTCTATAGAACAATATTATGGGATACTTTGAATTTGTATTGTTAGTAATTCTTGGCTTTAATTGCTTTTTTTGTTTGCTCCTATAATGATAAATATCCAACCAAGTCATTTAGCAAGTTATAAACATTACGTAAAGTCTTGTTTTTCCAATTATTTTTTTTAAATTCCCTTGTGTAATTATGTGAAAGTTAAAAACATTTAACTCCGATCAAAGTCATTATTTATCTGGCTGTCTGAGTTCTCGAATATAGAACAAGCTGAAACTCATGAGTATTAAAATCTCTATCTTTGATTAATGTTAACATTATTTAAGGAAGTTGTTTTCACATTTTTTTTATATTAGCCGTTTATATTGATCTATTTAAAGAAAGATTGATTAACTTAATTTTTTTATTTTAAGTATTCACTTCTAAGAAGTTATTATAAGAACATACATTTTTAGAAACACTTAAAGTTTAAGAGAGGAGATTTAGTAAATCAAACTAGAAGAAATGTTTAAAGCATCAGATTTTTTTATTTATACATAGAAGACAATATTCTATCAATAGATTTAGGGTTGATAGCATTTATCGTATTTTCTATATAAGTTCATACATTTGATCTCTCTAATGGAGTGGCATTGGGTTTTGGAATGGGTGTCCTGAACTAAAAATAAAAATTAAAAAAAAACTTTACGTCATTAAAAAGTATTTTTTTTTATTTTTATTTAAAAAAAAAGACGAAAAGGGAAAAAAATATCGAGAAGAAAAAAGAGAGAAAAACAATCAAATAAACGTGATAACATAATAATAATAATAATAATAATAATAATAATAATAATGGTTATTTATATAGCGCTTCTATCCATACTATTTTAGCATATTCGGTGCGCTCTAGAAAATTATAAGGTCCACTAGGCCCAAAACTCCTGCAGGGCGGCAGGGATCGGTCGGTGGCTGGGATAGAACCCGCGATGTGTTGGTGAACATACTAACCCCAGGACCAGCGTGCCTCACAACAGACATGACACAAACAGGTATAGTCATAATGCTAATAAGTAGGGGGAGTAAAATAGAAAGATGAGAAGGAAATAAAAGTTATGATAAAGAGAAAGAGAAAACACGGACATAAAAAGAAAAGAGAAGCAAGAGATATAGGAGAAGGGAAAGATAAAAGAGACAGATAAAGTAATGACAAGTGTTAGAGAGAGAAAGACGCAAGAAAGAATGAAAGAAAAAAATATTTAAAACAAAAACGAAAGAGATTCGGCATCCATTAAGTTTGACTCAATTAAAAGAGTTGAATCGGTTTTTGATCTCTTTGACTTGGTCGAATCATTAAATGTGCTTTTAAAAAGTGTGTTCGTGTATGTGTGTGTGTTTATGTGTGTGCGTGTGTGTGTGTTTATGTGTGTGTGTGTGTGGTGTTGTTGTTTTTGTTTTAGTTCCAAGGTTAATGTTATTTTTGAAGGTACTCAAGGGCATCTTAATAGATTACAACAAGGGTTCTCAGACTTTTCGAACACGGTGGAACCTGTCCATGGAATCGAAAATCTCAAATAGTCTTGGGGCCCAAGATTCTAGTTTGAAAAATTTTAGAATGAAAGTTGAAAGCGCCTTGTATATATTTTATTGTGGGCACTGTTACAGTGTGTTTTCGGGGTGCGGAGGCCGAGCGGCAGTGCGTTCGGCTGGCGTATCTTAAGATCTGGGTTTGAATCCTGGTGAAGGCTAGTATTTGTTCCCGGGTCTGGGGTGGGGGGTGGTCCCTACGTCTATCCAGCTCAGATAGGTACCTGACTTTAGTTGGGGTAAAGTAAAGGCGGTTGGGCATTGTGTATGCCATACAATCCCCTAATATGCCGTGGCCACATAAACCGCGCGAAAGCTGTTTCACCGGATTACTCTACTATTGTACAGTGTGTGTAATCACGTGATGCTATCACCACATCCGCCGGATATCAAAATGGGTCTCCACGGAGATCTCGCCTAACAACTCTACAATAAAACGGCTTCTGGCGATGGGAGTATTAACCGGTGCATTATTTTAAATAAATAAATACTTTTTTTTTAAAACTGTATTGTCTCTTTGATGGACATATTCCCACAAGACGTCATGGTCATTTTACATTCATGATTCATGTTTTGAGAAAAGTAAAAAAAATAAAAATTGAATAACATCAGTAATTCTTCTGTTATGTCACGTTGGTACATTTTGTAAAAACAACACGATTTTCGGATTGGTTTTTAAGATATAGGCGATTCGCCATATAATAGAAGACTGTGTAAACTATACCTTTCAACTCTTAACTCAAAACCCACCAAAAAATGACTTAGGCTAGTGGTTTCCAGTCTTTTTAATAATCAAGAAGCTGGAAAACCCTGTTTCACAAAGATAATATTATGTTGTTGGAAATGGAAAAAGAAGGCGCAACACAGTCTTAGTCAAAAAAGGATATGAATGTAACACTTGATCCTGCGTTTTGTAATTAGCATTGTAGAGAAATCGCTAGTTTTAACTTTTAGGTGAAGATTCTAATAGGGGATTGTGTAGCCGCCAGCACAATGCCCAGCCACCTTTAATTTACCCCAACTAATAATAGGAACCCATCATAGTTGGGTAGACTGAGGGACAGGCTCTAGTCCCGGAAACGAATCCTAGCCTTCACCAGGCTGTGAACCCAAAACCTTCGGCACGCCAGTCGACGGCACTGCCGCTCGTCCACCGTACTGCAGCTGTGTTGTAATCTGTTGGGCCTATATAAAGATCTACTTCTAATGTATTTACTAAAGTTGTATAAATATATATTATAGTATTCATTGAAGATCTATTGTATTGTAGGAAAATTTAGATCTATTCTATTGTCTAAAAGTCTATCTAAAAGCATATATAATTAAGAAACATACGGCAAACAAAAAAACAAATACTTTTTCCGGACAAAAAAATGTAACAATTTTTTCTTGCTTCTTGTGTTTGGTTTCTTTTATTCCGAAACAGGGGAAACAAGTCATTAAGTGTATTTCCATGCCCGAGTTAAAGGACTTTTATTTTCCTAGGGCTTTGACAAATAAGATGACGCGGGAACTTTTAAGCTGTCATCATCAAGACTTGGAGCTTCAGTTTCAATCAGGGAGGAGTTTCTTATCTAAAAGGGGGTGGGGTGGGGTGGGGGGATAATCTTTGGTGGCAGTTCCTTATGTTATTCAAGTAAGCAGCGGCAGATAACTGGTTTGACTGTGGAGAGGGTGAAAAAGGGGGCCTCTTACGAATGCACAATAAATGACCTTTGTTTGCTATTACTAATATTTCTTTCTACAGTATGAATGTTCTGAAGTACAGCTTTTAAAACTTTCAAACCACTCATCGTTTCCATACTGCAAATTAATATATTATATGGATTTATATTTAAAATAGATATCCTGATTCCTCGGCATGTTATTTATAAAGTCCTCAATCCATATACATTATGTATATAAGGATAATAATTTCATCTAACTTTAACAACTATTTTTCTTTCTAATAAAGCTTTTTTGAATAAAAAAATTCGTACAAATCATTCGTCATTGACATTATAAATTGACATCTGAAATTGGCATTAGATAATATAAGAGAATTTGTTTTTTTAAGAAAAAATTTAATTTGATTTAAGCGTAACAATACACAACCTTGGAGAATAATTTGTAGACATATTTTTAAAAGCTATCGATAAGAGAGTTCAAGTAGTGTGGTTGCTTGGTAAATTGAACGCACTGTATTTTCATTAAGATGATAGTAATTAACAAATTAAATTAACAAACAGTAATTATCTATAACGGTCAGGATAATACAATGTGTATCTATCCTTATCAAATCTCTCGGAGCTATTACTATGTGACACAGAACGGAATATCTACTGGAGAACCTTTGGACCAGCATAGCGAGTGGTTTAGTTTTAACTTACCTTTCGATGTAGAATGTAATATAGATCATTCGAGATTGAGTTAAGCTAATCTAGATTTACGTTTTAGTATAGTTTATGTATGCATTTCCATTCATCCTACTCCCTACATCCAACATATCTCGTAGTCCGCTGGGGCGTCACAGATGACATGTACACTAGCCTTCTCCATTCCTCTCGTCTCTCATCCCTTCTCATTGGGTCGAACAACTTTACTATCGTCAACTCCCTGATGTTGTCCTCCCATCGTTTTTTTCTATGTCTTCCTATCTTTCTATCCTTCTGGTGGTTTCCTGCAGAATAGCTTTGGCAAGCCCGTTGGCTCTTGTTTATGTGGCCATACCATTCCAGCTTTATTTTCTTGACTGTGGCCAGCAGGTCGCTGTGTTGCCCAATTTCCTGGAATATCATTATTCCTATCTGCTCATTGGAGATGTGGTGTTTATAGTAGATGCCGAGAAGGTTGCTAAAGTATCTCATCACCATGACATTGGTCTTCTTTTCTAGCTCAGCTGTTAGGCCTAACGTCGAGGACTTACAAGCAATTTAAGAAAACGGAGATTACCAATGAGCGCATCAGTCTGATCTTGGTGCTGAGGGATAAGTTATTGTCCTTCCTTATATCTTGTGCCTCTTTCTATTCAGCATAATATTACAATTTGTAAGAAGGTTATTAAAAAAAAGTTTTGTTGTTCTGTTTACGTAAAGGACGCTTTGGTTGTTATCGTCTTAACTAAAATATATATAGTGCATTTGATTACTGGTATTATGTTTGTTGCAAGTTCTTCTGTACTTTACCCCTGTGTTCACTTTTGTCACCTGTCAGTTCAAGGTAAAGGATATGTTACGGCGTAAAAATAGTTTATTCTTGAAGTAAGGCGACTCTAATCAGGCTTATTATTAACAGGAACTGTATCTATTACATTCTTTGATGAAGACCTGTGGCTTTTTCTATTATACTGATATTATGTACTAGTGTAAGAAGTATAAATTGACTCTTTGTACTTTTGTAAGGTATAGCACAAAGGGGGGTCGGTATGAGGTCAATGAGAGCCGCTTACAGTGTCTTTTGTGTTATAAAGAGCTACACCTACAAATATATAGCGTATATATGTATATATCATTTATTTTTCGTATAGGTATCTATTCCACAAAAGTCCGAAGTACTGTTAACTTTAAAGTACGCCATTCATATAAAACTATAAGAGAATGTTAAAACTACAAAGTCTTTATTTTAAAATTGTTTAGACTATGGGTTGGCACACATGTGGTCAACGGGAGCCGCACTCAATGTAGAGCTGCATGGGGCTCTCTTAAAGGAGAAAGGAGAAGGACAGAGGCAACGATGAGAAGACAACACCAGGGAATGGACGCGAATGAATCTGCTCGATGCAATGAGAAGGGCGGAAGAGGCGAGAGGGATTTAGAAGGGTGGTATTCGTGTCATCTGTGGCGCCCCCAACGGTCCAAAAGACTTAAGGAACATGTAGGTTGGTAATTAGGACATCATCATCATAAGGTGCCATGTCGGTTGGCTTAGGCAATCATGTCTTTCTACGTATCGTTTCTTCTAGCAAACTCTAGCATTTCTGTTGTTTTCGCCATGCCATTCCACTATATCATCTAATATCTTCCTTCTCTGTCTTCCTCCGCACTCCCCCCCCCCAGCTTTCCAGTTACTATGATGAATTAGGTAATACTTACACTAAACATAACTTAAAACATAAAGAAACAAGAACAAACATTATTTGTAGTAGTATTTAGTAATTTTTATTTTGACCTTTGCAAATCAGATATAAAGTATAAGTCAATTTATTATTTTAAGGCAGTGAAAGTGTAACAATAATTATATATCAAGCACAATAATTAACCCACTATCTTTTTTTTTTTGCATTAGTCAATTCTTAGAGTTTTGTTACAATAGAGTTAAGTATAAGGTTAGTCTCTCGAACTTTACTTCGATATATCAGCTAAATCTTTGGGGGGAACAAGCATGTAAGGGGAGACAAGAAAAGGAGAAAAAACAACACTCCAGGGTTAAAAATAGTTTCCAATCAGAGTTATTTTCTAACTGGCTGAAATCCCATAACGAGGGCACCACAAAATGTGGTGGTGGGGGGAATCCCCCGCTGGAGTGTGTGGGTTTTAGCTGAGTGACTCCTTGTCAAACATGTACTCGCCCAGTCCGGTGCCGACTCGTTTCAGGTTCGTGATGTGGTCACTAATCTGTTTGATTGTCTTGACCTGCTCCTCGAGGAACTCGTGTTCCAGGAAGTCGCACATCTGTCGAAAAAAATGAATAGAATAGAAATCATTCCAGAGATGGCAGGCACCAAAGTGAGAATGTCATGATTGTATGTCCTCTGAGCTAACATTCGCTACATTATGAAAGTCATGGTTGTATGTCATCTTAGATGGAATTGCTAATTCATAAATGCTAGGTGTGTATGTCATCAAGATCAATAAATTCGCTATAATATAAATATCAAATATGTATGTCACCGAGAGCTTAAATTAGCTTGAGTTTAAATGACAAGGTGTGTGTCATTTAAATGACAAGGTGTGTGTCATTTAGAGTTAGAAATAGTTGTTTCATATTAAATGGCAGGTTTGTATGTGAATGTTTTCCTACACTACTGCTAAGGAATCATGTTCAACTTAATCTGCACCCATCACTCCATCAGGCGATCACCCCTTTGCCCTCCCTGAACCAACGTAACGATCCACATGGTGGGTACACATGAACTAAATTATTTTATTATAGAAAATGAAGCTCCTATTGGTTTTAGCTACACAATTGCCTGTTTTGAAAACGGGAAATATGTGCATGTCTTGTTTCCCCCACCAGCATTCACGTATTAAAATAGGATTGGAATACCCCTTGCAGTTGGGGTGGGATAGTGGATCTCTGCAGTCCACTACTTGTGTGTCGGTGCAGCCCATTACTTGTGTGTCGGTGCAGCCCATTACTTGTGTGTTGGAAGTAAAGGTGGATGTAGGATGGTAACGGTGAAAACTTACCAAGTATCTTAACATGAGCCCACAAGCAAGTCGTGCTGTAACGAGTGCACGAGTTAAAAATCACACACAAACATACACAGACACTAACGAAACAGCGGACAAACCCTACCTGGGGATCCTCGTGGGTAGTGCACACCTTGTGAAGGTCAAGGAGAGATTGGTTAACACTCTTCTCCAGCTGCAGTGCCACCTGCATGGCATCCAGGCCCGTGCCCCACTCATCTCTCTCAGGTTTCTGTCAGATTAAACAAAACAACAAAAAAATTTACTAATCGCATTAAGACTTCGCTTGATGAACATTTCGCATTTTTTTTTTCTAATTTTATTAACTACAAGCAAATTTCTGAACAAAAGAAACGAGAACATAAAAAAATATTAAATCCTATTTTTTTAGTTTTTCTATTTTATTTTTCACTAAACAAAGACAAGCTCGCGAGAAACGATTCAAATAATTATTTCTTTTTTTAATTTTTATAATGTAGGCCTATTTGTCTAAATAAAATATTCTATTATTATATTTATTTTCGTTATCCGTGGATTTATTGTCAAGATCTCATTTCCTGAAAGAGTTCCATTATATTAAACAAGCTTTACGACGTTGTTGATCTAGATTTGTCTCTTATTGCTGTTTGATTTTTTTTTTAAGTTATATCAAAGCCAACGTATTTTGTTATTTGAGGAATATAAGTGAAAGAAAAATTGTGTTGAAAACTGTCTTTTGTAATATTATGATGAACTTACTATAGTATAATAATATTAGGTTTATTTCTTTAACGCTGCCAACAACCATAATTTAAGCTCAGATGGCATAATAATATAACATTGAGCAACAAAGATATGAACATGACATTCTTGCATTGAAAGATAAGATAAGAATGGGCATTTCTTATAGCGCTTCTATCCATGATATTAAATTAGCATGCTCAGTGCGCTCTTGGTGTGATTTGCAGTGGTAGATGTATTAGCCAAAGCGAAAAGTCTTCAGGTTCTTTTTAAAAGATTCTCTTTTCTAAGATTCTCTGAGTGTCTGAGATAAACTGTTCCATAGAGAAGGCGCCACTGATTCAAATGAGCGCACTCCCAGGTACTCCAATGTGTGTGTTTTTTTTTAATTAAAAAGATGTCTACTTTGGTACAGGCCACATATCCCGTAGTATGCCAAAGAAACTGGTGAACGCTGCTTCACCGGCCCTATGGATTAATTTGTACCGCAGGGTACTTTACTACTAAGTGGATCGTGATCGTATGTCAAAGTAAGTTGACCTTAAACCAAGAAAAACAAAGTTACCTTAATGTCCTGCAGGACAATGCGTCCCCCTCTCTTGATCTGGTAGGACATGAGCTTCTCTGCATGCTCTCTCTCTTCCGCGGAATATTCCTTGAAGTATTTGGAAAACCCAGGCAGAGCCACGTCATCCCGCTCAAAGTAAAATCCCTGTGGATAATATTATGGGATAGAGAGATACTGAAGATTTATCTTAGAATCGTTTCTTAGGATAAAATTATGGGATAGAGAGCTACTGAAGATGTATCTTAGAATCGTTTCTTAGGATAAAATTATGGGATAGAGAGCAACTAACGGTTGTACTTTTACGTATTCAAGTATTATTGTACATGTTGTACATGTTACAGACACTCCTCCTGTATAGAAGATTATTGCGTCCTACGTTTATTATTGATTTGAGTCTTATCGTGTATGTCACAGACGCATTTGCAATAGTGAGACTTGGTTGTTGTTTTTTTCAGATGGGTTTTTCCACTTAAGATCAAGTTATTTTTTTTTTTACACATAAATACTTTTACATCGCCACAGTCAATATATACAATTTTCTTTCAGGTCTTGTCTTTAAATTAAGGTTTTTATACGAATTCAAATTTATGTTTAAGATATTATAGTGTAATGCGTGTCTATCCATATAAGACATATAATTAGGTATATATAAACTAGTTTAGACGAGATATAGTTTTATAAGATAATATATATGACTAGGAGTTTTAAAACGAATTCATATTATATCGTACTTAAAAGCATTATCCGTTTCGGGTCATGTTATTCTATGGGTAGAATAAAGCAGCAGTTACAATTTCAGTGGCCACAAAAGACACGGAATTGTTTGGCCAGCACAATTCGCATCCACTTTTACTTTTACCAAAACTATTAACGCCATGAAACCACTAGAAGGCCGAATGGACAACGGGGCATCCCACCTAAACCCTATCAAAAAATGGTGTTTAACCTAGATTCAAACCCGGTCCCTTCGTAACGACAGTCTGTCGCTAGGCCCCTGGTCATAATATCATACAATATTTCGAAAAAAAAAAGTATACAAATTTATAAGAAGACAATGTGAACATCTGCTTAAGTCTTAAATCTGATCGACCATAGATACAGCTCACACAAATACAACATATTATAAAATTATTTTGGAAGTTAATGATCAATCTTTCAAAAACAATTTTGAAATTAACATAAACATCGTTCCCTTTTTTTTAGTTCTATTTCTACATCACACATTTTGTGTGCTTCATCTTTTTTTTTCCCGATAGGAGGGGAGGGGGGGGGGGTTAAAACATTAGAAATTAATTTATTAAATTAAAGCGTACAAAAAATCCCGTTCTTTTACTCAACTGCGTCTTTTACTGCAATTATCTAATGAAGCAGAAAAACAAACGATTTTTTTTAAATGCCAGTTGTTTTTTTTTCTTTGTTTTTTTAAGCGTCTTGTTTTGATATTTAAATAAGAATGTGTTGTATTCCACATAATGAAAAGCCAAGAAAAATTTTAATTATAAAAAAAAACAACTAATAAAAAGCGAATACAACAAACGAACTAATGAATTAACATGTAAAATTTCCATGAATGAAATCAAAATTTTAGATTAAACCAAACGAGGCTCTTTTATAAAAAAAATGAGACGAATGCGTTTCTACAATGATGCATTCAAAGTTTGATATGTTTTTATCTAGTGTCGTGTGGTGCTATAGGACATAACTTCCTTGTCTAGGCTCTAATAATAATAATATATGAGACAGTATCAAAGGAAGTTCATGTCACATTGACCTTAGCTTGAACATGACTCCACCTGTGTGTCAATGTAAACTGATGTCAATATGGTCCTTGTCAATAATAATTACATAACATATTATGTAACTTTATAAATATAAGTGGCCTGTCATATCATCCTTGTTTACAACATGTATGCAACTGTCTGAATGTAAGTTGCTTGTGACTTGTGATATTGTCTTGTCAATTACATGTATGCAACTATTTAGATATACCGGTAATTTTGCTTGGCATATCGTCATCAGCTATGCAATGTAGCCTATTGCAATCTGCCAATTGAAAAACTTAAAGTAGATTTATCTTTCCCTTATTTGCCTGAATGTATTGTGCTGTTTCTGCTATTGTTAATTCTCTTCTATAACTTCAGTACAGTGTTCTTCGTCTGATACAAAATGTCACCCTAAGCATTGCATACATGTCAGTGTGTTGACGTGCTTGTGTGCGTAGCTGTGTATGAGTGTGCGTAGCTGTGTATATGTGTGTGCTGGTGTGTGTGCTCGTGTGCGTCGTAGCTGTGTATGTGTGTGTGTGTGTGCGTGACTGTCTCCGTGTGGATGATACGTACGGGGCCGGTTGAAGTGAAGTGATAATCAAGTTCTTCAATTACAGTATGGCGAAAGTCTAGCGTTGGACTCATTAGATAAGCAGAGACTAGAGAGTGTGGAGAGCGATCATTACTCGATAATCTTAGTAACAAAAAAACCCACACCATTTAGATTGTGGTCCCAACGCAGTGGTCCCAACGCAGTGGTCCCAACTCAGTGGTCCCAACGCAGTGGTCCCAACGCAGTGGTCCCAACGCAGTGGTCCCAACGCAGTGGTCCCAACGCAGTGGTCCCAACGCAGTGGTCCCAACGCAGTGGTCCCAACGCAGTGGTCCCAACGCAGTGGTCCCAACGCAGTGGTCCCAACGCAGTGGTCCTCATACATTTATTTCATACACTAGCCACCCAGTATAAGCTTACGTAAAGTCACAGAATTGTAATTTCAATGTTTAGTTGTTGTTGTTTTTTAATAAAGATTTTTTTTTATGTTTCATACCCACTGTACGTTTGTCTTGGAGATATTTTATTTATTTCAATGCATTAAACCTTTTCACTTCTAATGTTGCCCTAATAATAATTTGATATAGGCGTTTGCACACTCCCCCCCCCCCACTCCACCATGCCCCAAAAGTTCTATCTCCCTAAGGCATTCGTCATTAAAATTGTTATTAACAAATTTCAATTGTTATGTAGCCTACTGTTATATGTTATGGCTTATATTTCGTGATCAAATATCATTTGATAATTAAATTGTGTAGGCTAACATTTTATAATTTATAAACTGTAGGCTACGCTTTTTTTTTTGCAAAATCATTTTGTGTGAAAGATCATCTCTGCTTTAGTAATGTCTAAAATCAAAGCTTATTTAAAAAAAAAAAAAAAAACTAATTAAAAAAAAATAAAAGTGAGTCCTGGGTATAAAGTGAGTACTTTATAGTCGATGTCCGGCTGGTCATGCGGTTAGTTCATCGGACTGTCAACAAAACGGTCCGGGTTCTAGCCCTTCTGCCGACCAATCCCTGCCGCCCTGCAGGAGTTTTGGGCCTAGTAGACCTAATATTCTGTCTAGAATAAAAGTCTGTAAGTATACAAGTGAAAATACAATTTCACGGAATTAAAATGTCGATTCAGCTTACACATACAGAAAGAGTCTGGAGGGTGTCCCTGAGTTTACCTAGCTCTGGTGAGTACCGGAAATTAGTTGGGACGAAAGCAAAGGCTGCTAAACATTGTGCTGGCCACACAATCTCCTAGTATACCGTGGCCAAAGGAACTATGGATGATATTAATCCGACGGGATCAATTTACTTTTGTGGCTTTACGGCCATCTATTTTTCAACGACGAGTATTTAGTCTTACAAAGCTAATCGTTAATAAGAAAAATAATGTAACAAATGTATTGAAGTCCTACCATAGATTGATAGCAATAGCTGGCATAGAGCTCCATGTTGATCTGGCGATTGATTCCAGCCTCGGAGTCCTGGTGATAGTTCTGTCGGCATTGGCTCAGATGAAGAGACATGTTGAAGGCAGACGTCAATGATGAACAACTTCTCGTTTGACTGTTGACGGCGGTCGGTGTTGCTGGCGATGTAGTTGATGGTGCTTTGCCTGTGGGTGGAATAGTAGTGATTATAACTGGCGCTGTGGTTGGTTCGTTGGAATACTGCTGCCGTGGGGCCTTGAGATTTGCCTGTACGTTCACTGACGCAGCGAGACAAACGACTGATGAGCCTGTCATTTCGCCGCGCTATATATACCCCCCGGCCACAGGTGTGCATGGCTTGGCTATTGGCCTGAAGGTCATGGCCTCTATCTCGTGATTAGAATCTGATTTTTCAAAATTGTTGACTAATGTTCGGGCTCAGGTAAAGAGGGTAGGGGTGGGGTAAAAGTAGGTCCTGATTACGGAAGAAGAAAAGAAAACACACCGAGAGCGGCTATTTGTGTCTCGCTTTGATATTTAGGTCAACATGGCTGTTGTACTAATGAATTCTTTATCTCTAAACACGAGGAAAGCCTTAGCTCTATGACAAACAGACCTTTTGTTTTGTACTGTTGTTATCTCAAAGGTCAGAGCCTAGTCATAAAATGTGACAGTTTTAAATTACGCAGTTTGGGCAAGAGGAGACCCCCCCCCCTTTCCCTTTTCAAACCTTCCTCTAATAAATTTGTTATGAGTAAAGATGAAATGTAAATAACAAGGCGGGAATAGGCTCAGTTTGTTAGTTTCAATTGTAGAAAGTATGCTTATGCAAACATTTATTTCTACAGAGTAGCATTTTTCTTGATATTAGCTACGCGTTCTGTAAACCAGCTTGCACTTCTGTACCCATGGGCCTTATCGCTGGCGAAGTGTAGAAACCACCAGTACGCTTGCATCAAGAGCACACCGGTGCGCTAACGCATGAGGGACGACCCTTACTGCGAGTCCGAGACTCTTTGTACCACCGAGAGCCCCCGACCCGAAAGGGATTGTGTCGCCAGCACAATGCCCAGCCGCCTTTACTTTACCCAAACTAAAGTCAGGTAGGCCTATCCCCATCAGAGCTTGTTATTTCAAGGACACCCTCCAGTCTCGGGAGCAAATCCTAGTCTTCTCCAGGATTCGAACCGAGGACCTTCAATACTTCAACCGAACGCACTGCCGCTCGGTCATGTGCCTCCAAATAAATAAAGCCCATAGGATATCAACAATGCCAAGGCAAACAAATCTTAATGCCAATAACTAAGTAACAGAAATACATCTATTTTATTTGAGTTTTCGCAAGAAACGGTTAAAAGTATTATTTCTCCACTCGCGTCTCCAGTCTCCATCCAATCACTTAATAAAAAAAATTGAAAGACTCTTCAATACTCGGCCATGTGAAAACGAGATCGGCGTTAGTACAAGGATTGGCCGAAAAAGTAGGGTATCGAATTTTAGAAATTCCGCTACGGTATAAAGGAAGTATCCACTTTATATAAATTCGCTCGATAATGGAGCTAGCTCATTTAGAAAGTCATCTTTATCCTATCTTATACATTACAGACGCTCCTTGTATAAAGAAGATTATTGCGTCCTACGCTCAGCCATGGTCCGAGTCTAGTCATGCATTTTTATTAATGTTTAAAATGATGTCAAGTTACTGGTTTTCCTGGTCTGTTCATGCACCCCATTCCATGCCCGAATGCCTCTTAACAGCCGGTATCCAATAATATGACAAGTTAATATTAGAATCTGGGAAAGACTAAAAGAGAGAAACACAAAGATATGTTAAAGAGCTATTGATAGCAATATTTTATTCTTTCGTATTGTTTTTTTCCGGTCAAGTTTTTTCTTTTACTTTGTTCCAACAGTCTTATGCTACAGATTATTATTGCATCCTACGCTTATTCGTGGTTGGTTTGATCCTTGCAGATTGATTAAAGACCAAGTGAACAGCTTTTTATCAAAATTGAGATAAACGTTTATTTTGATAGCAAATAGTGTATTCAGTACCCAAATGCTAATAAAATCATTTATACAAAATATTAAACATAACTTTCAAGTAATTAGTTCAATATTAGCACTTAAATGTGCTTAGGAAAAATCCAAATCTCGTAGCCATTTGATATGGCAACAAAGGGAAGTGACGTCTGAGAAGGAGTTCCGACAATGAAAAATGAATATTTTCACGTGTTTTTAATCTTTTCCCGGTCTTTTTTTTTATCAAAATGGTTAAATATAGATTTTGTGGGTCGTGTCTTGTTTATTTATTGTCCTTCTAACACGTCACTTCCGTATGAGACTTTTTCAAATCTCGTCCCTTCGAGAAAAAGCTGTTCACTTGGTCTTTAAAGTAGTGTATGTTTTTTAAAAATAATGTTAAAGTTACTGGTTCTCTAGGCAATAGCTCCATCATCCTGTACCATACCCGAACAAGAAAGTTTGAAAAGAAATTAATAAACAAAACAACTAAATGAGTCCTACTTCTTCATTATACTGTAGAGACTTCGTTAGGACCGAGGAAAGAGTCCACAATTTAACTAAACATAAAATAAAAAAGCATTACAAACAACAATTATATACCGATTACAGAGTGTCACTTAGGTTTTTAGACCAGCCCTTCAGTGACGATTTGAAAACCGGCACAGTAGGGGCAGGGATGGAGGCCTGATCCAGGGTGTTCCACAGCCTAATGGCTGACGGAAAAAAAGAATATTTTTAGACGTCGGTGCGTGCATGTGGGACACGCAGCTTGAGCTGATGGCCTCGGGTAGAGCGGGTCACCCTCTGGATACGACCTGGTTGCGTGGACCGTGGCGGTTCACGATCTTGTAAATAGTGGTGACTTTGTTTATCGCTCTGCGGTGTTGTAGGGGCTCCAGTTCGAGTTTGGCCACCAAAGCAGAAGCGCTTGTTTTAAGGCCGTAGTCCTGTAAGATACGACGTGCCGCTCGACGTTGGGTCATCTCCAGCTTAGATATCAGCTGTTGTTGATGGGGATCCCATACCGTCGATGCGTACTCCAGGATGATCTATATCGAATAAGTAAATAATAATCGCTTGTATCTATAATAATAATAATAATCTTTGTATAGCGCTGCCAACAAACATAATGTAAGCTCAGAGCGCATTTGACATACAACTAAGAACACGGATATAATCTCTAGGCTAAGATATATAAAGCTAATTTATTATTTAAAACTTTACATACATTGGGCAAATCAAATAAATGAAGCATTAATCGACCTAATATATAATGTAAGACAGAATGGGTCCAGATCATGTTATCTAAGGTAAACATTGAAATAATGAGTTTTTAAGTTATCTTTGAAAGTAACAGTATAGCTTGTTTGCCAGAGTTGATTCCACATCTAGCACTGGATATTGAGATCTTAATGAGTATTTTATCGCCTTTATGGTTCTGCTCTTCGTAAAAAGAATATAGCTTTTTAAAAAAAAAATGTTTTATCCTTTTGTTGATAGTGGAACTTGTCTTATTAGTTACAGAAGTTCGTAATAGGAAGAAAGATTATTGCGTCAATATGGGGGACGGTGACCTAGCGGCAGGGCGTTCGACTGGCGTACCGATCGTCCTGGGTTCGAATCCTGGTAAAGGCTAGGATTTTTCACTGTACATCATGGTGTCTCTGAGTGTACCCAACTCTGATGAATACCTGATTTTAGTTGGGGTAAAGTAAAGGCGGCTGGGCATTGTGCTGGCCACACAATCTCCTAGTATGCCATGTCCACTGGTGAACGCTGCTTCATCGGCCCTATGATCAATTTTTGGTCCGACGGGTACTTTACTTTATTTTACGTCCGTAGCCTAAACTTCCTGCAGGGTTAGAACCCGGTCAGCTACATGACAACCCGGAGGACTATCCACCGGACCAGCCCGGCCTTCACTCTTAAAACTCTCACGGCAACTTCGATGACAGCCTTAGAAATAGTGAGAAACGAATGTATAAAAAGTGTTGTGACTGTTTCATCTGTTTAAAGTATTATAGTAAAAGGCTATTTCCATTAAATGTTCTTTAAGTAATGTTTACATAATATGTTAACTAACGGATCTTATTGTTCAAGGCCATTGTCTAAGAACAAGGACATATTTATCGCAACCAGTGATTGTGAGAGTATCAACCAGGTGTATTACCAATAATAATTGACAGTAGCACAAATTTAATGTGTTTGCGTGTAGAATGGCGATCGAAAGAAGAGCTAGGGTCAACGCTGCTGTGATTAGACTTTACGTCTAAATGAGAGAGCTATAAATAGATTCAGGCGCTATTCTCAATGGACAGGCGACTGTCACGCGGATCGACTGAAAATATCCGTGTAAGCCAGGGATCGGTAACCTACGCACATACTTGGCACGCAGAACGATTTTCAAGGGCACGAGGAAGACCCTGCTCCAAAAAGCATGCCACGTCTTTTTCTACAGGAAATTGGGTGCTAGAGCAGGAACACTTTTAGACTGCTGCCGTTGAATTAGAAATCCTACTTTGGTACACAATTATAATATAAAATAAGATTTCTTTATTGATCCAAACAAATGGAAATTTGTCTTAATTAAAGATGGTTTGTCTTTCAGAATAATTTAAACAATGTAAAAGAACTATTTGTACTCAAACGCAGAAATATACTTATAAAAAGAGACAAGCGCGCACACGCAAATTTAGCATGCAAGAAAAAGTTCATTAGTAGTCAGCTATTGTATTCTGGATGACTGAATACTTGACGATATATTTCTTGTTACGTATACTCTTATGAATTCTCATGGTAGATAGTATGGCCCGAGGCTGACGCAAAATAATTTTCTGTCTGATGTGTATAGGCATAGCATAATTTTTGTTATAATGATGTTAATATTGCAATATTGTTTGTTTATATAGATAGCCAAACATCCACCTTTACTTTTGCCTCTGTTGACGGGTCTGTCTAAGCAAATTAGATAAAATGCTTTTAATTCCACAAACGTATTGTCAAAAGTGTTTATCTTTGTGGAATTTTGTCGTTTCACAATGATGATCTAATGTCTTTACTCTGCAGAAAGGAAATGCGCTGTATCAGAAGTAGGCAACATTTTAATAATAATATTCTAAAAGTAAGATTTCTTATGCATTAAAACTTGCCAACAGCCTAACAGTAACCCTGCTCTTTAATTGTAGAAGTGATTTGAATAGTTTTTTAGGGCTCTTCTGCGTGCCGTTTACAATCACTCTGCGTGCCAAGTCTGGGACGCGTTTACGTAGGTTTCTGACTCCTGCAATTTAAGATTTGAGCTGTGATACTTTGTTTTTTATGATAAGTCAACAAGATAAATCTGAAGAATAGATTATTCAGTCGTGACTACAATTGCCCTGGGGATTTTTTTATATCTGTGTTTTATTTTATATATATATGTGTGTGTTGGTAATTGGCTGATGGTGTTTTAATTGTTATTTGATGAGAATCATGTTTTTTTCAGAACATAAAATATTTTTCTTAAGTAATTACTTGGTGTAAATTGATAATATTACTTTTTTTTTTAAATAGCAGAAATAGAAACTGATTCCACGAGAGAGTTAAGTGTTCGTAGCGTGATAGAATTGGAAATTCAGACTTGAATAAACAAACTGTGACTTTTTTTTTTACTAGTATCCTAGTATGGTACCAATCATGTGGCCCAAGCTGACATGATTCGATCATGTGCTGCGGTATATCCTCCAAGGCACTGTAGAAGGTGGACGTCGGAGAGGCCGTCAGCGAAAATGCTGGACAAAGCTGCAAACGACTGAACTATTGACAGCCACTCAAAATAGGCAAAAAATGGAGAAAGATGACCAAACGACCACAACGGTCAGGGGCTGATGATGATGATTGAAAAAATCGCAATGCGTGCCAAGACAGGCGCGCGTTTCGTAAGTTGCCTACCCCTTCTGTACACTATTGTTGTTTATGTTTAAGCTGTCAGGTTGTTTAGAACGTGAAATTTTGAAGATAAGTCGTTGATTGTGTAGTTGGCATTGCAAGGTGAGGAAAAGGTACAGAATATATATATATCGCACGCCAGACATCCTTGGCGAGCCCACATTATAGCAGCTGTCTGTTAGACTTCCAAGTCTATAAATTACGTTGATTGAAGCTGGAAGTAAATAATGCATTAAATGATTAAATGCATTAATAGATTATATAACGAAATGAAGCCTGAGTCCATAGAGAGAATCTAATTACAGGTGTGTTATCATTTCATTAGAAGTAAAGGCTATGAACATGTGACTTTAAACAAAGGTCACAGCGTACGTTGGTTCGACTCCCAATTTTTGCCATGCTAGTCACGTGACATTCCCTCAGTCCGTAGAATGAGCACAGAGTGGTTCTCAAGTTAAATTGTGAGATCACTTGTAAGATGTCCCAACGGTTTATCGGAGTTAAGGGATATCAGACTTCAAGATAAAAAAAACTTTTAGAAGAAGAAGCATTTTTTCAAGTTACTATAAGAAGCGAAGAAAACACGTTAATACTTTAGACCTATAGTAAAATAAATGGTGATTTAACCATTGTGATCAATCTTTCTGAATTTGTGATCACCTTAATTAAACTGAAATTGTTAATATTTTCTTAGAAAATTTAAAAGTCTGTAATTATTCAAAAGTGAAAGTTTGTTGCATAAAGAAAAATTAATATACGTATATAGTACTTGATGTATTTACTTTTGATTTATTTGTATACATCTACTTAATAAATAACTGGTAAATCAATGAATGTATGGTATAAAAATAACGTGCGTGTCAATAGGGTCTAGCGTTTGATTACATGTGTTAAAATCCTGTTTTTTTGGTTGAACGCCTAGTTTTCATTTTCCACGTGTCTGAAGAATGTCTACAAATTATGGCGATGTGGTGGCCACACACTCCCATAACATCACTGAACGCCTGCTTAAGTAGCTCAAAGCATGCACATTTTCTGTTCGGGATTCTTTAACTTTGCATTTAAATTGTAAACATTAAATAGATAAGAACAGAAAAAAACAATCTGTTTAATTCATTCATCGCTTGTTGTAAGTTTTTAAACTAAATGTTTTTTTTAAAAGATAGGTGAATGCTAAAATGGAAGTACTTAGCGACCTGCTAGTGATGTCGTCCTAGACTTTGTTTTGCTAACAGTACATTTTGTTTCATATAGAACATGCAGTTGTTGTAAACTACATAGAACTAGGACCCAACAGATAACGGTGACACACGAGTCCAAACGTTGTAAGAGTACGATTCTGAGCAGACGTGGGCAGCACATATTGTATAAGACAAGGCTGAGCAAGCTGTGTGTTCTTGTTGTTTGTTGTTATCTCCCTAGTCCTTGAGTTTCCATTATCTAAATATTTGTTATTGTTGTTTTTGTTTGCTTTTAAAATAGGTCAAATATAAGGTTTTGAACAAAAGTTCATTCTCTCTATATGTATAACTATTCTAATTTGTAACTGCGTATTAACATCGTACAGTGTGATTAAATTTAAACTCCTTGATCCGTATACTGATAGTTCCACCTTAAAAAAACTATAATAATAATAATAATTATGTACATTAAAAAAATTGCAGGGTCATCAATATGAAAAAAGACATTGCACTTTATACTCTTACAATATTATAATATAACTCAACAACTTACTGCGCAGTTAAACACAAAATCAGACCAGAAAAAAAAGAAAACGACCTTGTACGCTTACACTTTGTGTAAAAGACTATAATAAAATGGACCGCTTCCTATAAAATATCTGACATTTGATAACTTGAAACACCCTGTTTCTGGAATGTCCGATCGCACCCTGTCCTCTAACTAAACTTCCGGTTTACTAATCCGCTATGATTTTCTCAATGGAAAATTAAGTTTAAAATCAAAAGTTGTATACGTCTTAACTTTTGAGGACGTGACGTCAGCGTTGAAGGCAATCAGCACGACGACCTCCCAGCACTTGGGGAGTTAATTAGAATACACTCGGACACGTAGCCTAACTTTTGAGGACGTGACGTCAGCATTGAAGGCAATCAGAACAACGACCTTCCAACACTTGAGGGGTTAATAAGAATACACTCGGAAAATTAGATTTACACTGATGGGCTCGGGAGAGGCGACAATTCGAGGAGGCGAAAGATTCTTTAAAAGAGAGTTTCCCCTTAAATTTGTGGAGGAGGGGTAGCGGTCGGCGTTTTGAGCTAGGCAAACTATTAGATTACCAGCCTTGGCATAGATTCGAATTGTTGCCATGAAGGCAATCAATAAATTCCTCTCTAACAAACACTCACACGTGAAAGCAAGGAACAAAATGTGGCCTTTCGGCTGTCAACGAAATATGTGGACAAATAAATTTGCTTGTTAAATTGTTAGATGATGGAAAACATCAAACCGGGTTATATTTATATAAATGTGATTCCTTGTCGTAGAATTGTATTTGATTTTATATAATAATCAATAATTCAGAAAAAAAAACCTTCATAAAAATATTTATTGACAGAACGAGATAGGGGGAAAACTTATAGTAAATAGTTTTAATCTATCTATCTATCTATCTTTCTATATGTTTATCTCTCTATTTATTATTTAATCTATCTTTCTATCTTTCTATCTTTGTATTAACTTTTCTATCTATTCCTCTACCTATCTATATTTCTATCTATCGTTTATTATCATTTATATCTATACAACAGATTATTGCGTCCTGCGCTTTTCTATCGTTTGAGCATTTTGAGTATTGTTTTAAATGATGTTAAGTTACTGGTTATCCTAGATGCTCAGGCAACCCATTCCATGCCCGGTTGCCACTCCAGAAGAAAGAGATCTTATGTACATGTGTTCTTGCAAGTGGAATATATATATATATACATCTGTCGAAGCATTTATCTTTAAAAATATTTAGCTTTTCAATCCCTATCTTTCAATCTATAATAGGTCTATAATATATATGACCTTGCATCTAAAGTTGCACTAAACCTGTAACTATATTTTTTTGTATCTGTGGTTTCAATGCTGTTGATAGACAAGATATTTATCTGGTGTATACATGTGACGGGAGGAAATCTCTGACGCACATGGGGTGTCGATAACAAAGAGTTCATTAATGAACTATCACAACAATAGCCATATTGATATCAGAAAAAACCAGGAAACATGAATACTTAAAGCTTGCTAAGTCTGTCTGCACGCGCTGCTGGTATACATGCATTCTCCAATGTATTGTTACGAGACATTAGGCGAGGGCTGAAAATAGGGATTGCATTCACAATAAGAAAAGAAGAGAGCGGGAGAGATAGCAGGGTTTGAGTTTTTAACCAGACAGATTGAATGAGAAGGGAAGAAAGAGTATATGCAATAACGGACCGTTTGAAAGGAAATACCTTTAAACAACATTGCTGGCCACACAATCCCCTAGTATACCCTGAGCACGGATAATTTTAAACGCTTCTTTACAGGCCATATAGTTCGAATCTGATCTCAACTTTTTTTCCCTTTAAGTCTCGTTATTATTTTGTTCAGACTTTCTTCTCATTGTGTTTATGTCGCTTAAAATTATTGCCACCCGTCTGCCCAAGCGTGAGGTTTAGATTAACCCTTCCCGTACAGACCTACTTCTATCTATGCTGCCTTCAGTTCCGCTATATACGCGCCCGGGACTGTAAGGGTTAAAACAAAAAGGACCATTTTTCCACCAATGATTCATCAAGACAAGTGTGAAACCAGGAGATCCGTTAGTTGCTCTAAACGGCTTCCCTGTCTGCTCTATCTGCGGTCACAGCCACTCACGGATCGTCATCTGGGAGGGGTCGGCGGACAATAAACAGGGACACCTGGACAGCTCACAACTGGCCCTTAGCGTTCGTATGCGCGTGGAATGGAAACCAAACTAATGATTGGCCAAGACAGGCTAGTAAATGATATTACTTTCTTTAAGGAGCATTCTAGAATAGAATGAGCTTTATACATAAGTGCATAGAATCAGAGCCGGCTCAAGCCACTGGGAACACTGTAAGGGCGCCACGAAAAAGGGCGCCACGAGCTTTTCGTGGCGCCATTTATTATATTTCAAATTAAGAAAAAAAGTTTACGTTATAAATTTAAATGATAAAAATGTGAAGTCTTATACGAAACAAACAGATAGTGAGAAGGTCACTAAGATACTGGCTTGATAAATCTATAGTGCATTTAATGTTCCCATTGGGGCAATTTTTTACTATTCCAAATTCGGATATTAGTGAAAATATTGGTCGCTTATAATTAGTTTTGTGGTGGTACTTAATCATTGACCTAGAGCACTAAAATAGAGTTCCAAAGCACTCTAAAACGGTCATTTCCTAGAAAATGGGTCGGCAACCTACGCGACGCGTGCTACACTTAAGCACGCAGAGCAATTTGGATTGGCACGCTGAAGACCCCCCCCCCCTCCTAAAAAAAAGGTTATTCAAGTTCTTTCTATAAGAAAAGAACGGGTACCCCATCAGAGGTGGGTAAGCCCAGGGACACTCTCAAGACCTGGAAATAACCATTAACCAGGATTCGAACTCAGGACCTTTGGTACGCCAGTCGAACGCGCTGTCGTTCGGCCACCGTGCCCAATTTTATTTGAAAGAGTAATTTCCCATTTCGCCGCCCTCTCTTTAACTCCCCTGGTCTATTCCTTTTGTTTTTCTTCTTGACATTCTTTAAAATAATAAATGTATGTTTACCAAAAATAAACCAGTATTGCGTCATCAAATATTGTAAAAAAAAGATCATCATACAATTTTGAGTTTTGAATACTGTTTGGAAAAAATGAAAGCCAAAGTTAAGGCAAATTTTTTTTTTTACATTTTCCTTTTTAAAACAAAACAATAAATGTGTCGGCTTTGTCTATTCACACGACTAAATATAATCTCACTAAAATAAAACAATAAATGTGTCGGCTTTGTCTATTCACACGACTAAATATAATCTCACTAAAATAAAACAATAAATGTGTCGGCTTTGTCTATTCACACGACTAAATATAATCTCACTAAAATAAAACAATAAATGTGTCGGCTTTGTCTATTCACACGACTAAATATAATCTCACTAAAATAAAACAATAAATGTGTCGGCTTTGTCTATTCACACGACTAAATATAATCTCACTAAAATAAAACAATAAATGTGTCAGCTTTGTCTATTCACACGACTAAATATAATCTCACTAAAATAAAACAATAAATGTGTCGGCTTTGTCTATTCACACGACTAAATATAATCTCACTAAAATAAAACAATAAATGTGTCGGCTTTGTCTATTCACACGACTAAATATAATTTTACTAAAATAAAACAATAAATGTGTCGGCTTTGTCTATTCACACGACTAAATATAATCTCACTAAAATAAAACAATAAATGTGTCGGCTTTGTCTATTCACACGACTAAATATAATTTCACTAAAATAAAACAATAAATGTGTCGGCTTTGTCTATTCACACGACTAAATATAATCTCACTAAAATAAAACAATAAAAAAACTTCAATGAAATTGAAAAGATAAATATAAACGAACAAATCTGTAGACAAAGATCTTATTTCTTTAAAGTCAGATCACCACAATCACTTTATTTAATGTAATATATATATATATATATAAAGCTATTTAAAAGAAAGAGTGTTTTATACATATTTTCTTCAATATGATTTAAAATATATAACTATGAAATAATAATATCATATATTATTTTCAGGTCTTTCGTTTGAATGTTTGATTGCGTCGCTATAAGTTTGTGTGCAGAGCTTAAAGACAATATTGATAAAGTCTATAACTATATACATCTTTTTATTTCAATTTTATAACAAAATACAGAAATGATAAATCGTCTGCAAGATTTAGCCGCCAGCATCTGATGTAGACATGTTACTTGTAATGGATGATCGAGTAAACATTGTAGCCAAAGCCCGTTCTCTCAATCCGTCTCTTTTATGTAAGATTTACAATCTGTGCTAGGTAATTACTATTTGTTCAACTTTAGGTAATGTAGTTGAAACGAAATTGTGTGTGCGAGCGTGTTTTGTATATGTGAGTGTGACAGTGAGTATGGATGTGTGTAATTACGTTTTAAAGTAAGCAGCATTCAAACACGAAAATTCCCGCTTTTATTTATATTTTCTTTCTTTGACATTTATTGACCCTAGATGTTAGAATTTCCATTCTGATAATTTCTCACAGAAATTTCTGGTTAGTACCCGAAACATTTGTTTCCAACTTGAAATGAGCGTTCTGGGAGGGGTGCTGGGGGAGGGGGTCTATAGTGCGCCCCTCCCCCTCCTCTCTGTCCTTGCCTCATGATATAGTAGCTGTAGCCAAGAAAAGCATGATTTGCGGTTTTACTGCGAACGATCAAAAATGTTTTTGATGGTGTTGAATGCTTACTATAACGTGTTGGAAAATACCTACCAAATCGATCCAAGGGGCTGGTGAAGCAGCGTTCATCAGTTTCTGTGGCAACGGCATAGTAAGGGATTGTGTGGCTAACACACTTCGTTTTAATTTTCATTAATATACTTTGATTTTATAAAGATAGTAAATAATTTTATGACTTAAAGCTTTCCAAAAATATTTTTAGTAAGTAAAACTAAGAATTATATTTTAGACATGCGGGAGACCGGTGTTCAATTCTTAGCCAGGTATAGTCAAACTTGTTTGATAAATAAAAAGACATGACTTTTAAACTATATTGCTATATTTATTTTAAATTACTTTCCTAATTTTTTTTGTCAGTAAATAATTAATAATAATTTTTTTTTTAAATTAATTTACGTTTCTGTTCTCTGTTGTTTATACAATCTTATCTTATCTTATCTTATACATTACAGACGCTCCTTCTATAAAGAAGATTATTGCGTCCTACGCTTATCCGTGGTCCGAGTCTAGTCTTGCATTTTTATTAATGTTTTAAATGATGTTAGGTTATTGGTTTTCCTGGTTTGTTCAGGCAACCCATTCCATGCCCGAATGCCACTCGGGAAGAAAGAGTACTTATATGCATTTGTTCTCGCATAAGGGACAAGGAAGGTGTTTTTGTCTTTATGTTTATCTGAGCTTTGCAACAGATTGTTATTGGGTTGTATTTCTAAATTAGAGTTTAATGCCTTATGTATTATTACTACTTTACTCTTTGCCCTTCTGTCCTCTAGTGTTTCAAGGTTTAGTGATTTGACTAATGGTGTTACTCTTGTCAATGGGGAATATTCACTAGTTATAAACCTTGCAGCTCTTTTTTGAATTTGTTCTAATTTTTTAATGTTTTCTTTAGTTGATGGGTCCCATACAGATCCTGCATATTCTAGTATAGACCTTTTCATTTTATTAATTATTCCAAAAAAGAGGTCAATGTCTAGGCATGCGCAGTAGCTAGGGGGCAGAAGTTGTCAATAAAACCTTCTTCGCCTTTGTTATTTTACTGGGGGCCTAGTGGTTTTTGGGCGTAATTATATTAGCTTTTCATTTTACAAAAAAACTAATTCATAAAAACTTTATACCCAGAAGCTAGGGAGCGAACTGTACTTTTCTTTTACCTTTTGAACCAGTTTTTAACCCAAAAAACATTAATTATACATTCTAGGCCTAATGCGTCTATGGTTACCATCAACCATGTCCATGTTAATACAGATTGGCGTCGAGCGATCAGTAAATCGTCTTTAAGCATACAAATAAAATTTAACATAGTTATATATTTATAAAGCTTTGTTTGTGTTGAAGTATCAACGCGTAGGCTATATTGTATTAAGTTATTATTTGTAGCAATAGAAATCGTAACTTTTAATTATTTTAATTTTTTTTATCGTTCGATTTCGATGTCACAAAAGAACCTTGAAAAGCCAAAGTAAGCTCATCATAGTTTGATTCTGAAAAGGCCTAGGTCTATGTCCCATAGGCCTATGCTATTGTTTGACTTGTTCTGGGGTTTTATCGTTAAAATATTGTATGTAGAAGTAGTTAGGCGGGATTATAACATATTAGTAGGCCTAGACCTAGCTATAGGACTATAGCCGCCTATAGGCTATAGTAGGCCTATAGGGGCTATAGGCTATATAGTATTATAGGCCTTAATAGGCTAAGCTAAAGTAGCCTAAAGGCCTATATAAATTATAAATATAGGCTTATGGCTTATAGGATAGGCCTATAAATTATAATAGCTATTATTTAATATAATATAGCATATCGAATCGGCTTATCAATAATAGTTTACTATAATAATAGGCCTAATTATTAGCCTGCCTATAGGCCTAGGCCTATTACTATTAGCCTATTAGTACTAGCCTATTATAGTAGCCTAAAGGTTATAAGCTCAAACAGTTTAAACTATTAAAAAATTGAAAATATTTACTATTTACTATAGAAAAGTGTTGATTAACCGATTGCGATTGCATGAAATAATTAAGCGAATATGAAGGTAGGCTATGCTATAGATTTGATATTTGCAAACTGGTGCGTGTTTTCTTCATGAATTTTTAGTTATAGGCCTGTTATTGAATAATATTTCATGCATAGGACTAATGAAATGACAATATGAATATATATATATCTATAGGCCTATCATATTCAATATGGAAAACATAGGCCTACGCCGACATACGGTCATAGGTCCGACTATACGACATAGGCCTATATATATATATATATTAGCCTCTTCCTACGAACAATATATATTTTTTTAAAGTTTAACATAATATTTGCTATGGCCTATGGCTATGATTTTTATAGGCCTATTCGTGAAGATGCATCGGCTCTTATGCGTCTGTCTCTATCAAACATTCAACATGAAATATATCTAGAATTATATTTGCCTTTTTTATTAATCAAAACGAGCGATCTAGGTCTAGGGCTAAGTTAAGCAATAGCTTGAATAGCCTACAGTAATAAAAGCATTATAGGCCAAATTTTTTTTTTTTTCGATACAAAACTAGTTCTAAACGTAATTTTTTTTACATTGATTCTCATTGAAGAAACTCAACAAAAAAGTAATGACACAGTGATCACGATAGAATCGACCATAATATTAAGGTCCAAAGCATAGAGTCCAGGTCAAAAAGAAATTTTCTTTAAAAAATAAAGAAGCTCTAAACGTTATTTTTTAACAATTCCCTTCCTAGGTTCTTAGTTTAAGATCTCCATGTGTTTTTATGGCTTAAAGTTCAAAAACAACTATAATAACATTAAAAGCCCCCAACACCTTTAGTAAAATACTATATGGAAAGAAGGAACAAAAATCTTTGTGCCCCCAAAAGAAATATATGTCAGTGAGTCTCAAGGCCACGCCCCTTTTCCGGGGTCAAACTAAAAAGGTCTATAGGCCTAACTAATGTGAGATAGCATTTTAGTTTTATATTCTTATTACATTTGTTAAAGTTCCTTTTTATGAATCCTAATGTTTTGTTTGATTTTTTAATTACTTCATCAATGTGAGGGTTCCAAGATAACTTATCATTTATTATTACTCCTAGATACTTAGCATTGCTAGTTTGAGTTAGTTCTTTACCATGAATGAAGTAGTTTGTTATTATTTGTTTCTTTTTCTTGGATACCCTTATTAGTTGGCATTTTTCTGGGTGAAAAGACATACTCCAGTTTGATTCCCATTTTTGTAGTTCATCTAGGTCTTTTTGTAAAAGTTCACTATCTTTTCCTGTCTTTATTATTCTATAAATTATAAATTATCTGTAGCTATAGGCCTATATATTTTTTTGCCCCGGACAACGCAGGGAAATTTAGCTTGTACAACTATAAGATACATTTGACTACTACCTTTCATTTTTCTCCCTTTCTATTAACTTGCGCTGTCTGTCTGATTGTCTGCTTGCAAAACTTTGCATCGATTTTTCAACCACTTCCCGTCGTCCAATCGAGCTGAAACTTGGGCAGCAGACTTGTCCCGACTAATAATACATTCTCACAAATTTGCAGCATCTTAGCCTTTGGAATAGTCACGAATACCTTTGACTAGTTTGCAAATCGAGGAAAATATTTCACATAAAACATGGCTGCCTCTACCGGTAGAGACGGAAGTAAATAAACTTTTCGGATATGTTTGTTTTTACGAAATAAATAGAATGAAAACGACACAATGTAGCCGAAACAAAGCGAGTTATCTTTTTATGGCTTTTGCGGGCCAAAGCTAGAAAAAAAAGGATGCGCAAAATTTTTGTGTGGAAATTCATAAGGCAGGATATCATTTTTATTTTTTTTAATCTATCAAAATATTATTTAAATATAAACTTCGTTTACAAAGAAAGGATGTATAATAAAACCTTTGTTTTCATGGGTTAGTTACTTTGTTGTCTAAGTATAAACTCAGATTAGAACTAAAATATTTCAGAACAATAAAATAAAAAAATAAAAAATGTTGAATTGTGAAACTAACGGCGCATTATTATTTTAAAGTAGAAGCCGTGAAACCGGATATCGGGCCATTTTCTGTTTTTTTTCAAAGCCATTCCAGCCTCACCATAACTCTCCAAGATCATGACTTCCTTTCACTTCCGGCGAAGTGACAATTAATGGCCACCATGATTATGTCGTCCTTATTGTTATTTGTAAAGATAAACAAATTGTGTTGGGGTCTTTATCTGTATTAAACCCTCAGCACTGTCTCAACATATTTCTCTTGAGTTCATTTTCATGGGCGCATTTCCGGAAAGTATTTAAATGAAAAGTACATAATTAATTTTATGTATGTCAGTGTGAAATCGCCATCTTACTACGGTAAAACGTATCTATATATAAAAGTCTGCATTTTGACGAAATTGTATTTATTTTAAGTGATTGAGCGCTCCATGTATATAAAGTTATACATAGATCAGTCTTATTATGCCTATAGATTAAACAAATCTAACTACGCATAAATCTACTTAATGGACAAATAATACTGGAAGTGCTACTCGTCAGCTGTCGCACACAATTTGATGAATCAGTAAAGGCTAAACAAATGTAGGCCTTTTATTTAAAGCCAAAGCGCACGGGACTCACTTTAGTCATTGGATAGTCTCAACCAATCAGGAGTAGACAACACATCCTAGAAATTTAAGACCACACGGCTGTACCTCTAACCACGCTTGTCTCCCCTGTTTTGTTACTTTTTTTGTAACTTGTCTCCCTTTCTATTAATCAATATAATGGACTCCAAGTCTAAAAATAAAACCGGAAAGAGAAAACGAAAAAAAAAAAAGTAAGAGGGGCGTCACCTCGATTGAGAACGAGGCTAGAGCAGCGGAAGTGGATATATCGTAAAAGAGTTCCTCTATCTCTCTCTCACTCTCTTTGTGGCGGGCTTTTCTCAGTCTCGTTTCGGCCCCGAGATTGTCCGTTAATTCAAAACCCTTCTATCTGGCGTTGATCAAATTTTTCCACGTTTCATTCGATTATGCAGGCATGTCTGTGATCGGATTGCCAGATGTCTGTGAGGAGGGGGCGGGGTGGTTTGGTTTGGGGCGCGTCGGGGCGCTAGGTGTTCCGCGAGGAAAATTGAACACGCTTTTCTATTAATCAATGATATATAGTCTCTCTCTCTCTCTCTCTCTCTCTCTCTAATATATATATATATATATATAAATATGTTTATATAAAGGATATATATATATATAGGATATATTATATATAGGATATATTTTATTGGAGCTAATCCTTAGCTCTGCCGAGTGTCTTCACGATGTTAAGAGTAAATATATATATCCGTATACATTAGGTGGCCCATTCATAGGTTATGTATTAATTAAATAGGCCTATACAGCAACAGATATCCATAATATTACAACAACATGGCGTACAGGATAAGCCTACACCTACAGTCTTAGGCGTAACTGCAGGAACAAAACTTAGCGCATATGGTGTCTGGGGCGGGTGTCGAATTAGGCGTCTTATTCGTTCGTTTTCATTTATGAGTAAGTTAACGTACTAAGTACAGTAGTTGAAATTATTGCAACTGTAGCCGGGTAGACTCAGGGACACCCGTCAGACCGGAGAATAAATCTTAACCTTCACCAGGATTCGAACCCACGAACAGCTGAACACGCTGCCGCTCGGTTAGCGTGCCCCCTGGATCAATTTGGTCCAATGGATTACTTTCCTTTTTTTTTTACTTTAATGAACTGTATAAAAAGTCGTTTATTTATTCAAAAGCCATATAGGTCAAAAGCTTTTTTTTTCTTGTAATAAAATCTGAAGCCTCCGCTAGGATTTGAACCCGGGACCTTCAGACCGCTCGGCCACCACTTGGCAATCAATCACCGAGCAGAGATATAAAATAACTAATTCTGGAAAAGTCAACAGTTTGGAAAACGCTGTACTTTTGCTATTAGATCATTAATTTGCATGTCTTAAAACAGTCTATATAACTCTGAAATTAAAAACTCATTTTTTTTTTATTAAAAAAAAATAACGAGTGGACGACGTAACGTTGGAAAGCGTCACTGAAATTTACGATCTTTACTCATGCAACGACATTGATATGAAAAAAATCTTTTCTCTAAAAATGTGTCCAGTACTTCACAACACTAATACAATTTTTACCGTAACGTTATATTGGCTTCCAGATTTGATCACGTCTGTTCTTCTTGTTTGTACTCTGTAACTGTAGTCTGTGCATAGAACTGTCCTCAACGGCATGTGCGTTATATAAGCATTATTATTATTATTATAAAAAGGGCTATATCGAGCTGACACGTGGCGGAGAACATCCGCAGAAGGGAATAGGCAACAATGGCCCAGTTTTGAACTAGACGTTGCCCGATAGTGGACTACTTTAATAAGTTCACCTCCCCCCTTCCTTGATTCATGGTGTCAAAACTGCACTGATACAGAAGAGACGATCGAGCCCTGCTGTTTGATTGCCCCCGCCATGCAGGATCTAAGAGTGGACAGGAACTGCCAACCGTTTGTGCCGAACGTATAATACGGTGATGTATGAATGTTGCGTGATAAAGCTAAACTCTTTCTCCGAGTCCTAAGAGAGTAACGTCGGCTCACGTTATCTCGAAGAGAAGTTGTGGTTCTGGTCTGGCGCCCACTGGGCCGTAATTTAACCTCTCCGGTGGGTCTCTATCCTGGGGGGCCTCCTTTTGAATTGGGTCTATGTGAGGCCGACTGTATGTCTCGCTGGCAACCGACCTCCTCTAAGTCTGCCTTGGTCTGAAAACTTTTCTCTCTTTACCCTGGGGGTTCCAGTCGAGTGCTGGCCACATCATCCTCTGGTCTTCTTAGGGTCTACCCTAACACCCCTCCCCTCCCCCGCGCAATCTCATTTCCGGTGGGCCTTTCACCCCTGGATCTATCCCCCAAAATATATAAGCTTGGCTGGCCGTATTATTGTCCGCGGTCCGACTGTATGACGCCCCTGCTCAAGAGAAACAGCAGATGCACACACACACACACATACACACACACAGTGTCAAAGTGATTGACTAATCGATGTAGTAACGCTGATGGGGTAATTGAACCAATGATAAACATAGTTCCGCTCAATGCTGTTAGTTCCACTTTGTAAGGTGATTGTCATTACAACATAAAAATGGACACACTTTTCTATCTTTTTTGTTTATGTTGTTAAATTATTTCATCATTGTTTATTTACACGTTGGTGAAGGGGTCTCCGAACTATTTCAGCCCGAGGGCCGCATTAACTATCAAACAGCAGTTCGGGGATGGGGGGGGGGGGAAGGGGCGACAACACTCTTGAGGTTCAAATAAAAAAGAATCAGTACATGGATAAAAAAAAATGGCGTATGATATGAAAACCTTGACATTAAACTAAAAAAAGTTGGACATTAATAGAACAGCAATAGATCTAAAGCTAACTAGCATATATTATTTACAAAAAATAATTCTAAAAAATCGAATCTGAGTGGCAATTATAAATAGAGTTTATATTATATTTAATATTGTTATGGACCTCTTTATGATGACTATTATTACGACTCGTTAAATCGGATTCAATGAATATAGTTGTATCTTTATTAGAAGTCTCTAGATTCTGCTAATCTGTAGCCCAAGCTAGGGGTTCCTTGACTGACAGGTCTATGCAGTAATGTAGTTATATTCGTGATAATTATCTTCAACACCTTTCTCAACAACGATAGATCAAACAACTCCAGTTGTTGAATAAACAATTTTATTTAAATTGTAGACTCAATATAAACGATCAATAAACTTCATCAACTGGTGGCAACATAAGTATCAATAAAATGGCATTATATGTACATGTATGAATATAGCGACTTCACTCTACAAACGTTTAAACTGAACTAACTTTAAGGAGGTCGGGACTTTACAAAGAAAACGATCATCGAAGATTCTACAGGGTCTTAATACGCATTTTAACCTCTTTCTCTATAATTACTACGATCCAGAATTATCCCCCAATTTCCACGGGATTTGAACGAATTATTTTATTTAAACTGCCCTCAGGGCATAAAGGTCAAACCTTGGTCGCTTTGGACTCTGATACGCACTTGTTAAGAGGTCAATGCCTTACTACGTCATTCATTTATGACCGATATTCGTAACATCCCCCCCCTTCTAAAGCTTTATAATTATTTCCTTTACATTTTAACCATACGAAAAATGTTAATTTTAAGGAATAATTATAAAAGAAAATATTCCGGGAAAAACAATACAGTTCAATTGGCGATCCCAATAATTCAATCGAACTGATAACAATAACATAATAATATATGCAATATAAATTCATCTTATCAAATGGCTTAACTATAGTCATTCAATCATTCAATTTTTAATTCAAAACAATGGACAATTAAATTGTTTATCTAAATCTTGTATACAAGAAAAATACATAATCATTCTTAATAGATATAATATAATACAAGTTAATAACTTCTATTACATTGAACATTCCACTGTAATAAAAACTCTCTCGTCCATTTAATTATAAACTAATATCTTTTACATTTGTAATCAAACAACAAAAGAAAAAATCACTCAATGTCTATTCAGACACGACTTATTTTTTCATAAGCAGAAAAAAAACAAACGCTCTTGATGAAAAAAATACTACTAGACCTGACCTAATTACACGTTACAAACATTATTGCTCGTGTAGACAGTATTTTTTTTTTCAAGCCTGTAGGCTTTAGACAACACTGTCTGTGGCGACACAACAGATTTCTAGGTCAGTATCCTTTTTTCTTTCTCTCCCTCTCTCTCTTTTTTTTCTCTCTCATTCCCAATTGATTCTAACAATATTGACATCGCTATGCAAATTTCTACCTCATCACAGCCGAGGTCAAATAAAATTGCTACGCGATTAAATAGTTATCGTAACTAAATGAGCATTATTTAACAACCATAATCTCAATATGACATTTATTTATGTTATTTTGAGAACATTAAACATAGTCTGTTCACGAATTAAAATAGTTTATAGCAAAAATCATTAAAAATATTTCAATCTTTCATTTTACCATGACCTTTCGACGTCATTATTTTCTTTTTTAAAAGAGTTCACATCGTAGCAGGTTAAATTGAAACATTCAGACAATCATGGATTTACTTAAACAAATTTGGTTAATTTACTTAATTAACTATCAATTAAAACAAGTTATATTATCTTCATACAATCTTAGTACTACACAGTAAGTACTTATTTTCTTTTAATTACTTTAAAGACATTTCAATTACACTATTACTGAAGTAGAAAAGAGTTAAGCATAGGCTACTATTAATTTTTTTCATAGCGAAATCAATTTAACAATTTATGTACAAAACAAACTGCTGGTTTTGACTGGTGTGGTGAAAACATTCCATCTCCAATCTTTTCAGTGGTGTACATGGCTCTTTTCTATCTTCCATAAAGGTGTTATTCATAGGTTCTAGGTTCCTGTTACTTCCACAGTGTTCAGGTCTACCCAGTCTTTTGCTTTTCAGTACAATTCATTCAATCTATTTTAACTAATACAAAAAAAAATAGATTAGTTTTACAATCTTGACATGAAATCCTTAATTAATAATACATTTGTTGAACATTGGTATGTCAACATTATAAATTTTCAACCATGAAATTCTCAATCATTCTGGTTTGCAGTGTCAAATCAGTGGCCCATATCCTAAATTTATACAAACAAGGATACAAAGTTTTATTAGTTTCTACTTTTGGTCTGCTTTTCATGTAACAGTATCCTAAAAGTGAAAAATCATATATAATACATTTCTTGGAATTCTTGTTAGTCATAGTTCTGTCTTGCAGCAACTATTTTTACCCTTCATTATCATACATTCAATGATAATAGAACAAATGAATAAATTCACATAGAAGAAATTTGCATCTTGACTCAGTGCAATATTTCAACAACAGTACATGATAAAATTTTTTCCATAGTACAATCATAAAACATTTCTCAATACTTTAGTGATAGAAAATTCTCTTTTCTTAAAATCATTTACATCTTTATCAATCAGATTATCCTCTCTGCCAAATGTTTCAATTATCATTTCCAGAGATTCTCAAACATATCTTATAATCAGTCCACATTTATAATGTCCTCTGATTTAGAAACCAATTCTGCGGATAAAACTGATCTTTTTCTCTTATAGCAATTATTTTAAATGCTCAACCTAATCAGTTTGTTTAGAAATATCACACTATAATGATATTTACTCTAACAATACTTTTACTCAGTCCTTTTTCATCACAAGTAAGGGATTTAGTTTTAAAATAGTAAGTTTGGTAACTAACTATCCGTGAATTTGTCATTCAATTCATCCTGTACTCCAGGCATAAATTTTACAAATAAGAGTAACAATGTTAACAACATCAAGCTTATTCCAATTGTTTTCAGAAGGTAAGGCTTCATCATTTCCAAATGATATAATATTTTTGCCTTTCTTTCATCACACAACAATGGCATCTGCATGTGAGCAGTGTACAATTTTTTTCTAACAAACACAGTTATGTCAGACAAAAAATATATGTACTTATCTAGGTACTTGCTCAGCCCAAGGAGATCCAATTCGGTCTGCCATTCCTCTGGAAGTAGTTTGAGTGGTCCTCGGACAGTGGGTCCAAAGATTGGTCCATAGGCTCCTCGACTTTCCGGATAGGATTCAGTTGTCACCTCATGCTCCAGGCATAAGTTCTTTAGGACTGGATTGAAGAGTTCCGGGGCGAAGTTGGTCCCTCGATCTGTCGGTATGGATTGTGGTAACCCATAGCTTTTGGTAGTTTCGGTCCAGCTCTCCGCACTCGTTTCTTCAGTGATGCTCCTCCAATCTTCATCTGTACCGGCAACTGCAGGTTTGCATTGTTGTTTGTTTATGCTGTGGTCTATCTGTTCATAGACATCAGTAGTAGGATTTTCTTTCTCGTCGACAGCTTTCTCATGCAACTGTAGCAACTCTGGGTCTACTTTCTGTTCAGCAGTCAATTCATTTTGTGATGACTTCTTTGATTGTTCATTTCCTTTCGGACAATCTTCAATCATGGAGAAAATAGTAGTATCAAGTTCCACTTCTTCTTCCCCTTTCTTCTCTCGTGGGAGAATTTCTTCTTTATTTTTCTTTTCTTGTGAGATAGTTTCTTCTTTCTTTTTCTGTGGTGTCATACCCTTTATGACATCACCTACAGGATAAAGTTCTTTTTCTTTTCCTGTCTCCACAATAGGACTAGGGTCTGGATTTTCCTTCACAATCAGTTCAGGTCTCACCCTCCCTTTCGCCAAATCATTTGCTAGGATAACGGATATGCCCTCAACAGGAAGTTTTGATATTACTCCAACTGTCACATATCCTGTCACCAAGTCAGATGAGAGGTATATCCTATGTAGAGGTATTTCTTCTTTCCATTCAAAACCTCTCAATAGGACAGTCTGTCCTGTCAATGTATTATCATTTAATGGTAATACATCTTTAAGCAGCAGTGTTAATGATGCTCCTGTGTCTCGTAATATTCTTACGGACTTCAGTGGTCCTTCCTTTTGTAAGGCCACACAACCTTCACTAATGAACCGTTGAAAACTGCACAGGGTCTCTGTGTCAATTTTATTCTTCCCTTGACCATGACTTTCGGGTGTTGTTTCATCTTTCGATGACTTCAGACTCTTGTTCGAGTCAAAAATACTTTGGTCTACTTTTTCGTCTCTGTGGACTTGGACAATTAATCCAATAGTAGCCATTCTGTATTTATAATCAGGATATTTATCCTCATTATCTTCAGTTGTAGATTTCTCTACCTTCTGACTTTTGCTCTCAGGCAAATCCACCCTCAGTGTTTCTGGTTTAGAATAATCTTTCTTCGAATTCAGTTCGTTTGTATTTTCGCTTTCTTGTACATTCTGTATTGGTTTATGGCTTGCACACATGACCACTTTGTTAGGTCTTTTGTCGCTTCGTATACTCCAACAGTCTTCGATGCTATGTCCTGTTCTTTTACAAAAAGTACATTGGACGTTTTTGTTGATAGGTTTTTTATTAACATCATTTTGTTTCACAAAATGCTCTTTTTCACGATGTTGTTGTTGTGTGTTTTCTGCTGGCCGTTGTGGCCTATTAACATTCTTTTCACCAGCTGTCCTATGACACAGTGCATACTGTTCAGCTAAATCAGCAGCCTTATGTGGGTCAGTGATATCACGCTCGGATAAATACATTCTTATATCCGGCCTCACTTTGTTAATAAAATCCTCTAACAGAATGATATCTTTCATTTCTTTTAATGTGGAGATATTTCTGGATTTTATCCACTGATCCATTAACTTTTCTTCTGCTCTAAGGAAGTCTAAGTGTGTTTGGTAAGGGGACATTGTGTACTGACGGAACCTTTTCCGATAACTTTCCGGTATTTGGTTATAGGCTTTAAGTACAGTATCTTTAATGATTTCATAATCATTTAAATTCTCCTCTTTTAACAATAGAACACAATCTCTTGCCCTTCCCTGAGTAAAAGCTGTTCTGACTAATATTCCCCATTTATCTTCTGGGAACTTAAAATCTCTGCAAGAAATTTCAAAGGTCTGGAAGAAATTAGCTATTTCACTTTCTTTATCAATGTAGGTAGGGACTAGCTTTTTCCATCTGGCCATCTCTACATCATTATGAGATTCTTTTTTAGTAGCTCCTATCTTCGCCAGTTCTATTCTTTCTTGACTTTCTCTTTGACTTTTCTTATCTTCCATCTCAAGACGTTTTTCTTCCATCTCAAAACGTTTTTGTTCCATCTCCATTTCCATCCGTTTGATTTCTAACTGAAATCTAAACTGTTCTGACATAGATTTCGACGTCTGACCTTCAACTTGATATCCCTCCGCGCTTGATTCTACTTTCAACTTTCCACTCGCAATCAACACATCTTTTATCTGCTGTGTCAACACAGTCCTCGATGGTGTAGTTTCAGTAACTTCTATCTTTAAGATCTCAGCGATCTCTTTTAACTTCTTTATTGATAAAGTTTTCAGAACTTCTTCTTCTGGATTTTCAATAAATTCCATTCTTTAGTTAAGAGATTTATAAAGTGGTAAATTTCCAACTTACGTTTTTCCAATCGGAAGAATGAATTCAGCGTTATTAGGCTTGCTCAGTAGGTCACGGCTTCAACACACAACACAACACAACTTGAATATATGCTTCACTATACAACTATATCGGACGCAAGCCCGCAAACTGTTATGGACCTCTTTATGATGACTATTATTACGAATGGTTAAATCGGATTCAATGAATATAGTTGTATCTTTATTAGAAGTCTCTAGATTCTGCTAATCTGTAGCCCAAGCTAGGGGTTCCTTGACTGACAGGTCTATGCAGTAATGTAGTTATATTCGTGATAATTATCTTCAACACCTTTCTCAACAACGATAGATCAAACAACTCCAGTTGTTGAATAAACAATTTTATTTAAATTGTAGACTCAATATAAACGATCAATAAACTTCATCAACTGGTGGCAACATAAGTATCAATAAAATGGCATTATATGTACATGTATGAATATAGCGACTTCACTCTACAAACGTTTAAACTGAACTAACTTTAAGGAGGTCGGGACTTTACAAAGAAAACGATCATCGAAGATTCTACAGGGTCTTAATACGCATTTTAACCTCTTTCTCTATAATTACTACGATCCAGAATTATCCCCCAATTTCCACGGGATTTGAACGAATTATTTTATTTAAACTGCCCTCAGGGCATAAAGGTCAAACCTTGGTCGCTTTGGACTCTGATACGCACTTGTTAAGAGGTCAATGCCTTACTACGTCATTCATTTATGACCGATATTCGTAACAATATTCTTAAAAAAAAATGTTCTTATCCATATGTAAATCTGAATAGATTGAGAGAAGCTAATTAGTGCAGAGAATTAAAAAAGTTTGATGCACAAGATCAAAGGTTCTCAACCCTTTTCGGTTCATCGCCCTCTTTTCCCCATTTTGTACACTATTTTGTTACTGTTGGAAAGGAGGGTCTAAACTCCCATCATGACATTTCATGTTAAAAAATAATGTCATGAAATTGACTCGGTTTGACGTCATCATTAAGTGCTTCATGGTATTGACAATAAGTGAGTTTTTGTTTTCTCTACAGATTCAAGATCTCCGTGTCTAAAGTTGTGTTTGTACAATTGAAGTTTTGACATCAATGCCAAAAAAAACCTCTTTGTTTTAAATCAAGCTAAGGTCATCACACTACAATTGACATTTTTTGTAAAACTTATATAAATCAGTTAAATATGCGATATGATTTTATCAATTTCAATGCCTGGACCCTCAAGATCCAGCAGGTCCAGCTCAACATTATTTATCCATCTCATCATGGGTCTGCCTTTTGGCTGATGTCTTCTAGAATATTCATTGACTCATACCTCTACCACTCTTCTTCGGGTGTCGCCAATTTACTTTCACTCTCTCTCTCTTTAATTAAGATCCTATAAGATATCAATGTAAATACTCATAAAGACATAGATATAAAAATCACTAATATATCTAAATAAATGGACAACCGGGCGTGGAATGGGTTGCTTGAACAAGTGATGCAAACCTACCTTAAGTAGGTTTAGTACCTCGTGAGAACCTCCCTTTGCTATATCTTCACTAAATACAGCCTATAAATTGAACTTAAATACTTCACCATTTTTTTTTTGAAGCCGAAATTCAATGTGAAATTGTAAAACGAAAGAACGCGTTATTGATTTTCAAGGTCGAAGCCTTGAAACCGGATATCCTGCACATTTATTTTTTCAGACTGGTCTCCCTTGTCTTTCCTCCAATTTCATGTCTTCCGGTGGTAGTTTTCAGTTACGCGCAAGTGACAATAAAATGGCCGCGGGCCTTTGGCTATTACGATCATTAGGAATGAACAAGGAATTGTACACTAAACTGACTTTAACTCTATGTGACCAATACATTTTATTCAGTACTACCGGCTCTGATAAGGGTTAATTGACTTTAGTGGTGGTTTTGATTTTTGTAGCTATTGACTGCTAGAAAAAGTGAATCGTCTTAGGTTACTGTCACGTGACAAAAAGAGAATTGTCATTGGTCACTTTCACGTGTCAAAAAAGTGAATTGTCATTGGTCACTTTCACGCGGCAAAAAAGTGAATTGTCATTGGTCACTTTCACACGGCAAAAAAAGTGAATTGTCATTGGTCACTTTCACACGGCAAAAAAAGTGAATTGTCATTGGTCACTTTCACGCGGCAAAAAAGTGAATTGTCATTGGTCACTTTCACACGGCAAAAAAAGTGAATTGTCATTGGTCACTTTCACGCGGCAAAAAAGTGAATTGTCATTGGTCACTTTCACGTGGCATCATCGCATTTTCTGAAAAAAAAATTTAAGAAATCAATCATGGCCAAAAGCTTTCTTTAGTGAACTTGTCTTGCAAAGAATATAATACAAGGACCAGTTGAAAGACACATTGCAAAGTTGGGGGTGGGGGTTGAGTAAGATAAATATTCCAGTAGAAGGATGAGTTTGAAAGATTGTGTTATGAGATAGAGGGGAGGTATAGAGGCAGATAAATTGACAGATAGAAAGATAGAAAGCGATAGATTGAGAGGGACGGAAGGAGAGAAATCGGGGCGAAACGTAGTGAGAAGGAATGACAGGTTTGTGATAGATAGATGGATGGAGGGACATAAAAGAATGAGGCTTATAGTGAGGCAGATACAGATACGAGTTATTACTCAAATAAAAGGACAAGGAGAGACAGAGGGTGAGAGGTGAAAAGACAGATAGAAAGTGGGGGGGGGGGCGCATTAGAGACAGAGAGATAGAGTGGCAGATCGACAACGGCAGCAACAGACAGACGGAGAAATGTATAGAATGCGTATACAGAAAGAGAAACAGACTGATATGAAGACAAGTGAATAGAAAAATGAAGACTCAGAGAGACATAAAGGCTAATAAACAAACAAAACAGGGGAGATAACAGTTTAAGAGTGGAGACATGTTAAAATACCCAGAGTGATCATACAATTAAATCTCTTGATATTACAATCACTATATTATCTTATATATCACAGACGCTCCTTCCATACAGACACAATTTGTCAATACAGATTCATAACGAAACCTTCACACACACAAAGAGTTTTTGCCTTTCTTTCCCGTATTTTAAGACTTTTTGTCATCTTTTTGAATTTTCTCGTCTTGGAAGCATTGATTTGAAGAATTTGCAATTTGTACGTCTGAACTTATAGTAAACTAAAGATATTTTTTCACTTTAATTTGGTATATATCTTTCTTTATTTAATTTTAAGATATTAATTTCATTTTGTGTCTTTATGTATTTAGTTTTAGAACGTTTGTTTGCATACATAATATATAGAGTCTAGTAATTGTAGAAGAGCGGTTGTCAAGTCAAACAAATTGATGGTTTAGTCAAGAAGATAATGGACAATAAATCAAACAAGTATTGATTTTGGTATACATCTTTAATGTTGTATTTTACATACTTAGAAAGTCTAGAATACATATTCAAGGAATGGAAGAATTTACCAGTAAAAGAAGGTATGCATAATTTGATTTACTATCAACAACTAGTACTTGATTAATGTAACAGTAGTTTTAAGAGAAACCATGGGCGTCATCGCTGGCGAATTGTGGAAACCACCTGTACGCTTGCATCAAGAGCACACCGGTGGACTAACGCATGGCGGAAAGCCCTCTGCTGCACGTCCGAGTCTAATTGTACCGCCGAGATGCCCCGAGGCTCGGTGGGGTGGTAGCAATGAGCGCAATGACTTAGTCACAAATTAATTATTCCAACTAATATAAAGTTTTGGACTAATGCCATATAACAAATCTATTTATTTGAAGTAAGTAATTTTGCGAAAACAAATAAAATCTAGTTCTATCGACTTCATTATGTCAAAGACTATAATAAGATGGACGCTTGCTCTATTTTAGAGCTTATTCTTTTTTCCATGCTCAGCCAATAACGCTGTCTTACGGCTCTTTTACGGCTGCCGAAATTTTTCCGCTATATACGACTTTCAATTTTAATTATAGTTTTCCATCGAAAAATTCATAGTGATTAAATAAAACGGAAGTGTACAATACAAAAAGGAATTGGGAATACCTAAATGCATTCATTCGAGTCATCAGATAGCAGAAATATTAAAGCAAACGGTCCATCTTATTATAGTCTTTAAATATATGCCTGTCTACCTAAAGCAAATTATGTCATAATAAAAACGAACCCATAAAAAACAAGTTTCTATTATACTCCCTTTACTTGTGAACTAAGTTTTCCATCATGTAATTAAATAATTGATTGACTACTGGAAATGAAACATGTACAGAAAAATATCTGTGTCACAAGTCTCAAAAATATCTCCTTACTCCGTATGAATTGTTTCGTTTTATTTTCTGCTACTTTCTTTTAAGAAATGGATATTGTCATCAGATTCATATTCAAATTAATTATTTTAAGTCTTCTCGTTACAGTTTCTTTCTTTTTGTTTCCCATGTCTTAAATGAATAGCACAACAGTTAAAGATGAATTAAAATATATAACATTAAATTAAACATCGGTAATGTCGGCAAATACATATCTAATTATAACGATTCCGCATTTTTAAAAAAAATAACGGTTACTTATTTTCTTGAACATTTGTACGGCTTTAACAAAGCCATTGCCCGCAAATTTTATAATAAAATACAAATGTAAACATGCATTAATTTTGTCCCTTCATTCACAAAGCTAGAGCACAAATTTTGATGACGTCATAAAAATAATCTCATCGCATCCTTTTTTTCTAGCTGTTTGACGAAAAACCATAAAAAGTTTGACCGGCATTTTCTACGTGAAACCAAAAAAAAAACTTAAATTTTCAAAAAATCAAAATTATAGTATAATTAAATGTTTGCAACTTTAAATTTGACAGAATATATTGTTAGTCGCCACAAGTCTGCTGCCCAAGTTTCAGCTCGATTGGACGAAGGAAGTAGTCGAAAAATCTATGCAAAGCTATACATGCATACAGACAGTAGCAACTAAGAGAAAGGGAGTAATAAAAAGTAACCTATTCTTTAATTTTAAATGTTTGTTTTACAAGAATGTACGTTATAACAGTTTTAACAAATTACTCTTGGAATTTCACAGATATAGCGACTGTAAGATACAAGACTGTTATGTACTTGATCATAACAAGCACAGTCTATAAGGTACCATTGATGATGAAAATCGAAACATTGGCAGTTGGCAGCTCTGCCGCCGTTGGGCTGATTGTAACCCCAGTCAAAGTCTGGACGAGACGTCAAGTTATGTCCATTTATCCAAACACCTTCTTGTTTTTCGTCCGTAGCCCCAGCCAAAACAATACCATCATTAAAGTGTTTCACTAAATAGTCTCTGAAAAAGTTAAACTCTTCATGGCTGTCCAATTCAATCAGGTAGCCTCCAAGTACTCCACATTTAGACTGCATTTCTGTATAGTTATAATAACTCACACTATATGACACGAAATAAACATGTCCGTTGTAAAATATAGCCTGTTCATTATTTGAGCAAAATGTTGAATGTAACTTGTGTAGCGAGTCGGTGTAATTTACTTGACTATCAATGCATTCTTGTTTCCTATTGACTACATTTTCTAAATCACTGATATTTGACTGGGCGTTTTGTAATGCATCATCCAAGTGAGTTATGTTGGACGTCGCACTGTTTAATGCATCAGCCAAGTGAGTTATGTTGGACTTCGCATTGTGCAATTCATCAACCAAGTTAGTTATGTTGGACTTCGCACTTTGTAATGCATCAACCAAGTGAGTTATGTTGGACTTCGCACTGTGTAATTCATCAGCTAAGTTAGTTATGTTGGACTTCGCACTGTGTAATGCATAAACCAAATCTGTTATATTATATGTTACTAAACTGATTGTGTAGTAAATGGCTACAGGTTTCCCTATTTGGTCGAATCCAGTTACTTCACACTTGTACAATCCAGTCAAATGAGTTTCAGGATACATAAATCTCACATGAAGCTTTGACTCACCATTGTTGTATATAGAACCGGAAATGACCTCCACGTCGTGGGAGACATTGTGGGCGTGTCCCTCCATTCCGTTTACAGACGCCAGGTAGTTGAACATGGGTTGATCGGTTTTGATGGAGTGCCCTAACATCATGAACATGACCGATGCCATAGAGGGCACGTTGTCTCTTTTGAACGTACACTCAATATCTACCTGGGTCGCCAAACCTTCTACAAGAGTTGGTGGATTCACTCTTATTGTTACGTTGTTATTAATATCTTCCGACGAGAAAAATTGTGAGTCTGTAAAAAAAATGAAAGAGATCATGAAGTTCCGGTTCTATTTTTAAATTTGTGTTTAGATCTAGGCATTTCTGTAAAAAAAAAAGCATGCATTTGCTGGTGTTTGACGATTGATTTCAACCTCGACGGCCAGTTCTGGTATTTTAGAAATATATAGAAAGGCTACAAGGAGGAATCCGTTTTTAACATCAAAAAGTGAGTAGGCGATATAATTTATACTAAAAGTGTTAGTTGCGTTAAGTTAAATTTAGCTTTGTTTATAAAATAAATTAGTAAAAAGTACATCCTTGGTTAAAAAAAAAATTCAATGCTTAGATTCATTAAAACATAAAACGAAAATTCTTTTGCTTGAAGCAATACGCTTAAGATTATAAATAGATTATTTTTTTCTCATTATATTTATCTGACTGAGCACGTTGTTATTGTGTTGTATTTCTAAATTAGAGTTGAATGCATTATGTATTGTTACTACTTTATTCAATGCCATTCTGTCCTCTAGTGTTTCTAGGTTTAGAGATTTAACTATTGGTGTTACTCTTGTCAGTTGTGAATATTCACTAGTAATGAACCTGGCAGCTCTTTTCTGAATTTGTTCGAATTTTTTTAAGTGGTTTTTGTTTTGTTTTTGTTTATTATATGATAATGCAACAATGTAATCCGGACACATTTAAAGATGTTTTTTTTTTAACTGAAATGACATTACAATAATAATAGTACCATTCATTAATTATTTTTTTTGCGTTTCTAATAATAATTTATTTAATTAATCACAAAAGCTGTGTACATAGCTGCTTTGGTAGACTTGGCGGCGCCCATCTCCTCTCCAAGTCAGAATTGGATTTTTGTTTCTCATTGTCTGCAACGTGGATCGAACACATGATGTCGAGCTTGTGAGTTGAGCTCACTGTCGACATTGCTATCCAACTATTGATGAGTATAAAACTACTCTCTCATAACATAAAACAATCTATTCGATTGATTCATTTATTTTAACATAGTGATTTAAGAGTTTTTAGAAAACATCTCATAATTTACTACAAACAATTTCCAGTACAAAACTAGTAAGTAAAGTACCCTTCGGACCATACTGATCATAGGGCTGGTGAAGCAGCGTTCACTGGTTTCTGTGGCCCAGGAAAACTAGGGGATGTGCTGCCAACACAATGCCCAGTCGCCTTTACTGTACCCCCAACAAATGTAAGGTATCCATCAGAGCTGGGTAGACTCAGGGACACCCTCAAGTCCCGGAAAGCAAATTCTGGATTCGAACCCAGAACCTTCGGATCGCAGGCGAACGCTCTGCTCACCGTGCCCATACAAAACTAGAAAAGATATTTAAATACATAGTATATAGTATTGGCGAAACACTTAGGCCTACCTGCATCATTTGTCAGTGAAATAGTACACAGTATTGGCGAAACTCTTAGGCCTACCTGCATCATTTGTCAGTAAAATAGTACATAGTATTGGCGAAACACTTAGGCCTACCTGCATCATTTGTCAGTGAAATAGTAACAAGCACAAAAATAACAATCTTCATTCCTGTTTGTATGTTGTCTAACAGGTGAAGTCGCAGAAAAGACAAACCATGGCGCTGTATTTATACTTATTAAGGGCTAACCTTCATGATAGTAATTTAAAGTGATACTAAAAAGCATGTCCAGACCAATCTTAGGATATACGTACCGTTCTTGGGACGTTTAGCCGATATTCGTTATCACTTATAATGATACCAAAGTATATGCTCTTGTTTATAACCTTGCATATTCTTTGATTTTTCATTTCTTTATCAATAAGGCGTGTAATAATTACAATAGTTTTGCGGACGTTTAAATGTAGACGAGAGTAGGATTGGAGAATTAAACATATAGAACAATAACATACTTGTGACAAGTGTATCAAATTATAGTCAGTGGAGGTGGAATGATGTATAAAGGACGTTTCTTCTACCGACTCTACTCTTCGTTTAATGAATGCGACATTTCGTCTACCGACTCTACTCTTCGTTTTAGGAATGCGACATTTCGTCTACCGACTCTTCGTGTAATGAATGCGACATTTTGTCTACCGACTCTACTCTTCGTGTAATGAATGCGACATTTCGTCTACCGACTCTACTCTTCGTTTAAGGAACGCGACATTTCGTCTACCGACTCTACTCTTCGTTTAATGAATGCGACATTTCGTCTACCGACTCTTCGTGTAATGAACGCGACATTTCGTCTACCTACTCTACTCTTCATTTAATGAATGCGACATTTCGTCTACCTACTCTACTCTTCGTTTAATGAATGCGACATTTCGTCTACCCACTCTTCGTGTAATGAATGCGACATTTCGTCTACCGACTCTACTTTTCGTTTAAGGAATGCGACATTTCGTCTACCTACTCTACTCTTCGTTTAATGAATGCGACATTTCGTCTAACGACTCTACTCTTCGTTTAATGAATGCGACATTTCGTCTACCCACTCTTCGTGTAATGAATGCGACATTTCGTCTACCGACTCTACTCTTCGTTTAAGGAATGCGACATTTCGTCTAACGACTCTATTCTTCGTTTAAAGAATGCGACATTTCGTCTACCGACTCTATTCTTCGTTTGAGGAATGCGACATTTCGTCTACCCACTCTTCGTTTAATAAATGCGACATTTCGTCTACCCACTCTTCGTTTTATAAATGCGACATTTCGTCTATCGACTTATTGTCATCGCAGTGGTTCACACAGTTGCGAAAATACTGGTCGACTGTTTGAATTACTCGCCTTTACAAAAGGGACACAACTTATGGTACTTTTAATTACTTCTTGTAGTCTTATAGGAGCAAAGTCTTCGTCGCCAATATTTGCCGTTGAATCCCATAGTGAGTTCAGTAAATCCAGACGCAACAGCTTCTACAATTATGTTCCACTTTAAATAATGGTTGAAGAGTCTTTTTACGGCCAATACTGCTTTTGTTCGGAATTAAATCACTAAATCACTATAGGACAGAAGGACAAAGAGTAAATTAGCAATAATACACAAAGGCATTAAACTCTAATTTAGAAATACAACACAATAACAACGTGTTGCAATGTTTAGATAAACATAAGGACAGAAACACTTTCCTTAACCCTTATTCAAGAACATACGCATATAAGTAAACTTCCTTTTTATCGTAAATATTTGTTCTAATTATAGGTGGTTTACTCTTATAACTCGCTTGATGGACAAGTGAACATTGTAAATGATGTAATCGATTCTAGCCTCAATTCGCGCATTCAAATTTAATATGGAGGCGCAATCATTTTGTTGTTGTATAGATCAGTGGCCTAGACAAAAAGACAATCATAAAAACTTTTGTGCGGTAATTTAAATATATGCTCTTCAAGTCACATAGTAGTTAGTTTAGTGCCAAATTCTGAGGTCCTGGAAAGAGCAGAGTGTCAAGATTTCCGCAATATTCTCAGCAGCAGAAGACTCAGCTGGCTAGGTCATGTACACCGAATTCCACAGGGTCGACTCCCACGGGACATCCTTTATAAAACGTTTGCTTCAGGACAGAAACCTGCCGGACGTCCAAAACTGAGAAATGCGGAAATCTGCAAAAGAGACACGAAACACTTCCATGTTGACCCAAGGATAGCCTTCCCCTCCCCCGGAGGGCAGGGATCAAGGAAGTTTTACGGCTTGCAGGAGTGGATCGCGCAAGGCACGAGAAGCTAGAGAAAACTGTGGTGGTCATCCGTTATTTTCACCTGCACCAGTATGACCATGACCTGTACTTCCAGGATTGGTCACTTCAGCCACACGAGGGCCTGGAAGGGGAAAGAAGATAGCCTAACGAGATGTAAAATGCCACAGACTTAGTTGTGTACTTAGATTAGTATTCAGTTTAGTACGTATTGACATTTTTAAGTTCCTTGTCCTGATTTCGTGGTAAGGTAAAATCCCCCCCCCTCCCCCTCCCCACAACCTCCCCGTAAACTGAAGTCATCGGTGTGAAAGTTCTAATCTATTATTTACAGTGGAGATAAAGGAAGATACACAGAGAAGGAAAGAGTAAGTGACAGACACAGAAAGAGAAAAGGAGAGAAAGAGAGTGACAGCGTGTTGACTATTTGTGTCAGTAGTAGGGCTGCAAGTACCCAGACTATCAGCGCGCCCTTCGCCCCGCCCCCCCCCCCACCTCACGAGCCCCCAACGTCCACTACTCCAAAAGCTCTAAATGGGAATATCGTATGACTTATGACGCCTATTAGCGCGAGAGTGGCGAGGCCAGAGAGTGAGGCCACAGAGAGTGAGGCCACAGAGAGTGAGGCCACAGAGAGTGAGGCCACAGAGAGTGAGGCCACAGAGAGTAAAACCACAGAGAGTGGGGCCACAGAGAGTGAGGCCACAGAGAGTGAGGCCACTGAGTATGAGGCCAGAGTCATAAACCACAAAAAAAGAAAAACTAGTGACCAAACAGGCCAATGAGCACGATTTGTCAATACAGATTCATAAAGAAACCTTCACACACACACAAAAAGTTTTTACCTTTTATTTCCGTATTTTAAGAATTTTTGTCCCCTTTTTGAATGTTCACGTCATTGGAAGAATTGATTTGAAGAAACTGTCTTTGTGCGTCTGAACTTATAGTAAACCAAAGATATTATTTTTATTTTGTGTCTTTATTTATTTAATTTTAGATTGTTTGTATGCAAACATAATATATAGAGTCTAGTAGTTGTAGAAGAGCGGCTGTCAAGTAAACAAATTGATGGTTTAATCAAGAAGATAATGGAAAATAATGTCAAACAAGTATTGATTTTGGTAAAACTCTTTAATGTTGTGTTAAACATACTTAGAAAGTCTAGAATACATTTTCAAGGAATGAAAGAATATACCAGTAAAAGAAGGTATTTATAATTCGATTTACTATCAACAACTAGTACTTGATTAATGTAACAGTAGTTTTAAGAGAAACCATGGGCGTCATCGCTGGCGAATTGTGGAAACCACCAGTACGCTTGCATCAAGAGCACACCGGTGGACTAACGCATGGCGGACAGCCCTCTGCTTCACGTCCGAGACTCATTGTACCGCCGAGATGCCCCGAGGCTCGGTGGGGTGGTAGCAATGAGCGCAATGACTTAGTCACAAATTAATTATTCCAACTAATATAAAGTTTTGGACTAATGCCATATTATTATAACAAATCTGTTCTTTTAACTAAGTAACTTTGCGAAAACAAATAAAATCTAGTCCTATCGACTTCATTATGTCAAAGACTATAATAAGATGGACCGCTTGCTCTATTTTAGAGGTTATTTGTTCTTTTTTCCATGCGCAGCCAATAACGCTGTCTTAAATGACTCCTACAGCTGCATAAAATTTTCCGCTGTGTACAACTTTCAATTTTAATTATAGTTTTCCATTTAAAAAATCATAGCGATTAACTAAAACGGAAGTGTACAATACAATAGGGAATCAGGAATACCGAACAGTTTTCATTCGAGTCATCAAATAGCAGAAATATTAAGGCAAGCAAATTATGTCATAATATAAAAAGTAGACTTCTCTTTAATTTTAATTGTTTGTTTTACAAGAGTGTACGTTATAACAGTTTCAACATATTACTCTTGGAATCTCACACATGTAGAGACTGTTAGTTACACGAAAAGAACAAACACAGTCTATAAGGTTCCACTGATGACGAGCATCAAAACATTGGCAGTTGGCAGCTCTGCCACCATTGGGCTGATCGTAACCCCAGTCAAAGTCTGGACGAGACGTCAAGTTATGTCCATTTATCCAAACACCTTCTTGTTTTTCGTCCGTAGCTCCAGCCAAAACAATACCATCATATATTTTATTAAGCTGTTTACCTATATAGTCTCTGAAAAAGTTAAACTCTTCATGGCTGTCCAATTCAATCAGGTAGCCTCCAATTACTCCACATTTAGACTGCATTTCTGGATAGTCATAATTGCTCAAACTATATGACAAATAATAGACATGTCCGTTGTAAAATATAGGCGGGTAATAGTTTGAGCAAAATGTTGAATGTAACTTGTGTAGCGAGTCGGTGTAATTTGCTTGAATATCAATGCATTCTTGTTTCCTATTGACTACATTTTCTAAATCACTGATATTTGACTGGGCGTTGTGTAATGCATCGGCCAAGTGAGTTATGTTGGACGTCGCACTGTATAATGCATTAGCCAAGTGAGTTATGTTGGACGTCGCATTGTGCAATTCATCAGCCAAGTTAGTTATGTTGGACTTCGCACTTTGTAATGCATCTAACAAGTGAGTTATGTTGGACTTCGCACTGAGTAATTCATCAGCTAAGTTAGTTATGTTGGACTTCGCACTGTGTACTGCATAAACCAAATCTGTTATATTATATGTTACTAAACTGATTGTGGAGTAAATGGCTACAGGTTTCCCTATTTGGTCGAATCCAGTTACTTCACACTTGTACAATCCAGTCAAATGAGTTTCAGGATACATAAATCTCACATGAAGCTTTGACTCACCTATGTTGTCTATAGAACCGGAAATGACATCCACGTCGTGGGAGACATTGTGGGCGTGTCCCTCCATTCCGTTTACAGACGCCAGGTAGTTGAACACGGGTTGATCGGTTTTGACGGAGTGCCCTAACATCATGAACATGACCGATGCCATAGATGGCACATTGTCTCTATTGAACGTACACTCAATATCTACCTGGGTCGCCAAACCTTCTACAAGAGTTGGTGGATTCACTCTTATTGTTACGTTGTTATTAATATCTTCAGATGAGAAAAATTGTGAGTCTGTAAAAAAAAATAATAATTTTTATACTGATTTTCTTCTCTTCTCTTATATTTGAACTTCTATATTACATACGCTGCTTCTGTAAAAAAGATTATTATGTCCTACTCTCATCCGTGATCCCAGTCTAGTCGTGCATCTTTATTAAAGTTTTAAATAATGTTAAGTTACTTGTTTTCCTGGTTTGTTCAGGCAATCTATTCCATGCCCGAACGCCAATCGGGAAGATAGAGAACTTATATGCCTTTGTTCTCTCATAAGAGACAAGAATTATTTTTTTAAATTATGTTTATCTTTGCTTTGCAACACGTTGTTATTGGGTTGTATTTCTTTTTTTTATAGTTTAATGCATTATGTATTATTACTACTTTACTCTTCGTCCTTACGTCTTCTAGTATGTCTAGCTTTTACGAGATTTAACTATTAGTGTTACTTTTGTCAGTTGTGAATATTCAGTAGTAATCACTCTTTCATCTCTTTTGTGAATTTGTTCTAATATTTTAAAGTGTTTTCTTTAGTTGATTATATGATATTGCAACAATGTAATCCAGACACATTTAACGATGTCTTTTTTTTAATATAATAAAAATAGTACTATTCATTCTTTTTTTTTTTGGCGTTTCTAATAATAGTTTTTTAAATTAATCACAAAAGTTGTGTACATACCTTTTTAAAATGTAGGCTATACAACATTTTTTTTTCAGTTTTTTTTAAGTTTTATTTGGTTTTTATTTTTGGTATTTATATTAAAGGTTTCTTTTAAGTTTTATTTAGAAAATAAATTATGAGTTTTAGAAGTGCTTCCTACTGAAAATAATTTGTTTTTACAATTCCTTAACCTTAATGGTCGTTGGGGGGGGGGGGGGGAGCTTATGGACACATTAGTGGGCTGGTAGACTTGGCAGAGCCCATCTCCTCTCCAAGTCAGCGGTGGATTTTTTTATTATTTCTCATTGTCTGCACCGTGGATCGAACCCATGATCTCGAGCTTGTAAGTCAAGTTCACTGACGACATTTCTATCCTGCTATTGATGAGTATAATTCTATTCTCTCATAACATAAAACAATCTATTCGATTGATTCATTTATGGAAACATTCGGATTTAAGAGTTTATGTAAAAGGGTCTCATATTCTACTTTTAATAAAATTGTCTTTTAGTATAACAATTTAGTGAACATGTTTTATGTTTATATAGATCTATGTGTTGTTACTTACGTCATTAAATCTTTTTTTTTTAAAAAAGGTAGTAACCACAGCTTTTATAGATTGGTTTTAAAAAAGATTTCAAGTCAAATACTTCAAAAGCATTTTACACTACATATTTTAGTCGAAACACTTACCTACATAATTTGTCAGTGAAATAGTAACAAGCACAAAAATAACAATCTTCATTTCTGTTTGCATGTTGTTTTATTTTCACTATCAGAAACATCTAACAGTGAAGTCTTAGAAAAGACAAATTATAACGCTATATTTATACTGATAAAGGGCTAACCTTCATGATAACAATTTAAAGTGATACTAAAAAGCATGTCCAGACCAATCTTAGGATATACGTACCGTTCTTGGGACGCTTAGCCGATATTCGTTATCACCTATAATGAACCGGCATATGTTCTTGTATAAGCTTGGATATCAGATTCTTTTATTCATGTTTTCATTTCTTTATCAAATAGGCGTGTAATAATTTACAATAGTTTTGAGGACGTTTAAATGTAGACCGAGAGTATAAGATAAGATAAGATAATATTGCTTTATTGATCCAAATGAATGGAAAATTGACTTGATTACAGAAATTCCGTCTTTCAGCATACCTAAAACAATATTAAAGAACCATTTGTACTCAAACACAATAGACATTCACGCATACTATCATACCATTTATCATACAAGAAAAAAAGTAGGCCTATTATTTAGGAGTCAGCTATTGAGCCATTGTATTTCCTGGCTGAAAGATGATTCTTTTGAAAGAGTCTCACTGACAGTGGAACAAAAGAGTATGTCACGTGCGAAATCAGCTACTGACGTTAGATGATATTTTTAGTAATGTATTATTATATATATTCTTTTGATCCACATCCATCTTGGATCTCACAAGGTTGTATAAGAATTTATATTGATGTTATTGAATTAGATTTGATGTTTATTTGACTCGTTGCGATGTGAATCTTTTGTGTATAAAGTGATTTAGATAAACTGTACCTTAATATATAGGAAATCCACAATCCTGTTTGAAATTGAACACAATTTTATTCCAACAAGTTGAGATGATAAAATATAACAGTAACACAGAACATATGTACCAGTATTATATGATGAAACTTAATCAGTTGAGATTCTTCTATATCGTACTAAGCCGTAATCCTATCTTTAAGAAAGTGGTCAAAAACAGTCCTCACACATTAGCGCCCAAACTAGAACTAACCTAACGGTATTCAACCCTCGTGCATATGACGTATTTTATTACTATGACGTAGTGTCTAGACATATACATGTTTTATTCCTAACACGGAAACATTTTGGGTTTAAGATTATTTCATTTTAACTTTAGTTAATAATAACAGAACCAATATAATTATGGAAATAAATCTACTCGTAACACTCGCCCCCCCCCCTTAAGACACAAAGGAATTACAGACAGCGTTAAGTATGGAATTCTTTGTAGAGTACCCATAAAATGAACCGAATTCCCAAACTATTCGTAAGATGTAATTGACTATTGGACAATCTTTTTAAGATTAAAATGAACCAAATATTACATATCCCCTTAATAACAAAGTCGCTATTATGGAATCCCTTATCACATTATTCTATCAATGATTATTAATTAAACATTTATTTATCAATTAATATTTACAATTATGATTATTGTGTGTACAACGTTGACCATAAAACTATTACCACCAATAACCAATCCCATAGAATTGATATGAATTACCCAAATAAGTGGAACCGATTAATAATTGATAGATAATTCTTTAGAAAGTTTAATTTATTTATAACCGATCACTGTATCATTAACTAATGATTTTCAGTTATTACATTATTATGATGTCTAAATTATGACATCAAGAATATTTAACAATATGATAATCTCAGCTGATTTAGCTTTTACATAGCATAAAATAAGACATCCAAATTATAACATGACGACATAGAAACAAACAATTTGCAAAACACATCAATAATCAATTGAACAAACACAAATGTGGATGTATTCAAGTTAAATACCGGTGTGTGTGCAATTGATGTATGCAATAGTTACCTTTTACCTTACAACGTATGATTGTTTCTAGTAGAATTTGAAGTTTTGTTCTGTAATGTTTCATATTGTAATATTTCAAAACATAGTTTAGTTATTGTCATATTTACAATAATATATATGTTAATCAATACAATAAATGACATAAAAGAAAACATTTAATGAGAAACTGACTTTATCTTCTGGTTTACCAGTTACATGCGCGACAACGTGTCAGCGACCACATTTTGTTTACCTGGTAAATATACCACATTTAAATTATATGCTTGGAGGAATAAGCTCCAGCGAATAATTCTTTGGTTCTGTTTAACCCTGGAAAGGAAAACTAAAGGGTTATGATCAGTTAAAATATCAATTGGATATGGAGAACCATTGATATAAAAATCAAAATGTTTCAATGCCAGGATTAATCCTAAAAGTTCCTTTTCTATCACACTATAGTTTCTTTGATGCTTATCAAATTTTTGAGAGTAAAAACTAATCGGGTGTTCCAATGAATCATCACCCTCCTGAGAAATGACCGCTCCCATCCCTGTATCACACGCGTCAACGGTAATTTTAAAGGGTTTACTGTAATTGGGTGTTACTAATACAGGTGCCTCAGAAAGAATATCTTTTAATTTCTCAAAGGCCTGGTGGCATTCATTAGACCATTTGAAAGTGCAATTCTTCTTTAATAGATTTGTTAATGGACATGCAATGGTTGAGAAATTTTGACAGAACCGACGGTAATACCCCGCTATCCCGAGAAAACTGCGGAGTTGTTTACAGGTTTCAGGAACAGGGAACTCGCGAATAGCCTTCACCTTTGCATTTAGTGGTTTTACCAAACAATTTCCCACTATGTGACCTAGATACTCGATGGTTGCATGGCAGAACTGACTCTTAGTCAAGTTAATGGTGAGATTAGCATGAGTCAATTTCGTAAATAACAAATGTAGTTGATCCAAATGAGATTTAAAATCGTCACTAAAGACAACAATATCATCGAGGTATGCATGACATTTAGGAATGTCCTGAGTAATGGTATTTATTAACCGTTGAAAAGTAGAGGGTGCATTAACCATACCAAAGGGCATGACCTTAAATTTGTACAGTCCGTCAGGGGTTACAAACGATGATATCTCCTGAGCCCTCTCCGTCAGTGGAATCTGAAAATACGCCGTCAATAGGTCAATTTTCGTCACAAACTTAGCATTACTCACTTGATCTATTAGATCGTCGATTCTTTGTATTGGATAGGAATCAGTTTTTGTCACTTTGTTTACCTTACGGTAGTCCACACAAAACCTCATGGATCCATCGGCCTTAGGTACCAATACGCAAGGGGAAGACCAGTCACTACTACTAGGTGTAATAATGTCATTGTCAAACATGTAGCGAACCTCTTTACGGATGCATTCTAACTGGATAGGATTTGACCTGTATGGATGTTGTTTAATAGCTTTAGTATTTTCATTTAGAATAACATCATGCTTAACTACACTAGTTCTACTAGGTACATCTCCAAATAAATGGATATTTTCATTAATTAGACCTTTGATTGCGGATTGTTCGCAATCAGGTAAATGTGCCAATTTTTCATTTAGGTTTTTCAGAGCCTTTGTATTTTGCAGTTTGCTTTCTGCCACTTCACGCTCAATTTCGGGTGAATTATTCCCGACTTTAATAACAGTGTTTACCGAGGCAACAACTTTTTGTTCTTCTCTGGTAATGTATGGTTTCAACATATTGATATGGCACACTCGTTGCGATTTCCGTCTATCAGGGGTCTTTACAAGATAGTTAACCTCACTAAGCTTAGCCATAACCTCGTAGGGTCCTGTAAACTTGGCACTCAGGGGTTGACCAGACAGTGGCGTCAGCATGAGAACTTTATCACCAGGTTGGAAGATACGGGTTCTTGCGTTGACGTCATAATAGACCTTCATCTTGTCTTGTGCCTGCAAAAGATTAGATCTGACAACTTTTAATGCATTATACAGTCTATTTTTAAAATTTTCCACGTATGTCAGTAGACCAGTGTCTTCAGTGGATGATAACCATGTCTCTTGTAACAGCTTTAGTGGTCCACGAACTGTGTGTCCGAATACCAGTTCAAAGGGACTGAAACCAAGAGATTCTTGTACAGCCTCTCTGGCTGCGAAGAGTGCGAAGGGAATACCACGATCCCAGTCGTCGTTATGCTCGAAACAGAAAGTACGGAGCATATTTTTCAATTTTTCAATGTTTGGAGATATCGTTCCAGTGCGCCTTGACTCTGTGGATGATATGCACTCGATACTGCATGACGAATACCCAGCCGTTCTAAGACTTGGCGAAATAACTTCGATGTGAAATTTGAACCTTGATCTGACTGCACGGTTTTCGGAAGACCATATCGGGTGAAGAATCCGATAAGTGCATCAGAGATTTTGTCGGCATTGATGCTACGTAGAGGAATAGCCTCTGGAAATCTCGTTGCCGAACACATTATAGTGAACAGATACTGGTGGCCAGCCTTAGTTTTAGGCAACGGACCGACGCAGTCTATAATGATGTGACTGAAGGGTTCTGAGAATGCTGGTATGGGTCGTAGAGGAGCTACCGGAATGGTCTGATTCGGTTTGCCGACCATCTGGCAGACATGACATGATCTGCAAAACGATGTGACGTCACGACGTAGGCCAGGCCAGAAGAAATATGGAAGAATCCTGTCGAAGGTTTTCTGTATCCCTAGGTGACCAGCATACGGTGAATCATGGGCCATATGTAGTATGTCCTTGCGGTAAACATTGGGTACCACGATTTGATGTACTTCGCTGCATGTTTCATCGTCGTTTTCTTTCCCTCTCCATTTCCTCATCAACAACTCGTCCCTCAGGTAATAACCTGCGGCCATTGTTTCTAATTCTCCTTCATTCTTTGCTTCCTCTTTTAGCTTCCCAATCTCTGGATCTTTGCCTTGAGCAAGAATGAGTAGTTGTCTAGGCGACAAATTATTTTGATCAGTATGACTTGAGTGACCACCTAGAACATCCGCCATGAAGGTTGCTTGCAAGTCAATCTCTGGTGTTGGTTCTGGTTTCTTTGTCGATTCATTAGTCATCTGCTGTTTCTCCATAGCTCTGGTGATAACACATTGTCACGTGCGAAATCAGCTACTGACGTTAGATGATATTTTTAGTAATGTATTATTATATATTATTTTGATTCATATCCATCTTGGATCTCACAAGGTTGTATAAGAATTTATATTGATGTTATTGAATTAGATTTGATGTTTATTTGACTCGTCGCGATATGAATCTTTTGTGTATAAAGTGATTTAGATAAACTGTACCTTAATATATAGGAAATCCACAATCCTGTTTGAAATTGAACACAATTTTATTCCAACAAGTTGAGATGATAAAATATAACAATACCACAGAATACATGTACCAGTATTATAATGAAACTTAATCAGTTGAGATTCTTCTATGATGAGTAAAGCCGTAATCCTATCTTTAAGAAAGTGGTCAAAAACAGTCCTTCCACATTAGCGCCCAAACTAGAACTAAACTAAACGGTATTCCACCCTCGTGCATATGACGTATTTTTTCGCTATGACGTAGTGTCTAGACATATGCATGTTTTATTCCTAACACGGAAACATTTCGGGTTTAAGATTATTTCATTTTAACTTTAGTTAATAATAACAAAACCAATATAATATGGAAATAAATCTACTCGTAACACTCGCCCCCCCTTAAGACACAAAGGAATTACAGACAGCGTTAAGTATGGAATTCTTTGTAGAGTACCCATAAAATGAACCGAATTCCCAAACTATTCGTAAGATTTAATTGACTATTGGACAATCTTTTAAAGATTAAAATGAACCATATATTACATATCCCCTTAATAACAAAGTCGCTATTATGGAATCCCTTATCACATTATCGTATCAATGATTATTAATTAAACATTTATTTATCAATTAATATTTACAATTATGATTATTGTGTGTACAACGTTGACCATAAAACTATTACCACCAATAACCAATTCCCACAGAATTGATATGAATTACCCAAATAAGTGGAACCGATTAATAATTGATAGATAATTCCTTAGAAAGTTTAATTTATTTATAACCGATCACTGTATCATTAACTAATGATTTTCAGTTATTATATGATTATTATGATGTCTCAATTATGACATCAAGAAAATTTTTTAAAAAAAATGTTATAATCTCAGCTGATTTAGCTTTTACATAGCATAAAATAAGACATCCAAATTATAACATGACGACATAGAAACAAAAAATTTTCAAAACACATCAATAATCAATTGAACAAACACAAGTGTGGATGTATTCAAGTTAAATACCGGTGTGTGTGCAATTGCTGTATGCAATAGTTACCTTTTACCTTACAACGTATGATTGTTTCTAGTAGAATTTGAAGTTTTGTTCTGTAATGTCTCATATTGCAATATTTCAAAACATAGTTTATTTATTGTCATATTTACAATAATATAAATGTTAATCAATACAATGAATGACATAAAAGAAAACATTTAATGAGAAACTGACTTTCATCTTCTGGTTTACCAGTTACATGCGCGACAACGTGTCAGCAACCACATTTTGTTTACCTGGTAAATATACCACATTTAAATTATATGCTTGGAGGAATAAGCTCCAGCGAATAATTCTTTGGTTCTGTTTAACCCTGGAAAGGAAAACTAAAGGGTTATGATCAGTTAAAATATCAATTGGATATGGAGAACCATTGATATAAAAATCAAAATGTTTCAATGCCAGGATTAATCCTAAAAGTTCCTTTTCTATCACACTATAGTTTCTTTGATGCTTATCAAATTTTTGAGAGTAAAAACTAATCGGGTGTTCCAGTGAATCATCACCCTTTTGGGAAATGACCGCTCCCATCCCTGTATCACACGCGTCAACGGTAATTTTAAAGGGTTTACTGTAATTGGGTGTTACTAATACGGGTGCCTCAGAAAGAACATCTTTTAATTTATCAAAGGCCTGGTGGCATTCATTAGACCATTTGAAAGTGCAATTCTTCTTTAATAGATTTGTTAATGGACATGCAATGGTTGAGAAATTTTGACAGAACCGACGGTAGTACCCCGCCATCCCGAGAAAACTACGGAGTTGTTTACAGGTTTCAGGAACAGGGAACTCACGAATAGCCTTAACCTTTGCATTTAATGGTTTTACCAAACCATTTCCCACTATGTAACCTAGATACTCGATGGTTGCATGGCAGAACTGACTCTTAGTCAAGTTTATGGTGAGATTAGCATGAGTCAATTTCGTAAATAACAAATGTAGTTGATCTAAATGAGATTTAAAATCGTCACTAAAAACAACAATATCATCGAGGTATGCGTGACATTTAGGAATGTCCTGAGTAATGGTATTTATTAACCGTTGAAAAGTAGAGGGTGCATTAACCATACCAAAGGGCATGACCTTAAATTTGTACAGTCCGTCAGGGGTTACAAACGATGATATCTCCTGAGCCCTCTCCGTCAGTGGAATCTGAAAATACGCCGTCAATAGGTCAATTTTCGTCACAAACTTAGCATTACTCACTTGATCTATTAGATCGTCGATTCTTGGTATTGGATAGGAATCAGTTTTTGTCACTTTGTTTACCTTACGGTAGTCCACACAAAACCTCATGGATCCATCGGCCTTAGGTACCAATACGCAAGGGGAAGACCAGTCACTACTACTAGGTGTAATAATGTCATTGTCAAGCATGTAGCGAACCTCTTTACGGATGCATTCTAACTGGATAGGATTTGACCTGTATGGATGTTGTTTAATAGCTTTAGTATTTTCATTTAGAATTACATCATGCTTTACTACACTAGTTCTACTAGGTACATCTCCAAATAAATGGATATTTTCATTAATTAGACCTTTGATAGCGGATTGTTCGCAATCAGGTAAATGTGCCAATTTTTCATTTAGGTTTTTCAGAGCCTTTGTATTTTGCAGTTTGCTTTCTGCCACTTCACGCTCAATTTCGGGTGAATTATTCCCGACTTTAATAACAGTGTTTACCGAGGCAACAACTTTTTGTTCTTCTCTGGTAATGTATGGTTTCAACATATTGATATGGCACACTCGTTGCGATTTCCGTCTATCAGGGGTCTTTACAAGATAGTTAACCTCACTAAGCTTAGCCATAACCTCATAGGGTCCTGTAAACTTGGCACTCAGGGGTTGACCAGACAGTGGCGTCAGCATGAGAACTTTATCACCAGGTTGGAAGATACGGGTTCTTGCGTTGACGTCATAATAGACCTTCATCTTGTCTTGTGCCTGCAAAAGATTAGATCTGACAACTTTTAATGCATTATACAGTCTATTTTTAAAATTTTCCACGTATGTCAGTAGACCAGTGTCTTCAGTGGATGACAACCATGTCTCTTGTAACAGCTTTAGTGGTCCACGAACTGTGTGTCCGAATACCAGTTCAAAGGGACTGAAACCAAGAGATTCTTGTACAGCCTCTCTGGTTGCGAAAAGTGCGAAGGGAATACCACGATCCCAGTCGTCGTTATGCTCGAAACAGAAAGTACGGAGCATATTCTTCAATGTTTGGTGGTATCGTTCCAGTGCGCCTTGACTCTGTGGATGATATGCACTCGATACTGCATGACAAATACCCAGCCGTTCTAAGACTTGGCGAAATAACTTCGATGTGAAATTTGAACCTTGATCTGACTGCACGGTTTTCGGAAGACCATATCGGGTGAAGAATCCGATAAGTGCATCAGATATTTTGTCGGCATTGATGCTACGTAGAGGAATAGCCTCTGGAAATCTCGTTGCCGAACACATAATAGTGAACAGATACTGGTGGCCAGCCTTAGTTTTAGGCAACGGACCGACGCAGTCTATAATGATGTGACTGAAGGGTTCTGAGAATGCTGGTATGGGTCGTAGAGGAGCTACCGGAATGGTCTGATTCGGCTTGCCGACCATCTGGCAGACATGACATGATCTGCAAAACGATGTGACGTCACGACGTAGGCCAGGCCAGAAGAAATATGGAAGAATCCTGTCGAAGGTTTTCTGTATCCCTAGGTGACCAGCATACGGTGAATCATGGGCCATATGTAATATGTCCTTGCGGTAAACATTGGGTACCACGATTTGATGTACTTCGCTGCATGTTTCATCGTCGTTTTCTTTCCCTCTCCATTTCCTCATCAACAACTCATCCCTCAGGTAATAACCTGCGGCCATTGTTTCTAATTCTCCTTCATTCTTTGCTTCCTCTTTTAGCTTCCCGATCTCTGGATCTTTGCCTTGAGCAAGAATGAGTAGTTGTCTAGGCAACAAATTATTTTGATCAGTATGACTTGAGTGACCACCTAGAACATCCGCCATGAAGGTTGCTTGCAAGTCAATCTCAGGTGTTGGTTCTGGTTTCTTTGTCGATTCATCAGTCATCTGTTGTTTCTCCATAGCTCTGGTGATAACACATACTGAATTTCCAGTATTCTTACACTGAACAGAGTCTTTGGTTTCTTTAAGTACAGGATGTACCTGATTCTTGGCAATGTCACTTCCTAAAAGTAATGAAATGCCTCTGTAGGGAAATTTCTTCACTATCCCAACAATAACAGATCCAGTGAAGTAATTACTCTTCAACTGTATACGATGTAACGGTGCCGTGAGTGTTCCAGCCATAGTACTGATCAAGGCATACTGGCCTGTATGAGTCAATTTCGACGTTGGTACAGTATTCTTCAACAGTAGAGATATATCAGCACCGGAGTCACGTAGAATTTTAATCTTCCGTTCTCTAGCTTGATTATCTATAGGTGACACATAGCCCTCGCTAACATCCGATAGCATGCACTCGGGTAGTTCTCTGCCTACTGAGTTTCTTGCTACACTACTGCCTCCATAAGTAAACGTTTTATCTACTGATTGTTCATCTGTCACACTCCCTTTGGAGTTGAAACTAGAATGTTCAATAGCCTCGGTCTTCATTTCAAAGACTTTTTCCGACTTTGAGCAACTTGGACATGCGTGTTTCGCCATCTCTTCATGACTAACATCAAATGTCTTTCTATCAGCTTTAATTCTTTTGTGGGCAGTTTTATTTATGTGAGTTTCAGTTTGTACGGCGATGTGTGATAAAACCACGTTGTTCTTGTTTTTAATGGGTCTTTTCTCTTTATGTAGACTCCAACAATTCTCTTTGATATGTCCATCTTTCTTACAGAATGTACAGGTAATTCTCTTTTGTACAAAACTTGAATTCTCTTGTTTATCGGCTTTTTGTTTACTTTTATCATCTGTCGATCTTAACTTCCTCTCTGTATTACTGTTTTGAGTCCTCAAACTTGTTCTGTCATTTTGAACATAATGGCTATGCGGGTGAATAATGACGTATTCATCGGCCTTAACTGCTGCTTGTTCTGCTATTTCAATACCACGATCAGCCAAATGAACTTTTATATCAGTGCGAATCTTCTCAGTAAAATCCTCCATCAGTATGAGATTATATAGTTTTTTATAATCTTTATTCACATTCTTAGAACGTAACCATCGGTCAAGATACTTTTTCTCTAATCTCAGGAAGTCAACATGTGAAACTTCTGGTTCCTTCTTGTACTCACGATATAACTTTCGATACTTTTCTGGAGTTAGAACATAACTCAATAGTACTCTGCTCTTTATTAGTTCATAATCATTGCATTCCTCTGGAGTCAAATTCAATACAACATCTAGAGCCTTGCCTTTTGTTAGAGCTGAACGTAAAAGTACTGCTTTCTTATCTTCAGGAAATTTATAATCGATCGAGTTTCTTTCGAAGACCATAAAGAACTCATCAATCTCTATGTTCTCCATGCTTGGGACATGCTTTTTAAACTTATATAGTTCCACATTATTTGTTTCCTGAATCGTATGAGTTGACGAACGAGACTTTGCCAATTCAATCCTTTCATTACTAGCGATTCTTTCTTTTTCCAATTCCTTCTCTTTCTCTGCTTCTATTCTTTTACCCTCTAATTGTACTTGAATTTCTAACTTCTTCATTTCTAACTGGAATTTCATGTCCGCACTTAGTTCATTCACATTCATTTTAATATCATGGTTATTTATGTCTGTTTTCAGGGTTTCTGATACATTGAGAACCACTGATTCTTCATTATTCATAGTATTTTCTTCAAGCATTCTACCATGTCTTTTCAAACAGTCCTTAATATCTTGAATCAATTTACTCCTAACTGGTGTAACTTCAGTAATGTCTATTCCCAGAGAGTTTGCCATCTCTTTTAACTGGGTTAGTGACATGCTAGTTAACTGTTCTGACGTGATAGCAAAAATATTCAATTGCTCCAACGTAAGATTAGCTTCCGCCATGTTTTATATTAATGACGTAAATAGAAGATAAAAAATTTCAACTTTACCTTTCATAAAGTCCTTTGAAATATTTTTACACCACTTAATATTTGTAGAAGATAAATTTTTTAGATGATTGTGTACAAAGCTGAAAACAGTATGTCCGAACACAGACAGTGCCTCCCACGTAGACAGAATTTGAATAAATATTTGTTGTAAATCGTTTTCACTAAAACAGTTGTATATTCTTAATTTCTTATACATACAAACTTTAGATCCAGGACTTGAGCCCCCAATCTTTTGTCACGTGCGAAATCAGCTACTGACGTTAGATGATATTTTTAGTAATGTATTATTATATATTATTTTGATTCATATCCATCTTGGATCTCACAAGGTTGTATAAGAATTTATATTGATGTTATTGAATTAGATTTGATGTTTATTTGACTCGTCGCGATATGAATCTTTTGTGTATAAAGTGATTTAGATAAACTGTACCTTAATATATAGGAAATCCACAATCCTGTTTGAAATTGAACACAATTTTATTCCAACAAGTTGAGATGATAAAATATAACAATACCACAGAATACATGTACCAGTATTATAATGAAACTTAATCAGTTGAGATTCTTCTATGATGAGTAAAGCCGTAATCCTATCTTTAAGAAAGTGGTCAAAAACAGTCCTTCCACATTAGCGCCCAAACTAGAACTAAACTAAACGGTATTCCACCCTCGTGCATATGACGTATTTTTTCGCTATGACGTAGTGTCTAGACATATGCATGTTTTATTCCTAACACGGAAACATTTCGGGTTTAAGATTATTTCATTTTAACTTTAGTTAATAATAACAAAACCAATATAATATGGAAATAAATCTACTCGTAACAACATACTGAATTTTCAGTATTCTTACACTGAACAGAGTCTTTGGTTTCTTTAAGTACAGGATGTACCTGATTTTTGGCAATGTCACTTCCTAAAAGTAATGAAATGCCTCTGTAGGGAAATTTCTTCACTATCCCAACAATAACAGATCCAGTGAAGTAATTACTCTTCAACTGTATACGATGTAACGGTGCCGTAAGTGTCCCAGCCATAGTACTGATTAAGGCATACTGGCCTGTATGAGTCAATTTCGACGTTGGTACAGTATTCTTCAACAGTAGAGATATATCAGCACCGGAGTCACGTAGAATTTTAATCTTCCGTTCTCTAGCTTGATTATCTATAGGTGACACATAGCCCTCGCTAACATCCGATAGCATGCACTCGGGTAGTTCTCTGCCTACTGAGTTTCTTGCTACACTACTGCCTCCATAAGTAAACGTTTTATTTACTGATTGTTCATCTGTCACACTCCCTTTGGAGTTGAAACTGGAATGTTCAATAGCCTCGGTCTTCATTTCAAAGACTTTTTCCGACTTTGAGCAACTTGGACATGCGTGTTTCGCCATCTCCTCATGACTAACATCAGATGTCTTTCTTTCAGCTTTAATTCTTTTGTGGGCAGTTTTATTTATGTGAGTTTCAGTTTGTACGGCGATGTGTGATAAAACCACGTTGTTCTTGTTTTTAATGGGTCTTTTCTCTTTATGTAGACTCCAACAATTCTCTTTTATATGTCCATCTTTCTTACAGAATGTACAGGTAATTCTCTTTTGTACAAAACTTGAATTCTCTTGTTTATCGGCTTTTTGTTTACTTTTATCCTCTGTGGATCTTAACTTCCTCTCTGTATTACTGTTTTGAGTCCTCAAACTTGTTCTGTCATTTTGAACATAATGGCTATGCGGGTGAATAATAACGTATTCATCGGCTTTAACTGCTGCTTGTTCTGCTATTTCAATACCACGATCAGCCAAATGAACTTTTATATCAGTGCGAATCTTCTCAGTAAAATCCTCCATCAGTATGAGATTATATAGTTTTTCATAATCTTTATTCACATTCTTAGAACGTAACCATCGATCAAAATACTTTTTTTCTAATCTCAGGAAGTCAACATGTGAAACTTCTGGTTCCTTCTTGTACTCACGATATAACTTTCGATACTTTTCTGGAGTTAGAACATAACTCAATAGTACTCTGCTCTTTATTAGTTCATAATCATTGCATTCCTCTGGAGTCAAATTCAATACAACATCTAAAGCCTTGCCTTTTGTTAGAGCTGAACGTAAAAGTACTGCTTTCTTATCTTCAGGAAATTTATAATCGATCGAGTTTCTATCAAAGACCATAAAGAACTCATCAATGTCCATGTTCTCCATGCTTGGTACATGCTTTTTAAACTTATATAGTTCCACATTATTTGTTTCCTGAATCGTATGAGTTGACGAACGAGACTTTGCCAATTCAATCCTTTCATTACTAGCGATTCTTTCTTTTTCCAATTCTTTCTCTTTCAATTGTACTTCTATTCTTTTACCCTCTAATTGTAATTGTAATTGTACCTGTAATTCTAACTTCTTCATTTCTAACTGGAATTTCATGTCCGCACTTAGTTCATTTACATTCATTTTAAATTCGTGGTTATTTATGTCTGTTTTCAGGGTTTCTGATACATTGAGAACCACTGATTCTTCATTATTCATAGTATTTTCTTCAAGCATTCTACCATGTCTTTTCAAACAGTCCTTAATATCTTGAATCAATTTACTCCTTACTGGTGAACTCATCAATGTCCATGTTCTCCATGCTTGGTACATGCTTTTTAAACTTATATAGTTCCACATTATTTGTTTCCTGAATCGTATGAGTTGACGAACGAGACTTTGCCAATTCAATCCTTTCATTACTAGCGATTCTTTCTTTTTCCAATTCTTTCTCTTTCAATTGTACTTCTATTCTTTTACCCTCTAATTGTAATTGTAATTGTACCTGTAATTCTAACTTCTTCATTTCTAACTGGAATTTCATGTCCGCACTTAGTTCATTTACATTCATTTTAAATTCATGGTTATTTATGTCTGTTTTCAGGGTTTCTGATACATTGAGAACCACTGATTCTTCATTATTCATAGTATTTTCTTCAAGCATTCTACCATGTCTTTTCAAACAGTCCTTAATATCTTGAATCAATTTACTCCTTACTGGTGTAACTTCAGTAATGTCTACTCCCAGAGAATTTGCCATCTCTTTTAACTGGGTTAGTGACATGCTATTTAACTGTTCTGACGTGATAGCAAAAATATTCAATTGCTCCAACGTAAGATTAGCTTCCGCCATGTTTTATATTAATGACGTAAAAAAAAAAAAAGATAAAAAATTCAACTTTACCTTTCATAAAGTCCTTTGAAATATTTTTACACCACTTAATATTTGTAGAAGATAAATTTTTAAGGATGATTGTGTACAAAGCTGAAAACAGTATGTCCGAACACAGACAGTGCCTCCCACGTAGACAGAATTTGAATAAATATTTGTTGTAAATCGTTTTCACTAAAACAGTTGTATATTCTTAATTTCTTATACATACAAACTTTAGATCCAGGACTTGAGCCCCCAATCTTTTGTCACGTGCGAAATCAGCTACTGACGTTAGATGATATTTTTAGTAATGTATTATTATATATTATTTTGATTCATATCCATCTTGGATCTCACAAGGTTGTATAAGAATTTATATTGATGTTATTGAATTAGATTTGATGTTTATTTGACTCGTCGCGATATGAATCTTTTGTGTATAAAGTGATTTAGATAAACTGTACCTTAATATATAGGAAATCCACAATCCTGTTTGAAATTGAACACAATTTTATTCCAACAAGTTGAGATGATAAAATATAACAATACCACAGAATACATGTACCAGTATTATAATGAAACTTAATCAGTTGAGATTCTTCTATGATGAGTAAAGCCGTAATCCTATCTTTAAGAAAGTGGTCAAAAACAGTCCTTCCACATTAGCGCCCAAACTAGAACTAACCTAACGGTATTCAACCCTCGTGCATATGACGTATTTTATTGCTATGACGTAGTGTCTAGACATATACATGTTTTATTCCTAACACGGAAACATTTCGGGCTTAAGATCATTTCATTTTAATTTTAGTTAATAATAACAGAACCAATATAATTATGGAAATAAATCTACTCGTAACAAGTATGAATGGAGAATTACAAAATATAACAATGAGATAGTTGTGACAAATGTATCAAATTATAGTCAGTTGAGGGGAAATGAGATAGACTATAATAGACATTTCGTCTACCGACTCTATTGTTCGTTTAATGAATTGGACTTTTCTCTTCGTTTAAATAACGCGACATTTCGTCCACCGACTCTACTCTTCGTTTACTGAATACGACACCTCGTCTATCCGTATTACGTCTACCGAAACTTCGTCCATCGCATTGGTTCGCACAGTTGCGGAAAAAACGTTCGACTGTTTAAAGTACTCGTCTATACAAAAGTGACACATCTTATGGTACTTTTATTTACTTCTTTTAATTTTTGGTGGCAATATTTTCGTTGTTAATATTTTATATTTTACACTATTAATACATAAAGCATTAAACTCTAATGTAGTCAATTCTGCAATTATTACTTTACTTTTTTCAATTATACATTACATTTCTCTGGCGAGCCGCGGTTTTGTAAAAGATCCTGGTTAGCAAGCATACATTTATAAAACTGTTCGCATGCCATTGTGAGATTTTCCATATTATACTTTGTTAGAATAATGCCTTTTATATAGTTAAATAGGAGTTCGTTTCGTTCCTTTATTTTTTGAGCGCCCTAGCCTTTGTGTAGACTTGTAACTGTGAGTAAACGAATCAACAGCGGAGCTGCTGGTTATGCCTGGTTATTTCCTGTAACAATCTAGTTGCGACATATGTAAATTTGAGTTCTACGTGTTTAAGGGGCGGTGAGGTAGGGAAAGTGTAGATGGCTGGACAATTCACCTAACACAACATTAGACACACACTTAACACAATCTATTTCATTACATTTCCTGCTAAATAGTAGGCCATAAATACTCCCTTGTTTTGCTAAATAGTAGGCCATAAATACTCCATTGTTTTGCTAAATAGTAGGCCATAAATACTCCATTGTTTTGCTAAATAGTAGGCCATAAATACTCCATTGTTTTGCTAAATAGTAGGCCATAAATACTCCATTGTTTTGCTAAATAGTAGGCCATAAATACTCCATTGTTTTGCTAAATAGTAGGCCATAAATACTCCATTGTTTTGCTAAATAGTAGGCCATAAATACTCCATTGTTTTGCTAAATAGTAGGCCATAAATACTCCATTGTTTTGCTAAATAGTAGGCCATAAATACTCCATTGTTTTGCTAAATAGTAGGCCATAAATACGCCATTGTTTTATCTTATCTTATCTTATACATTACAGACGCTCCTTCTATAAAGAAGATTATTGCGTCCTACGCTCATCCGTGGTCCGAGTCTAGTCTTGCATTTTTATTAATGTTTTAAATGATGTTAGGTTATTGGTTTTCCTGGTTTGTTCAGGCAACCCATTCCATGCCCGAATGCCACTCGGGAAGAAAGAGTACTTATATGCATTTGTTCTCGCATAAGGGACAAGGAAGGTGTTTTTGTCTTTATGTTTATCTGAGCTTTGCAACAGATTGTTATTGGGTTGTATTTCTAAATTAGAGTTTAATGCCTTATGTATTATTACTACTTTACTCTTTGCCCTTCTGTCCTCTAGTGTTTCTAGGTTTAGTGATTTGACTAATGGTGTTACTCTTGTCAATTGGGAATATTCACTAGTTATAAACCTTGCAGCTCTTTTTTGAATTTGTTCTAATTTTTTAATGTTTTCTTTAGTTGATGGGTCCCATACAGATCCTGCATATTCTAGTATAGGCCTAACTAATGTGAGATAGCATTTTAGTTTTATATTCTTATTACATTTGTAAAAGTTCCTTTTTATGAATCCTAATGTTTTGTTTGATTTTTTAATTACTTCATCAATGTGAGGGTTCCAAGATAACTTATCATTTATTATTACTCCTAGATACTTAGCATTGCTAGTTTGAGTTAGTTCTTTACCATGAATGAAGTAGTTTGTTATTATTTGTTTCTTTTTCTTGGATACCCTTATTAGTTGGCATTTTTCTGGGTGAAAAGACATACTCCAGTTTGATTCCCATTTTTGTAGTTCATCTAGGTCTTTTTGTAAAAGTTCACTATCTTTTCCTGTCTTTATTATTCTATAAATTATGCAATCATCAGCAAATAATCTTACTTTTGTGCCTGTGTTGATGCAATTTGGCAGATCATTAATGTAAATTAGAAATAGTAGGGGCCCTAGAACAGTTCCTTGTGGAACTCCTGAGTTTACTGTTATTGGTGATGACTTAGAGCCATTTATTATCACTGTTTGTTCTCTGCCTATAAGAAAGTCCTGAATCCACTGATGTAAGGGACCAGAGATGCCAAAGTATTTAAGTTTTTTAAGAAGACTAGAATGATGAACTTTATCAAATGCTTTTGAAAAATCTAGTAATATAGCATCAATTTGGTTGTTATTATCTAATCCCTTAGACAAGTCATCTATTAAGCCTATCAATTGAGTCTCACATGATCTATTTTTCCTGAAGCCATGTTGGTGTGGGCACAGTGCATTTAGTTTGTCTAGATGATTTACTATACTACTATATATTATATGTTCAAGTAATTTGCATGTTATGCTTGTTAGAGAAACAGGTCTATAATTTCCGGGGTCAGATTTATCTCCTTTTTTGAAAAGGGGGGTTACATTGGCTAATTTCCAATCTTTGGGCACTTTGCCCTGGTTTAGAGAGGCCTGAAAAAGTATTTTAAAGATTGGAGATATTTCATTAGTTAGTTCTTTAAGCAGTCTTGCTGGTATTTCATCTGGACCAGAAGCTTTGTTTACTTTTAAGTTGGTTAGGAGTAGTTTAATGCCTTTTTCATCTACATTTATATTTCCTATCTCTTCTAGTTTGTTTAAATTTATGAATATTTCTTTGTCACCTGGATTTGAAAAAGATGATGCAAAGTGTGTGTTTAGGATATTAGCTTTAGTTTCATTATCATTATAAGTTTTGTTGTTTTGGCCTTTTAGTGGAGCTATGCCTGTAGTGTCCATTTTTCTTGATTTAATGTAGGACCATAAGTTTTTATTATTATCTTTAGAAATTACATTGTTTACATATTCATTCTGCAGCTGTCTGCTTAGTTTCTGAGTTAAATGTTTAATTTTTAGGTATTTTTTATGTAGTCTAATTGAATTAGTTGCCTTAAACTTTTTGAATAGATTTTCTTTTTGTTTACACAGTTTCTTTAGTTTAGTGTTAAACCAACATTTGTTAATTTTATTTGATGTTTGTTTTGTTGGCACAGAGTCAGCCATTATTGCTTTTAAGTTGGTTTTTATAAATTGCCAAATATCTTCAACTGGACTATCTATATTGTATTTAGTAAGAAAATTGGTTTGGAATTTTATTGCTGCTTGATGTAGTTCTGTTGTGTTACATTTATTCCAGAGATAAATTATTCTTTTAGGTTTCTTGCTAATTTGGATTTTTATTTTGTTATTTACTCTGACAATATCATGATCTGAAAGTCCAGGGATTATTTCATAATCTAATACTAGTCCTGGTCTGTTCGTTAAAAATAAATCTAGTATATTATGGTTTCTTGTTGGTTTTTTATTAATTTGGTCTAAGTTTAGATTTTGGATGGTATTGATAAACATTTCATTTATTTCTTTTGTGTTTTGGTGCTTTTCTATTGAGTAGCTATTCCAATTTATATCAGGGAGGTTGAAGTCCCCCATTATCCAAATTATAGCATTTTTATATTTAGTTTCAATACTTGTCAGCTGATTACACAGATCAGACATGTACTCTGATGTTGAGTTTGGTGGTCTGTAAACACTGCCTACAATTAGTGGTTTGGAATTAGGTCTGCTTATTTTACAAAATACTGACTCTATGTTATTTTGAGGTTCTAATTTAATTTCTTCAGCTATTAGGGTAGATTTTATGGCTAGTAAGACTCCTCCATGCCTGTCTGACCTATCTTTCCTAAAAATTTCATAATTATTATTGAATATCTCTGTGTTGTAAATATCTGGGCTAAGCCATGTTTCGGAACCTGCAATTATGTCTGGTTCTTCATTATTTATTAAAAGTTCCAAATCAGCTTTTTTATTTTTAATGCTTTGGAAATTTATTGTAAGAGTTTTGAGGTGATGCTGATTTGGGGTTTTATGGGATTTAGTGTTAAAGAGTGTCTTTTTACTTTTTTTTATTGGTGTTGATCTAGCTAAGGGTTTATTTAGGTCTAAATTATTAACTTCTGGGCTTGTCAAGGCACTGTAGGGGTTTGTGGTATCCAGGTCATGAGAATTAAACAGACCTGAACTAAATTGTGGCAACCCACACTGTACACAGTGCCAAGAGGCATCTTTATTTCCTAATGCTATATAAATTGGGGTGTTCATATGCAAGCATGCAGCATGGTACCATTCATCACAGGTGTCACATTGAATGGCTCGTTGTTTTGCTGTGCATGACTTACTGCAAATGTTACATCTATCTCTAACTGTCTTGACTGGGCCTGGGTTGGATTCTACATCGCCAGCCAAGAGCAACAATAGTACTAAATGATTTTGTCTGTACCTGCAAATTTTGTGTTTAAAATGGTTTAGGGAGATCTTTTTTAGGAGGATATAAGCATGAGTGTTGTCAATATCTTTGATGTTGTGGTGATTAATTATTATCTGCTTATGGACAATTTCATGTTTGGGTAGTTTTAGTGCCCTTACCAGAACTAGGGCTAAGACTAGGATTACAAGTTTCATTTCCTTTTTTAATACTTTTATTTAATAGTTTGGTGTATTTTATAATTAAATATAGTAGTTCTAATTGATGTTTATTGTTTTGTAAATAGGCTATAGCCTAGGGACTATAGGCTATAGGCCTGTTACTACTTAGAATTTAGATTTAGGCTAAGGTTTAATAATTTGGTAACCTTATATATTCTTATATAAAGTTATATAGTATAGGTCTAGTGGCGATTGTATTGTTTAAATACTAATAAAACGAATGTTATTATTTGTCTCTTATATAATTAATTATGTTTTATTACTATAATATGTGTTTATTTGTCTGAGTTTCTTTATTATTTATTATAATTGGGCTTAAGTAATTATTTTAAACCTGGCCTAGACCAGTAATTGTAAACAAACAATTCGAATATGGGGTCAATATGGCGGCCTCCGAAGCGCCAAGTATAAATAATACTTTAAGCTCACTGTTACGAGCAATTATTCTATTTAATAGTATTTGCAATATACATATACTAAGTATTAACTTAATTAAAGGTTAGTATAAAGTTTAAATGGGTGTTAGTTATATAAATATAGAAAATATATTGAAAAACTTATCCGTGATGTGAATGCGTACTAGCCCGAAGCCGGAAGTCGTATTTGTTTTGCTAAATAGTAGGCCATAAATACGCCATTGTTTTGCTAAATAGTAGGCCATAAATACGCCATTGTTTTGCTAAATAGTAGGCCATAAATGCTCCATTGTTTTGCTAAATAGTAGGCCATAAATACTCCATTGTTTTGCTAAATAGTAGGCCATAAATACTCCATTGTTTTGCTAAATAGTAGGCCATAAATACTCCATTGTTTTGCTAAATAGTAGGCCATAAATACTCCATTGTTTTGCTAAATAGTAGGCCATAAATACTCCATTGTTTTGCTAAATAGTAGGCCATAAATACGCCATTGTTTTGCTAAATAGTAGGCCATAAATACTCCATTGTTTTGCTAAATAGTAGGCCATAAATACTCCATTGTTTTGCTAAATAGTAGGCCATAAATACTCCATTGTTTTGCTAAATAGTAGGCCATAAATACTCCATTGTTTTGCTAAATAGTAGGCCATAAATACTCCATTGTTTTGCTAAATAGTAGGCCATAAATACTACATTGTTTTGCTAAATAGTAGGCCATAAATACGCCATTGTTTTGCTAAATAGTAGGCCATAAATACTCCATTGTTTTGCTAAATAGTAGGCCATAAATACTCCATTGTTTTGCTAAATAGTAGGCCATAAATACTCCATTGTTTTGCTAAATAGTAGGCCATAAATACTCCATTGTTTTGCTAAATAGTAGGCCATAAATACTCCATTGTTTTGCTAAATAGTAGGCCATAAATACTCCATTGTTTTGCTAAATAGTAGGCCATAAATACTCCATTGTTTTGCTAAATAGTAGGCCATAAATACTCCATTGTTTTGCTAAATAGTAGGCCATAAATACTCCATTGTTTTGCTAAATAGTAGGCCATAAATACTCCATTGTTTTGCTTTACCGTAACCCAGCAGCTCAATGATAATACATACAAAATGTAGACTACACTAAGGGTTTCAATAACCATTGGTATATTACAAAAGCCCAACATTTTAAGTGTTTCTTTTAGCTCGTTTTGCCCGACGTCTGAGAGACAGTGAAAGAATGAGAGACAGAGAAAGAATGAGAGACAGTGAAAGAATGAGAGACAGTGAAAGAATGAGAGACAGTGAAAGAATGAGAGACAGTGAAAGAATGAGAGACAGTGAAAGAATGAGAGACAGTGAAAGAATGAGAGACAGTGAAAGAATGAGAGACAGTGAAAGAATGAGAGACAGTGAAAGAATGAGAGACAGTGAAAGAATGAGAGACAGTGAAAGAATGAGAGACAGTGAAAGAATGAGAGACAGTGAAAGAATGAGAGACAGTGAAAGAATGAGAGACAGTGAAAGAATGAGAGACAGTGAAAGAATGAGAGACGGTGAAAGAATGAGAGACGGTGAAAGAATGAGAGACAGTGAAAGAATGAGAGACAGTGAAAGAATGAGAGACAGTGAAAGAATGAGAGACAGTGAAAGAATGAGAGACAGTGAAAGAATGAGAGACAGTGAAAGAATGAGAGACAGTGAAAGAATGAGAGACGGTGAAAGAATGAGAGACGGTGAAAGAATGAGAGACGGTGAAAGAATGAGAGACAGTGAAAGAATGAGAGACAGTGAAAGAATGAGAGACAGTGAAAAAATGAGAGACAGTGAAAGAATGAGAGACAGTGAAAGAATGAAAGACAGTGAAAGAATGAGAGACAGTGAAAGAATGAGAGACAGTGAAAGAATGAGAGACAGTGAAAGAATGAGAGACAGTGAAAGAATGAGAGACAGTGAAAGAATGAGAGACGGATTAAGGGAGATACAAGATAGAAAGCGAGAGATAAAAAAGGGAAATGCTAAGATACAAAATAGAGAATTTTAGAGACAAAGAGAAAGGAGAAATAGAGAGAAACAAATCAAAACAAAGAAGTGATAGAATAAGAGAAAGCGAGTCACGTGGTATGGCTTTAGTGCAGAATGTTGCCCTTTTATCAGCCAGTAGGCCGCAGAAAGTCTGTAGTTTTGATCTAACCAAATACCTTTGTAGTCCAGATCAATGGGCACTCCCATTGTCTAACGTCAGGAAGGAAAAGTTCTAAAAATATTGTAAACATACCTCGTCTGTGAGCTTTACAATACAACAACACCAACAACAGTTGATTACGAAGTAAATGGTACGATATTTCCTCCCTTGTTACGAGTTGATTTTTTAAAATGTTATTAAGACACAAGAACTTTACTCTTCACCGGCCAAGACTTTCTCATGACACCTCCGCCCCATTATAAAGTTAATTGACTCAGAAGCAACTTTAAAAAAAAAAAACTTTAAACTTGAACATATTTACACATGAGTTGTCCCATCAGACCAAACTATTCTGCCAAACTGACACATTAATATTATATCATAAAACTGTTTAGGACGCTGTCCGAGATGCTTATCACTAGTATCCCCAAACTGCAAGTGACCGTTTCGACCGAAAAAGAAACCATTCCGAAACCTCTAATTTATCTTTCGGGCGAAACTGAAGCCGAAACCGAAAGTTTAACCCAAATTGCCAAATGAAACGATTTTAAAGGACTGCCCAGTAATCCCACACGTCATTTTTCGATTTATTTTCTTTGGGTTGATTAAATAATCTGTTTATTATTAACTTCAATTTTCTACTTCACACAGATTAATTCGCAACTGTTTAACTAAATAAAAGTATCAATACGCAGAGCAATAGATGCAACGCTAGCGTTCCAGTCTGAATTTTAAAAGTTAAAATAGATATTCTGTTAATTACCAAAAGTCAATATTAGTTTCGGCCGAAATCAAAAGCTAACTTTTTAAAATACTTCGGCTGAGCCGAAACTAAGCCGAAAGAGGTCATTTGCCTACTTTCGTCGCGGAAACGAATTTCGGTCAGATTCTAATAGAAGGCGCCACAGATTGAAACGAGCGCAATCCAAAAGGACTTCATTGTGTTGTCACGTGCGAAATCAGCTACTGACGTTAGATGATATTTTTAGTAATGTATTATTATATATTATTTTGATTCATATCCATCTTGGATCTCACAAGGTTGTATAAGAATTTATATTGATGTTATTGAATTAGATTTGATGTTTATTTGACTCGTCGCGATATGAATCTTTTGTGTATAAAGTGATTTAGATAAACTGTACCTTAATATATAGGAAATCCACAATCCTGTTTGAAATTGAACACAATTTTATTCTAACAAGTTGAGATGATAAAATATAACAATACCACAGAATACATGTACCAGTATTATAATGAAACTTAATCAGTTGAGATTCTTCTATGATGAGTAAAGCCGTAATCCTATCTTTAAGAAAGTGGTCAAAAACAGTCCTTCCACATTAGCGCCCAAACTAGAACTAAACTAAACGGTATTCCACCCTCGTGCATATGACGTATTTTATCGCTATGACGTAGTGTCTAGACATATGCATGTTTTATTCCTAACACGGAAACATTTCGGGTTTAAGATTATTTCATTTTAACTTTAGTTAATAATAACAAAACCAATATAATATGGAAATAAATCTACTCGTAACACTCGCCCCCCTTAAGACACAAAGGAATTACAGACAGCGTTAAGTATGGAATTCTTTGTAGAGTACCCATAAAATGAACCGAATTCCCAAACTTTCGTAAGATTTAATTGACTATTGGACAATCTTTTAAATTAAAATGAACCATATATTACATATCCCCTTAATAACAAAGTCACTATTATGGAATCCCTTTTCACATTATCGTATCAATGATTATTAATTAAACATTTATTTATCAATTAATATTTACAATTATGATTATTGTGTGTACAACGTTGACCATAAAACTATTACCACCAATAACCAATCCCATAGAATTGATATGAATTACCCAAATAAGTGGAACCGATTAATATTTGATAGATAATTCTTTAGAAAGTTTAATTTATTTATAACCGATCACTGTATCATTAACTAATGATTTTCAGTTATTATATTATTATTATGATGTCTCAATTATGACATCAAGAATATTTAAAAATAAAATGTTATAATCTCAGCTGATTTAGCTTTTACATAGCATAAAATAAGACATCCAAATTATAACATGACGACATAGAAACAAACAATTTTCAAAACACATCAATAATCAATTGAACAAACACAAGTGTGGATGTATTCAAGTTAAATACCGGTGTGTGTGCAATTGATGTATGCAATAGTTACCTTTTACCTTACAACGTATGATTGTTTCCAGTAGAATTTGAAGTTTTGTTCTGTAATGTTTCATATGGTAATATTTCAAAACATAGTTTATTTATTGTCATATTTACGATAATATATATGTTAATCAATACAATGAATGACATAAAAGAAAACATTGCATGAGAAACTGACTTTATCTTCTGGTTTACCAGTTACATGCGCGACAACGTCTCAGCGACCACATTTTGTTTACCTGGTAAATATAACACATTTAAATTATATGCTTGGAGGAATAAGCTCCAGCGAATAATTCTTTGGTTCTGTTTAACCCTGGAAAGGAAAACTAAAGGGTTATGATCAGTTAAAATATCAATTGGATATGGAGAACCATTGATATAAAAATCAAAATGTTTCAATGCCAGGATTAATCCTAAAAGTTCCTTTTCTATCACACTATAGTTTCTTTGATGCTTATCAAATTTTTGAGAGTAAAAACTAATCGGGTGTTCCAATGAATCATCACCCTCCTGAGAAATGACCGCTCCCATCCCTGTATCACACGCGTCAACGGTAATTTTAAAGGGTTTATTGTAATTGGGTGTTACTAATACAGGTGCCTCAGAAAGAACATCTTTTAATTTATCAAAGGCCTGGTGGCATTCATTAGACCATTTGAAAGTGCAATTCTTCTTTAATAGATTTGTTAATGGACATGCAATGGTTGAGAAATTTTGACAGAACCGACGGTAGTACCCCGCCATCCCGAGAAAACTACGGAGTTGTTTACAGGTTTCAGGAACAGGGAACTCACGAATAGCCTTAACCTTTGCATTTAATGGTTTTACCAAACCATTTCCCACTATGTAACCTAGATACTCGATGGTTGCATGGCAGAACTGACTCTTAGTCAAATTAATGGTGAGATTAGCATGAGTCAATTTCGTAAATAACAAATGTAGTTGATCCAAATGAGATTTAAAATCGTCACTAAAGACAACAATATCATCGAGGTATGCATGACATTTAGGAATGTCCTGAGTAATGGTATTTATTAACCGTTGAAAAGTAGAGGGTGCATTAACCATACCAAAGGGCATGACCTTAAATTTGTACAGTCCGTCAGGGGTTACAAACGATGATATCTCCTGAGCCCTCTCCGTCAGTGGAATCTGAAAATACGCCGTCAATAGGTCAATTTTCGTCACAAACTTAGCATTACTCACTTGATCTATTAGATCGTCGATTCTTGGTATTGGATAGGAATCAGTTTTTGTCACTTTGTTTACCTTACGGTAGTCCACACAAAACCTCATGGATCCATCGGCCTTAGGTACCAATACGCAAGGGGAAGACCAGTCACTACTACTAGGTGTAATAATGTCATTGTCAAGCATGTAGCGAACCTCTTTACGGATGCATTCTAACTGGATAGGATTTGACCTGTATGGATGTTGTTTAATAGCTTTAGTATTTTCATTTAAAATAACATCATGCTTAACTACACTAGTTCTACTAGGTACATCTCCAAATAAATGGATATTTTCATTAATTAGACCTTTGATAGCGGATTGTTCGCAATCAGGTAAATGTGCCAATTTTTCATTCAGGTTTTTCAGAGCCTTTGTATTTTGCAGTTTGCTTTCTGCCACTTCACGCTCAATTTCGGGTGAATTATTCCCGACTTTAATAACAGTGTTTACCGAGGCAACAACTTTTTGTTCTTCTCTGGTAATGTATGGTTTTAACATATTAATATGGCACACTCGTTGCGATTTCCGTCTATCAGGGGTCTTTACAAGATAGTTAACCTCACTAAGCTTAGCCATAACCTCATAGGGTCCTGTAAACTTGGCACTCAGGGGTTGACCAGACAGTGGCGTCAGCATGAGAACTTTATCACCAGGTTGGAAGATACGGGTTCTTGCGTTGACGTCATAATAGACCTTCATCTTGTCTTGTGCCTGCAAAAGATTAGATCTGACAACTTTTAATGCATTATACAGTGTATTTTTAAAATTTTCCACGTATGTCAGTAGACCAGTGTCTTCAGTGGATGACAACCATGTCTCTTGTAACAGCTTTAGTGGTCCACGAACTGTGTGTCCGAATACCAGTTCAAAGGGACTGAAACCAAGAGATTCTTGTACAGCCTCTCTAGTTGCGAAGAGTGCGAAGGGAATACCACGATCCCAGTCGTCGTTATGCTCGAAACAGAAAGTACGGAGCATATTTTTCAATGTTTGGTGGTATCGTTCCAGTGCGCCTTGACTCTGTGGATGATATGCACTCGATACTGCATGACGAATACCCAGCCGTTCTAAGACTTGGCGAAATAATTTCGATGTGAAATTTGAACCTTGATCTGACTGCACGGTTTTCGGAAGACCATATCGGGTGAAGAATCCGATAAGTGCATCAGATATTTTGTCGGCATTGATGCTACGTAGAGGAATAGCCTCTGGAAATCTCGTTGCCGAACACATTATAGTGAACAGATACTGGTGGCCAGCCTTAGTTTTAGGCAACGGACCGACGCAGTCTATAATGATGTGACTGAAGGGTTCTGAGAATGCTGGTATGGGTCGTAGAGGAGCTACCGGAATGGTCTGATTCGGCTTGCCGACCATCTGGCAGACAGGACATGATCTGCAAAACGATGTGACGTCACGACGTAGGCCAGGCCAGAAGAAATATGGGAGAATCCTGTCGAAGGTTTTCTGTATCCCTAGGTGACCAGCATACGGTGAATCATGGGCCATATGTAGTATGTCCTTGCGGTAAACATTGGGTACCACGATTTGATGTACTTCGCTGCATGTTTCATCGTCGTTTTCTTTCCCTCTCCATTTCCTCATCAACAACTCGTCCCTCAGGTAATAACCTGCGGCCATTGTTTCTAACTCTCCTTCATTCTTTGCTTCCTCTTTTAGCTTCCCAATCTCTGGATCTTTGCCTTGAGCAAGAATGAGTAGTTGTCTAGGCGACAAATTATTTTGATCAGTATGACTTGAGTGACCACCTAGAACATCCGCCATGAAGGTTGCTTGTAAGTCAATCTCTGGTGTTGGTTCTGGTTTCTTTGTCGATTCATTAGTCATCTGCTGTTTCTCCATAGCTCTGGTGATAACACATACTGAATTTTCAGTATTCTTACACTGAACAGAGTCTTTGGTTTCTTTAAGTACAGGATGTACCTGATTTTTGGCAATGTCACTTCCTAAAAGTAATGAAATGCCTCTGTAGGGAAATTTCTTCACTATCCCAACAATAACAGATCCAGTGAAGTAATTACTCTTCAACTGTATACGATGTAACGGTGCCGTAAGTGTTCCAGCCATAGTACTGATTAAGGCATACTGGCCTGTATGAGTCAATTTCGACGTTGGTACAGTATTCTTCAACAGTAGAGATATATCAGCACCAGAGTCACGTAGAATTTTAATCTTCCGTTCTCTAGCTTGATTATCTATAGGTGACACATAGCCCTCGCTAACATCCGATAGCATGCACTCGGGTAGTTCTCTGCCTACTGAGTTTCTTGCTACACTACTGCCTCCATAAGTAAACGTTTTATTTACTGATTGTTCATCTGTCACACTCCCTTTGGAGTTGAAACTGGAATGTTCAATAGCCTCGGTCTTCATTTCAAAGACTTTTTCCGACTTTGAGCAAACTTGGACATGCGTGTTTCGCCATCTCTTCATGACTAACATCAGATGTCTTTCTTTCAGCTTTAATTCTTTTGTGGGCAGTTTTATTTATGTGAGTTTCAGTTTGTACGGCGATGTGTGATAAAACCACGTTGTTCTTGTTTTTAATGGGTCTTTTCTCTTTATGTAGACTCCAACAATTCTCTTTGATATGTCCATCTTTCTTACAGAATGTACAGGTAATTCTCTTTTGTACAAAACTTGAATTCTCTTGTTTATCGGCTTTTTGTTTACTTTTATCATCTGTCGATCTTAACTTCCTCTCTGTATTACTGTTTTGAGTCCTCAAACTTGTTCTGTCATTTTGAAAATAATGGCTATGCGGGTGAATAATGACATATTCATCGGCTTTAACTGCTGCTTGTTCTGCTATTTCAATACCACGATCAGCCAAATGAACTTTTATATCAGTGCGAATCTTCTCAGTAAAATCCTCCATCAGTATGAGATTATATAGTTTCTCATAATCTTTATTCACATTCTTAGAACGTAACCATCGATCAAAATACTTTTTCTCTAATCTCAGGAAGTCAACATGTGAAACTTCTGGTTCCTTCTTGTACTCACGATATAACTTTCGATACTTTTCTGGAGTTAGAACATAACTCAATAGTACTCTGCTCTTTATTAGTTCATAATCATTGCATTCTTCTGGAGTCAGATTCAATACAACATCCAAAGCCTTGCCTTTTGTTAGAGCTGAACGTAAAAGTACTGCTTTCTTATCTTCAGGAAATTTATAATCGATCGAGTTTCTTTCGAAGACCATAAAGAACTCATCAATCTCTATGTTCTCCATGCTTGGTACATGCTTTTTAAACTTATATAGTTCCACATTATTTGTTTCCTGAATCGTATGAGTTGACGAACGAGACTTTGCCAATTCAATCCTTTCATTACTAGCGATTCTTTCTTTTTCCAATTCTTTCTCTTTCAATTGTACTTCTATTCTTTTACCTTCCAATTGTACTTGAATTTCTAACTTCCTCATTTCTAACTGGAATTTCATGTCTGCACTTAGTTCATTTCCATTCATTTTAAATTCATGGTTATCTATGTCTGTTTTCAGGGTTTCTGATACATTGAGAACCACTGATTCTTCACTATTCATAGTATTTTCTTCAAGCATTCTACCATGTCTTTTCAAACAGTCCTTAATATCTTGAATCAATTTACTCCTTACTGGTGTAACTTCAGTAATGTCTATTCCCAGAGAGTTTGCCATCTCTTTTAACTGGGTTAGTGACATGCTAGTTAACTGTTCTGACGTGATATCAAAAATATTCAATTGCTCCAACGTAAGATTAGCTTCCGCCATGTTTTATATTAATGACGTAAATAGAAGATAAAAAATTTCAACTTTACCTTTTATAAAGTCCTTTGAAATATTTTACACCACTGTTAATTTGTAGAAGATAAATTTTAAGGATGGTTGTGTACAAAGCTGAAAACAGTATGTCCGAACACAGACAGTGCCTCCCACGTAGACAGAATTTGAATAAATATTTGTTGTAAATCGTTTTCACTAAAACAGTTGTATATTCTTAATTTTCTTATACATACAAACTTTAGATCCCGGACGAGCCCCCCAATCTTTTGTCACGTGCGAAATCAGCTACTGACGTTAGATGATATTTTTAGTAATGTATTATTATATATTATTTTGATTCATATCCATCTTGGATCTCACAAGGTTGTATAAGAATTTATATTGATGTTATTGAATTAGATTTGATGTTTATTTGACTCGTCGCGATATGAATCTTTTGTGTATAAAGTGATTTAGATAAACTGTACCTTAATATATAGGAAATCCACAATCCTGTTTGAAATTGAACACAATTTTATTCTAACAAGTTGAGATGATAAAATATAACAATACCACAGAATACATGTACCAGTATTATAATGAAACTTAATCAGTTGAGATTCTTCTATGATGAGTAAAGCCGTAATCCTATCTTTAAGAAAGTGGTCAAAAACAGTCCTTCCACATTAGCGCCCAAACTAGAACTAAACTAAACGGTATTCCACCCTCGTGCATATGACGTATTTTATCGCTATGACGTAGTGTCTAGACATATGCATGTTTTATTCCTAACACGGAAACATTTCGGGTTTAAGATTATTTCATTTTAACTTTAGTTAATAATAACAAAACCAATATAATATGGAAATAAATCTACTCGTAACAGTGTCTCTACCCACACTGGGAATTCTCAGGAGCAACTGTGATGAGGAGCGCAGCACCTTTGATGGCGCCTGCTTTGATTTGAGTTCTTGAAGGTAGGAAGGCGCAGTGCCATCCATGCATTACTTAGGTTAGGGACACACCTGTGTGATGCATGCGCTTCATCACAGGTAGCCAGTGTATATTTTGTAGAACTCAAAGAGATAGTCCTTGCAGCACAATGTCCAACCTACTTTACTTCATTCCCCCTCCCACCTATCTAGTGGCCGGTAACCAACAGAGACTGGATAGTTTCAATGACACTTTCCAGTTTCTGGAAGAAAAATCCTGGCTTCAGCGTGGATCCGAACCAAGAGAACATGGGTATAGAAATCCAAGCTCGCTACCGGTAGACAACCATGACATTATTGACATTCTTATCCAACCGTCATTTAAATTTCAGCAATTTGAAGTTCACTTTCCTGACTGCATATTTGTATATTTAATGTAAAGGAGAAATTTTAATGAAGTATTAATTGGCTCTACTCTCTCTTTCTCTCTCTCTTTCCCTCTCTCTCTCTTTCTCTCTCTCTTTCCCTCTCTATCTCTTTCTCTCTCTGTCCATCTTTAACTCAAATAAAATAAGGATCAACAAATTAAAATTGAAAAAAAACAACATTTTTTGACAGTGACTTGCGTTTGACAAAAGAAAATTGAGGTTAGAGCGCATATATTAATAAAGGATATTTTCGTTTTCAGTGCACCTAGACTAAAAGAAGGTATTTGGTTTTATTTCACATCGACTAATAGACTTTTCTTTTGTTTTTAAGTGCACATAGACTAATAGAAGGTATTTTTTTCGTTTTTAAGTGAACATAGGCTAAAAGAAGGTATTTTGATTTTTAGTGCTGTTACGTCCACAATCCCCTTGTGGCTAGAGCAGTGTAGATCTTGCTGATAATTCCCGTTAGTCCTAGGGGAGACTTTAGTTATTATTATTTATGTTTCAGTATTACACGAACTCTTCTTATAGTCCTGGGCACAAACTCAGTATTTGCGTTCCAACAGTTCCTTTCCTTGATATTAGAGCAGTAGATAAATCTTATGGTATTGTAGACAACACAATAGAATAGTAACTTGACAAGGAAGCTTCAGTGTAAATGTTGTTGATAGTTTAATTCAGGTGATATGTTCAATATATACAATATATCTATTATGTACAGTTAGAATAAAAAAGTGCAACCCAAGCGTCCTCAAAGGAACATATTTTGAAACTCTCTGTCTTCCAGACAAACAAATCATTAAATACTATTCAAGTGGTGCAAGGTATAGACCCATTACCAGTAGGGGTGAAAATCATGGTATCATTACAAAACTCATAACAAAACGATAGGAACTTCCCCTATTAAATAATGAGTCGTTCCCAGACCCTGAGAATTTGAGATCAACACAGAATCCCAACATTACCTAGAATCTTTTGTTTTCGTACTAAACGTCAAGCGATCGGGAAGCCTAAGCCCCGCCCACAATATTGTGTGTAGTGAGAAAAGAGAGAGAGAGAAGAATAAACATTGCGTGTTCCAATTCTTGGAAAAACAATATACATGACAGTGTTATTAAACTAATAGAAGATAGTTTGTTTTAATTGGTGCAATCACCTAGACAAAAAGTAGGTGTTATTGTTTTCAGTGTAGATCTACCTAATGCAATTTACAGCCATTTACTTGAAGAAAGAAATTTTATTCCAAGGATCATTATTTAATATTATAAAGATTTTAGTTAATTAATATAATTCAATTAAGAAATCAGATAAAGGTCTTAATGAACTATCTGGATAAAAATAGATTATATTTGTTCCCTGCAAATCAGACAAATTCCAGAAAAAACTCCAGAAAATAAACAATTTTTTTTTGTAAAGACATTCAGATTTTTTTTTTAAACCAGCAAAAGTAAAAGAAATATGTATTTTTAATTTTCCGAATTTCCATATCGATAATATCAAAGCATTAAGTCCTTTAAATAAAAAAATAAAAAAATCAACAACACAAAATACTAGTAGAGACTTTTGACCAGAAATAAAATTTCCAGAAAGTACTCAGAGAAAAAATGTCTTCGTGGCTGCTACTACTGAAATCAGACAAGTAGATCGATTTATAAATACAATGACGCGGGAGAGATTTAGGGACTCTGAGCACAAGTGATCTAACCCCCCGCAGCAGTCTATTATAATAAGCGCACGTAATATGCTGCTTTACAAAGACACTTTGATGGCGATGTAAGGGAGATGAAGAGGTTTGCGTTTCTTGGGAGGGACAGCTAGCTAACAATACACTCTCTTGGAAATCTTCGGGATTTTAACACGACGTTCTACTTAAAGGGGATAACGGGATGTTGTGGGGGTATAATGGAGGGGTGCATGTGTACGGAGCTGGGGAGAGGGTAAGGCGTGATTCTGGTGGTCGGGGAGGGAAATAATATATATAAATATATATATATATATATATATATATATATATATATATATATATATAACTTATAAGTTTGAAGATTATTTAGTGGATTGAATCCTGGTGAAGGCTAGGATTTGTTTCCGGAATTGGAGAGTGTCCGTGAGTCTACACAGCTCTGATGGTGCTCAGAGTAAAGTAAAGGCGGCTGAGGATTGTACTCGCCACACTGTCCCCTAGTATGCCCTGGCCACATAAACTGGTGAGCCCTGCTTCACCGGCTTTACGAAAACGGAATACTTTACTTATCTAAAGCCATTTGTAATCTAAAACTAAAACTGTCTCAATACATAGCGAATCGACATCATTCTCTAACCCTGTGCATCTACAATTCTAAATCTGTTCCTGTGTATTTGACAAGACCCCCGCCCCAAACACCCCTTTACCCACCACACACACACACACAAACACACACACTCACACACACACACAAACACACACACGCACACACACACACACACACGCAAAATACAAGTCCCGCAAATCTAAATGAGATGGGAATAGAATTGCTTCCAAATTTGACTGACAGTTGCGCAATTGTATAGGCCGGCCCTGGATGAAACGACGATTTATTACAGCCTGGTTGGCGAGTTGAGACGGACACACACACACACACACGCACACGCACACACACAAAACACATTCCAACAAGAGAACAAATAGATGGATGTGTCTGCTGAACAAAATATAGATCATAAAGTGCGCGCAAACTGTATTTTGAAAACACGCCATTTGGGCATTACATTGTTACTTGGAACCTTCAGAAAATCTGGCAATACATAACGCAATATTTGTTCAATATATATATAAAGGAACAAACGGTATACTTTTCTCTCTTCCCCGTTTGGCATTCGAATAGGTAATGGGTTGCCTGAAATTGTCGGTAAGAATCTTATATTTTAAAACATTCATAAAAAAGTGTTTACCTAGACATATCGGGGTTAAGCGCAGGGCATGATAATCTTAATTTATATTTTAAAAAAATTATTGATAAATACATTTTTCTAAATGTATGGAATAAAACGTGCGCAGCACACAAGATCATAAATTTTTTAGATGTTATGTATAACCTAGCATAGACGATAATGAATTACAGCGGGTCATGAAGCTGAGGTTAAAAGTAACCAGAAAACATAAGACAACAAATTTTGCTTAACTTTTAACTCTATATTGTTCTTTTATAACTATCAATGCCTATGTTTCTATTCTAAGCTCAAGTGTAAGAGGACAGAAAGGCAAAGAGTAAAGTAGTAATAATATATAAGGCATTAAATTTTAATTTATGAATACAACACTAAAAAAATCATTGGTACAAAAAAACTTTATTTATCCTTTGTTACAGAACAAATGCATACAAGTACAGTTTCTTACCGAGTGGCATCCGGCCATGGAATGGGTAGCTTGAATAAACCAAGACTACCATTAATTAAAACATCAATAAAAAAACTAATTGAATTGCAGGACTAGACTCTAGCCACGGATGAGTGTAGATTGGCCTGTTAGGTCACTAGTTTTCTTTTTATGTGGTTTGTGACTTGTGACTCTGGCCTCACTCTCTGTTGCGTCTGGATTTCAACGTTAGGTACTGAACCCATTGTGGATTTCAACGTTAGGTACTGAACTCATTGTGGATTTCAACGTTAGGTACTGAACCCATTGTGGATTTCAACGTTAGGTACTGAACTCATTGTGGATTTCAACGTTAGGTACTGAACCCATTGTGGATTTCAACGTTAGGTACTGAACTCATTGTGGATTTCAACGTTAGGTCCTGAACTCACTATGGGATTCAACGTTAGGTACTGAACTCATTGTGGGATTCTACGTTAGGTACTGAACTCACTGTGGGATTCAACGTTAGGTACTGAACTCATTGTGGGATTCGACGTTAGGCACTGAACTCATGGTGGGATTCAACGTTAGGTACTGAACTCATTGTGGGATTCAACGTTAGGTACTGAACTCACTGTGGGATTCAACGTTAGGTACTGAACTCATGGTGGGATTCATCGGCAAATATTTGCGACGAAGACAATGCCGCCATAAATCTACAAGAAGTAATTAAAAGTACCATAATGTGTGTCCCTTTTGTAAAGGCGAGTAATTCAAACAGTCGACCAGTTTTTTTCGCAACTGTGCGAACCACTGCGATGACGAAGAGTCGATAGACGAAATGTCGCATTTATAAAACGAAAAAAGGGTAGACGAAATGTCGCATTCATTAACGAAGAGTTGTTAGACAAAATGTCGCTTTCATTAAACCAAGAGTGGGTAGACGAAATGTCGCATTCATTAAACGAAGACTAGAGTCGGAAGACGAAATGTCGCATTCATTAAACGAAGAGTAGAGTCGTTAGACGAAATGTCGCATTCAATAAACGAAGACTGGAGTCGGTAGACGAAATGTTGCATTCATTAAACGAAGAGTAGAGTCGGTAGACGAAATGTTGCTTTCATTAAATGAAGAGTAGAGTCGGTAGACGAAATGTTGCATTCATTAAACGAAGAGTAGAGTCGGTAGAAGAAATGTTGCATTCATTAAACGAAGAGTAGAGTCGGTAGAAGAAACGTCCATTATACATCATTTCACCTCCACTGACCATAATTTGATAGACTTGTCACAAGTATGTTATTGTTCTGTTTTGTAAATTGTCCAATCCTACTCTCGGTCTACATTAAAACGCCCGCGAAACTATTGCAATTAGTACACGCCTAATTGATAAAGAAATGAAAAAAATCAAAGAATATACCAGGTTATAAACAAGAACATATACTTTGGTATTAGTATAAGTGATAAGAAATATCAGCTAAACGTCCCAAGTACGATACGTGCCTATATCCTAAGATTGGCCTGGACATGCTTTTTGGTATAACTTTAAATTGATATCATGAAGGTTAGCACTTAATCAGTATAAATATATCGCCATGGTTTGTCTTTTCTGCGACTTCACCTGTTAGATGTTTCTGTTAGTGAAAACAAAGTGAAAATAAAACAACATCTCAACAGAAATGAAGATTTTTATTTTTGTGCTTGTTACTATTGCACTGACAAAAGATGCAGGTAAGTGTTTCGCCAATACTATGTACTATGTACTATGTACTATGTACTATGTACTATGTACTATGTACTATGTATTTAAATGTCTTTTCTAGTTTTGTATGGTGCACGGTGAGCAGAGCGTTCGCCTGGCAATCCGAAGGTTCTGGGTTCGAATCCAGAATGTCGCCACTTGAGGGTGTCCTTGAGTCTACCCAGCTCTGATGGATACCTGACATTTGTTGGGGGTAAAGCAAATGCGACTGGGCATTGTGTTGGGTTAGCAACACATCCCCTAGTATGCCGTGGCCACAGAAACTAGTGAACGCTGCTTCGCCAGCCCTATGATCAGTATCGTCCAAAGGGTACTTTACTTACTAGTTTTGTACTGGGAAATGTTTTTTAAAGCAAACAATAAAAGCTATGTTACTACTTTAAAAAAAAACAAGATTTATTGATGTAAGAAACAAAAGCTGTATATATATATAAAACATGTAGGTACACAATATTGTTATACTAAAATACACTTAATAAAAGTAAATTATGAGATGTTTTCTAAAAACTCTTAAATCACTATGCTAAAATAAATGAATCAATCGAATAGATTGTTTTATGTTATGAGAGAATAGTATTATACTCATCAAAAGCTGGATAGCAATGTCGACAGTGAACTTGACTTACAAGCTCAACATCATGCGTTCGATCCACGGTGCAGAAAATTTGATATAAAAAAATCAACCCTTGTTTTTGAGAGGAGATGGGCACCGCCCAGTCTACCCCTTCCCGAAAGGACGCTGTGTCCATTAGCTTTCCCCAACTGCCCCAACTACCGTTAAGGTTAAGGAAGTTTTAAAGAATCTATTTTTAGTAAGAAGCACTTCTAAAACTCGTATTTTTTCTATATAAAACTTAAAAGAACCTTTAATATAAATAACAAATGAAACATAAAAAAAAAAACAAAAAAAAAACAACAACTAATTTTTGGGGTAAGAATCATCTAGATCTAGTTATAATCCTAATCTTCATGCAAAATAATTTTCTTTTTCTGTTTTATGAATCGACGCATTGAGGTTTTTTAATAACCAAGGACGCAACTTTTGACTAATGTATTTTACAAACAAAGCTAAATTTAACTGAAGGCAGCTAACACTTTGAGTATTAATAATCGCCTACTTACTTTTGATACTAAAAACGGATTCGTCATTATTAATCTTGTATATTTCTAAAATACCAGAACTGGCTGTCGAGGTTGAAATCAATTGTCAAACACCAGCAAATGCATGCTTTTTTTTTAGTTTTCGAAAATGCCTAATCAAGAATTTAGAAATAGAACGGGAAGTTCATGATCTCTTTCATTTGAAAAGGTCACGCCTCATTATTACTTCTCAATAGAATGCATGTAACATAGCAGATAAGATACATGATAAGAGAAGAAAATCAATTTTAAAAAAAAATACCTTTTTTACAGACTCACAATTTTTCTCATCGGAAGGTATTAATAACAACGTAACAATCAGAGTGAATCCACCAACTCTTGTAGAAGGTTTGGCGTACCAGGTAGATATTGAATGTACGTTCAAAAGAGACAACGTGCCCTCTATGGCATCGGTCATGTTCATGCTGTCAGGGCACTCCATCAAAACCGATCAACCCGCGTTCAACTACCTGGCGTCTGTAAACGGAATGGAGGGACACGCCCACAATGTCTCCCACGACGTGGAGGTCATTTCCGGTTCTATTGACAACAATGGTGAGTCAAAGCTTCATGTGAGATTTATGTATCCTGAAACTCATTTGACTGGATTGTACAAGTGTGAAGTAACTGGATTCGACCAAATAGGGAAACCTGTAGCCATTTACTACACAATCAGTTTAGTAACATATAATATAACAGAATTGGTTTATGCATTACACAGTGCGAAGTCCGACATAACTAACAGCGTGCCAAACTAGGATTTCTAAATCATTCAGCGTGGCAACAGCCTAAAAGTTAACCTGTTCTATTATACTTAAAAAAAAATATATTTATAGGACAATTAATTTAACTCCATAGGAAGACCAAGGCCAAAAGCAAAAGAGATTATTTATAAAGAAAATCGTTAAAGCATTTTATATTTACTACAAAATTAACGTGCTTGTGATTATCATCCTTTTTATTTCCATTTATATCCTATACAAAATGTTATTACTTAACTATCACATTCCGAAAATAATTGTCTTAACATTATCTTTTGTTATTTAAGTTAAGGATGACAACACCTTATAATTTTAATATATTTGTATCTCAGTTTCACTGAGTTGTCCTTTAAAGTTAAATGTGCTGTAAATATTCATATAGTTAAAGCACTATCGTGCAGAGGAATAAATAGGTAGTAATCATACAAACAAAGTTGTTAATGTAATGTTTGAAAATATACATATAATTTCTTTATTTATATAATATTTTTATAATAATTAAATAAGTTTTACAGTTTGATCATTTCAAAGTTATAAATATTTTGTATGCGATTTCAAAGTTATCAATATTTTGTATGCGATTTCAAAGTTATAAATAGTTTGTATGCGATTTCAAAGTTATAAATATTTTGTATGCGATTTCAAAGTTATAAATAGTTTGTATGCGATTTCAAAGTTATAAATAGTTTGTATGCGATGTATTCTTTTATAAAAGAAAGTGGAAAGAAACATATTCTGAATATTATCGCAAATAAAACGGCCTTATTATCTCCCTTTAATTAAAAAACATTTCATAGTTGATTCAATAGTGATGCCAAACAAGTTATGTTTTGTAATATAAAATTATTTATTATTTATTTATATAATCCAACATTATGATATTGTCATGTATTTTTGGCGCCAGAGCTCTCTCTCTCTCTCTCTCCGCGAGGTTGGTGGGAGGTACTAAGCTTAGACTATTCTAGGAATCCGCTCTTGTACCGACCTCAAATTCTGGGAATGTCTAGGAATAGTTTATTATTTTACGTACTGGGGAGTTCATGTTAAAACTATCGTTTTTATTATGAGTTTTGTAAATGATACCATTATTTTGACCCCTTTCTTAATAGCTCAGTTCCTCGCTCTTCTCCGCGAGTATTTAATGATTCGTGTTGTCTTCAAGGCAATCAGTTTCGAAATCATTTCTATTGAGCCTATTATGGACGCTTGTGTTGGCACTATTTTATTCCAACTGTATATAATCTTCATATTGTATATATTTGCACATATCACCTGAATAAAAAAATCTTCTTGATTGAATCATTTACGCTGAAGCTTCCTTGTCAAGTTACTATTGCATTTTATTGTTTACAATACCATAATGTACATTTATTTACAACTACAACGTCAAGGAAAGGAACTGTTAGAACGAAAATCCTAAGTTCGTTCCCAGGACGATAACGAGAGTTCGTGTAATACTGAAATATAATTAATAATAACCAAGGTCTAATGTGGATATTGCCTTTCACTGAAATAATCATAGGATCAGTTATTTGATTGATTTGGCATTTATATTTAAATATTTGCATTTAGTTGCAATTGTATCATTTAATATTCAGTGTGACTTCTTCCCACTTAGAATATTATACATGTCAGTGACCAGTATATCTTATGATATACCGGCATGCAAATCATCGTCTGCAAGTCAAGTTGAGAACTTCCGCCCGACAGTATGGCGTAAAATATTCAGTGAAGCCAAGTAAAATTAATATATTATATCAATATTGAGTATTGTATAACTACAATTCCTAAATTCTGAATAATAGAAGAATATATGTCTGTGTTTTATGCTTTGAAAATAAAGTATTGAAGTAAGTGTAAAGAACATTGTTATTTCGTCTTTTCAAGTTGATATATGATACATGAATAATGACTCGCAGTTGTGAAGTCAATTAAATAATAATGAGACTGGAAATAAATGTTTAGCTGCCCATACATACACGCTACCAAAAGAATAATATTTAATGGGCACTAACATCTACCCTATGACGAACGAGAATTATCAACAACATTTACACGGCTCTGGCCACAAGGGGATTGTGGTCGTAACAATATTTATTACAAGATTTAATTAATGAAAACCATTTTCCTAATTCATTATGCGACAACCAATGCATATGAGGACTCTTTCTTCCCGAGTGACATCCGGGTATAGAATGGGTTACCTGAACAAACCAAAAAGATCAGTAGTTTAACATTGTTATGGCCCTTTAGGTTGATTATTATTATTACGACTCGTTAAATCGGATTCAATGAATATAGTTGTATCTTTATTAGAAGTCTCTAGATTCTGCTAATCTGTAGCCCAAGCTAGGGGTTCTTTGACTGACAGGTCTATGCAGCAATGTAGTTATATTCGTGATAATTATCTTCAACACATTTCTCAACAATGATAGATCAAACAACTCCAGTTGTTGAATAAACAATTTTATTTAAATTGTAGACTCAATATAAACGATCAATAAACTTTATCAACTGATGGCAACATAAGTATCAATAACATGGCATTATATGTACAAGTATGAATATAGCGACTTCACTCGACAAACTTCTGAACTGAACTCTTTAAGGAGGTCGGGACTTAACAAAGAAAACTATCATCGAAGATTCTACAGGGTCTTAATACGCATTTTAACCTCTTTCTCTATAATTACTACGATCCAGAATTATCCTTCAATTTCCACGGGATTTGAACGAATTATTTTATTTAAACTGCCCTCAGGGCATAAAGGTCAAACCTTGGTCGCCTTGGACTCTGATACGCACTTGTTAAGAGGTCAATGCCTTACTACGTCATTCATTTATGACCGATATTCGTAACATCCCCCCCCTTCTGAAGTTTTATAATTATTTCTTTTACATTTGAAAAAATGTTAATTTTAAGGAATAATTATAAAAGAAAATATTCCGGGGAAAACAATACAGTTCAATTGGCGATCCCAATAATTCAATCGAACTGATAACAATAACATAATAATATATGCAATATAAATTCATCTTATCAAATGGCTTAACTATAGTCATTCAATCATTCAATTTTTAATTCAAAACAATGGATAATTAAATTGTTTATCTAAATCTTGTATACAAGAAAAATACATAATCATTCTTAATAGATATAATATAATACAAGTTAATAACTTCTATTACATGAACATTCCACGTTAATAAAAACCTCTCTCGTCCATTTAATTATAAACTAATATCTTTTACATTTGTAATCAAACAACAAAAGAAAAATCACTTAATGTCTATTCAGACACGACTTATTTTTTCATAAGCAGAAAAAAACAAACGCTCTTGATGAAAAAAATACTACTAGGCTTGACCTAATTACACAACAACACGATCATTTTCTCGACAGTATTTTTTTTTTCATGTTTGTAGGCTGGACAACATTAGACAACTGTCTGTGACGCGACACAGAAATTGAGGTCAATTCCGCCTTTCTCTCTCTCTCTCTCTCTCTCTCTCATTCTCAATTGATTTTAACAATGTTGACATCGCTATGCAAATTTACCTCATCACAGCCTAGGTCAAAAAAATATTGCTACGCGATTAAATAGTTATCGTAACTAAATGAGCATTATTTAATAACCATTATCTTCTCAAAGTCAAATTCATTTATGTTATTTTAAGAACATTAAACATAGTCTGTTCACGAATTAAAATAGTTTATAGACAATTTCATTAAAAATAATTCAATTTCTCATTTTACCATGACCTTTTGACGTCATTATTTTCTTTTTAAAAGAGTTCACATTGAAACATTCTATCTTTCATGCAGACATGGATTTACTTGAAACAAATTTGGTTAATTTACTTAATTAACTATCAATCAAAGCAGATTATATTATCTTCATACAATCTTAGTACTAAATAGTAAGTACTTATTTTCTTTTAATTACATTAAAGACATTTCAATTACAATATTACTGAAGTAGAAAAGAGTTAAGCATAGGCTACTATTAATTTTTTTTTTTCAGAGCGAAATCAATGTAACAATTTATGTACAAAACAACTGCTGGTTTGACTGTTGTGGTAAAACATTCCATTTCCAATCTTTTCAGTGGTGTACATTGCTCTTTTCCATTTTCCATAAAGGTTTTATTCATAGGTTCTAGGTTCCTGTTACTTCCACAGTGTTCAGGTCTACCCAGTCTTTTGCTTGTCAATACAATTCATTCAATCTATTTTAACTAATACAGAAAAAGTATAGATTAGTTTTACAATCTTGACATGAAATCCTTAATTAATCATACATTAGTTGAACATTGGTATGTCAACATTATAAATTCTTAACCATGAAATTCTCAACCATTCTGGTTTACAGTGTCAAGTCAGTGGCACATATCCTAAATTTATACAAAACAAGGATAAGTTTTATTAGTTTCTACTTTTGATCTGCTTTTCATGTAACAGTATCCTAAAAGTGAAAAATCATATATAATACATTTCTTGGAATTCTTGTTAGTCATAGTTCTGCCTTGCTGCAACTATTTTTACCCTACATTATCATTCATTCAATGATAATATAACAAATGAATAAATTCACATAGAAGAAATTTGCATCCTGACTCAGTGCAATTTTTCAACAACAGTACATGATAAAATAAATTTCCATAGTACAATCATAAACATTTCTCAATACTTTAGTGATAGAAAAATTCTCTTTTCTTAAAACCATTTACATCTTTATCAATCAAATTATCCTCTCTGCCAAATGTTTCAATTATCATGTCCAGAGATTCTCAAACATATCTTATAATCAGTCCACATTTATAATGTCCTCTGATTTAGAAACCAATTCTGCGGATAAAACTGATCTTTTTCTCTTATAGCAATTATTTTAAATGCTCAACCTAACAAGTTTGTTTAGAAATATCACACTATAATGATATTTACTCTAACAATACTTTTACTCATTCCTTTTTCATCACAAGTAAGGGATTTAGTTTTAAAATAGTAAGTTTGGTAACTAACTATCAGTGAATTTGACATTCAATTCATCCTGTACTCCAGGCATAAATTTTACAAATAAGAGTAACAATGTTAACAACATCAAGCTTATTCCAATTGTTTTCAGAAGGTAAGGCTTTATCATTTTCAAATGATATAATATTTTTGCCTTTCTTTCATCACACAACAATGGCATCTGCATGTGAGCAGTGTACAATTTTTTTCTAACAAACACAGTTATGTCAGACAAAAAATTTATGTACTTATCTAGGTACTTGCTCAGCCCAAGGAGATCCAATTCGGTCGGCCATTCCTCTTGAAGTAGTTTGAGTGGTCCTTGGACAGTGGGTCCAAAGATTGGTCCATAGGCTCCTCGACTTTCCGGATGGGATTCTGCTGACATCTCCTGCTCCAGGCATAAGTTCTTTAGGACTGGATTGAAGAGTTCCGGGGCGAAGTTGGTCCTTCGATCTGTCGGTATGGATTGTGGTAACCCATAGCTTTTGATAGTTTCGGTCCAGCTCTCCGCACTCGTTTCTTCAGTGATGCTCCTCAAATCTTCATCTGTACCGGCAACTGCAGGTTTGCATTGTTGTTTGTTTATGCTGTGGTCTATCTGTTCATAGACATCAGTAGTAGGAGTTTCTTTCTCGTCGACAGCTTTCTCATGCAACTGTAGCAACTCTGGGTCTACTTTCTGCTCAGCAATCAATTCATTTTGTGATGACTTCTTTGATTGATCATTTCCTTTCGGACAATCTTCAATCATGGAGAAAATAGTAGTATCACGTTCCACTTCTTCTTCCTCTTTCTTCTCTCGTGGGATAATTTCTTCTTTCTTTTCCTTTTCTTGTGAGATAATTTCTTCTTTCTTTTTCTGTGGTGTCATAACTTTTATGACATCACCTACAGGACAAAGTTCTTTTTCTTTTCCTGTCTCCACCATAGGACTAGGGTCTGGATTTTCCTTTACAATCAGTTCAGGTCTCACCCTCCCTTTCGCCAAATCATTTGCTAGGATAACAGATATGCCCTCAACAGGAAGTTTTGATATTACTCCAACTGTCACATATCCTGTCACCAAGTCAGATGAGAGGTATATCCTATGTAGAGGTATTTCTTCTTTCCATTCAAAACCTCTCAATAGGACAGTCTGTCCTGTCAATGTATTCACATTCAATGGTAATACATCTTTAAGCAGCAGTGTTAATGATGCGCCTGTGTCTCGTAATATTTTTACGGACTTCAGTGGTCCTTCCTTTTGTAAGGCCACACAACCTTCACTAATGAACGGTTGAAAACTGCACAGGGTCTCTGTGTCAATTTTATTCTTCCCTTGACCATGACTTTCGGGTGTTGTTTCATCTTTCGATGACTTCAGACTCTTGTTCGAGTCAAAAATACTTTGGTCTACTTTTTCGTCTCTGTGGACTTGGACAATTAATCCAATAGTAGCCATTCTGTATTTATAATCAGGATATTTATCCTCATTATCTTCAGTTGTAGATTTCTCTACCTTCTGACTTTTGCTCTCAGGCAAATCCACCCTCAGTGTTTCTGGTTTAGAATAATCTTTCTTCGAATTCAGTTCGTTTGTATTTTCGCTTTCTTGTACATTCTGTATTGGTTTATGGCTTGCACACATGACCACTTTGTTAGGTCTTTTGTCGCTTCGTATACTCCAACAGTCTTCAATGCTATGTCCTGTTCTTTTACAAAAAGTACATTGGACGTTTTTGTTGATAGGTTTTTTATTAACATCATTTTGTTTCACAAAATGCTCTTTTTCACGATGTTGTTGTTGTGTGTTTTCTGCTTGCCGTTGTGGCCTATTAACATTCTTTTCACCAGCTGTCCTATGACACAGTGCATACTGTTCAGCTAAATCAGCAGCCTTATGTGGGTCAGTGATATCACGCTCGGATAAATACATTCTTATATCCGGCCTCACTTTGTTAATAAAATCCTCTAACAGAATGATATCTTTCATTTCTTTTAATGTGGAGATATTTCTGGATTTTATCCACTGATCCATTAACTTTTCTTCTGCTCTAAGGAAGTCTAAGTGTGTTTGGTAAGGGGACATTGTGTACTGACGGAACCTTTTCCGATAACTTTCCGGTATTTGGTTATAGGCTTTAAGTACAGTGTCTTTAATGATTTCATAATCATTTAAATTCTCCTCTTTTAACAATAGAACACAATCTCTTGCCCTTCCCTGAGTAAAAGCTGTTCTCACTAATATTCCCCATTTATCTTCTGGGAACTTAAAATCTCTGCAAGAAATTTCAAAGGTCTGGAAGAAATTAGCTATTTCACTTTCTTTATCAATGTAGGTAGGGACTAGCTTTTTCCATCTGGCCATCTCTACATCATTATGAGATTCTTTTTTAGTAGCTCCTATCTTCGCCAGTTCTATTCTTTCCTGACTTTCTCTTTGACTTTGCTTATCTCTTTCCTGACTTTCTATTTCTCTTTGACTTTTCTTATCTTCCATCTCAAGACGTTTTTCTTCTATTTCCAAACGTTTTTGTTCCATCTCAAACCGTTTCATTTCTAGTTGAAATCGCAACTGTTCAGACATCTGACCTTCAACTTGATATCCCTCCGCGCTTGATTCTACTTTCAACTTGCCACTCGCAATCAACACATCTTTTATCTGCTGTGTCAACACAGTCCTCGATGGTGTAGTCTCAGTAACTTCTATCTTTAAGATCTCAGCGATCTCTTTTAACTTCTTTATTGATAAAGTTTTCAGAACTTCTTCTTCTGGATTTTCAATAAATTCCATTCTTTAGTTAAGAGATTTATAAAGTGGTAAATTTTTCCAACTTACGTTTTTCCAATCGGAAGAATAATTTCAGCGTTCTTAGGCTTGCTCAGTAGGTCACGGCTCCAACACACAACACAACACAACTTGAATATATGCTTCACTATACAACTATATCGGACGAAGACCCCAAACTGTTATGGCCCTTTAGGTTGATTATTATTATTACGACTCGTTAAATCGGATTCAATGAATATAGTTGTATCTTTATTAGAAGTCTCTAGATTCTGCTAATCTGTAGCCCAAGCTAGGGGTTCTTTGACTGACAGGTCTATGCAGCAATGTAGTTATATTCGTGATAATTATCTTCAACACATTTCTCAACAATGATAGATCAAACAACTCCAGTTGTTGAATAAACAATTTTATTTAAATTGTAGACTCAATATAAACGATCAATAAACTTTATCAACTGATGGCAACATAAGTATCAATAACATGGCATTATATGTACAAGTATGAATATAGCGACTTCACTCGACAAACTTCTGAACTGAACTCTTTAAGGAGGTCGGGACTTAACAAAGAAAACTATCATCGAAGATTCTACAGGGTCTTAATACGCATTTTAACCTCTTTCTCTATAATTACTACGATCCAGAATTATCCTTCAATTTCCACGGGATTTGAACGAATTATTTTATTTAAACTGCCCTCAGGGCATAAAGGTCAAACCTTGGTCGCCTTGGACTCTGATACGCACTTGTTAAGAGGTCAATGCCTTACTACGTCATTCATTTATGACCGATATTCGTAACAACATCATTTAAAAAAATAAAAAATAAAAATGCAAGACTAGTGTATGACGCAATACTTGTTTTTATAGAAGGAAAGTCTGTAATATGGAAGATAAGATAAGAAGATAAGATGAATGATGAATGATGAAAGACTAGAATAAGATGCACCTCTTGATTTGATATTTTTGATTGTCATAACAGAAAAACTCCTGTTTTGGAAATTTCCGATTACATTCAAATTTATAAGCTTACAATTTGTTATTAGAAAATTCAAAGAAATAGTAGAGATAAAACTTTATAAATAATGTATCTGTATAAGCAAAGACTATAATAAGATGGACCGCTTGCTATATTTTTAAAACTTATATGTTCTTCTTTTCCGTGCGCAACTAATAAGGCTGTCTTGAATGATTGCTACGATCCTAGATAGAATTGAAGGTTTCTGCTGTATACAACTTTCAATTTCAATCTAAATGTTCTGTTGAGAAAATCATAGTGAATTACTAAGCCGGAAGTCTAGGGGATCGGAAATTTTGAAACTATGTTTTTCAAGTTATCAAATAGCAGAAATATTAAAGCAAGCGGTCCATCTTATTATAGTCTTTGGAAAAAGTAAATGTTTTCATTTTAAAGTATGTCCTTTCGTTACTTTCCCATGTAGTATTGTGGAAGAATGCCTTTGAAGAAGGCATGCCTGTAATATATACGATAAGAACTTAAATCGAAAGTTGTATTCGGTGGAAGTATTTTAGTCAGTGTAATTATTGGCTGCGCACGGACAACACGACTCTTAAGCTCTAAAAATAGAGCAAGCGGTTCATCTTATTATAGTATTTGCATTGTCTAATGAAATAGATACTCTTTAACCCGCGTATAATAATAAGTAAATATTCTTAAACGCACAATTTTAGACAATATCTTTATATATATAAAGTAGATTGTGTTTGTGTGGGTTCCGATCCCCATTGGTTAATATAAAGGCAGGCAACCTTTTTGTCTCATATTTTACTTTCACAATCTCGCTTCCGGTATGCGTCCTTCCTTGCTGGGTGGTTAGCGTGTCCGACTACCTTCCGTGAGACCTGAGTTTGATTCCCCAATGATAACTTTTTTTTTTGTCTACTTTAAAAAAAATTCCATTAATATTAGATCGACTTGTTTTTAAAAATTGTAAAGAATTTAGGACTTTAAATTTTAATAAAATGTTTCAGTAAGTACAATCTAAAAATTATATTTTAGACGCATGCGGGAGACGTGTGATCTATTCTCATCCAGGGATAGTCCACATTTCTTTGTTAAATAAAAACGTCTGGAAACGCCGGGCAATTGAGCTTGTATTTGGTATAAATAAATATATCCAACACTATCAATGCTAATAAATATGTAAGAGATTCTTTTGAAAAAAACATTGCTTCGACATTTTGAAATGTCAAAATGCATTTTTTTTAAAGTGGGCCCATATCTGCGTACAGTAACAGGAGATCTAATGTTTACTTAGAAACCTTTAAATTTATACTGTAAGGCATTTTTTGTATCATACAACCCCTCGGCCCCGCCCCTTCCACTCCCCTCCCCCAACACTCTAACCCCCCCCCCAACTCCCTGACCCACAGCATTCAAAGGAACAAGTTGTTTTGCTGTCTACAGAAAAAGATTGAATATGGCAGAACAACTGAAAAGGTCAAAGCGAATGTTTATATAGATTTATGAAAGTTAATAACCGTCGTTAGATAGTTCATGCCATGCTGTAATGTTCTGTTCTAAAATGTTGTGACTTTTATCACATACAGTGGGAGAATGCCACTGCGGATTGCTTGTGTGTTATCTTAATTTGATATCATCTACAGGCGACACTGATATACGAAGAATAGATTCCATTTTTTTTATCTGTATTCCTTTCTCTCTCTGTCTGCCTTTCTATATTTTTTTATTATCACTCTCTTTGTCTTTCCCTATCTGCCTTCGTCCGTTTTCCCCCAATCTCTTTGTATTTTTCTTTGTCTTTCATATTCTGCCTTTCTATTCTCTGTCTCTGTGTGATTATCTCTCTCCTTCTGTCTCTGTCTCTGTGTGATTCTCTCTCTCTCTCCTTCTGTCTCTGTCTCTGTGTGATTCTCTCTCTCTCTCCTTCTGTCTCTGTCTCACGTATTAGTGACTATTTATCACTCTCACTATATTTGTATGTTTTTTTTTTTTTTTCATATGGCACACTAACTAAAAAGTCATTTCAAGGACATCACAAGTAAACAAAAGGAAAAAAAAAGTTAAAGAATATGAAATACAACACTTCCTTTTTTTCTATTCTCTTTAAAAAAACAAACAAGACGATTTTCAAAACGTCAACATTATTTTTTACATCACAAATTCTCACTGTAAGCCTAGACCACCAATCTTTGCTTCAGTAAAAAAATAAAGCTAATGATATGGAGATGAATTAGTATGCATAAGGGGAAATTTTACAGACTTCTCAGGTTCATCCAGTATACGCCAACTCTCCACGTCCAAGACGGACAAACCAATCAAATCAACAGTTCCTTTAGCCTGAGTTTCTTCCAATTTGCTAGTATCTAAGTTGTTTTTTATTCTTTGCTTTTTTTACTAAGGACATTTTCTTTTCTATGCTAAATTTAATTTTAAAAAAATCAACAACACGTTCATCTAATTATATTAATTAAAACGTGGTCATTGTTGTTATAACAAAAGTGGGGAAAAAATATATTAAACTGTAATTGAGAATAAAAATGGGTAATTATGTAAGATAACACGTGGGTCGCTCAGGGATTTTTTTGTTTACGTCAATCGGGCTGACAAAAGTAATGGCACCAAATCAGACAAAGAAATAATTCTAACAACAGCATAAAAGGTGGAGAAGATTAAATAATAAAACAAAATTGTTTTGCACTTAACGTTGGGCTTATATAAACAAAATGTTTACAATTAGATGCCGACCGAAAAGGAATTTTTGTTTCGGCCGTAAACGAAACCATACCGAATGTTATAAATTGACTTTCTGTCGATCGTAATGCGTCTTTGTCTCTATCTATTAGTACATATTTTACCTGTGCAATTTATTATTGTATATATCTACCTGTCCATTAGTACACATTTTACCTGTGCAATTTACTACATGTATTTATCTACCTGTCCATTAGTACACAATTTACCTGTCCATTTCATAACGTGTTTCATCTACCTTTCCTTCAGTACACAATTTACCTGTCCATTTCATTACGTGTTTCATCTACCTTTCCTTCAGTACACAATTTACCTGTCCATTTCATTACGTGTTTCATCTACCTTTCCTTCAGTACACAATTTACCTGTCCATTTCACTACGTGTTTCATCTACCTTTCCTTCAGTACACAATTTACCTGTCCATTTCATTACGTGTTTCATCTACCTTTCCTTCAGTACGCAATTTACCTGTCCATTTCATTACGTGTTTCATCTACCTTTCCTTCAGTACACAATTTACCTGTCCATTTCACTACGTGTTTCATCTACCTTTCCTTCAGAACGCAATTTACCTGTCCATTTCATTACGTGGAACTACCTGTCCTTCAGTACACAATTTACCTGTCCATTTCATTAGTCTCCATGTACTTGTCCATTTCATTAGTCTCCATGTACTTGTCCATTTCATTAGTCTCCCTGTATTTGTCCATTTCAATAGTCTCCATGTACTTGTCCATTTCATTAGTCTCCATGTACTTGTTCATTTCATTAGTCTCCATGTACTTGTCCATTTCATTAGTCTCCATGTACTTGTCCATTTCATTAGTCTCCATGTACTTGTCCATTTCATTAGTCTCCATGTACTTGTCCATTTCATTAGTCTCCATGTACTTGTCCATTTCATTAGTCTCCATGTACTTGTCCATTTCATTAGTATCCATGTACTTGTCCATTTCATTAGTCTCCATGTACTTGTCCATTTCATTAGTCTCCTTGTACTTGTCCATTTCATTAGTCTCCATGTACTTGTCCATTTCATTAGTCTCCATGTACTTGTCCATTTCATTAGTCTCCATGTACTTGTCCATTTCATTAGTCTCCATGTATTTGTCCATTTCATTAGTCTCCATGTACTTGTCCATTTCATTAGTCTCCATGTACTTGTCCATTTCATTAGTCTCCATGCACATGTCCATTTCATTAGTCTCCATGTACTTGTCCATTTCATTAGTCTCCATGTACTAGTCAATTTCATTAGTCTCCATGTACTTGTCCATTTCATTAGTCTCCATGTACTTGTCCATTTCATTAGTCTCCATGTACTTGTCCATTTCAATAGTCTTCATGTACTTGTCCATTTCATTAGTCTCCATGTACTTGTCCATTTCATTAGTTTTTATGTACTTGTACATTTCATTAGTCTCCATGTACTTGTCCATTTCATTAGTCTCAATGTACTTGTCCATTTCATTAGTCTCCATGTACTTGTCCATTTCATTAGTCTCCATGTACTTGTCCATTTCATTAGTCTCCATGTACTTGTCCATTTCATTAGTCTCCATGTACTTGTCCATTTCATTAGTCTCCATGTACTTGTCCATTTCATTAGTCTCCATGTACTTGTCCATTTCATTAGTCTCCATGTACTTGTCCATTTCATTAGTCTCCATGTACTTCAGTTCACAATTTACCCGTCCATTTCATTAGTCTCCATGTACTTCAGTTCACAATTTACCTGTCCATTTCATTAGTCTCCATGTACTTGTCCATTTCATTAGTCTCCATGTACTTGTTCATTTCATTAGTCTCCATGTACTTCAGTTCACAATTTACCCGTACATTTCATTAGTCTCCATGTACTTTAGTACACATTTCACCTGTCCATTTCATTAGTCTCCATGTACTTCAGTACACAATTTACCTGTCCATTTCATTAGTCTCCATGTACTTCAGTACACAATTTACCTGTCCATTTCATTAGTCTCCATGTACTTCAGTACACAATTTACCTGTCCATTTCATTAGTCTCCATGTACTTCAGTACACAATTTACCTGTCTATTTCATTAGTCTCCATGTACTACAGTACACAATTTACCTGTCCATTTCTTTAGTCTCCATGTACTTCAGTACACAATTAACCTGTCCATTTCATTAGACTCCATGTACTTCAGTACACAATTTACCCGTCCATTTTATTAGTCACCATGTACTTAAGTACACAATTTACTTGTCCATTTCATTAGTCTCCATGTACTTAAGTACACAATTTACCTGTCCATTTCATTAGTCTCCATGTACTTCAGTACACAATTTACCTGTCCATTTCTTTAGTTTCCATGTACTTCAGTACACAATTAACCTGTCCATTTCATTAGTCTCCATGTACTTCAGAACACAATTTACCTGTCCATTTTATTAGTCACCATGTACTTAAGTACACAATTTACTTGTCCATTTCATTAGTCTCCATGTACTTCAGTACACAATTTACCTGTCCATTTCATTAGTCTCCATTTACTTCAGTACACAATTTACCTGTCCATTTCATTATTCTCCATAAACTTCAGTACACAATTTACCTGTCCATTTCATTAGTCTCCATGTACTTCAGTACACAATTTACCTGTCCATTTCATTAGTCTCCATGTACTTCAGTACACAATTTACCTGTCCATTTCATTAGTCTCCTTGTACTTCAGTACACAATTTACCTGTCCATTTCATTAGTCTCCATGTACTTCAGTACACAATTTACCTGTCCATTTCATTAGTCTCCATGTACTTCAGTACACAATTTACCTGTCCATTTCATTAGTCTCCATGTACTTCAGTACACAATTTACCTGTCCATTTCATTAGTCTCCATGTACTTCAGTACACAATTTACCTGTCCATTTAATTAGTCTCCATGTACTTCAGTACACAATTTACCTGTCCATTTCATTAGTCTCCATGTACTTCAGTACACAATTTACCTGTCCATTTCATTAGTCTCCATGTACTTCAGTACACAATTTACCTGTCCATTTCATTAGTCTCCATGTACTTCAGTACACAATTTACCTGTCCATTTCATTAGTCTCCATGTACTTCAGTACACAATTTACCTGTCCATTTCATTAGTCTCCATGTACTTCAGTACACAATTTACCTGTCCATTTCATTAGTCTCCATGTACTACAGTACACAATTTACCTGTCCATTTCATTAGTCTCCATGTACTTCATTACACAATTTACCTGTCCATTTCATTAGTCTCCATGTACTTCAGTACACAATTTACCCGTCCATTTCATTAGTCTCCATGTACTTCAGTACACAATTTACCTGTCCATTTCATTAGTCTCCATGTACTTCAGTACACAATTTACCTGTCCATTTCATTAGTCTCCATGTACTTCAGTACACAGTTTACCTGTCCATTTCATTAGTCTCCATGTACTTAAGTACACAATTTACCTGTCCATTTCATTAGTCTCCATGTACTTCAGTACACAATTTACCTGTCCATTTCATTAGTCTCCATGTACTTCAGTACACAATTTACCTGTCCATTTCATTAGTCTCCATGTACTTCAGTACACAATTTACCTGTCCATTTCATTAGTCTCCATGTACTTCAGTACACAATTTACCTGTCCATTTCATTAGTCTCCATGTACTTCAGTACACAATTGACCTGTCCATTTCATTAGTCTCCATGTACTTCAGTACACAATTTACCTGTCCATTTCATTAGTCTCCATGTACTTCAGTACACAATTTACCTGTCCATTTCATTAGTCTCCATGTACTTCAGTACACAATTTACCTGTCCATTTCAATAGTCTCCATGTACTTCAGTACACAATTTACCTGTCCATTTCATTAGTCTCCATGTACTTCAGTACACAATTTACCTGTCCATTTCATTAGTCTCCATGTACTTCAGTACACAATTTACCTGTCCATTTCATTAGTCTCCATGTACTTCAGTACACAATTTACCTGTCCATTTCATTAGTCTCCATGTACTTCAGTACACAATTTACCTGTCCATTTCATTAGTCTCCATGTACTTCAGTACACAATTTACCTGTCCATTTCAGTAGTCTCCATGTACTTCAGTACACAATTTACCTGTCCATTTCATTAGTCTCCATGTACTTCAGTACACAATTTACCTGTCCATTTCATTAGTCTCCATGTACTTCAGTACACAATTTACCTGTCCATTTCATTAGTCTCCATGTACTTCAGTACACAATTTACCTGTCCATTTCATTAGTCTCCATGTACTTCAGTACACAATTTACCTGTCCATTTCATTAGTCTCCATGTACTTCAGTACACAATTTACCTGTCCATTTCATTAGTCTCCATGTACTTCAGTATACAATTTACCTGTCCATTTCATTAGTCTCCATGTACTTCAGTACACAATTTACTTGTCCATTTCATTAGTCTCCATGTACTTCAGTACACAATTTACCTGTCCATTTCATTAGTCTCCATGTACTTCAGTTCACAAGTTACCCGTCCATTTCATTAGTCTCCATGTACTTCAGTACACAATTTACCTGTCCATTTCATTAGTCTCCATGTACTTCAGTACACAATTTACCTGTCCATTTCATTAGTCTCCATGTACTTCAGTACACAATTTACCTGTCCATTTCATTAGTCTCCATGTACTTCAGTACACAATTTACCTGTCCATTTCATTAGTCTCCATGTACTTCAGTACACAATTTACCTGTCCATTTCATTAGTCTCCATGTACTTTAGTACACAATTTACCTGTCCATTTCATTAGTCTCCATGTACTTCAGTACACAATTTACCTGTCCATTTCATTAGTCTCCATGTACTTCAGTACACAATTTACCTGTCCATTTCATTAGTCTCCATGTACTTCAGTACACAATTTACCCGTCCATTTCATTAGTCTCCATGTACTTCAGTACACAATTTACCCGTCCATTTCATTAGTCTCTATGTACTTCAGTACACAATTTACCTGTCCATTTCATTAATCTCCATGTACTTCAGTACACATATTACCTGTCCATTTCATTAGTCTCCATGTACTTCAGTACACAATTTACCTGTCCATTTCATTAGTCTCCATGTACTTCAGTACACAGTTTACCTGTCCATTTCATTAGTCTCCATGTACTACAGTACACAATTTACCTGTCCATTTCATTAGTCTCCATGTACTTCAGTACACAATTTACCTGTCCATTTCATTAGTCTCCATGTACTTCAGTACACAATTTACCGTCCATTTCATTAGTCTCCATGTACTTCAGTACACAATTTACCTGTCCATTCCATTAGTCTCCATGTACTTAAGTACACAATTTACCTGTCCATTTCATTAGTCTCCATGTACTTAAGTACACAATTTACCTGTCCATTTCATTAGTCTCCATGTACTTAAGTACACAATTTACCTGTCCATTTCATTAGTCTCCATGTACTTAAGTACACAATTTACCTGTCCATTTCATTAGTCTCCATGTACTTCAGTACACAATTTACCTGTCCATTTCATTAGTCTCCATGTACTTCAGTACACAATTTACCTGTCCATTTAATTAGTCTCCATGTACTTCAGTACACAATTTACCCGTCCATTTCATTAGTCTCCATGTACTTCAGTACACAATTTACCCGTCCATTTCATTAGTCTCTATGTACTTCAGTACACAATTTACCTGTCCATTTCATTAGTCTCCATGTACTTCAGTACACAATTTACCTGTCCATTTCATTAGTCTCCATGTACTTCAGTACACAATTTACCTGTCCATTTCATTAGTCTCCATGTACTTCAGTACACAATTTACCTGTCCATTTCATTAGTCTCCATGTACTTCAGTACACAATTTACCTGTCCATTTCATTAGTCTCCATGTACTTCAGTACACAATTTACCTGTCCATTTCATTAGTCTCCATGTACTTCAGTACACAATTTACCTGTCCATTTTATTAGTCTCCATGTACTTCAGTACACAATTTACCTGTCCATTTCATTAGTCTCCATGTACTTCAGTACACAATTTACCTGTCCATTTCATTAGTCTTCATGTACTTCAGTACACAATTTACCTGTCCATTTCATTAGTCTCCATGTACTTCAGTACACAATTTACCTGTCCATTTCATTAGTCTCCATGTACTTCAGTACACAATTTACCTGTCCATTTTATTAGTCTCCATGTACTTCAGTACACAATTTACCTGTCCATTTCATTAGTCTCCATGTACTTCAGTACACAATTTACCCGTCCATTTCATTAGTCTCCATGTACTTCAGTACACAATTTACCCGTCCATTTCATTAGTCTCCATGTACTTCAGTACACAATTTACCTGTCCATTTCATTAGTCGCCATGTACTTCAGTACACAATTTACCCGTCCATTTCATTAGTCTCCATGTACTTCAGTACACAATTTACCCGTCCATTTCATTAGTCTCCATGTACTTGAGTACACAATTTACCTGTCCATTTCATTAGTCTCCATGTACTTCAGTACACAATTTACCTGTCCATTTCATTAGTCTCCATGTACTTCAGTACACAATTTACCTGTCCATTTCATTAGTCTCCATGTACTTAAGTACACAATTTACCTGTCCATTTCATTAGTCTCCATGTACTTAAGTACACAATTTACCTGTCCATTTCATTAGTCTCCATGTACTTAAGTACACAATTTACCTGTCCATTTTATAAGTCTCCATGTACTTCAGTACACAATTTACCTGTCCATTTCATTAGTCTCCATGTACTTAAGTACACAATTTACCTGTCCATTTCATTAGTCTCCATGTACTTAAGTACACAATTTACCTGTCCATTTCATTAGTCTCCATGTACTTAAGTACACAATTTACCTGTCCATTTCATTAGTCTCCATGTACTTAAGTACACAATTTACCTGTCCATTTCATTAGTCTCCATGTACTTCAGTAAACAATTTACCTGTCCATTTCATTAGTCTCCATGTACTTCAGTACACAATTTACCTGTCCATTTCATTAGTCTCCATGTACTTCAGTACACAATTTACCCGTCCATTTCATTAGTCTCCATGTACTTCAGTACACAATTCACCCGTCCATTTCATTAGTCTCTATGTACTTCAGTACACAATTTACCTGTCCATTTCATTAGTCTCCATGTACTTAAGTACACAATTTACCTGTCCATTTCATTAGTCTCCATGTACTTCAGTACACAATTTACCGGTCCATTTCATTAGTCTCCATGTACTTCAGTACACAATTTACCCGTCCATTTCATTAGTCTCCATGTACTTCAGTACACAATTTACCTGTCCATTTCATTAGTCTCCATGTACTTAAGTACACAATTTACCTGTCCATTTCATTAGTCTCCATGTACTTCAGTACACAATTTACCTGTCCATTTCATTAGTCTCCATGTACTTCAGTACACAATTTACCTGTCCATTTCATTAGTCTCCATGTACTTCAGTACACAATTTACCTGTCCATTTCATTAGTCTCCATGTACTTCAGTACACAATTTACCTGTCCATTTCATTAGTCTCCATGTACTTCAGTACACAATTTACCTGTCCATTTCATTAGTCTCCATGTACTTCAGTACACAATTTACCTGTCCATTTCATTAGTCTCCATGTACTTAAGTACACAATTTACCTGTCCATTTCATTAGTCTCCATGTACTTCAGTACACAATTTACCTGTCCATTTCATTAGTCTCCATGTACTTAAGTACACAATTTACCTGTCCATTTCATTAGTCTCCATGTACTTAAGTACACAATTTACCTGTCCATTTCATTAGTCTCCATGTACTTAAGTACACAATTTACCTGTCCATTTCATTAGTCTCCATGTACTTAAGTACACAATTTACCTGTCCATTTCATTAGTCTCCATGTACTTCAGTACACAATTTACCTGTCCATTTCATTAGTCTCCATGTACTTCAGTACACAATTTACCTGTCCATTTCATTAGTCTCCATGTACTTCAGTACACAATTTACCCGTCCATTTCATTAGTCTCCATGTACTTCAGTACACAATTTACCCGTCCATTTCATTAGTCTCTATGTACTTCAGTACACAATTTACCTGTCCATTTCATTAGTCTCCATGTACTTAAGTACACAATTTACCTGTCCATTTCATTAGTCTCCATGTACTTCAGTACACAATTTACCGGTCCATTTCATTAGTCTCCATGTACTTCAGTACACAATTTACCCGTCCATTTCATTAGTCTCCATGTACTTCAGTACACAATTTACCTGTCCATTTCATTAGTCTCCATGTACTTAAGTACACAATTTACCTGTCCATTTCATTAGTCTCCATGTACTTCAGTACACAATTTACCTGTCCATTTCATTAGTCTCCATGTACTTCAGTACACAATTTACCTGTCCATTTCATTAGTCTCCATGTACTTCAGTACACAATTTACCTGTCCATTTCATTAGTCTCCATGTACTTCAGTACACAATTTACCTGTCCATTTCATTAGTCTCCATGTACTTCAGTACACAATTTACCTGTCCATTTCATTAGTCTCCATGTACTTCAGTACACAATTTACCTGTCCATTTCATTAGTCTCCATGTACTTCAGTACACAATTTACCTGTCCATTTCAGTAGTCTCCATGTACTTCAGTACACAATTTACCTGTCCATTTCATTAGTCTCCATGTACTTCAGTACACAATTTACCTGTCCATTTCATTAGTCTCCATGTACTTCAGTACACAATTTACCTGTCCATTTCATTAGTCTCCATGTACTTCAGTACACAATTTACCTGTCCATTTCATTAGTCTCCATGTACTTCAGTACACAATTTACCTGTCCATTTCATTAGTCTCCATGTACTTCAGTACACAATTTACCTGTCCATTTCATTAGTCTCCATGTACTTCAGTATACAATTTACCTGTCCATTTCATTAGTCTCCATGTACTTCAGTACACAATTTACTTGTCCATTTCATTAGTCTCCATGTACTTCAGTACACAATTTACCTGTCCATTTCATTAGTCTCCATGTACTTCAGTTCACAAGTTACCCGTCCATTTCATTAGTCTCCATGTACTTCAGTACACAATTTACCTGTCCATTTCATTAGTCTCCATGTTCTTCAGTACACAATTTACCTGTCCATTTCATTAGTCTCCATGTACTTCAGTACACAATTTACCTGTCCATTTCATTAGTCTCCATGTACTTCAGTACACAATTTACCTGTCCATTTCATTAGTCTCCATGTACTTCAGTACACAATTTACCTGTCCATTTCATTAGTCTCCATGTACTTTAGTACACAATTTACCTGTCCATTTCATTAGTCTCCATGTACTTCAGTACACAATTTACCTGTCCATTTCATTAGTCTCCATGTACTTCAGTACACAATTTACCTGTCCAATTCATTAGTCTCCATGTACTTCAGTACACAATTTACCCGTCCATTTCATTAGTCTCCATGTACTTCAGTACACAATTTACCCGTCCATTTCATTAGTCTCTATGTACTTCAGTACACAATTTACCTGTCCATTTCATTAATCTCCATGTACTTCAGTACACATATTACCTGTCCATTTCATTAGTCTCCATGTACTTCAGTACACAATTTACCTGTCCATTTCATTAGTCTCCATGTACTTCAGTACACAATTTACCTGTCCATTTCATTAGTCTCCATGTACTACAGTACACAATTTACCTGTCCATTTCATTAGTCTCCATGTACTTCAGTACACAATTTACCTGTCCATTTCATTAGTCTCCATGTACTTCAGTACACAATTTACCGTCCATTTCATTAGTCTCCATGTACTTCAGTACACAATTTACCTGTCCATTCCATTAGTCTCCATGTACTTAAGTACACAATTTACCTGTCCATTTCATTAGTCTCCATGTACTTAAGTACACAATTTACCTGTCCATTTCATTAGTCTCCATGTACTTAAGTACACAATTTACCTGTCCATTTCATTAGTCTCCATGTACTTCAGTACACAATTTACCTGTCCATTTCATTAGTCTCCATGTACTTCAGTACACAATTTACCTGTCCATTTAATTAGTCTCCATGTACTTCAGTACACAATGTACCCGTCCATTTCATTAGTCTCCATGTACTTCAGTACACAATTTACCCGTCCATTTCATTAGTCTCTATGTACTTCAGTACACAATTTACCTGTCCATTTCATTAGTCTCCATGTACTTCAGTACACAATTTACCTGTCCATTTCATTAGTCTCCATGTACTTCAGTACACAATTTACCTGTCCATTTCATTAGTCTCCATGTACTTCAGTACACAATTTACCTGTCCATTTCATTAGTCTCCATGTACTTCAGTACACAATTTACCTGTCCGTTTCATTAGTCTCCATGTACTTCAGTACACAATTTACCTGTCCATTTCATTAGTCTCCATGTACTTCAGTACACAATTTACCTGTCCATTTTATTAGTCTCCATGTACTTCAGTACACAATTTACCTGTCCATTTCATTAGTCTCCATGTACTTCAGTATACAATTTACCTGTCCATTTCATTAGTCTCCATGTACTTCAGTACACAATTTACTTGTCCATTTCATTAGTCTCCATGTACTTCAGTACACAATTTACCTGTCCATTTCATTAGTCTCCATGTACTTCAGTTCACAAGTTACCCGTCCATTTCATTAGTCTCCATGTACTTCAGTACACAATTTACCTGTCCATTTCATTAGTCTCCATGTACTTCAGTACACAATTTACCTGTCCATTTCATTAGTCTCCATGTACTTCAGTACACAATTTACCTGTCCATTTCATTAGTCTCCATGTACTTCAGTACACAATTTACCTGTCCATTTCATTAGTCTCCATGTACTTCAGTACACAATTTACCTGTCCATTTCATTAGTCTCCATGTACTTTAGTACACAATTTACCTGTCCATTTCATTAGTCTCCATGTACTTCAGTACACAATTTACCTGTCCATTTCATTAGTCTCCATGAAATTCAGTACACAATTTACCTGTCCATTTCATTAGTCTCCATGTACTTCAGTACACAATTTACCCGTCCATTTCATTAGTCTCCATGTACTTCAGTACACAATTTACCCGTCCATTTCATTAGTCTCTATGTACTTCAGTACACAATTTACCTGTCCATTTCATTAATCTCCATGTACTTCAGTACACATATTACCTGTCCATTTCATTAGTCTCCATGTACTTCAGTACACAATTTACCTGTCCATTTCATTAGTCTCCATGTACTTCAGTACACAATTTACCTGTCCATTTCATTAGTCTCCATGTACTACAGTACACAATTTACCTGTCCATTTCATTAGTCTCCATGTACTTCAGTACACAATTTACCTGTCCATTTCATTAGTCTCCATGTACTTCAGTACACAATTTACCGTCCATTTCATTAGTCTCCATGTACTTCAGTACACAATTTACCTGTCCATTCCATTAGTCTCCATGTACTTAAGTACACAATTTACCTGTCCATTTCATTAGTCTCCATGTACTTAAGTACACAATTTACCTGTCCATTTCATTAGTCTCCATGTACTTAAGTACACAATTTACCTGTCCATTTCATTAGTCTCCATGTACTTAAGTACACAATTTACCTGTCCATTTCATTAGTCTCCATGTACTTCAGTACACAATTTACCTGTCCATTTCATTAGTCTCCATGTACTTCAGTACACAATTTACCTGTCCATTTAATTAGTCTCCATGTACTTCAGTACACAATTTACCCGTCCATTTCATTAGTCTCCATGTACTTCAGTACACAATTTACCCGTCCATTTCATTAGTCTCTATGTACTTCAGTACACAATTTACCTGTCCATTTCATTAGTCTCCATGTACTTCAGTACACAATTTACCTGTCCATTTCATTAGTCTCCATGTACTTCAGTACACAATTTACCTGTCCATTTCATTAGTCTCCATGTACTTCAGTACACAATTTACCTGTCCATTTCATTAGTCTCCATGTACTTCAGTACACAATTTACCTGTCCATTTCATTAGTCTCCATGTACTTCAGTACACAATTTACCTGTCCATTTCATTAGTCTCCATGTACTTCAGTACACAATTTACCTGTCCATTTTATTAGTCTCCATGTACTTCAGTACACAATTTACCTGTCCATTTCATTAGTCTCCATGTACTTCAGTACACAATTTACCTGTCCATTTCATTAGTCTCCATGTACTTCAGTACACAATTTACCTGTCCATTTCATTAGTCTCCATGTACTTCAGTACACAATTTACCTGTCCATTTCATTAGTCTCCATGTACTTCAGTACACAATTTACCTGTCCATTTTATTAGTCTCCATGTACTTCAGTACACAATTTACCTGTCCATTTCATTAGTCTCCATGTACTTCAGTACACAATTTACCCGTCCATTTCATTAGTCTCCATGTACTTCAGTACACAATTTACCCGTCCATTTCATTAGTCTCCATGTACTTCAGTACACAATTTACCTGTCCATTTCATTAGTCGCCATGTACTTCAGTACACAATTTACCCGTCCATTTCATTAGTCTCCATGTACTTCAGTACACAATTTACCCGTCCATTTCATTAGTCTCCATGTACTTCAGTACACAATTTACCTGTCCATTTCATTAGTCTCCATGTACTTCAGTACACAATTTACCTGTCCATTTCATTAGTCTCCATGTACTTCAGTACACAATTTACCTGTCCATTTCATTAGTCTCCATGTACTTAAGTACACAATTTACCTGTCCATTTCATTAGTCTCCATGTACTTAAGTACACAATTTACCTGTCCATTTCATTAGTCTCCATGTACTTAAGTACACAATTTACCTGTCCATTTTATTAGTCTCCATGTACTTCAGTACACAATTTACCTGTCCATTTCATTAGTCTCCATGTACTTAAGTACACAATTTACCTGTCCATTTCATTAGTCTCCATGTACTTAAGTACACAATTTACCTGTCCATTTCATTAGTCTCCATGTACTTAAGTACACAATTTACCTGTCCATTTCATTAGTCTCCATGTACTTAAGTACACAATTTACCTGTCCATTTCATTAGTCTCCATGTACTTCAGTAAACAATTTACCTGTCCATTTCATTAGTCTCCATGTACTTCAGTACACAATTTACCTGTCCATTTCATTAGTCTCCATGTAGTTCAGTACACAATTTACCCGTCCATTTCATTAGTCTCCAAGTACTTCAGTACACAATTTACCCGTCCATTTCATTAGTCTCTATGTACTTCAGTACACAATTTACCTGTCCATTTCATTAGTCTCCATGTACTTAAGTACACAATTTACCTGTCCATTTCATTAGTCTCCATGTACTTCAGTACACAATTTACCGGTCCATTTCATTAGTCTCCATGTACTTCAGTACACAATTTACCCGTCCATTTCATTAGTCTCCATGTACTTCAGTACACAATTTACCTGTCCATTTCATTAGTCTCCATGTACTTAAGTACACAATTTACCTGTCCATTTCATTAGTCTCCATGTACTTCAGTACAAAATTTACCTGTCCATTTCATTAGTCTCCATGTACTTCAGTACACAATTTACCTGTCCATTTCATTAGTCTCCATGTACTTCAGTACACAATTTACCTGTCCATTTCATTAGTCTCCATGTAGTTCAGTACACAATTTACCTGTCCATTTCATTAGTCTCCATGTACTTCAGTACACAATTTACCTGTCCATTTCATTAGTCTCCATGTACTTCAGTACACAATTTACCTGTCCATTTCATTAGTCTCCATGTACTTAAGTACACAATTTACCTGTCCATTTCATTAGTCTCCATGTACTTCAGTACACAATTTACCTGTCCATTTCATTAGTCTCCATGTACTTAAGTACACAATTTACCTGTCCATTTCATTAGTCTCCATGTACTTAAGTACACAATTTACCTGTCCATTTCATTAGTCTCCATGTACTTAAGTACACAATTTACCTGTCCATTTCATTAGTCTCCATGTACTTAAGTACACAATTTACCTGTCCATTTCATTAGTCTCCATGTACTTCAGTAAACAATTTACCTGTCCATTTCATTAGTCTCCATGTACTTCAGTACACAATTTACCTGTCCATTTCATTAGTCTCCATGTACTTCAGTACACAATTTACCCGTCCATTTCATTAGTCTCCATGTACTTCAGTACACAATTTACCCGTCCATTTCATTAGTCTCTATGTACTTCAGTACACAATTTACCTGTCCATTTCATTAGTCTCCATGTACTTAAGTACACAATTTACCTGTCCATTTCATTAGTCTCCATGTACTTCAGTACACAATTTACCGGTCCATTTCATTAGTCTCCATGTACTTCAGTACACAATTTACCCGTCCATTTCATTAGTCTCCATGTACTTCAGTACACAATTTACCTGTCCATTTCATTAGTCTCCATGTACTTAAGTACACAATTTACCTGTCCATTTCATTAGTCTCCATGTACTTCAGTACACAATTTACCTGTCCATTTCATTAGTCTCCATGTACTTCAGTACACAATTTACCTGTCCATTTCATTAGTCTCCATGTACTTCAGTACACAATTTACCTGTCCATTTCATTAGTCTCCATGTACTTCAGTACACAATTTACCTGTCCATTTCATTAGTCTCCATGTACTTCAGTACACAATTTACCTGTCCATTTCATTAGTCTCCATGTACTTCAGTACACAATTTACCTGTCCATTTCATTAGTCTCCATGTACTTAAGTACACAATTTACCTGTCCATTTCATTAGTCTCCATGTACTTCAGTACACAATTTACCTGTCCATTTCATTAGTCTCCATGTACTTCAGTACACAATTTACCCGTCCATTTCATTAGTCTCCATGTACTTCAGTACACAATTTACCTGTCCATTTCATTAGTCTCCATGTACTTAAGTACACAATTTACCTGTCCATTTCATTAGTCTCCATGTACTTCAGTACACAATTTACCTGTCCATTTCATTAGTCTCCATGTACTTCAGTACACAATTTACCTGTCCATTTCATTAGTCTCCATGTACTTCAGTACACAATTTACCCGTCCATTTCATTAGTCTACATGTACTTCAGTACACAATTTACCCGTCCATTTCATTAGTCTCTATGTACTTCAGTACACAATTTACCTGTCCATTTCATTAGTCTCCATGTACTTCAGTACACAATTTACCGGTCCATTTCATTAGTCTCCATGTACTTCAGTACACAATTTACCCGTCCATTTCATTAGTCTCCATGTACTTCAGTACACAATTTACCTGTCCATTTCATTAGTCTCCATGTACTTAAGTACACAATTTACCTGTCCATTTCATTAGTCTCCATGTACTTCAGTACACAATTTACCTGTCCATTTCATTAGTCTCCATGTACTTCAGTACACAATTTACCTGTCCATTTCATTAGTCTCCATGTACTTCAGTACACAATTTACCTGTCCATTTCATTAGTCTCCATGTACTTCAGTACACAATTTACCTGTCCATTTCATTAGTCTCCATGTACTTCAGTACACAATTTACCTGTCCATTTCATTAGTCTCCATGTACTACAGTACACAATTTACCTGTCCATTTCATTAGTCTCCATGTACTTCAGTACACAATTTACCTGTCCATTTCATTAGTCTCCATGTACTTCAGTACACAATTTACTTGTCCATTTCATTAGTCTCCATGTACTTCAGTACACAATTTACCTGTCCATTTCATTAGTCTCCATGTACTTCAGTTCACAAGTTACCCGTCCATTTCATTAGTCTCCATGTACTTCAGTACACAATTTACCTGTCCATTTCATTAGTCTCCATGTACTTCAGTACACAATTTACCTGTCCATTTCATTAGTCTCCATGTACTTCAGTACACAATTTACCTGTCCATTTCATTAGTCTCCATGTACTTCAGTACACAATTTACCTGTCCATTTCATTAGTCTCCATGTACTTCAGTACACAATTTACCTGTCCATTTCATTAGTCTCCATGTACTTTAGTACACAATTTACCTGTCCATTTCATTAGTCTCCATGTACTTCAGTACACAATTTACCTGTCCATTTCATTAGTCTCCATGTACTTCAGTACACAATTTACCTGTCCATTTCATTAGTCTCCATGTACTTCAGTACACAATTTACCCGTCCATTTCATTAGTCTCCATGTACTTCAGTACACAATTTACCCGTCCATTTCATTAGTCTCTATGTACTTCAGTACACAATTTACCTGTCCATTTCATTAATCTCCATGTACTTCAGTACACATATTACCTGTCCATTTCATTAGTCTCCATGTACTTCAGTACACAATTTACCTGTCCATTTCATTAGTCTCCATGTACTTCAGTACACAATTTACCTGTCCAATTCATTAGTCTCCATGTACTACAGTACACAATTTACCTGTCCATTTCATTAGTCTCCATGTACTTCAGTACACAATTTACCTGTCCATTTCATTAGTCTCCATGTACTTCAGTACACAATTTACCGTCCATTTCATTAGTCTCCATGTACTTCAGTACACAATTTACCTGTCCATTCCATTAGTCTCCATGTACTTAAGTACACAATTTACCTGTCCATTTCATTAGTCTCCATGTACTTAAGTACACAATTTACCTGTCCATTTCATTAGTCTCCATGTACTTAAGTACACAATTTACCTGTCCATTTCATTAGTCTCCATGTACTTAAGTACACAATTTACCTGTCCATTTCATTAGTCTCCATGTACTTCAGTACACAATTTACCTGTCCATTTCATTAGTCTCCATGTACTTCAGTACACAATTTACCTGTCCATTTAATTAGTCTCCATGTACTTCAGTACACAATTTACCCGTCCATTTCATTAGTCTCCATGTACTTCAGTACACAATTTACCCGTCCATTTCATTAGTCTCTATGTACTTCAGTACACAATTTACCTGTCCATTTCATTAGTCTCCATGTACTTCAGTACACAATTTACCTGTCCATTTCATTAGTCTCCATGTACTTCAGTACACAATTTACCTGTCCATTTCATTAGTCTCCATGTACTTCAGTACACAATATACCTGTCCATTTCATTAGTCTCCATGTACTTCAGTACACAATTTACCTGTCCATTTCATTAGTCTCCATGTACTTCAGTACACAATTTACCTGTCCATTTCATTAGTCTCCATGTACTTCAGTACACAAATTACCTGTCCATTTTATTAGTCTCCATGTACTTCAGTACACAATTTACCTGTCCATTTCATTAGTCTCCATGTACTTCAGTACACAATTTACCTGTCCATTTCATTAGTCTCCATGTACTTCAGTACACAATTTACCTGTCCATTTCATTAGTCTCCATGTACTTCAGTACACAATTTACCTGTCCATTTCATTAGTCTCCATGTACTTCAGTACACAATTTACCTGTCCATTTTATTAGTCTCCATGTACTTCAGTACACAATTTACCTGTCCATTTCATTAGTCTCCATGTACTTCAGTACACAATTTACCCGTCCATTTCATTAGTCTCCATGTACTTCAGTACACAATTTACCCGTCCATTTCATTAGTCTCCATGTACTTCAGTACACAATTTACCTGTCCATTTCATTAGTCGCCATGTACTTCAGTACACAATTTACCCGTCCATTTCATTAGTCTCCATGTACTTCAGTACACAATTTACCCGTCCATTTCATTAGTCTCCATGTACTTCAGTACACAATTTACCTGTCCATTTCATTAGTCTCCATGTACTTCAGTACCCAATTTACCTGTCCATTTCATTAGTCTCCATGTACTTCAGTACACAATTTACCTGTCCATTTCATTAGTCTCCATGTACTTAAGTACACAATTTACCTGTCCATTTCATTAGTCTCCATGTACTTAAGTACACAATTTACCTGTCCATTTCATTAGTCTCCATGTACTTAAGTACACAATTTACCTGTCCATTTTATTAGTCTCCATGTACTTCAGTACACAATTTACCTTTCCATTTCATTAGTCTCCATGTACTTAAGTACACAATTTACCTGTCCATTTCATTAGTCTCCATGTACTTAAGTACACAATTTACCTGTCCATTTCATTAGTCTCCATGTACTTACGTACACAATTTACCTGTCCATTTCATTAGTCTCCATGTACTTAAGTACACAATTTACCTGTCCATTTCATTAGTCTCCATGTACTTCAGTAAACAATTTACCTGTCCATTTCATTAGTCTCCATGTACTTCAGTACACAATTTACCTGTCCATTTCATTAGTCTCCATGTACTTCAGTACACAATTTACCCGTCCATTTCATTAGTCTCCATGTACTTCAGTACACAATTTACCCGTCCATTTCATTAGTCTCTATGTACTTCAGTACACAATTTACCTGTCCATTTCATTAGTCTCCATGTACTTAAGTACACAATTTACCTGTCCATTTCATTAGTCTCCATGTACTTCAGTACACAATTTACCGGTCCATTTCATTAGTCTCCATGTACTTCAGTACACAATTTACCCGTCCATTTCATTAGTCTCCATGTACTTCAGTACACAATTTACCTGTCCATTTCATTAGTCTCCATGTACTTAAGTACACAATTTACCTGTCCATTTCATTAGTCTCCATGTACTTCAGTACACAATTTACCTGTCCATTTCATTAGTCTCCATGTACTTCAGTACACAATTTACCTGTCCATTTCATTAGTCTCCATGTACTTCAGTACACAATTTACCTGTCCATTTCATTAGTCTCCATGTACTTCAGTACACAATTTACCTGTCCATTTCATTAGTCTCCATGTACTTCAGTACACAATTTACCTGTCCATTTCATTAGTCTCCATGTACTTCAGTACACAATTTACCTGTCCATTTCATTAGTCTCCATGTACTTAAGTACACAATTTACCTGTCCATTTCATTAGTCTCCATGTACTTCAGTACACAATTTACCTGTCCATTTCATTAGTCTCCATGTACTTAAGTACACAATTTACCTGTCCATTTCATTAGTCTCCATGTACTTAAGTACACAATTTACCTGTCCATTTCATTAGTCTCCATGTACTTAAGTACACAATTTACCTGTCCATTTCATTAGTCTCCATGTACTTAAGTACACAATTTACCTGTCCATTTCATTAGTCTCCATGTACTTCAGTAAACAATTTACCTGTCCATTTCATTAGTCTCCATGTACTTCAGTACACAATTTACCTGTCCATTTCATTAGTCTCCATGTACTTCAGTACACAATTTACCCGTCCATTTCATTAGTCTCCATGTACTTCAGTACACAATTTACCCGTCCATTTAATTAGTCTCTATGTACTTCAGTACACAATTTACCTGTCCATTTCATTAGTCTCCATGTACTTAAGTACACAATTTACCTGTCCATTTCATTAGTCTCCATGTACTTCAGTACACAATTTACCGGTCCATTTCATTAGTCTCCATGTACTTCAGTACACAATTTACCCGTCCATTTCATTAGTCTCCATGTACTTCAGTACACAATTTACCTGTCCATTTCATTAGTCTCCATGTACTTAAGTACACAATTTACCTGTCCATTTCATTAGTCTCCATGTACTTCAGTACACAATTTACCTGTCCATTTCATTAGTCTCCATGTACTTCAGTACACAATTTACCTGTCCATTTCATTAGTCTCCATGTACTTCAGTACATAATTTACCTGTCCATTTCATTAGTCTCCATGTACTTCAGTACACAATTTACCTGTCCATTTCATTAGTCTCCATGTACTTCAGTACACAATTTACCTGTCCATTTCATTAGTCTCCATGTACTTCAGTACACAATTTACCTGTCCATTTCATTAGTCTCCATGTACTTAAGTACACAATTTACCTGTCCATTTCATTAGTCTCCATGTACTTCAGTACACAATTTACCTGTCCATTTCATTAGTCTCCATGTACTTCAGTACACAATTTACCCGTCCATTTCATTAGTCTCCATGTACTTCAGTACACAATTTACCTGTCCATTTCATTAGTCTCCATGTACTTAAGTACACAATTTACCTGTCCATTTCATTAGTCTCCATGTACTTCAGTACACAATTTACCTGTCCATTTCATTAGTCTCCATGTACTTCAGTACACAATTTACCTGTCCATTTCATTAGTCTCCATGTACTTCAGTACACAATTTACCCGTCCATTTCATTAGTCTCCATGTACTTCAGTACACAATTTACCCGTCCATTTCAATAGTCTCTATGTACTTCAGTACACAATTTACCTGTCCATTTCATTAGTCTCCATGTACTTCAGTACACAATTTACCGGTCCATTTCATTAGTCTCCATGTACTTCAGTACACAATTTACCCGTCCATTTCATTAGTCTCCATGTACTTCAGTACACAATTTACCTGTCCATTTCATTAGTCTCCATGTACTTAAGTACACAATTTACCTGTCCATTTCATTAGTCTCCATGTACTTCAGTACACAATTTACCTGTCCATTTAATTAGTCTCCATGTACTTCAGTACACAATTTACCTGTCCATTTCATTGGTCTCCATGTACTTCAGTACACAATTTACCTGTCCATTTCATTAGTCTCCATGTACTTCAGTACACAATTTACCTGTCCATTTCATTAGTCTCCATGTACTTCAGTACACAATTTACCTGTCCATTTCATTAGTCTCCATGTACTACAGTACACAATTTACCTGTCCATTTCATTAGTCTCCATGTACTTCAGTACACAATTTACCTGTCCATTTCATTAGTCTCCATGTACTTCAGTACACAATTTACTTGTCCATTTCATTAGTCTCCATGTACTTCAGTACACAATTTACCTGTCCATTTCATTAGTCTCCATGTACTTCAGTTCACAAGTTACCCGTCCATTTCATTAGTCTCCATGTACTTCAGTACACAATTTACCTGTCCATTTCATTAGTCTCCATGTACTTCAGTACACAATTTACCTGTCCATTTCATTAGTCTCCATGTACTTCAGTACACAATTTACCTGTCCATTTCATTAGTCTCCATGTACTTCAGTACACAATTTACCTGTCCATTTCATTAGTCTCCATGTACTTCAGTACACAATTTACCTGTCCATTTCATTAGTCTCCATGTACTTTAGTACACAATTTACCTGTCCATTTCATTAGTCTCCATGTACTTCAGTACACAATTTACCTGTCCATTTCATTAGTCTCCATGTACTTCAGTACACAATTTACCTGTCCATTTCATTAGTCTCCATGTACTTCAGTACACAATTTACCCGTCCATTTCATTAGTTTCCATGTACTTCAGTACACAATTTACCCGTCCATTTCATTAGTCTCTATGTACTTCAGTACACAATTTACCTGTCCATTTCATTAATCTCCATGTACTTCAGTACACATATTACCTGTCCATTTCATTAGTCTCCATGTACTTCAGTACACAATTTACCTGTCCATTTCATTAGTCTCCATGTACTTCAGTACACAATTTACCTGTCCATTTCATTAGTCTCCATGTACTACAGTACACAATTTACCTGTCCATTTCATTAGTCTCCATGTACTTCAGTACACAATTTACCTGTCCATTTCATTAGTCTCCATGTACTTCAGTACACAATTTACCGTCCATTTCATTAGTCTCCATGTACTTCAGTACACAATTTACCTGTCCATTCCATTAGTCTCCATGTACTTAAGTACACAATTTACCTGTCCATTTCATTAGTCTCCATGTACTTAAGTACACAATTTACCTGTCCATTTCATTAGTCTCCATGTACTTAAGTACACAATTTACCTGTCCATTTCATTAGTCTCCATGTACTTAAGTACACAATTTACCTGTCCATTTCATTAGTCTCCATGTACTTCAGTACACAATTTACCTGTCCATTTCATTAGTCTCCATGTACTTCAGTACACAATTTACCTGTCCATTTAATTAGTCTCCATGTACTTCAGTACACAATTTACCCGTCCATTTCATTAGTCTCCATGTACTTCAGTACACAATTTACCCGTCCATTTCATTAGTCTCTATGTACTTCAGTACACAATTTACCTGTCCATTTCATTAGTCTCCATGTACTTCAGTACACAATTTACCTGTCCATTTCATTAGTCTCCATGTACTTCAGTACACAATTTACCTGTCCATTTCATTAGTCTCCATGTACTTCAGTACACAATTTACCTGTCCATTTCATTAGTCTCCATGTACTTCAGTACACAATTTACCTGTCCATTTCATTAGTCTCCATGTACTTCAGTACACAATTTACCTGTCCATTTCATTAGTCTCCATGTACTTCAGTACACAATTTACCTGTCCATTTTATTAGTCTCCATGTACTTCAGTACACAATTTACCTGTCCATTTCATTAGTCTCCATGTACTTCAGTACACAATTTACCTGTCCATTTCATTAGTCTCCATGTACTTCAGTACACAATTTACCTGTCCATTTCATTAGTCTCCATGTACTTCAGTACACAATTTACCTGTCCATTTCATTAGTCTCCATGTACTTCAGTACACAATTTACCTGTCCATTTTATTAGTCTCCATGTACTTCAGTACACAATTTACCTGTCCATTTCATTAGTCTCCATGTACTTCAGTACACAATTTACCCGTCCATTTCATTAGTCTCCATGTACTTCAGTACACAATTTACCCGTCCATTTCATTAGTCTCCATGTACTTCAGTACACAATTTACCTGTCCATTTCATTAGTCGCCATGTACTTCAGTACACAATTTACCCGTCCATTTCATTAGTCTCCATGTACTTCAGTACACAATTTACCCGTCCATTTCATTAGTCTCCATGTACTTCAGTACACAATTTACCTGTCCATTTCATTAGTCTCCATGTACTTCAGTACACAATTTACCTGTCCATTTCATTAGTCTCCATGTACTTCAGTACACAATTTACCTGTCCATTTCATTAGTCTCCATGTACTTAAGTACACAATTTACCTGTCCATTTCATTAGTCTCCATGTACTTAAGTACACAATTTACCTGTCCATTTCATTAGTCTCCATGTACTTAAGTACACAATTTACCTGTCCATTTTATTAGTCTCCATGTACTTCAGTACACAATTTACCTGTCCATTTCATTAGTCTCCATGTACTTAAGTACACAATTTACCTGTCCATTTCATTAGTCTCCATGTACTTAAGTACACAATTTACCTGTCCATTTCATTAGTCTCCATGTACTTAAGTACACAATTTACCTGTCCATTTCATTAGTCTCCATGTACTTAAGTACACAATTTACCTGTCCATTTCATTAGTCTCCATGTACTTCAGTAAACAATTTACCTGTCCATTTCATTAGTCTCCATGTACTTCAGTACACAATTTACCTGTCCATTTCATTAGTCTCCATGTACTTCAGTACACAATTTACCCGTCCATTTCATTAGTCTCCATGTACTTCAGTACACAATTTACCCGTCCATTTCATTAGTCTCTATGTACTTCAGTACACAATTTACCTGTCCATTTCATTAGTCTCCATGTACTTAAGTACACAATTTACCTGTCCATTTCATTAGTCTCCATGTACTTCAGTACACAATTTACCGGTCCATTTCATTAGTCTCCATGTACTTCAGTACACAATTTACCCGTCCATTTCATTAGTCTCCATGTACTTCAGTACACAATTTACCTGTCCATTTCATTAGTCTCCATGTACTTAAGTACACAATTTACCTGTCCATTTCATTAGTCTCCATGTACTTCAGTACACAATTTACCTGTCCATTTCATTAGTCTCCATGTACTTCAGTACACAATTTACCTGTCCATTTCATTAGTCTCCATGTACTTCAGTACACAATTTACCTGTCCATTTCATTAGTCTCCATGTACTTCAGTACACAATTTACCTGTCCATTTCATTAGTCTCCATGTACTTCAGTACACAATTTACCTGTCCATTTCATTAGTCTCCATGTACTTCAGTACACAATTTACCTGTCCATTTCATTAGTCTCCATGTACTTAAGTACACAATTTACCTGTCCATTTCATTAGTCTCCATGTACTTCAGTACACAATTTACCTGTCCATTTCATTAGTCTCCATGTACTTAAGTACACAATTTACCTGTCCATTTCATTAGTCTCCATGTACTTAAGTACACAATTTACCTGTCCATTTCATTAGTCTCCATGTACTTAAGTACACAATTTACCTGTCCATTTCATTAGTCTCCATGTACTTAAGTACACAATTTACCTGTCCATTTCATTAGTCTCCATGTACTTCAGTAAACAATTTACCTGTCCATTTCATTAGTCTCCATGTACTTCAGTACACAATTTACCTGTCCATTTCATTAGTCTCCATGTACTTCAGTACACAATTTACCCGTCCATTTCATTAGTCTCCATGTACTTCAGTACACAATTTACCCGTCCATTTCATTAGTCTCTATGTACTTCAGTACACAATTTACCTGTCCATTTCATTAGTCTCCATGTACTTAAGTACACAATTTACCTGTCCATTTCATTAGTCTCCATGTACTTCAGTACACAATTTACCGGTCCATTTCATTAGTCTCCATGTACTTCAGTACACAATTTACCCGTCCATTTCATTAGTCTCCATGTACTTCAGTACACAATTTACCTGTCCATTTCATTAGTCTCCATGTACTTAAGTACACAATTTACCTGTCCATTTCATTAGTCTCCATGTACTTCAGTACACAATTTACCTGTCCATTTCATTAGTCTCCATGTACTTCAGTACACAATTTACCTGTCCATTTCATTAGTCTCCATGTACTTCAGTACACAATTTACCTGTCCATTTCATTAGTCTCCATGTACTTCAGTACACAATTTACCTGTCCATTTCATTAGTCTCCATGTACTTAAGTACACAATTTACCTGTCCATTTCATTAGTCTCCATGTACTTTAGTACACAATTTACCTGTCCATTTCATTAGTCTCCATGTACTTCAGTACACAATTTACCCGTCCATTTCATTAGTCTCCATGTACTTCAGTACACAATTTACCTGTCCATTTCATTAGTCTCCATGTACTTAAGTACACAATTTACCTGTCCATTTCGTTAGTCTCCATGTACTTCAGTACACAATTTACCTGTCCATTTCATTAGTCTCCATGTACTTCAGTACACAATTTACCTGTCCATTTCATTAGTCTCCATGTACTTCAGTACACAATTTACCCGTCCATTTCATTAGTCTCCATGTACTTCAGTACACAATTTACCCGTCCATTTCATTAGTCTCTATGTACTTCAGTACACAATTTACCTGTCCATTTCATTAGTCTCCATGTACTTCAGTACACAATTTACCGGTCCATTTCATTAGTCTCCATGTACTTCAGTACACAATTTACCCGTCCATTTCATTAGTCTCCATGTACTTCAGTACACAATTTACCTGTCCATTTCATTAGTCTCCATGTACTTAAGTACACAATTTACCTGTCCATTTCATTAGTCTCCATGTACTTCAGTACACAATTTACCTGTCCATTTCATTAGTCTCCATGTACTTCAGTACACAATTTACCTGTCCATTTCATTAGTCTCCATGTACTTCAGTACACAATTTACCTGTCCATTTCATTAGTCTCCATGTACTTCAGTACACAATTTACCTGTCCATTTCATTAGTCTCCATGTACTTCAGTACACAATTTACCTGTCCATTTCATTAGTCTCCATGAACTTCAGTACACAATTTACCTGTCCATTTCATTAGTCTCCATGTACTTAAGTACACAATTTACCTGTCCATTTCATTAGTCTCCATGTACTTCAGTACACAATTTACCTGTCCATTTCATTAGTCTCCATGTACTTCAGTACACAATTTACCCGTCCATTTCATTAGTCTCCATGTACTTCAGTACACAATTTACCTGTCCATTTCATTAGTCTCCATGTACTTAAGTACACAATTTACCTGTCCATTTCATTAGTCTCCATGTACTTAAGTACACAATTTACCTGTCCATTTCATTAGTCTCCATGTACTTAAGTACACAATTTACCTGTCCTCATTAGTCTCCATGTACTTAAGTACACAATTTACCTGTCCATTTCATTAGTCTCCATGTACTTAAGTACACAATTTACCTGTCCATTTCATTAGTCTCCATGTACTTAAGTACACAATTTACCTGTCCATTTCATTAGTCTCCGTGTACTTCAGTACACAATTTACCTGTCCATTTCATTAGTCTCCATGTACTTCAGTACACAAATTACCCGTCCATTTCATTAGTCTCCATGTACTTCAGTACACAATTTACCCGTCCATTTCATTAGTCTCTATGTACTTCAGTACACAATTTACCTGTCCATTTCATTTGTCTCCATGTACTTAAGTACACAATTTACCTGTCCATTTCATTAGTCTCCATGTACTTCAGTACACAATTTACCGGTCCATTTCATTAGTCTCCATGTACTTCAGTACACAATTTACCCGTCCATTTCATTAGTCTCCATGTACTTCAGTACACAATTCACCTGTCCATTTCATTAGTCTCCATGTACTTAAGTACACAATTTACCTGTCCATTTAATTAGTCTCCATGTACTTCAGTACACAACTTACCTGTCCATTTCATATGTCTCCATGTACTTTAGTACACAATTTACCTGTCCATTTCATTAGTCTCCATGTACTTCAGTACACAATTTACCTGTCCATTTCATTAGTCTCCATGTACTTCAGTACACAATTTACCTGTCCATTTCATTAGTCTCCATGTACTTCAGTACACAATTTACCTGTCCATTTCATTAGTCTCCATGTACTTCAGTACACAATTTACCTGTCCATTTCTTTAGTCTCCATGTACTTCAGTACACAATTTACCTGTCCATTTCATTAGTCTCCATGTACTTCAGTACACAATTTACCCGTCCATTTCATTAGTCTCCATGTACTTCAGTACACAATTTACCCGTCCATTTCATTAGTCTCCATGTACTTCAGTACACAATTTACCTGTCCATTTCATTAGTCTCCATGTACTTCAGTACACAATCTACCTGTCCATTTCATTAGTCTCCATGTACTTCAGTACACAATTTACCTGTCCATTTCATTAGTCTCCATGTACTTCAGTACACAATTTACCCGTCCATTTCATTAGTCTCCATGTACTTCAGTACACAATTTACCCGTCCATTTCATTAGTCTCCATGTACTTCAGTACACAATTTACCTGTCCATTTCATTAGTCTCCATGTACTTCAGTACACAATTTACCTGTCCATTTCATTAGTCTCCATGTACTTCAGTACACAATTTACCCGTCCATTTCATTAGTCTCCATGTACTTCAGTACACAATTTACCCGTCCATTTCATTAGTCTCCATGTACTTCAGTACACAATTTACCCGTCCGTTTCATTAGTCTCCATGTACTTCAGTACACAATTTACCTGTCCGTTTCATTAGTCTCCATGTACTTCAGTACACAATTTACCTGTCCATTTCATTAGTCTCCATGTACTTCAGTACACAATTTACCTGTCCATTTCATTAGTCTCCATGTACTTCAGTACACAATTTACCTGTCCATTTCATTAGTCTCCATGTACTTCAGTACACAATTTACCTGTCCATTTCATTAGTCTCCATGTACTTCAGTACACAATTTACCTGTCCATTTCATTAGTCTCCATGTACTTCAGTACACAATTTACCTGTCCATTTCATTAGTCTCCATGTACTTCAGTACACAATTTACCTGTCCATTTCATTAGTCTCCATGTACTTCAGTACACAATTTACCTGTCCATTTCATTAGTCTCCATGTACTTCAGTACACAATTTACCTGTCCATTTCATTAGTCTCCATGTACTTAAGTACACAATTTACCTGTCCATTTCATTAGTCTCCATGTACTTCAGTACACAATTTACCTGTCCATTTCATTAGTCTCCATGTACTTCAGTACACAATTTACCCGTCCATTTCATTAGTCTCCATGTACTTCAGTACACAATTTACCTGTCCATTTCATTAGTCTCCATGTACTTCAGTACACAATTTACCTGTCCATTTCATTAGTCTCCATGTACTTCAGTACACAATTTACCTGTCCATTTTATTAGTCTCCATGTACTTCAGTACACAATTTACCTGTCCATTTCATTAGTCTCCATGTACTTCAGTACACAATTTACCTGTCCATTTCATTAGTCTCCATGTACTTCAGTACACAATTTACCTGTCCATTTCATTAGTCTCCATGTACTTCAGTACACAATTTACCTGTCCATTTCATTAGTCTCCATGTACTTCAGTACACAATTTACCTGTCCATTTCATTAGTCTCCATGTACTTCAGTACACAATTTACCCGTCCATTTCATTAGTCTCCATGTACTTCAGTACACAATTTACCTGTCCATTTCATTAGTCTCCATGTACTTCAGTACACAATTTACCCGTCCATTTCATTAGTCTCCATGTACTTCAGTACACAATTTACCCGTCCATTTCATTAGTCTCCATGTACTTCAGTACACAATTTACCTGTCCATTTCATTAGTCTCCATGTACTTAAGTACACAATTTACCTGTCCATTTCATTAGTCTCCATGTACTTCAGTACACAATTTACCTGTCCATTTCATTAGTCTCCATGTACTTCAGTACACAATTTACCTGTCCATTTCATTAGTCTCCATGTACTTCAGTACACAATTTACCCGTCCATTTCATTAGTCTCCATGTACTTCAGTACACAATTTACCTGTCCATTTCATTAGTCTCCATGTACTTCAGTACACAATTTACCTGTCCATTTCATTAGTCTCCATGTACTTCAGTACACAATTTACCTGTCCATTTCATTAGTCTCCATGTACTTCAGTACACAATTTACCTGTCCATTTCATTAGTCTCCATGTACTTCAGTACACAATTTACCTGTCCATTTCATTAGTCTCCATATACTTAAGTACACAATTTACCTGTCCATTTCATTAGTCTCCATGTACTTCAGTACACAATTTACCTGTCCATTTCATTAGTCTCCATGTACTTCAGTACACAATTTACCCGTCCATTTCATTAGTCTCCATGTACTTCAGTACACAATTTACTCGTCCATTTCATTAGTCTCTATGTACTTCAGTACACAATTTACCTGTCCATTTCATTTGTCTCCATGTACTTAAGTACACAATTTACCTGTCCATTTCATTAGTCTCCATGTACTTCAGTACACAATTTACCTGTCCATTTCATTAGTCTCCATGTACTTCAGTACACAATTTACCTGTCCATTTCATTAGTCTCCATGTACTTCAGTACACAATTTACCCGTCCATTTCATTAGTCTCCATGTACTTCAGTACACAATTTACCCGTCCATTTCATTTGTCTCCATGTACTTCAGTACACAATTTACCCGTCCATTTCATTAGTCTCCATGTACTTCAGTACACAATTTACCCGTCCGTTTCATTAGTCTCCATGTACTTCAGTACACAATTTACCTGTCCGTTTCATTAGTCTCCATGTACTTCAGTACACAATTTACCTGTCCATTTCATTAGTCTCCATGTACTTCAGTACACAATTTACCTGTCCATTTCATTAGTCTCCATGTACTTCAGTACACAATTTACCTGTCCATTTCATTAGTCTCCATGTACTTCAGTACACAATTTACCTGTCCATTTCATTAGTCTCCATGTACTTCAGTACACAATTTACCTGTCCATTTCATTAGTCTCCATGTACTTCAGTACACAATTTACCTGTCCATTTCATTAGTCTCCATGTACTTCAGTACACAATTTACCTGTCCATTTCATTAGTCTCCATGTACTTCAGTACACAATTTACCTGTCCATTTCATTAGTCTCCATGTACTTCAGTACACAATTTACCTGTCCATTTCATTAGTCTCCATGTACTTAAGTACACAATTTACCTGTCCATTTCATTAGTCTCCATGTACTTCAGTACACAATTTACCTGTCCATTTCATTAGTCTCCATGTACTTCAGTACACAATTTACCCGTCCATTTCATTAGTCTCCATGTACTTCAGTACACAATTTACCTGTCCATTTCATTAGTCTCCATGTACTTCAGTACACAATTTACCTGTCCATTTCATTAGTCTCCATGTACTTCAGTACACAATTTACCTGTCCATTTTATTAGTCTCCATGTACTTCAGTACACAATTTACCTGTCCATTTCATTAGTCTCCATGTACTTCAGTACACAATTTACCTGTCCATTTCATTAGTCTCCATGTACTTCAGTACACAATTTACCTGTCCATTTCATTAGTCTCCATGTACTTCAGTACACAATTTACCTGTCCATTTCATTAGTCTCCATGTACTTCAGTACACAATTTACCTGTCCATTTCATTAGTCTCCATGTACTTCAGTACACAATTTACCCGTCCATTTCATTAGTCTCCATGTACTTCAGTACACAATTTACCTGTCCATTTCATTAGTCTCCATGTACTTCAGTACACAATTTACCCGTCCATTTCATTAGTCTCCATGTACTTTAGTACACAATTTACCCGTCCATTTCATTAGTCTCCATGTACTTCAGTACACAATTTACCTGTCCATTTCATTAGTCTCCATGTACTTAAGTACACAATTTACCTGTCCATTTCATTAGTCTCCATGTACTTCAGTACACAATTTACCTGTCCATTTCATTAGTCTCCATGTACTTCAGTACACAATTTACCTGTCCATTTCATTAGTCTCCATGTACTTCAGTACACAATTTACCCGTCCATTTCATTAGTCTCCATGTACTTCAGTACACAATTTACCTGTCCATTTCATTAGTCTCCATGTACTTCAGTACACAATTTACCTGTCCATTTCATTAGTCTCCATGTACTTCAGTACACAATTTACCTGTCCATTTCATTAGTCTCCATGTACTTCAGTACACAATTTACCTGTCCATTTCATTAGTCTCCATGTACTTCAGTACACAATTTACCTGTCCATTTCATTAGTCTCCATATACTTAAGTACACAATTTACCTGTCCATTTCATTAGTCTCCATGTACTTCAGTACACAATTTACCTGTCCATTTCATTAGTCTCCATGTACTTCAGTACACAATTTACCCGTCCATTTCATTAGTCTCCATGTACTTCAGTACACAATTTACTCGTCCATTTCATTAGTCTCTATGTACTTCAGTACACAATTTACCTGTCCATTTCATTTGTCTCCATGTACTTAAGTACACAATTTACCTGTCCATTTCATTAGTCTCCATGTACTTCAGTACACAATTTACCTGTCCATTTCATTAGTCTCCATGTACTTCAGTACACAATTTACCTGTCCATTTCATTAGTCTCCATGTACTTCAGTACACAATTTACCCGTCCATTTCATTAGTCTCCATGTACTTCAGTACACAATTTACCTGTCCATTTCATTAGTCTCCATGTACTTCAGTACACAATTTACCCGTCCATTTCATTAGTCTCCATGTACTTCAGTACACAATTTACCCGTCCATTTTATTAGTCTCCATGTACTTCAGTACACAATTTACCTGTCCATTTCATTAGTCTCCATGTACTTAAGTACACAATTTACCTGTCCATTTCATTAGTCTCCATGTACTTCAGTACACAATTTACCTGTCCATTTCATTAGTCTCCATGTACTTCAGTACACAATTTACCTGTCCATTTCATTAGTCTCCATGTGCTTCAGTACACAATTTACCTGTCCATTTCATTAGTCTCCATGTACTTCAGTACACAATTTACCTGTCCATTTCATTAGTCTCCGTGTACTTAAGTACACAATTTACCTGTCCATTTCATTAGTCTCCATGTACTTCAGTACACAATTTACCTGTCCATTTCATTAGTCTCCATGTACTTCAGTACACAATTTACCCGTCCATTTCATTAGTCTCCATGTTCTTCAGTACACAATTTACCCGTCCATTTCAATAGTCTCTATGTACTTCAGTACACAATTTACCTGTCCATTTCATTTGTCTCCATGTACTTAAGTACACAATTTACCTGTCCATTTCATTAGTCTCCATGTACTTCAGTACACAATTTACCGGTCCATTTCATTAGTCTCCATGTACTTCAGTACACAATTTACCCGTCCATTTCATTAGTCTCCATGTACTTCAGTACACAATTTACCTGTCCATTTCATTAGTCTCCATGTACTTAAGTACACAATTTACCTGTCCATTTCATTAGTCTCCATGTACTTCAGTACACAATTTACCTGTCCATTTCATTAGTCTCCATGTACTTCAGTACACAATTTACCTGTCCATTTCATTAGTCTCCATGTACTTCAGTACACAATTTACCCGTCCATTTCATTAGTCTCCATGTACTTCAGTACACAATTTACCCGTCCATTTCATTAGTCTCCATGTACTTCAGTACACAATTTACCCGTCCATTTCATTAGTCTCCATGTACTTCAGTACACAATTTACCTGTCCATTTCATTAGTCTCCATGTACTTAAGTACACAATTTACCTGTCCATTTCATTAGTCTCCATGTACTTCAGTACACAATTTACCTGTCCATTTCATTAGTCTCCATGTACTTCAGTACACAATTTACCTGTCCATTTCATTAGTCTCCATGTACTTAAGTACACAATTTACCGGTCCATTTCATTAGTCTCCATGTACTTCAGTACACAATTTACCCGTCCATTTCATTAGTCTCCATGTACTTCAGTACACAATTTACCTGTCCATTTCATTAGTCTCCATGTACTTAAGTACACAATTTACCTGTCCATTTCATTAGTCTCCATGTACTTCAGTACACAATTTACCTGTCCATTTCATTAGTCTCCATGTACTTCAGTACACAATTTACCTGTCCATTTCATTAGTCTCCATGTACTTCAGTACACAATTTACCTGTCCATTTCATTAGTCTCCATGTACTTCAGTACACAATTTACCCGTCCATTTCATTAGTCTCCATGCACTTCAGTACACAATTTACCCGTCCATTTCATTAGTCTCCATGTACTTCAGTACACAATTTACCTGTCCATTTCATTAGTCTCCATGTACTTCAGTACACAATTTACCTGTCCATTTCATTAGTCTCCATGTACTTCAGTACACAATTTACCTGTCCATTTCATTAGTCTCCATGTACTTCAGTACACAATTTACCCGTCCATTTAATTAGTCTCCATGTACTTCAGTACACAATTTACCTGTCCATTTCATTAGTCTCCATGTACTTCAGTACACAATTTACCTGTCCATTTCATTAGTCTCCATGTACTTCAGTACACAATTTACCCGTCCATTTCATTAGTCTCCATGTACTTCAGTACACAATTTACCCGTCCATTTCATTAGTCTCCATGTACTTCAGTACACAATTTACCCGTCCATTTCATTAGTCTCCATGTACTTCAGTACACAATTTACCTGTCCATTTCATTAGTCTCCATGTACTTAAGTACACAATTTTTCTGTCCATTTCATTAGTCTCCATGTACTTCAGTACACAATTTACCTGTCCATTTCATTAGTCTCCATGTACTTCAGTACACAATTTACCTGTCCATTTCATTAGTCTCCATGTACTTAAGTACACAATTTACCGGTCCATTTCATTAGTCTCCATGTACTTCAGTACACAATTTACCCGTCCATTTCATTAGTCTCCATGTACTTCAGTACACAATTTACCTGTCCATTTCATTAGTCTCCATGTACTTAAGTACACAATTTACCTGTCCATTTCATTAGTCTCCATGTACTTCAGTACACAATTTACCTGTCCATTTCATTAGTCTCCATGTACTTCAGTACACAATTTACCTGTCCATTTCATTAGTCTCCATGTACTTCAGTACACAATTTACCTGTCCATTTCATTAGTCTCCATGTACTTCAGTACACAATTCACCTGTCCATTTCATTAGTCTCCATGTACTTCAGTACACAATTTACCTGTCCATTTCATTAGTCTCCATGTACTTCAGTACACAATTTACCTGTCCATTTCATTAGTCTCCATGTACTTCAGTACACAATTTACCTGTCCATTTCTTTAGTCTCCATGTACTTCAGTACACAATTTACCTGTCCATTTCATTAGTCTCCATGTACTTCAGTACACAATTTACCCGTCCATTTCATTAGTCTCCATGTACTTCAGTACACAATTTACCCGTCCATTTCATTAGTCTCCATGTACTTCAGTACACAATTTACCTGTCCATTTCATTAGTCTCCATGTACTTCAGTACACAATTTACCTGTCCATTTCATTAGTCTCCATGTACTTCAGTACACAATTTACCTGTCCATTTCATTAGTCTCCATGTACTTCAGTACACAATTTACCCGTCCATTTCATTAGTCTCCATGTACTTCAGTACACAATTTACCTGTCCATTTCATTAGTCTCCATGTACTTCAGTACACAATTTACCTGTCCATTTCATTAGTCTCCATGTACTTCAGTACACAATTTACCCGTCCATTTCATTAGTCTCCATGTACTTCAGTACACAATTTACCTGTCCATTTCATTAGTCTCCATGTACTTCAGTACACAATTTACCCGTCCATTTCATTAGTCTCCATGTACTTCAGTACACAATTTACCCGTCCATTTCATTAGTCTCCATGTACTTCAGTACACAATTTACCTGTCCATTTCATTAGTCTCCATGTACTTAAGTACACAATTTACCTGTCCATTTCATTAGTCTCCATGTGCTTCAGTACACAATTTACCTGTCCATTTCATTAGTCTCCATGTACTTCAGTACACAATTTACCTGTCCATTTCATTAGTCTCCATGTACTTAAGTACACAATTTACCTGTCCATTTCATTAGTCTCCATGTACTTCAGTACACAATTTACCTGTCCATTTCATTAGTCTCCATGTACTTCAGTACACAATTTACCCGTCCATTTCATTAGTCTCCATGTACTTCAGTACACAATTTACCCGTCCATTTCATTAGTCTCTATGTACTTCAGTACACAATTTACCTGTCCATTTCATTTGTCTCCATGTACTTAAGTACACAATTTACCTGTCCATTTCATTAGTCTCCATGTACTTCAGTACACAATTTACCGGTCCATTTCATTAGTCTCCATGTAGTTCAGTACACAATTTACCCGTCCATTTCATTAGTCTCCATGTACTTCAGTACACAATTTACCTGTCCATTTCATTAGTCTCCATGTACTTAAGTACACAATTTACCTGTCCATTTCATTAGTCTCCATGTACTTCAGTACACAATTTACCTGTCCATTTCATTAGTCTCCATGTACTTAAGTACACAATTTACCTGTCCATTTCATTAGTCTCCATGTACTTCAGTACACAATTTACCTGTCCATTTCATTAGTCTCCATGTACTTCAGTACACAATTTACCTGTCCATTTCATTAGTCTCCATGTACTTCAGTACACAATTTACCTGTCCATTTCATTAGTCTCCATGTACTTCAGTACACAATTTACCTGTCCATTTCATTAGTCTCCATGTACTTCAGTACACAATTTACCTGTCCATTTCATTAGTCTCCATGTACTTCAGTACACAATTTACCTGTCCATTTCATTAGTCTCCATGTACTTCAGTACACAATTTACCTGTCCATTTCAGTAGTCTCCATGTACTTCAGTACACAATTTACCTGTCCATTTCATTAGTCTCCATGTACTTCAGTACACAATTTACCTGTCCATTTCATTAGTCTCCATGTACTTCAGTACACAATTTACCTGTCCATTTCATTAGTCTCCATGTACTTCAGTACACAATTTACCTGTCCATTTCATTAGTCTCCATGTACTTCAGTACACAATTTACCTGTCCATTTCATTAGTCTCCATGTACTTCAGTACACAATTTACCTGTCCATTTCATTAGTCTCCATGTACTTCAGTATACAATTTACCTGTCCATTTCATTAGTCTCCATGTACTTCAGTACACAATTTACTTGTCCATTTCATTAGTCTCCATGTACTTCAGTACACAATTTACCTGTCCATTTCATTAGTCTCCATGTACTTCAGTTCACAAGTTACCCGTCCATTTCATTAGTCTCCATGTACTTCAGTACACAATTTACCTGTCCATTTCATTAGTCTCCATGTACTTCAGTACACAATTTACCTGTCCATTTCATTAGTCTCCATGTACTTCAGTACACAATTTACCTGTCCATTTCATTAGTCTCCATGTACTTCAGTACACAATTTACCTGTCCATTTCATTAGTCTCCATGTACTTCAGTACACAATTTACCTGTCCATTTCATTAGTCTCCATGTACTTTAGTACACAATTTACCTGTCCATTTCATTAGTCTCCATGTACTTCAGTACACAATTTACCTGTCCATTTCATTAGTCTCCATGTACTTCAGTACACAATTTACCTGTCCATTTCATTAGTCTCCATGTACTTCAGTACACAATTTACCCGTCCATTTCATTAGTCTCCATGTACTTCAGTACACAATTTACCCGTCCATTTCATTAGTCTCTATGTACTTCAGTACACAATTTACCTGTCCATTTCATTAATCTCCATGTACTTCAGTACACATATTACCTGTCCATTTCATTAGTCTCCATGTACTTCAGTACACAATTTACCTGTCCATTTCATTAGTCTCCATGTACTTCAGTACACAATTTACCTGTCCATTTCATTAGTCTCCATGTACTACAGTACACAATTTACCTGTCCATTTCATTAGTCTCCATGTACTTCAGTACACAATTTACCTGTCCATTTCATTAGTCTCCATGTACTTCAGTACACAATTTACCGTCCATTTCATTAGTCTCCATGTACTTCAGTACACAATTTACCTGTCCATTCCATTAGTCTCCATGTACTTAAGTACACAATTTACCTGTCCATTTCATTAGTCTCCATGTACTTAAGTACACAATTTACCTGTCCATTTCATTAGTCTCCATGTACTTAAGTACACAATTTACCTGTCCATTTCATTAGTCTCCATGTACTTCAGTACACAATTTACCTGTCCATTTCATTAGTCTCCATGTACTTCAGTACACAATTTACCTGTCCATTTAATTAGTCTCCATGTACTTCAGTACACAATTTACCCGTCCATTTCATTAGTCTCCATGTACTTCAGTACACAATTTACCCGTCCATTTCATTAGTCTCTATGTACTTCAGTACACAATTTACCTGTCCATTTCATTAGTCTCCATGTACTTCAGTACACAATTTACCTGTCCATTTCATTAGTCTCCATGTACTTCAGTACACAATTTACCTGTCCATTTCATTAGTCTCCATGTACTTCAGTACACAATTTACCTGTCCATTTCATTAGTCTCCATGTACTTCAGTACACAATTTACCTGTCCGTTTCATTAGTCTCCATGTACTTCAGTACACAATTTACCTGTCCATTTCATTAGTCTCCATGTACTTCAGTACACAATTTACCTGTCCATTTTATTAGTCTCCATGTACTTCAGTACACAATTTACCTGTCCATTTCATTAGTCTCCATGTACTTCAGTATACAATTTACCTGTCCATTTCATTAGTCTCCATGTACTTCAGTACACAATTTACTTGTCCATTTCATTAGTCTCCATGTACTTCAGTACACAATTTACCTGTCCATTTCATTAGTCTCCATGTACTTCAGTTCACAAGTTACCCGTCCATTTCATTAGTCTCCATGTACTTCAGTACACAATTTACCTGTCCATTTCATTAGTCTCCATGTACTTCAGTACACAATTTACCTGTCCATTTCATTAGTCTCCATGTACTTCAGTACACAATTTACCTGTCCATTTCATTAGTCTCCATGTACTTCAGTACACAATTTACCTGTCCATTTCATTAGTCTCCATGTACTTTAGTACACAATTTACCTGTCCATTTCATTAGTCTCCATGTACTTCAGTACACAATTTACCTGTCCATTTCATTAGTCTCCATGTACTTCAGTACACAATTTACCTGTCCATTTCATTAGTCTCCATGTACTTCAGTACACAATTTACCCGTCCATTTCATTAGTCTCCATGTACTTCAGTACACAATTTACCCGTCCATTTCATTAGTCTCTATGTACTTCAGTACACAATTTACCTGTCCATTTCATTAATCTCCATGTACTTCAGTACACATATTACCTGTCCATTTCATTAGTCTCCATGTACTTCAGTACACAATTTACCTGTCCATTTCATTAGTCTCCATGTACTTCAGTACACAATTTACCTGTCCATTTCATTAGTCTCCATGTACTACAGTACACAATTTACCTGTCCATTTCATTAGTCTCCATGTACTTCAGTACACAATTTACCTGTCCATTTCATTAGTCTCCATGTACTTCAGTACACAATTTACCGTCCATTTCATTAGTCTCCATGTACTTCAGTACACAATTTACCTGTCCATTCCATTAGTCTCCATGTACTTAAGTACACAATTTACCTGTCCATTTCATTAGTCTCCATGTACTTAAGTACACAATTTACCTGTCCATTTCATTAGTCTCCATGTACTTAAGTACACAATTTACCTGTCCATTTCATTAGTCTCCATGTACTTAAGTACACAATTTACCTGTCCATTTCATTAGTCTCCATGTACTTCAGTACACAATTTACCTGTCCATTTCATTAGTCTCCATGTACTTCAGTACACAATTTACCTGTCCATTTAATTAGTCTCCATGTACTTCAGTACACAATTTACCCGTCCATTTCATTAGTCTCCATGTACTTCAGTACACAATTTACCCGTCCATTTCATTAGTCTCTATGTACTTCAGTACACAATTTACCTGTCCATTTCATTAGTCTCCATGTACTTCAGTACACAATTTACCTGTCCATTTCATTAGTCTCCATGTACTTCAGTACACAATTTACCTGTCCATTTCATTAGTCTCCATGTACTTCAGTACACAATTTACCTGTCCATTTCATTAGCCTCCATGTACTTCAGTACACAATTTACCTGTCCATTTCATTAGTCTCCATGTACTTCAGTACACAATTTACCTGTCCATTTCATTAGTCTCCATGTACTTCAGTACACAATTTACCTGTCCATTTTATTAGTCTCCATGTACTTCAGTACACAATTTACCTGTCCATTTCATTAGTCTCCATGTACTTCAGTACACAATTTACCTGTCCATTTCATTAGTCTCCATGTACTTCAGTACACAATTTACCTGTCCATTTCATTAGTCTCCATGTACTTCAGTACACAATTTACCTGTCCATTTCATTAGTCTCCATGTACTTCAGTACACAATTTACCTGTCCATTTTATTAGTCTCCATGTACTTCAGTACACAATTTACCTGTCCATTTCATTAGTCTCCATGTACTTCAGTACACAATTTACCCGTCCATTTCATTAGTCTCCATGTACTTCAGTACACAATTTACCCGTCCATTTCATTAGTCTCCATGTACTTCAGTATACAATTTACCCGTCCATTTCATTAGTCTCCATGTACTTCAGTACACAATTTACCTGTCCATTTCATTAGTCTCCATGTACTTCAGTACACAATTTACCTGTCCATTTCATTAGTCTCCATGTACTTCAGTACACAATTTACCTGTCCATTTCATTAGTCTCCATGTACTTCAGTACACAATTTACCTGTCCATTTCATTAGTCTCCATGTACTTCAGTACACAATTTACCTGTCCATTTTATTAGTCTCCATGTACTTCAGTACACAATTTACCTGTCCATTTCATTAGTCTCCATGTACTTCAGTACACAATTTACCCGTCCATTTCATTAGTCTCCATGTACTTCAGTACACAATTTACCTGTCCATTTCAGTAGTCTCCATGTACTTCAGTACACAATTTACCTGTCCATTTCATTAGTCTCCATGTACTTCAGTACACAATTTACCTGTCCATTTCATTAGTCTCCATGTACTTCAGTACACAATTTACCTGTCCATTTCATTAGTCTCCATGTACTTCAGTACACAATTTACCTGTCCATTTCATTAGTCTCCATGTACTTCAGTACACAATTTACCTGTCCATTTCATTAGTCTCCATGTACTTCAGTACACAATTTACCTGTCCATTTCATTAGTCTCCATGTACTTCAGTATACAATTTACCTGTCCATTTCATTAGTCTCCATGTACTTCAGTACACAATTTACTTGTCCATTTCATTAGTCTCCATGTACTTCAGTACACAATTTACCTGTCCATTTCATTAGTCTCCATGTACTTCAGTTCACAAGTTACCCGTCCATTTCATTAGTCTCCATGTACTTCAGTACACAATTTACCTGTCCATTTCATTAGTCTCCATGTACTTCAGTACACAATTTACCTGTCCATTTCATTAGTCTCCATGTACTTCAGTACACAATTTACCTGTCCATTTCATTAGTCTCCATGTACTTCAGTACACAATTTACCTGTCCATTTCATTAGTCTCCATGTACTTCAGTACACAATTTACCTGTCCATTTCATTAGTCTCCATGTACTTTAGTACACAATTTACCTGTCCATTTCATTAGTCTCCATGTACTTCAGTACACAATTTACCTGTCCATTTCATTAGTCTCCATGTACTTCAGTACACAATTTACCTGTCCATTTCATTAGTCTCCATGTACTTCAGTACACAATTTACCCGTCCATTTCATTAGTCTCCATGTACTTCAGTACACAATTTACCCGTCCATTTCATTAGTCTCTATGTACTTCAGTACACAATTTACCTGTCCATTTCATTAATCTCCATGTACTTCAGTACACATATTACCTGTCCATTTCATTAGTCTCCATGTACTTCAGTACACAATTTACCTGTCCATTTCATTAGTCTCCATGTACTTCAGTACACAATTTACCTGTCCATTTCATTAGTCTCCATGTACTACAGTACACAATTTACCTGTCCATTTCATTAGTCTCCATGTACTTCAGTACACAATTTACCTGTCCATTTCATTAGTCTCCATGTACTTCAGTACACAATTTACCGTCCATTTCATTAGTCTCCATGTACTTCAGTACACAATTTACCTGTCCATTCCATTAGTCTCCATGTACTTAAGTACACAATTTACCTGTCCATTTCATTAGTCTCCATGTACTTAAGTACACAATTTACCTGTCCATTTCATTAGTCTTCATGTACTTAAGTACACAATTTACCTGTCCATTTCATTAGTCTCCATGTACTTCAGTACACAATTTACCTGTCCATTTCATTAGTCTCCATGTACTTCAGTACACAATTTACCTGTCCATTTCATTAGTCTCCATGTACTTCAGTACACAATTTACCTGTCCATTTCATTAGTCTCCATGTACTTCAGTACACAATTTACCTGTCCGTTTCATTAGTCTCCATGTACTTCAGTACACAATTTACCTGTCCATTTCATTAGTCTCCATGTACTTCAGTACACAATTTACCTGTCCATTTTATTAGTCTCCATGTACTTCAGTACACAAATTACCTGTCCATTTCATTAGTCTCCATGTACTTCAGTATACAATTTACCTGTCCATTTCATTAGTCTCCATGTACTTCAGTACACAATTTACTTGTCCATTTCATTAGTCTCCATGTACTTCAGTACACAATTTACCTGTCCATTTCATTAGTCTCCATGTACTTCAGTTCACAAGTTACCCGTCCATTTCATTAGTCTCCATGTACTTCAGTACACAATTTACCTGTCCATTTCATTAGTCTCCATGTACTTCAGTACACAATTTACCTGTCCATTTCATTAGTCTCCATGTACTTCAGTACACAATTTACCTGTCCATTTCATTAGTCTCCATGTACTTCAGTACACAATTTACCTGTCCATTTCATTAGTCTCCATGTACTTTAGTACACAATTTACCTGTCCATTTCATTAGTCTCCATGTACTTCAGTACACAATTTACCTGTCCATTTCATTAGTCTCCATGTACTTCAGTACACAATTTACCTGTCCATTTCATTAGTCTCCATGTACTTCAGTACACAATTTACCCGTCCATTTCATTAGTCTCCATGTACTTCAGTACACAATTTACCCGTCCATTTCATTAGTCTCTATGTACTTCAGTACACAATTTACCTGTCCATTTCATTAATCTCCATGTACTTCAGTACACATATTACCTGTCCATTTCATTAGTCTCCATGTACTTCAGTACACAATTTACCTGTCCATTTCATTAGTCTCCATGTACTTCAGTACACAATTTACCTGTCCATTTCATTAGTCTCCATGTACTACAGTACACAATTTACCTGTCCATTTCATTAGTCTCCATTTACTTCAGTACACAATTTACCTGTCCATTTCATTAGTCTCCATGTACTTCAGTACACAATTTACCGTCCATTTCATTAGTCTCCATGTACTTCAGTACACAATTTACCTGTCCATTCCATTAGTCTCCATGTACTTAAGTACACAATTTACCTGTCCATTTCATTAGTCTCCATGTACTTAAGTACACAATTTACCTGTCCATTTCATTAGTCTCCATGTACTTAAGTACACAATTTACCTGTCCATTTCATTAGTCTCCATGTACTTAAGTACACAATTTACCTGTCCATTTCATTAGTCTCCATGTACTTCAGTACACAATTTACCTGTCCATTTCATTAGTCTCCATGTACTTCAGTACACAATTTACCTGTCCATTTAATTAGTCTCCATGTACTTCAGTACACAATTTACCCGTCCATTTCATTAGTCTCCATGTACTTCAGTACACAATTTACCCGTCCATTTCATTAGTCTCTATGTACTTCAGTACACAATTTACCTGTCCATTTCATTAGTCTCCATGTACTTCAGTACACAATTTACCTGTCCATTTCATTAGTCTCCATGTACTTCAGTACACAATTTACCTGTCCATTTCATTAGTCTCCATGTACTTCAGTACACAATTTACCTGTCCATTTCATTAGCCTCCATGTACTTCAGTACACAATTTACCTGTCCATTTCATTAGTCTCCATGTACTTCAGTACACAATTTACCTGTCCATTTCATTAGTCTCCATGTACTTCAGTACACAATTTACCTGTCCATTTTATTAGTCTCCATGTACTTCAGTACACAATTTACCTGTCCATTTCATTAGTCTCCATGTACTTCAGTACACAATTTACCTGTCCATTTCATTAGTCTCCATGTACTTCAGTACACAATTTACCTGTCCATTTCATTAGTCTCCATGTACTTCAGTACACAATTTACCTGTCCATTTCATTAGTCTCCATGTACTTCAGTACACAATTTACCTGTCCATTTTATTAGTCTCCATGTACTTCAGTACACAATTTACCTGTCCATTTCATTAGTCTCCATGTACTTCAGTACACAATTTACCCGTCCATTTCATTAGTCTCCATGTACTTCAGTACACAATTTACCCGTCCATTTCATTAGTCTCCATGTACTTCAGTACACAATTTACCCGTCCATTTCATTAGTCTCCATGTACTTCAGTACACAATTTACCTGTCCATTTCATTAGTCTCCATGTACTTCAGTACACAATTTACCTGTCCATTTCATTAGTCTCCATGTACTTCAGTACACAATTTACCTGTCCATTTCATTAGTCTCCATGTACTTCAGTACACAATTTACCTGTCCATTTCATTAGTCTCCATGTACTTCAGTACACAATTTACCTGTCCATTTTATTAGTCTCCATGTACTTCAGTACACAATTTACCTGTCCATTTCATTAGTCTCCATGTACTTCAGTACACAATTTACCCGTCCATTTCATTAGTCTCCATGTACTTCAGTACACAATTTACCCGTCCATTTCATTAGTCTCCATGTACTTCAGTACACAATTTACCCGTCCATTTCATTAGTCTCCATGTACTTCAGTACACAATTTACCTGTCCATTTTATTAGTCTCCATGTACTTCAGTACACAATTTACCTGTCCATTTCATTAGTCTCCATGTACTTCAGTACACAATTTACCTGTCCATTTCATTAGTCTCCATGTACTTCAGTACACAATTTACCTGTCCATTTCATTAGTCTCCATGTACTTCAGTACACAATTTACCTGTCCATTTCATTAGTCTCCATGTACTTCAGTACACAATTTACCTGTCCATTTTATTAGTCTCCATGTACTTCAGTACACAATTTACCTGTCCATTTCATTAGTCTCCATGTACTTCAGTACACAATTTACCCGTCCATTTCATTAGTCTCCATGTACTTCAGTACACAATTTACCCGTCCATTTCATTAGTCGCCATGTACTTCAGTACACAATTTACCCGTCCATTTCATTAGTCTCCATGTACTTCAGTACACAATTTACCCGTCCATTTCATTAGTCTCCATGTACTTCAGTACACAATTTACCTGTCCATTTCATTAGTCTCCATGTACTTCAGTACACAATTTACCTGTCCATTTCATTAGTCTCCATGTACTTCAGTACACAATTTACCTGTCCATTTCATTAGTCTCCATGTACTTAAGTACACAATTTACCTGTCCATTTCATTAGTCTCCATGTACTTAAGTACACAATTTACCTGTCCATTTCATTAGTCTCCATGTACTTCAGTACACAATTTACCTGTCCATTTCATTAGTCTCCATGTACTTCAGTACACAATTTACCTGTCCATTTCATTAGCCTCCATGTACTTCAGTACACATTTTACCTGTCCATTTCATTAGTCTCCATGTACTTCAGTACACAATTTACCTGTCCATTTCATTAGTCTCCATGTACTTCAGTACACAATTTACCTGTCCATTTTATTAGTCTCCATGTACTTCAGTACACAATTTACCTGTCCATTTCATTAGTCTCCATGTACTTCAGTACACAATTTACCTGTCCATTTCATTAGTCTCCATGTACTTCAGTACACAATTTACCTGTCCATTTCATTAGTCTCCATGTACTTCAGTACACAATTTACCTGTCCATTTCATTAGTCTCCATGTACTTCAGTACACAATTTACCTGTCCATTTTATTAGTCTCCATGTACTTCAGTACACAATTTACCTGTCCATTTCATTAGTCTCCATGTACTTCAGTACACAATTTACCCGTCCATTTCATTAGTCTCCATGTACTTCAGTACACAATTTACCCGTCCATTTCATTAGTCTCCATGTACTTCAGTACACAATTTACCCGTCCATTTCATTAGTCTCCATGTACTTCAGTACACAATTTACCTGTCCATTTCATTAGTCTCCATGTACTTCAGTACACAATTTACCTGTCCATTTCATTAGTCTCCATGTACTTCAGTACACAATTTACCTGTCCATTTCATTAGTCTCCATGTACTTCAGTACACAATTTACCTGTCCATTTCATTAGTCTCCATGTACTTCAGTACACAATTTACCTGTCCATTTTATTAGTCTTCATGTACTTCAGTACACAATTTACCTGTCCATTTCATTAGTCTCCATGTACTTCAGTACACAATTTACCCGTCCATTTCATTAGTCTCCATGTACTTCAGTACACAATTTACCCGTCCATTTCATTAGTCTCCATGTACTTCAGTACACAATTTACCCGTCCATTTCATTAGTCTCCATGTACTTCAGTACACAATTTACCTGTCCATTTTATTAGTCTCCATGTACTTCAGTACACAATTTACCTGTCCATTTCATTAGTCTCCATGTACTTCAGTACACAATTTACCTGTCCATTTCATTAGTCTCCATGTACTTCAGTACACAATTTACCTGTCCATTTCATTAGTCTCCATGTACTTCAGTACACAATTTACCTGTCCATTTCATTAGTCTCCATGTACTTCAGTACACAATTTACCTGTCCATTTTATTAGTCTCCATGTACTTCAGTACACAATTTACCTGTCCATTTCATTAGTCTCCATGTACTTCAGTACACAATTTACCCGTCCATTTCATTAGTCTCCATGTACTTCAGTACACAATTTACCCGTCCATTTCATTAGTCGCCATGTACTTCAGTACACAATTTACCCGTCCATTTCATTAGTCTCCATGTACTTCAGTACACAATTTACCCGTCCATTTCATTAGTCTCCATGTACTTCAGTACACAATTTACCTGTCCATTTCATTAGTCTCCATGTACTTCAGTACACAATTTACCTGTCCATTTCATTAGTCTCCATGTACTTCAGTACACAATTTACCTGTCCATTTCATTAGTCTCCATGTACTTAAGTACACAATTTACCTGTCCATTTCATTAGTCTCCATGTACTTAAGTACACAATTTACCTGTCCATTTCATTAGTCTCCATGTACTTAAGTACACAATTTACCTGTCCATTTTATTAGTCTCCATGTACTTCAGTACACAATTTACCTGTCCATTTCATTAGTCTCCATGTACTTAAGTACACAATTTACCTGTCCATTTCATTAGTCTCCATGTACTTAAGTACACAATTTACCTGTCCATTTCATTAGTCTCCATGTACTTAAGTACACAATTTACCTGTCCATTTCATTAGTCTCCATGTACTTAAGTACACAATTTACCTGTCCATTTCATTAGTCTCCATGTACTTCAGTAAACAATTTACCTGTCCATTTCATTAGTCTCCATGTACTTCAGTACACAATTTACCTGTCCATTTCATTAGTCTCCATGTACTTCAGTACACAATTTACCCGTCCATTTCATTAGTCTCCATGTACTTCAGTACACAATTTACCCGTCCATTTCATTAGTCTCTATGTACTTCAGTACACAATTTACCTGTCCATTTCATTAGTCTCCATGTACTTAAGTACACAATTTACCTGTCCATTTCATTAGTCTCCATGTACTTCAGTACACAATTTACCGGTCCATTTCATTAGTCTCCATGTACTTCAGTACACAATTTACCCGTCCATTTCATTAGTCTCCATGTACTTCAGTACACAATTTACCTGTCCATTTCATTAGTCTCCATGTACTTAAGTACACAATTTACCTGTCCATTTCATTAGTCTCCATGTACTTCAGTACACAATTTACCTGTCCATTTCATTAGTCTCCATGTACTTCAGTACACAATTTACCTGTCCATTTCATTAGTCTCCATGTACTTCAGTACACAATTTACCTGTCCATTTCATTAGTCTCCATGTACTTCAGTACACAATTTACCTGTCCATTTCATTAGTCTCCATGTACTTCAGTACACAATTTACCTGTCCATTTCATTAGTCTCCATGTACTTCAGTACACAATTTACCTGTCCATTTCATTAGTCTCCATGTACTTAAGTACACAATTTACCTGTCCATTTCATTAGTCTCCATGTACTTCAGTACACAATTTACCTGTCCATTTCATTAGTCTCCATGTACTTAAGTACACAATTTACCTGTCCATTTCATTAGTCTCCATGTACTTAAGTACACAATTTACCTGTCCATTTCATTAGTCTCCATGTACTTAAGTACACAATTTACCTGTCCATTTCATTAGTCTCCATGTACTTAAGTACACAATTTACCTGTCCATTTCATTAGTCTCCATGTACTTCAGTAAACAATTTACCTGTCCATTTCATTAGTCTCCATGTACTTCAGTACACAATTTACCTGTCCATTTCATTAGTCTCCATGTACTTCAGTACACAATTTACCCGTCCATTTCATTAGTCTCCATGTACTTCAGTACACAATTTACCCGTCCATTTCATTAGTCTCTATGTACTTCAGTACACAATTTACCTGTCCATTTCATTAGTCTCCATGTACTTAAGTACACAATTTACCTGTCCATTTCATTAGTCTCCATGTACTTCAGTACACAATTTACCGGTCCATTTCATTAGTCTCCATGTACTTCAGTACACAATTTACCCGTCCATTTCATTAGTCTCCATGTACTTCAGTACACAATTTACCTGTCCATTTCATTAGTCTCCATGTACTTAAGTACACAATTTACCTGTCCATTTCATTAGTCTCCATGTACTTCAGTACACAATTTACCTGTCCATTTCATTAGTCTCCATGTAATTCAGTACACAATTTACCTGTCCATTTCATTAGTCTCCATGTACTTCAGTACACAATTTACCTGTCCATTTCATTAGTCTCCATGTACTTCAGTACACAATTTACCTGTCCATTTCATTAGTCTCCATGTACTTAAGTACACAATTTACCTGTCCATTTCATTAGTCTCCATGTACTTCAGTACACAATTTACCTGTCCATTTCATTAGTCTCCATGTACTTCAGTACACAATTTACCCGTCCATTTCATTAGTCTCCATGTACTTCAGTACACAATTTACCTGTCCATTTCATTAGTCTCCATGTACTTAAGTACACAATTTACCTGTCCATTTCATTAGTCTCCATGTACTTCAGTACACAATTTACCTGTCCATTTCATTAGTCTCCATGTACTTCAGTACACAATTTACCTGTCCATTTCATTAGTCTCCATGTACTTCAGTACACAATTTACCCGTCCATTTCATTAGTCTCCATGTACTTCAGTACACAATTTACCCGTCCATTTCATTAGTCTCTATGTACTTCAGTACACAATTTACCTGTCCATTTCATTAGTCTCCATGTACTTCAGTACACAATTTACCGGTCCATTTCATTAGTCTCCATGTACTTCAGTACACAATTTACCCGTCCATTTCATTAGTCTCCATGTACTTCAGTACACAATTTACCTGTCCATTTCATTAGTCTCCATGTACTTAAGTACACAATTTACCTGTCCATTTCATTAGTCTCCATGTACTTCAGTACACAATTTACCTGTCCATTTCATTAGTCTCCATGTACTTCAGTACACAATTTACCTGTCCATTTCATTAGTCTCCATGTACTTCAGTACACAATTTACCTGTCCATTTCATTAGTCTCCATGTACTTCAGTACACAATTTACCTGTCCATTTCATTAGTCTCCATGTACTTCAGTACACAATTTACCTGTCCATTTCATTAGTCTCCATGTACTACAGTACACAATTTACCTGTCCATTTCATTAGTCTCCATGTACTTCAGTACACAATTTACCTGTCCATTTCATTAGTCTCCATGTACTTCAGTACACAATTTACTTGTCCATTTCATTAGTCTCCATGTACTTCAGTACACAATTTACCTGTCCATTTCATTAGTCTCCATGTACTTCAGTTCACAAGTTACCCGTCCATTTCATTAGTCTCCATGTACTTCAGTACACAATTTACCTGTCCATTTCATTAGTCTCCATGTACTTCAGTACACAATTTACCTGTCCATTTCATTAGTCTCCATGTACTTCAGTACACAATTTACCTGTCCATTTCATTAGTCTCCATGTACTTCAGTACACAATTTACCTGTCCATTTCATTAGTCTCCATGTACTTCAGTACACAATTTACCTGTCCATTTCATTAGTCTCCATGTACTTTAGTACACAATTTACCTGTCCATTTCATTAGTCTCCATGTACTTCAGTACACAATTTACCTGTCCATTTCATTAGTCTCCATGTACTTCAGTACACAATTTACCTGTCCATTTCATTAGTCTCCATGTACTTCAGTACACAATTTACCCGTCCATTTCATTAGTCTCCATGTACTTCAGTACACAATTTACCCGTCCATTTCATTAGTCTCTATGTACTTCAGTACACAATTTACCTGTCCATTTCATTAATCTCCATGTACTTCAGTACACATATTACCTGTCCATTTCATTAGTCTCCATGTACTTCAGTACACAATTTACCTGTCCATTTCATTAGTCTCCATGTACTTCAGTACACAATTTACCTGTCCATTTCATTAGTCTCCATGTACTACAGTACACAATTTACCTGTCCATTTCATTAGTCTCCATGTACTTCAGTACACAATTTACCTGTCCATTTCATTAGTCTCCATGTACTTCAGTACACAATTTACCGTCCATTTCATTAGTCTCCATGTACTTCAGTACACAATTTACCTGTCCATTCCATTAGTCTCCATGTACTTAAGTACACAATTTACCTGTCCATTTCATTAGTCTCCATGTACTTAAGTACACAATTTACCTGTCCATTTCATTAGTCTCCATGTACTTAAGTACACAATTTACCTGTCCATTTCATTAGTCTCCATGTACTTAAGTACACAATTTACCTGTCCATTTCATTAGTCTCCATGTACTTCAGTACACAATTTACCTGTCCATTTCATTAGTCTCCATGTACTTCAGTACACAATTTACCTGTCCATTTAATTAGTCTCCATGTACTTCAGTACACAATTTACCCGTCCATTTCATTAGTCTCCATGTACTTCAGTACACAATTTACCCGTCCATTTCATTAGTCTCTATGTACTTCAGTACACAATTTACCTGTCCATTTCATTAGTCTCCATGTACTTCAGTACACAATTTACCTGTCCATTTCATTAGTCTCCATGTACTTCAGTACACAATTTACCTGTCCATTTCATTAGTCTCCATGTACTTCAGTACACAATTTACCTGTCCATTTCATTAGTCTCCATGTACTTCAGTACACAATTTACCTGTCCATTTCATTAGTCTCCATGTACTTCAGTACACAATTTACCTGTCCATTTCATTAGTCTCCATGTACTTCAGTACACAATTTACCTGTCCATTTTATTAGTCTCCATGTACTTCAGTACACAATTTACCTGTCCATTTCATTAGTCTCCATGTACTTCAGTACACAATTTACCTGTCCATTTCATTAGTCTCCATGTACTTCAGTACACAATTTACCTGTCCATTTCATTAGTCTCCATGTACTTCAGTACACAATTTACCTGTCCATTTCATTAGTCTCCATGTACTTCAGTACACAATTTACCTGTCCATTTTATTAGTCTCCATGTACTTCAGTACACAATTTACCTGTCCATTTCATTAGTCTCCATGTACTTCAGTACACAATTTACCCGTCCATTTTATTAGTCTCCATGTACTTCAGTACACAATTTACCCGTCCATTTCATTAGTCTCCATGTACTTCAGTACACAATTTACCTGTCCATTTCATTAGTCGCCATGTACTTCAGTACACAATTTACCCGTCCATTTCATTAGTCTCCATGTACTTCAGTACACAATTTACCCGTCCATTTCATTAGTCTCCATGTACTTCAGTACACAATTTACCTGTCCATTTCATTAGTCTCCATGTACTTCAGTACCCAATTTACCTGTCCATTTCATTAGTCTCCATGTACTTCAGTACACAATTTACCTGTCCATTTCATTAGTCTCCATGTACTTAAGTACACAATTTACCTGTCCATTTCATTAGTCTCCATGTACTTAAGTACACAATTTACCTGTCCATTTCATTAGTCTCCATGTACTTAAGTACACAATTTACCTGTCCATTTTATTAGTCTCCATGTACTTCAGTACACAATTTACCTGTCCATTTCATTAGTCTCCATGTACTTAAGTACACAATTTACCTGTCCATTTCATTAGTCTCCATGTACTTAAGTACACAATTTACCTGTCCATTTCATTAGTCTCCATGTACTTAAGTACACAATTTACCTGTCCATTTCATTAGTCTCCATGTACTTAAGTACACAATTTACCTGTCCATTTCATTAGTCTCCATGTACTTCAGTAAACAATTTACCTGTCCATTTCATTAGTCTCCATGTACTTCAGTACACAATTTACCTGTCCATTTCATTAGTCTCCATGTACTTCAGTACACAATTTACCCGTCCATTTCATTAGTCTCCATGTACTTCAGTACACAATTTACCCGTCCATTTCATTAGTCTCTATGTACTTCAGTACACAATTTACCTGTCCATTTCATTAGTCTCCATGTACTTAAGTACACAATTTACCTGTCCATTTCATTAGTCTCCATGTACTTCAGTACACAATTTACCGGTCCATTTCATTAGTCTCCATGTACTTCAGTACACAATTTACCCGTCCATTTCATTAGTCTCCATGTACTTCAGTACACAATTTACCTGTCCATTTCATTAGTCTCCATGTACTTAAGTACACAATTTACCTGTCCATTTCATTAGTCTCCATGTACTTCAGTACACAATTTACCTGTCCATTTCATTAGTCTCCATGTACTTCAGTACACAATTTACCTGTCCATTTCATTAGTCTCCATGTACTTCAGTACACAATTTACCTGTCCATTTCATTAGTCTCCATGTACTTCAGTACACAATTTACCTGTCCATTTCATTAGTCTCCATGTACTTCAGTACACAATTTACCTGTCCATTTCATTAGTCTCCATGTACTTCAGTACACAATTTACCTGTCCATTTCATTAGTCTCCATGTACTTAAGTACACAATTTACCTGTCCATTTCATTAGTCTCCATGTACTTCAGTACACAATTTACCTGTCCATTTCATTAGTCTCCATGTACTTAAGTACACAATTTACCTGTCCATTTCATTAGTCTCCATGTACTTAAGTACACAATTTACCTGTCCATTTCATTAGTCTCCATGTACTTAAGTACACAATTTACCTGTCCATTTCATTAGTCTCCATGTACTTAAGTACACAATTTACCTGTCCATTTCATTAGTCTCCATGTACTTCAGTAAACAATTTACCTGTCCATTTCATTAGTCTACATGTACTTCAGTACACAATTTACCTGTCCATTTCATTAGTCTCCATGTACTTCAGTACACAATTTACCCGTCCATTTCATTAGTCTCCATGTACTTCAGTACACAATTTACCCGTCCATTTCATTAGTCTCTATGTACTTCAGTACACAATTTACCTGTCCATTTCATTAGTCTCCATGTACTTAAGTACACAATTTACCTGTCCATTTCATTAGTCTCCATGTACTTCAGTACACAATTTACCGGTCCATTTCATTAGTCTCCATGTACTTCAGTACACAATTTACCCGTCCATTTCATTAGTCTCCATGTACTTCAGTACACAATTTACCTGTCCATTTCATTAGTCTCCATGTACTTAAGTACACAATTTACCTGTCCATTTCATTAGTCTCCATGTACTTCAGTACACAATTTACCTGTCCATTTCATTAGTCTCCATGTACTTCAGTACACAATTTACCTGTCCATTTCATTAGTCTCCATGTACTTCAGTACATAATTTACCTGTCCATTTCATTAGTCTCCATGTACTTCAGTACACAATTTACCTGTCCATTTCATTAGTCTCCATGTACTTCAGTACACAATTTACCTGTCCATTTCATTAGTCTCCATGTACTTCAGTACACAATTTACCTGTCCATTTCATTAGTCTCCATGTACTTAAGTACACAATTTACCTGTCCATTTCATTAGTCTCCATGTACTTCAGTACACAATTTACCTGTCCATTTCATTAGTCTCCATGTACTTCAGTACACAATTTACCCGTCCATTTCATTAGTCTCCATGTACTTCAGTACACAATTTACCTGTCCATTTCATTAGTCTCCATGTACTTAAGTACACAATTTACCTGTCCATTTCATTAGTCTCCATGTACTTCAGTACACAATTTACCTGTCCATTTCATTAGTCTCCATGTACTTCAGTACACAATTTACCTGTCCATTTCATTAGTCTCCATGTACTTCAGTACACAATTTACCCGTCCATTTCATTAGTCTCCATGTACTTCAGTACACAATTTACCCGTCCATTTCATTAGTCTCTATGTACTTCAGTACACAATTTACCTGTCCATTTCATTAGTCTCCATGTACTTCAGTACACAATTTACCGGTCCATTTCATTAGTCTCCATGTACTTCAGTACACAATTTACCCGTCCATTTCATTAGTCTCCATGTACTTAAGTACACAATTTACCTGTCCATTTCATTAGTCTCCATGTACTTCAGTACACAATTTACCTGTCCATTTCATTAGTCTCCATGTACTTCAGTACACAATTTACCTGTCCATTTCATTAGTCTCCATGTACTTCAGTACACAATTTACCTGTCCATTTCATTAGTCTCCATGTACTTCAGTACACAATTTACCTGTCCATTTCATTAGTCTCCATGTACTTCAGTACACAATTTACCTGTCCATTTCATTAGTCTCCATGTACTACAGTACACAATTTACCTGTCCATTTCATTAGTCTCCATGTACTTCAGTACACAATTTACCTGTCCATTTCATTAGTCTCCATGTACTTCAGTACACAATTTACTTGTCCATTTCATTAGTCTCCATGTACTTCAGTACACAATTTACCTGTCCATTTCATTAGTCTCCATGTACTTCAGTTCACAAGTTACCCGTCCATTTCATTAGTCTCCATGTACTTCAGTACACAATTTACCTGTCCATTTCATTAGTCTCCATGTACTTCAGTACACAATTTACCTGTCCATTTCATTAGTCTCCATGTACTTCAGTACACAATTTACCTGTCCATTTCATTAGTCTCCATGTACTTCAGTACACAATTTACCTGTCCATTTCATTAGTCTCCATGTACTTCAGTACACAATTTACCTGTCCATTTCATTAGTCTCCATGTACTTTAGTACACAATTTACCTGTCCATTTCATTAGTCTCCATGTACTTCAGTACACAATTTACCTGTCCATTTCATTAGTCTCCATGTACTTCAGTACACAATTTACCTGTCCATTTCATTAGTCTCCATGTACTTCAGTACACAATTTACCCGTCCATTTCATTAGTCTCCATGTACTTCAGTACACAATTTACCCGTCCATTTCATTAGTCTCTATGTACTTCAGTACACAATTTACCTGTCCATTTCATTAATCTCCATGTACTTCAGTACACATATTACCTGTCCATTTCATTAGTCTCCATGTACTTCAGTACACAATTTACCTGTCCATTTCATTAGTCTCCATGTACTTCAGTACACAATTTACCTGTCCATTTCATTAGTCTCCATGTACTACAGTACACAATTTACCTGTCCATTTCATTAGTCTCCATGTACTTCAGTACACAATTTACCTGTCCATTTCATTAGTCTCCATGTACTTCAGTACACAATTTACCGTCCATTTCATTAGTCTCCATGTACTTCAGTACACAATTTACCTGTCCATTCCATTAGTCTCCATGTACTTAAGTACACAATTTACCTGTCCATTTCATTAGTCTCCATGTACTTAAGTACACAATTTACCTGTCCATTTCATTAGTCTCCATGTACTTAAGTACACAATTTACCTGTCCATTTCATTAGTCTCCATGTACTTAAGTACACAATTTACCTGTCCATTTCATTAGTCTCCATGTACTTCAGTACACAATTTACCTGTCCATTTCATTAGTCTCCATGTACTTCAGTACACAATTTACCTGTCCATTTAATTAGTCTCCATGTACTTCAGTACACAATTTACCCGTCCATTTCATTAGTCTCCATGTACTTCAGTACACAATTTACCCGTCCATTTCATTAGTCTCTATGTACTTCAGTACACAATTTACCTGTCCATTTCATTAGTCTCCATGTACTTCAGTACACAATTTACCTGTCCATTTCATTAGTCTCCATGTACTTCAGTACACAATTTACCTGTCCATTTCATTAGTCTCCATGTACTTCAGTACACAATTTACCTGTCCATTTCATTAGTCTCCATGTACTTCAGTACACAATTTACCTGTCCATTTCATTAGTCTCCATGTACTTCAGTACACAATTTACCTGTCCATTTCATTAGTCTCCATGTACTTCAGTACACAATTTACCTGTCCATTTTATTAGTCTCCATGTACTTCAGTACACAATTTACCTGTCCATTTCATTAGTCTCCATGTACTTCAGTACACAATTTACCTGTCCATTTCATTAGTCTCCATGTACTTCAGTACACAATTTACCTGTCCATTTCATTAGTCTCCATGTACTTCAGTACACAATTTACCTGTCCATTTCATTAGTCTCCATGTACTTCAGTACACAATTTACCTGTCCATTTTATTAGTCTCCATGTACTTCAGTACACAATTTACCTGTCCATTTCATTAGTCTCCATGTACTTCAGTACACAATTTACCCGTCCATTTCATTAGTCTCCATGTACTTCAGTACACAATTTACCCGTCCATTTCATTAGTCTCCATGTACTTCAGTACACAATTTACCTGTCCATTTCATTAGTCGCCATGTACTTCAGTACACAATTTACCCGTCCATTTCATTAGTCTCCATGTACTTCAGTACACAATTTACCCGTCCATTTCATTAGTCTCCATGTACTTCAGTACACAATTTACCCGTCCATTTCATTAGTCTCCATGTACTTCAGTACACAATTTACCTGTCCATTTCATTAGTCTCCATGTACTTCAGTACACAATTTACCTGTCCATTTCATTAGTCTCCATGTACTTCAGTACACAATTTACCTGTCCATTTCATTAGTCTCCATGTACTTAAGTACACAATTTACCTGTCCATTTCATTAGTCTCCATGTACTTAAGTACACAATTTACCTGTCCATTTCATTAGTCTCCATGTACTTAAGTACACAATTTACCTGTCCATTTTATTAGTCTCCATGTACTTCAGTACACAATTTACCTGTCCATTTCATTAGTCTCCATGTACTTAAGTACACAATTTACCTGTCCATTTCATTAGTCTCCATGTACTTAAGTACACAATTTACCTGTCCATTTCATTAGTCTCCATGTACTTAAGTACACAATTTACCTGTCCATTTCATTAGTCTCCATGTACTTAAGTACACAATTTACCTGTCCATTTCATTAGTCTCCATGTACTTCAGTAAACAATTTACCTGTCCATTTCATTAGTCTCCATGTACTTCAGTACACAATTTACCTGTCCATTTCATTAGTCTCCATGTACTTCAGTACACAATTTACCCGTCCATTTCATTAGTCTCCATGTACTTCAGTACACAATTTACTCGTCCATTTCATTAGTCTCTATGTACTTCAGTACACAATTTACCTGTCCATTTCATTAGTCTCCATGTACTTAAGTACACAATTTACCTGTCCATTTCATTAGTCTCCATGTACTTCAGTACACAATTTACCTGTCCATTTCATTAGTCTCTATGTACTTCAGTACACAATTTACCCGTCCATTTCATTAGTCTCCATGTACTTCAGTACACAATTTACCTGTCCATTTCATTAGTCTCCATGTACTTAAGTACACAATTTACCTGTCCATTTCATTAGTCTCCATGTACTTCAGTACACCATTTACCTGTCCATTTCATTAGTCTCCATGTACTTCAGTACACAATTTACCTGTCCATTTCATTAGTCTCCATGTACTTCAGTACACAATTTACCTGTCCATTTCATTAGTCTCCATGTACTTCAGTACACAATTTACCTGTCCATTTCATTAGTCTCCATGTACTTCAGTACACAATTTACCTGTCCATTTCATTAGTCTCCATGTACTTCAGTACACAATTTACCTGTCCATTTCATTAGTCTCCATGTACTTAAGTACACAATTTACCTGTCCATTTCATTAGTCTCCATGTACTTCAGTACACAATTTACCTGTCCATTTCATTAGTCTCCATGTACTTAAGTACACAATTTACCTGTCCATTTCATTAGTCTCCATGTACTTAAGTACACAATTTACCTGTCCATTTCATTAGTCTCCATGTACTTAAGTACACAATTTACCTGTCCATTTCATTAGTCTCCATGTACTTAAGTACACAATTTACCTGTCCATTTCATTAGTCTCCATGTACTTCAGTAAACAATTTACCTGTCCATTTCATTAGTCTCCATGTACTTCAGTACACAATTTACCTGTCCATTTCATTAGTCTCCATGTACTTCAGTACACAATTTACCCGTCCATTTCATTAGTCTCCATGTACTTCAGTACACAATTTACCCGTCCATTTCATTAGTCTCTATGTACTTCAGTACACAATTTACCTGTCCATTTCATTAGTCTCCATGTACTTAAGTACACAATTTACCTGTCCATTTCATTAGTCTCCATGTACTTCAGTACACAATTTACCGGTCCATTTCATTAGTCTCCATGTACTTCAGTACACAATTTACCCGTCCATTTCATTAGTCTCCATGTACTTCAGTACACAATTTACCTGTCCATTTCATTAGTCTCCATGTACTTAAGTACACAATTTACCTGTCCATTTCATTAGTCTCCATGTACTTCAGTACACAATTTACCTGTCCATTTCATTAGTCTCCATGTACTTCAGTACACAATTTACCTGTCCATTTCATTAGTCTCCATGTACTTCAGTACACAATTTACCTGTCCATTTCATTAGTCTCCATGTACTTCAGTACACAATTTACCTGTCCATTTCATTAGTCTCCATGTACTTCAGTACACAATTTACCTGTCCATTTCATTAGTCTCCATGTACTTCAGTACACAATTTACCTGTCCATTTCATTAGTCTCCATGTACTTAAGTACACAATTTACCTGTCCATTTCATTAGTCTCCATGTACTTCAGTACACAATTTACCTGTCCATTTCATTAGTCTCCATGTACTTCAGTACACAATTTACCCGTCCATTTCATTAGTCTCCATGTACTTCAGTACACAATTTACCTGTCCATTTCATTAGTCTCCATGTACTTAAGTACACAATTTACCTGTCCATTTCATTAGTCTCCATGTACTTCAGTACACAATTTACCTGTCCATTTCATTAGTCTCCATGTACTTCAGTACACAATTTACCTGTCCATTTCATTAGTCTCCATGTACTTCAGTACACAATTTACCCGTCCATTTCATTAGTCTCCATGTACTTCAGTACACAATTTACCTGTCCATTTCATTAGTCTCCATGTACTTAAGTACACAATTTACCTGTCCATTTCATTAGTCTCCATGTACTTAAGTACACAATTTACCTGTCCATTTCATTAGTCTCCATGTACTTAAGTACACAATTTACCTGTCCATTTCATTAGTCTCCATGTACTTAAGTACACAATTTACCTGTCCATTTCATTAGTCTCCATGTACTTCAGTAAACAATTTACCTGTCCATTTCATTAGTCTCCATGTACTTCAGTACACAATTTACCTGTCCATTTCATTAGTCTCCATGTACTTCAGTACACAATTTACCCGTCCATTTCATTAGTCTCCATGTACTTCAGTACACAATTTACCCGTCCATTTCATTAGTCTCTATGTACTTCAGTACACAATTTACCTGTCCATTTTATTAGTCTCCATGTACTTAAGTACACAATTTACCTGTCCATTTCATTAGTCTCCATGTACTTCAGTACACAATTTACCGGTCCATTTCATTAGTCTCCATGTACTTCAGTACACAATTTACCCGTCCATTTCATTAGTCTCCATGTACTTCAGTACACAATTTACCTGTCCATTTCATTAGTCTCCATGTACTTAAGTACACAATTTACCTGTCCATTTCATTAGTCTCCATGTACTTCAGTACACAATTTACCTGTCCATTTCATTAGTCTCCATGTACTTCAGTACACAATTTACCTGTCCATTTCATTAGTCTCCATGTACTTCAGTACACAATTTACCTGTCCATTTCATTAGTCTCCATGTACTTCAGTACACAATTTACCTGTCCATTTCATTAGTCTCCATGTACTTCAGTACACAATTTACCTGTCCATTTCATTAGTCTCCATGTACTTCAGTACACAATTTACCTGTCCATTTCATTAGTCTCCATGTACTTAAGTACACAATTTACCTGTCCATTTCATTAGTCTCCATGTACTTCAGTACACAATTTACCTGTCCATTTCATTAGTCTCCATGTACTTCAGTACACAATTTACCCGTCCATTTCATTAGTCTCCATGTACTTCAGTACACAATTTACCTGTCCATTTCATTAGTCTCCATGTACTTAAGTACACAATTTACCTGTCCATTTCATTAGTCTCCATGTACTTCAGTACACAATTTACCTGTCCATTTCATTAGTCTCCATGTACTTCAGTACACAATTTACCTGTCCATTTCATTAGTCTCCATGTACTTCAGTACACAATTTACCCGTCCATTTCATTAGTCTCCATGTACTTCAGTACACAATTTTACCCGTCCATTTCATTAGTCTCTATGTACTTCAGTACACAATTTACCTGTCCATTTCATTAGTCTCCATGTACTTCAGTACACAATTTACCGGTCCATTTCATTAGTCTCCATGTACTTCAGTACACAATTTACCCGTCCATTTCATTAGTCTCCATGTACTTCAGTACACAATTTACCTGTCCATTTCATTAGTCTCCATGTACTTAAGTACACAATTTACCTGTCCATTTCATTAGTCTCCATGTACTTCAGTACACAATTTACCTGTCCATTTCATTAGTCTCCATGTACTTCAGTACACAATTTACCTGTCCATTTCATTAGTCTCCATGTACTTCAGTACACAATTTACCTGTCCATTTCATTAGTCTCCATGTACTTCAGTACACAATTTACCTGTCCATTTCATTAGTCTCCATGTACTTCAGTACACAATTCACCTGTCCATTTCATTAGTCTCCATGTACTTAAGTACACAATTTACCTGTCCATTTAATTAGTCTCCATGTACTTCAGTACACAACTTACCTGTCCATTTCATTAGTCTCCATGTACTTTAGTACACAATTTACCTGTCCATTTCATTAGTCTCCATGTACTTCAGTACACAATTTACCTGTCCATTTCATTAGTCTCCATGTACTTCAGTACACAATTTACCTGTCCATTTCATTAGTCTCCATGTACTTCAGTACACAATTTACCTGTCCATTTCATTAGAATCCATGTACTTCAGTACACAATTTACCTGTCCATTTCTTTAGTCTCCATGTACTTCAGTACACAATTTACCTGTCCATTTCATTAGTCTCCATGTACTTCAGTACACAATTTACCCGTCCATTTCATTAGTCTCCATGTACTTCAGTACACAATTTACCCGTCCATTTCATTAGTCTCCATGTACTTCAGTACACAATTTACCTGTCCATTTCATTAGTCTCCATGTACTTCAGTACACAATTTACCTGTCCATTTCATTAGTCTCCATGTACTTCAGTACACAATTTACCTGTCCATTTCATTAGTCTCCATGTACTTCAGTACACAATTTACCCGTCCATTTCATTAGTCTCCATGTACTTCAGTACACAATTTACCCGTCCATTTCATTAGTCTCCATGTACTTCAGTACACAATTTACCTGTCCATTTCATTAGTCTCCATGTACTTCAGTACACAATTTACCTGTCCATTTCATTAGTCTCCATGTACTTCAGTACACAATTTACCCGTCCATTTCATTAGTCTCCATGTACTTCAGTACATAATTTACCCGTCCATTTCATTAGTCTCCATGTACTTCAGTACACAATTTACCCGTCCGTTTCATTAGTCTCCATGTACTTCAGTACACAATTTACCTGTCCGTTTCATTAGTCTCCATGTACTTCAGTACACAATTTACCTGTCCATTTCATTAGTCTCCATGTACTTCAGTACACAATTTACCTGTCCATTTCATTAGTCTCCATGTACTTCAGTACACAATTTACCTGTCCATTTCATTAGTCTCCATGTACTTCAGTACACAATTTACCTGTCCATTTCATTAGTCTCCATGTACTTCAGTACACAATTTACCTGTCCATTTCATTAGTCTCCATGTACTTCAGTACACAATTTACCTGTCCATTTCATTAGTCTCCATGTACTTCAGTACACAATTTACCTGTCCATTTCATTAGTCTCCATGTACTTCAGTACACAATTTACCTGTCCATTTCATTAGTCTCCATGTACTTCAGTACACAATTTACCTGTCCATTTCATTAGTCTCCATGTACTTAAGTACACAATTTACCTGTCCATTTCATTAGTCTCCATGTACTTCAGTACACAATTTACCTGTCCATTTCATTAGTCTCCATGTACTTCAGTACACAATTTACCCGTCCATTTCATTAGTCTCCATGTACTTCAGTACACAATTTACCTGTCCATTTCATTAGTCTCCATGTACTTCAGTACACAATTTACCTGTCCATTTCATTAGTCTCCATGTACTTCAGTACACAATTTACCTGTCCATTTTATTAGTCTCCATGTACTTCAGTACACAATTTACCTGTCCATTTCATTAGTCTCCATGTACTTCAGTACACAATTTACCTGTCCATTTCATTAGTCTCCATGTACTTCAGTACACAATTTACCTGTCCATTTCATTAGTCTCCATGTACTTCAGTACACAATTTACCTGTCCATTTCATTAGTCTCCATGTACTTCAGTACACAATTTACCTGTCCATTTCATTAGTCTCCATGTACTTCAGTACACAATTTACCCGTCCATTTCATTAGTCTCCATGTACTTCAGTACACAATTTACCTGTCCATTTCATTAGTCTCCATGTACTTCAGTACACAATTTACCCGTCCATTTCATTAGTCTCCATGTACTTCAGTACACAATTTACCCGTCCATTTCATTAGTCTCCATGTACTTCAGTACACAATTTACCTGTCCATTTCATTAGTCTCCATGTACTTAAGTACACAATTTACCTGTCCATTTCATTAGTCTCCATGTACTTCAGTACACAATTTACCTGTCCATTTCATTAGTCTCCATGTACTTCAGTACACAATTTACCTGTCCATTTCATTAGTCTCCATGTACTTCAGTACACAATTTACCCGTCCATTTCATTAGTCTCCATGTACTTCAGTACACAATTTACCTGTCCATTTCATTAGTCTCCATGTACTTCAGTACACAATTTACCTGTCCATTTCATTAGTCTCCATGTACTTCAGTACACAATTTACCTGTCCATTTCATTAGTCTCCATGTACTTCAGTACACAATTTACCTGTCCATTTCATTAGTCTCCATGTACTTCAGTACACAATTTACCTGTCCATTTCATTAGTCTCCATGTACTTAAGTACACAATTTACCTGTCCATTTCATTAGTCTCCATGTACTTCAGTACACAATTTACCTGTCCATTTCATTAGTCTCCATGTACTTCAGTACACAATTTACCCGTCCATTTCATTAGTCTCCATGTACTTCAGTACACAATTTACTCGTCCATTTCATTAGTCTCTATGTACTTCAGTACACAATTTACCTGTCCATTTCATTTGTCTCCATGTACTTAAGTACACAATTTACCTGTCCATTTCATTAGTCTCCATGTACTTCAGTACACAATTTACCTGTCAATTTCATTAGTCTCCATGTACTTCAGTACACAATTTACCTGTCCATTTCATTAGTCTCCATGTACTTCAGTACACAATTTACCCGTCCATTTCATTAGTCTCCATGTACTTCAGTACACAATTTACCTGTCCATTTCATTAGTCTCCATGTACTTCAGTACACAATTTACCCGTCCATTTCATTAGTCTCCATGTACTTCAGTACACAATTTACCCGTCCATTTTATTAGTCTCCATGTACTTCAGTACACAATTTACCTGTCCATTTCATTAGTCTCCATGTACTTAAGTACACAATTTACCTGTCCATTTCATTAGTCTCCATGTACTTCAGTACACAATTTACCTGTCCATTTCATTAGTCTCCATGTACTTCAGTACACAATTTACCTGTCCATTTCATTAGTCTCCATGTGCTTCAGTACACAATTTACCTGTCCATTTCATTAGTCTCCATGTACTTCAGTACACAATTTACCTGTCCATTTCATTAGTCTCCATGTGCTTCAGTACACAATTTACCTGTCCATTTCATTAGTCTCCGTGTACTTAAGTACACAATTTACCTGTCCATTTCATTAGTCTCCATGTACTTCAGTACACAATTTACCTGTCCATTTCATTAGTCTCCATGTACTTCAGTACACAATTTACCCGTCCATTTCATTAGTCTCCATGTTCTTCAGTACACAATTTACCCGTCCATTTCAATAGTCTCTATGTACTTCAGTACACAATTTACCTGTCCATTTCATTTGTCTCCATGTACTTAAGTACACAATTTACCTGTCCATTTCATTAGTCTCCATGTACTTCAGTACACAATTTACCGGTCCATTTCATTAGTCTCCATGTACTTCAGTACACAATTTACCCGTCCATTTCATTAGTCTCCATGTACTTCAGTACACAATTTACCTGTCCATTTCATTAGTCTCCATGTACTTAAGTACACAATTTACCTGTCCATTTCATTAGTCTCCATGTACTTCAGTACACAATTTACCTGTCCATTTCATTAGTCTCCATGTACTTCAGTACACAATTTACCTGTCCATTTCATTAGTCTCCATGTACTTCAGTACACAATTTACCCGTCCATTTCATTAGTCTCCATGTACTTCAGTACACAATTTACCCGTCCATTTCATTAGTCTCCATGTACTTCAGTACACAATTTACCCGTCCATTTCATTAGTCTCCATGTACTTCAGTACACAATTTACCTGTCCATTTCATTAGTCTCCATGTACTTAAGTACACAATTTACCTGTCCATTTCATTAGTCTCCATGTACTTCAGTACACAATTTACCTGTCCATTTCATTAGTCTCCATGTACTTCAGTACACAATTTACCTGTCCATTTCATTAGTCTCCATGTACTTAAGTACACAATTTACCGGTCCATTTCATTAGTCTCCATGTACTTCAGTACACAATTTACCCGTCCATTTCATTAGTCTCCATGTACTTCAGTACACAATTTACCTGTCCATTTCATTAGTCTCCATGTACTTAAGTACACAATTTACCTGTCCATTTCATTAGTCTCCATGTACTTCAGTACACAATTTACCTGTCCATTTCATTAGTCTCCATGTACTTCAGTACACAATTTACCTGTCCATTTCATTAGTCTCCATGTACTTCAGTACACAATTTACCTGTCCATTTCATTAGTCTCCATGTACTTCAGTACACAATTTACCCGTCCATTTCATTAGTCTCCATGTACTTCAGTACACAATTTACCCGTCCATTTCATTAGTCTCCATGTACTTCAGTACACAATTTACCTGTCCATTTCATTAGTCTCCATGTACTTCAGTACACAATTTACCTGTCCATTTCATTAGTCTCCATGTACTTCAGTACACAATTTACCTGTCCATTTCATTAGTCTCCATGTACTTCAGTACACAATTTACCCGTCCATTTCATTAGTCTCCATGTACTTCAGTACACAATTTACCTGTCCATTTCATTAGTCTCCATGTACTTCAGTACACAATTTACCTGTCCATTTCATTAGTCTCCATGTACTTCAGTACACAATTTACCCGTCCATTTCATTAGTCTCCATGTACTTCAGTACACAATTTACCCGTCCATTTCATTAGTCTCCATGTACTTCAGTACACAATTTACCCGTCCATTTCATTAGTCTCCATGTACTTCAGTACACAATTTACCTGTCCATTTCATTAGTCTCCATGTACTTAAGTACACAATTTACCTGTCCATTTCATTAGTCTCCATGTACTTCAGTACACAATTTACCTGTCCATTTCATTAGTCTCCATGTACTTCAGTACACAATTTACCTGTCCATTTCATTAGTCTCCATGTACTTAAGTACACAATTTACCGGTCCATTTCATTAGTCTCCATGTACTTCAGTACACAATTTACCCGTCCATTTCATTAGTCTCCATGTACTTCAGTACACAATTTACCTGTCCATTTCATTAGTCTCCATGTACTTAAGTACACAATTTACCTGTCCATTTCATTAGTCTCCATGTACTTCAGTACACAATTTACCTGTCCATTTCATTAGTCTCCATGTACTTCAGTACACAATTTACCTGTCCATTTCATTAGTCTCCATGTACTTCAGTACACAATTTACCTGTCCATTTCATTAGTCTCCATGTACTTCAGTACACAATTCACCTGTCCATTTCATTAGTCTCCATGTACTTCAGTACACAATTTACCTGTCCATTTCATTAGTCTCCATGTACTTCAGTACACAATTTACCTGTCCATTTCATTAGTCTCCATGTACTTCAGTACACAATTTACCTGTCCATTTCTTTAGTCTCCATGTACTTCAGTACACAATTTACCTGTCCATTTCATTAGTCTCCATGTACTTCAGTACACAATTTACCCGTCCATTTCATTAGTCTCCATGTACTTCAGTACACAATTTACCCGTCCATTTCATTAGTCTCCATGTACTTCAGTACACAATTTACCTGTCCATTTCATTAGTCTCCATGTACTTCAGTACACAATTTACCTGTCCATTTCATTAGTCTCCATGTACTTCAGTACACAATTTACCTGTCCATTTCATTAGTCTCCATGTACTTCAGTACACAATTTACCCGTCCATTTCATTAGTCTCCATGTACTTCAGTACACAATTTACCTGTCCATTTCATTAGTCTCCATGTACTTCAGTACACAATTTACCTGTCCATTTCATTAGTCTCCATGTACTTCAGTACACAATTTACCTGTCCATTTCATTAGTCTCCATGTACTTCAGTACACAATTTACCTGTCCATTTCATTAGTCTCCATGTACTTCAGTACACAATTTACCTGTCCATTTCAGTAGTCTCCATGTACTTCAGTACACAATTTACCTGTCCATTTCATTAGTCTCCATGTACTTCAGTACACAATTTACCTGTCCATTTCATTAGTCTCCATGTACTTCAGTACACAATTTACCTGTCCATTTCATTAGTCTCCATGTACTTCAGTACACAATTTACCTGTCCATTTCATTAGTCTCCATGTACTTCAGTACACAATTTACCTGTCCATTTCATTAGTCTCCATGTACTTCAGTACACAATTTACCTGTCCATTTCATTAGTCTCCATGTACTTCAGTACACAATTTACCTGTCCATTTCATTAGTCTCCATGTACTTCAGTACACAATTTACCTGTCCATTTCATTAGTCTCCATGTACTTCAGTACACAATTTACCTGTCCATTTCATTAGTCTCCATGTACTTCAGTTCACAAGTTACCCGTCCATTTCATTAGTCTCCATGTACTTTAGTACACAATTTACCCGTCCATTTCATTAGTCTCCATGTACTTCAGTACACAATTTACCTGTCCATTTCATTAGTCTCCATGTACTTCAGTACACAATTTACCTGTCCATTTCATTAGTCTCCATGTACTTCAGTACACAATTTACCTGTCCATTTCATTAGTCTCCATGTACTTCAGTACACAATTTACCTGTCCATTTCATTAGTCTCCATGTACTTCAGTACACAATTTACCTGTCCATTTCATTAGTCTCCATGTACTTTAGTACACAATTTACCTGTCCATTTCATTAGTCTCCATGTACTTCAGTACACAATTTACCTGTCCATTTCATTAGTCTCCATGTACTTCAGTACACAATTTACCTGTCCATTTCATTAGTCTCCATGTACTTCAGTACACAATTTACCCGTCCATTTCATTAGTCTCCATGTACTTCAGTACACAATTTACCCGTCCATTTCATTAGTCTCTATGTACTTCAGTACACAATTTACCTGTCCATTTCATTAATCTCCATGTACTTCAGTACACATATTACCTGTCCATTTCATTAGTCTCCATGTACTTCAGTACACAATTTACCTGTCCATTTCATTAGTCTCCATGTACTTCAGTACACAATTTACCTGTCCATTTCATTAGTCTCCATGTACTACAGTACACAATTTACCTGTCCATTTCATTAGTCTCCATGTACTTCAGTACACAATTTACCTGTCCATTTCATTAGTCTCCATGTACTTCAGTACACAATTTACCGTCTATTTCATTAGTCTCCATGTACTTCAGTACACAATTTACCTGTCCATTCCATTAGTCTCCATGTACTTAAGTACACAATTTACCTGTCCATTTCATTAGTCTCCATGTACTTAAGTACACAATTTACCTGTCCATTTCATTAGTCTCCATGTACTTAAGTACACAATTTACCTGTCCATTTCATTAGTCTCCATGTACTTCAGTACACAATTTACCTGTCCATTTCATTAGTCTCCATGTACTTCAGTACACAATTTACCTGTCCATTTAATTAGTCTCCATGTACTTCAGTACACAATTTACCCGTCCATTTCATTAGTCTCCATGTACTTCAGTACACAATTTACCCGTCCATTTCATTAGTCTCTATGTACTTCAGTACACAATTTACCTGTCCATTTCATTAGTCTCCATGTACTTCAGTACACAATTTACCTGTCCATTTCATTAGTCTCCATGTACTTCAGTACACAATTTACCTGTCCATTTCATTAGTCTCCATGTACTTCAGTACACAATTTACCTGTCCATTTCATTAGTCTCCATGTACTTCAGTACACAATTTACCTGTCCGTTTCATTAGTCTCCATGTACTTCAGTACACAATTTACCTGTCCATTTCATTAGTCTCCATGTACTTCAGTACACAATTTACCTGTCCATTTTATTAGTCTCCATGTACTTCAGTACACAATTTACCTGTCCATTTCATTAGTCTCCATGTACTTCAGTATACAATTTACCTGTCCATTTCATTAGTCTCCATGTACTTCAGTACACAATTTACTTGTCCATTTCATTAGTCTCCATGTACTTCAGTACACAATTTACCTGTCCATTTCATTAGTCTCCATGTACTTCAGTTCACAAGTTACCCGTCCATTTCATTAGTCTCCATGTACTTCAGTACACAATTTACCTGTCCATTTCATTAGTCTCCATGTACTTCAGTACACAATTTACCTGTCCATTTCATTAGTCTCCATGTACTTCAGTACACAATTTACCTGTCCATTTCATTAGTCTCCATGTACTTCAGTACACAATTTACCTGTCCATTTCATTAGTCTCCATGTACTTTAGTACACAATTTACCTGTCCATTTCATTAGTCTCCATGTACTTCAGTACACAATTTACCTGTCCATTTCATTAGTCTCCATGTACTTCAGTACACAATTTACCTGTCCATTTCATTAGTCTCCATGTACTTCAGTACACAATTTACCCGTCCATTTCATTAGTCTCCATGTACTTCAGTACACAATTTACCCGTCCATTTCATTAGTCTCTATGTACTTCAGTACACAATTTACCTGTCCATTTCATTAATCTCCATGTACTTCAGTACACATATTACCTGTCCATTTCATTAGTCTCCATGTACTTCAGTACACAATTTACCTGTCCATTTCATTAGTCTCCATGTACTTCAGTACACAATTTACCTGTCCATTTCATTAGTCTCCATGTACTACAGTACACAATTTACCTGTCCATTTCATTAGTCTCCATGTACTTCAGTACACAATTTACCTGTCCATTTCATTAGTCTCCATGTACTTCAGTACACAATTTACCGTCCATTTCATTAGTCTCCATGTACTTCAGTACACAATTTACCTGTCCATTCCATTAGTCTCCATGTACTTAAGTACACAATTTACCTGTCCATTTCATTAGTCTCCATGTACTTAAGTACACAATTTACCTGTCCATTTCATTAGTCTCCATGTACTTAAGTACACAATTTACCTGTCCATTTCATTAGTCTCCATGTACTTAAGTACACAATTTACCTGTCCATTTCATTAGTCTCCATGTACTTCAGTACACAATTTACCTGTCCATTTCATTAGTCTCCATGTACTTCAGTACACAATTTACCTGTCCATTTAATTAGTCTCCATGTACTTCAGTACACAATTTACCCGTCCATTTCATTAGTCTCCATGTACTTCAGTACACAATTTACCCGTCCATTTCATTAGTCTCTATGTACTTCAGTACACAATTTACCTGTCCATTTCATTAGTCTCCATGTACTTCAGTACACAATTTACCTGTCCATTTCATTAGTCTCCATGTACTTCAGTACACAATTTACCTGTCCATTTCATTAGTCTCCATGTACTTCAGTACACAATTTACCTGTCCATTTCATTAGTCTCCATGTACTTCAGTACACAATTTACCTGTCCATTTCATTAGTCTCCATGTACTTCAGTACACAATTTACCTGTCCATTTCATTAGTCTCCATGTACTTCAGTACACAATTTACCTGTCCATTTTATTAGTCTCCATGTACTTCAGTACACAATTTACCTGTCCATTTCATTAGTCTCCATGTACTTCAGTACACAATTTACCTGTTTATTTCATTAGTCTCCATGTACTTCAGTACACAATTTACCTGTCCATTTCATTAGTCTCCATGTACTTCAGTACACAATTTACCTGTCCATTTCATTAGTCTCCATGTACTTCAGTACACAATTTACCTGTCCATTTTATTAGTCTCCATGTACTTCAGTACACAATTTACCTGTCCATTTCATTAGTCTCCATGTACTTCAGTACACAATTTACCCGTCCATTTCATTAGTCTCCATGTACTTCAGTACACAATTTACCCGTCCATTTCATTAGTCTCCATGTACTTCAGTACACAATTTACCTGTCCATTTCATTAGTCGCCATGTACTTCAGTACACAATTTACCCGTCCATTTCATTAGTCTCCATGTACTTCAGTACACAATTTACCCGTCCATTTCATTAGTCTCCATGTACTTCAGTACACAATTTACCTGTCCATTTCATTAGTCTCCATGTACTTCAGTACACAATTTACCTGTCCATTTCATTAGTCTCCATGTACTTCAGTACACAATTTACCTGTCCATTTCATTAGTCTCCATGTACTTAAGTACACAATTTACCTGTCCATTTCATTAGTCTCCATGTACTTAAGTACACAATTTACCTGTCCATTTTATTAGTCTCCATGTACTTCACTACACAATTTACCTGTCCATTTCATTAGTCTCCATGTACTTAAGTACACAATTTACCTGTCCATTTCATTAGTCTCCATGTACTTAAGTACACAATTTACCTGTCCATTTCATTAGTCTCCATGTACTTAAGTACACAATTTACCTGTCCATTTCATTAGTCTCCATGTACTTAAGTACACAATTTACCTGTCCATTTCATTAGTCTCCATGTACTTCAGTAAACAATTTACCTGTCCATTTCATTAGTCTCCATGTACTTCAGTACACAATTTACCTGTCCATTTCATTAGTCTCCATGTACTTCAGTACACAATTTACCCGTCCATTTCATTAGTCTCCATGTACTTCAGTACACAATTTACCCGTCCATTTCATTAGTCTCTATGTACTTCAGTACACAATTTACCTGTCCATTTCATTAGTCTCCATGTACTTAAGTACACAATTTACCTGTCCATTTCATTAGTCTCCATGTACTTCAGTACACAATTTACCGGTCCATTTCATTAGTCTCCATGTACTTCAGTACACAATTTACCCGTCCATTTCATTAGTCTCCATGTACTTCAGTACACAATTTACCTGTCCATTTCATTAGTCTCCATGTACTTAAGTACACAATTTACCTGTCCATTTCATTAGTCTCCATGTACTTCAGTACACAATTTACCTGTCCATTTCATTAGTCTCCATGTACTTCAGTACACAATTTACCTGTCCATTTCATTAGTCTCCATGTACTTCAGTACACAATTTACCTGTCCATTTCATTAGTCTCCATGTACTTCAGTACACAATTTACCTGTCCATTTCATTAGTCTCCATGTACTTCAGTACACAATTTACCTGTCCATTTCATTAGTCTCCATGTACTTCAGTACACAATTTACTTGTCCATTTCATTAGTCTCCATGTACTTCAGTACACAATTTACCTGTCCATTTCATTAGTCTCCATGTACTTCAGTTCACAAGTTACCCGTCCATTTCATTAGTCTCCATGTACTTCAGTACACAATTTACCTGTCCATTTCATTAGTCTCCATGTACTTCAGTACACAATTTACCTGTCCATTTCATTAGTCTCCATGTACTTCAGTACACAATTTACCTGTCCATTTCATTAGTCTCCATGTACTTCAGTACACAATTTACCTGTCCATTTCATTAGTCTCCATGTACTTTAGTACACAATTTACCTGTCCATTTCATTAGTCTCCATGTACTTCAGTACACAATTTACCTGTCCATTTCATTAGTCTCCATGTACTTCAGTACACAATTTACCTGTCCATTTCATTAGTCTCCATGTACTTCAGTACACAATTTACCCGTCCATTTCATTAGTCTCCATGTACTTCAGTACACAATTTACCCGTCCATTTCATTAGTCTCTATGTACTTCAGTACACAATTTACCTGTCCATTTTATTAATCTCCATGTACTTCAGTACACATATTACCTGTCCATTTCATTAGTCTCCATGTACTTCAGTACACAATTTACCTGTCCATTTCATTAGTCTCCATGTACTTCAGTACACAATTTACCTGTCCATTTCATTAGTCTCCATGTACTACAGTACACAATTTACCTGTCCATTTCATTAGTCTCCATGTACTTCAGTACACAATTTACCTGTCCATTTCATTAGTCTCCATGTACTTCAGTACACAATTTACCGTCCATTTCATTAGTCTCCATGTACTTCAGTACACAATTTACCTGTCCATTCCATTAGTCTCCATGTACTTAAGTACACAATTTACCTGTCCATTTCATTAGTCTCCATGTACTTAAGTACACAATTTACCTGTCCATTTCATTAGTCTCCATGTACTTAAGTACACAATTTACCTGTCCATTTCATTAGTCTCCATGTACTTAAGTACACAATTTACCTGTCCATTTCATTAGTCTCCATGTACTTCAGTACACAATTTACCTGTCCATTTCATTAGTCTCCATGTACTTCAGTACACAATTTACCTGTCCATTTAATTAGTCTCCATGTACTTCAGTACACAATTTACCCGTCCATTTCATTAGTCTCCATGTACTTCAGTACACAATTTACCCGTCCATTTCATTAGTCTCTATGTACTTCAGTACACAATTTACCTGTCCATTTCATTAGTCTCCATGTACTTCAGTACACAATTTACCTGTCCATTTCATTAGTCTCCATGTACTTCAGTACACAATTTACCTGTCCATTTCATTAGTCTCCATGTACTTCAGTACACAATTTACCTGTCCATTTCATTAGTCTCCATGTACTTCAGTACACAATTTACCTGTCCATTTCATTAGTCTCCATGTACTTCAGTACACAATTTACCTGTCCATTTTATTAGTCTCCATGTACTTCAGTACACAATTTACCTGTCCATTTCATTAGTCTCCATGTACTTCAGTACACAATTTACCTGTTTATTTCATTAGTCTCCATGTACTTCAGTACACAATTTACCTGTCCATTTCATTAGTCTCCATGTACTTCAGTACACAATTTACCTGTCCATTTCATTAGTCTCCATGTACTTTAGTACACAATTTACCTGTCCATTTTATTAGTCTCCATGTACTTCAGTACACAATTTACCTGTCCATTTCATTAGTCTCCATGTACTTCAGTACACAATTTACCCGTCCATTTCATTAGTCTCCATGTACTTCAGTACACAATTTACCCGTCCATTTCATTAGTCTCCATGTACTTCAGTACACAATTTACCTGTCCATTTCATTAGTCGCCATGTACTTCAGTACACAATTTACCCGTCCATTTCATTAGTCTCCATGTACTTCAGTACACAATTTACCCGTCCATTTCATTAGTCTCCATGTACTTCAGTACACAATTTACCTGTCCATTTCATTAGTCTCCATGTACTTCAGTACACAATTTACCTGTCCATTTCATTAGTCTCCATGTACTTCAGTACACAATTTACCTGTCCATTTCATTAGTCTCCATGTACTTAAGTACACAATTTACCTGTCCATTTCATTAGTCTCCATGTACTTAAGTACACAATTTACCTGTCCATTTTATTAGTCTCCATGTACTTCAGTACACAATTTACCTGTCCATTTCATTAGTCTCCATGTACTTAAGTACACAATTTACCTGTCCATTTCATTAGTCTCCATGTACTTAAGTACACAATTTACCTGTCCATTTCATTAGTCTCCATGTACTTAAGTACACAATTTACCTGTCCATTTCATTAGTCTCCATGTACTTAAGTACACAATTTACCTGTCCATTTCATTAGTCTCCATGTACTTCAGTAAACAATTTACCTGTCCATTTCATTAGTCTCCATGTACTTCAGTACACAATTTACCTGTCCATTTCATTAGTCTCCATGTACTTCAGTACACAATTTACCCGTCCATTTCATTAGTCTCCATGTACTTCAGTACACAATTTACCCGTCCATTTCATTAGTCTCTATGTACTTCAGTACACAATTTACCTGTCCATTTCATTAGTCTCCATGTACTTAAGTACACAATTTACCTGTCCATTTCATTAGTCTCCATGTACTTCAGTACACAATTTACCGGTCCATTTCATTAGTCTCCATGTACTTCAGTACACAATTTACCCGTCCATTTCATTAGTCTCCATGTACTTCAGTACACAATTTACCTGTCCATTTCATTAGTCTCCATGTACTTAAGTACACAATTTACCTGTCCATTTCATTAGTCTCCATGTACTTCAGTACACAATTTACCTGTCCATTTCATTAGTCTCCATGTACTTCAGTACACAATTTACCTGTCCATTTCATTAGTCTCCATGTACTTCAGTACACAATTTACCTGTCCATTTCATTAGTCTCCATGTACTTCAGTACACAATTTGCCTGTCCATTTCATTAGTCTCCATGTACTTCAGTACACAATTTACCTGTCCATTTCATTAGTCTCCATGTACTTCAGTACACAATTTACCTGTCCATTTCATTAGTCTCCATGTACTTAAGTACACAATTTACCTGTCCATTTCATTAGTCTCCATGTACTTCAGTACACAAATTACCTGTCCATTTCATTAGTCTCCATGTACTTAAGTACACAATTTACCTGTCCATTTCATTAGTCTCCATGTACTTAAGTACACAATTTACCTGTCCATTTCATTAGTCTCCATGTACTTAAGTACACAATTTACCTGTCCATTTCATTAGTCTCCATGTACTTAAGTACACAATTTACCTGTCCATTTCATTAGTCTCCATGTACTTCAGTAAACAATTTACCTGTCCATTTCATTAGTCTCCATGTACTTCAGTACACAATTTACCTGTCCATTTCATTAGTCTCCATGTACTTCAGTACACAATTTACCCGTCCATTTAATTAGTCTCCATGTACTTCAGTACACAATTTACCCGTCCATTTCATTAGTCTCTATGTACTTCAGTACACAATTTACCTGTCCATTTTATTAGTCTCCATGTACTTAAGTACACAATTTACCTGTCCATTTCATTAGTCTCCATGTACTTCAGTACACAATTTACCGGTCCATTTCATTAGTCTCCATGTACTTCAGTACACAATTTACCCGTCCATTTCATTAGTCTCCATGTACTTCAGTACACAATTTACCTGTCCATTTCATTAGTCTGCATGTACTTAAGTACACAATTTACCTGTCCATTTCATTAGTCTCCATGTACTTCAGTACACAATTTACCTGTCCATTTCATTAGTCTCCATGTACTTCAGTACACAATTTACCTGTCCATTTCATTAGTCTCCATGTACTTCAGTACACAATTTACCTGTCCATTTCATTAGTCTCCATGTACTTCAGTACACAATTTACCTGTCCATTTCATTAGTCTCCATGTACTTCAGTACACAATTTACCTGTCCATTTCATTAGTCTCCATGTACTTCAGTACACAATTTACCTGTCCATTTCATTAGTCTTCATGTACTTAAGTACACAATTTACCTGTCCATTTCATTAGTCTCCATGTACTTCAGTACACAATTTACCTGTCCATTTCATTAGTCTCCATGTACTTCAGTACACAATTTACCCGTCCATTTCATTAGTCTCCATGTACTTCAGTACACAATTTACCTGTCCATTTCATTAGTCTCCATGTACTTAAGTACACAATTTACCTGTCCATTTCATTAGTCTCCATGTACTTCAGTACACAATTTACCTGTCCATTTCATTAGTCTCCATGTACTTCAGTACACAATTTACCTGTCCATTTCATTAGTCTCCATGTACTTCAGTACACAATTTACCCGTCCATTTCATTAGTCTCCATGTACTTCAGTACACAATTTACCCGTCCATTTCATTAGTCTCTATGTACTTCAGTACACAATTTACCTGTCCATTTCATTAGTCTCCATGTACTTCAGTACACAATTTACCGGTCCATTTCATTAGTCTCCATGTACTTCAGTACACAATTTACCCGTCCATTTCATTAGTCTCCATGTACTTCAGTACACAATTTACCTGTCCATTTCATTAGTCTCCATGTACTTAAGTACACAATTTACCTGTCCATTTCATTAGTCTCCATGTACTTCAGTACACAATTTACCTGTCCATTTCATTAGTCTCCATGTACTTCAGTACACAATTTACCTGTCCATTTCATTAGTCTCCATGTACTTCAGTACACAATTTACCTGTCCATTTCATTAGTCTCCATGTACTTCAGTACACAGTTTACCTGTCCATTTCATTAGTCTCCATGTACTTTAGTACACAATTTACCTGTCCATTTCATTAGTCTCCATGTACTACAGTACACAATTTACCTGTCCATTTCATTAGTCTCCATGTACTTCAGTACACAATTTACCTGTCCATTTCATTAGTCTCCATGTACTTCAGTACACAATTTACTTGTCCATTTCATTAGTCTCCATGTACTTCAGTACACAATTTACCTGTCCATTTCATTAGTCTCCATGTACTTCAGTTCACAAGTTACCCGTCCATTTCATTAGTCTCCATGTACTTCAGTACACAATTTACCTGTCCATTTCATTAGTCTCCATGTACTTCAGTACACAATTTACCTGTCCATTTCATTAGTCTCCATGTACTTCAGTACACAATTTACCTGTCCATTTCATTAGTCTCCATGTACTTCAGTACACAATTTACCTGTCCATTTCATTAGTCTCCATGTACTTCAGTACACAATTTACCTGTCCATTTCATTAGTCTCCATGTACTTTAGTACACAATTTACCTGTCCATTTCATTAGTCTCCATGTACTTCAGTACACAATTTACCTGTCCATTTCATTAGTCTCCATGTACTTCAGTACACAATTTACCTGTCCATTTCATTAGTCTCCATGTACTTCAGTACACAATTTACCCGTCCATTTCATTAGTCTCCATGTACTTCAGTACACAATTTACCCGTCCATTTCATTAGTCTCTATGTACTTCAGTACACAATTTACCTGTCCATTTCATTAATCTCCATGTACTTCAGTACACATATTACCTGTCCATTTCATTAGTCTCCATGTACTTCAGTACACAATTTACCTGTCCATTTCATTAGTCTCCATGTACTTCAGTACACAATTTACCTGTCCATTTCATTAGTCTCCATGTACTACAGTACACAATTTACCTGTCCATTTCATTAGTCTCCATGTACTTCAGTACACAATTTACCTGTCCATTTCATTAGTCTCCATGTACTTCAGTACACAATTTACCGTCCATTTCATTAGTCTCCATGTACTTCAGTACACAATTTACCTGTCCATTCCATTAGTCTCCATGTACTTAAGTACACAATTTACCTGTCCATTTCATTAGTCTCCATGTACTTAAGTACACAATTTACCTGTCCATTTCATTAGTCTCCATGTACTTAAGTACACAATTTACCTGTCCATTTCATTAGTCTCCATGTACTTAAGTACACAATTTACCTGTCCATTTCATTAGTCTCCATGTACTTCAGTACACAATTTACCTGTCCATTTCATTAGTCTCCATGTACTTCAGTACACAATTTACCTGTCCATTTAATTAGTCTCCATGTACTTCAGTACACAATTTACCCGTCCATTTCATTAGTCTCCATGTACTTCAGTACACAATTTACCCGTCCATTTCATTAGTCTCTATGTACTTCAGTACACAATTTACCTGTCCATTTCATTAGTCTCCATGTACTTCAGTACACAATTTACCTGTCCATTTCATTAGTCTCCATGTACTTCAGTACACAATTTACCTGTCCATTTCATTAGTCTCCATGTACTTCAGTACACAATTTACCTGTCCATTTCATTAGTCTCCATGTACTTCAGTACACAATTTACCTGTCCATTTCATTAGTCTCCATGTACTTCAGTACACAATTTACCTGTCCATTTCATTAGTCTCCATGTACTTCAGTACACAATTTACCTGTCCATTTTATTAGTCTCCATGTACTTCAGTACACAATTTACCTGTCCATTTCATTAGTCTCCATGTACTTCAGTACACAATTTACCTGTCCATTTCATTAGTCTCCATGTACTTCAGTACACAATTTACCTGTCCATTTCATTAGTCTCCATGTACTTCAGTACACAATTTACCTGTCCATTTCATTAGTCTCCATGTACTTCAGTACACAATTTACCTGTCCATTTTATTAGTCTCCATGTACTTCAGTACACAATTTACCTGTCCATTTCATTAGTCTCCATGTACTTCAATACACAATTTACCCGTCCATTTCATTAGTCTCCATGTACTTCAGTACACAATTTACCCGTCCATTTCATTAGTCTCCATGTACTTCAGTACACAATTTACCTGTCCATTTCATTAGTCGCCATGTACTTCAGTACACAATTTACCCGTCCATTTCATTAGTCTCCATGTACTTCAGTACACAATTTACCCGTCCATTTCATTAGTCTCCATGTACTTCAGTACACAATTTACCTGTCCATTTCATTAGTCTCCATGTACTTCAGTACACAATTTACCTGTCCATTTCATTAGTCTCCATGTACTTCAGTACACAATTTACCTGTCCATTTCATTAGTCTCCATGTACTTAAGTACACAATTTACCTGTCCATTTCATTAGTCTCCATGTACTTAAGTACACAATTTACCTGTCCATTTCATTAGTCTCCATGTACTTAAGTACACAATTTAGCTGTCCATTTTATTAGTCTCCATGTACTTCAGTACACAATTTACCTGTCCATTTCATTAGTCTCCATGTACTTAAGTACACAATTTACCTGTCCATTTCATTAGTCTCCATGTACTTAAGTACACAATTTACCTGTCCATTTCATTAGTCTCCATGTACTTAAGTACACAATTTACCTGTCCATTTCATTAGTCTCCATGTACTTAAGTACACAATTTACCTGTCCATTTCATTAGTCTCCATGTACTTCAGTAAACAATTTACCTGTCCATTTCATTAGTCTCCATGTACTTCAGTACACAATTTACCTGTCCATTTCATTAGTCTCCATGTACTTCAGTACACAATTTACCCGTCCATTTCATTAGTCTCCATGTACTTCAGTACACAATTTACCCGTCCATTTCATTAGTCTCTATGTACTTCAGTACACAATTTACCTGTCCATTTCATTAGTCTCCATGTACTTAAGTACACAATTTACCTGTCCATTTCATTAGTCTCCATGTACTTCAGTACACAATTTACCGGTCCATTTCATTAGTCTCCATGTACTTCAGTACACAATTTACCCGTCCATTTCATTAGTCTCCATGTACTTCAGTACACAATTTACCTGTCCATTTCATTAGTCTCCATGTACTTAAGTACACAATTTACCTGTCCATTTCATTAGTCTCCATGTACTTCAGTACACAATTTACCTGTCCATTTCATTAGTCTCCATGTACTTCAGTACACAATTTACCTGTCCATTTCATTAGTCTCCATGTACTTCAGTACACAATTTACCTGTCCATTTCATTAGTCTCCATGTACTTCAGTACACAATTTACCTGTCCATTTCATTAGTCTCCATGTACTTCAGTACACAATTTACCTGTCCATTTCATTAGTCTCCATGTACTTCAGTACACAATTTACCTGTCCATTTCATTAGTCTCCATGTACTTAAGTACACAATTTACCTGTCCATTTCATTAGTCTCCATGTACTTCAGTACACAATTTACCTGTCCATTTCATTAGTCTCCATGTACTTAAGTACACAATTTACCTGTCCATTTCATTAGTCTCCATGTACTTAAGTACACAATTTACCTGTCCATTTCATTAGTCTCCATGTACTTAAGTACACAATTTACCTGTCCATTTCATTAGTCTCCATGTACTTAAGTACACAATTTACCTGTCCATTTCATTAGTCTCCATGTACTTCAGTAAACAATTTACCTGTCCATTTCATTAGTCTCCATGTACTTCAGTACACAATTTACCTGTCCATTTCATTAGTCTCCATGTACTTCAGTACACAATTTACCCGTCCATTTCATTAGTCTCCATGTACTTCAGTACACAATTTACCCGTCCATTTCATTAGTCTCTATGTACTTCAGTACACAATTTACCTGTCCATTTCATTAGTCTCCATGTACTTAAGTACACAATTTACCTGTCCATTTCATTAGTCTCCATGTACTTCAGTACACAATTTACCGGTCCATTTCATTAGTCTCCATGTACTTCAGTACACAATTTACCCGTCCATTTCATTAGTCTCCATGTACTTCAGTACACAATTTACCTGTCCATTTCATTAGTCTCCATGTACTTAAGTACACAATTTACCTGTCCATTTCATTAGTCTCCATGTACTTCAGTACACAATTTACCTGTCCATTTCATTAGTCTCCATGTACTTCAGTACACAATTTACCTGTCCATTTCATTAGTCTCCATGTACTTCAGTACACAATTTACCTGTCCATTTCATTAGTCTCCATGTACTTCAGTACACAATTTACCTGTCCATTTCATTAGTCTCCATGTACTTCAGTACACAATTTACCTGTCCATTTCATTAGTCTCCATGTACTTCAGTACACAATTTACCTGTCCATTTCATTAGTCTCCATGTACTTAAGTACACAATTTACCTGTCCATTTCATTAGTCTCCATGTACTTCAGTACACAATTTACCTGTCCATTTCATTAGTCTCCATGTACTTCAGTACACAATTTACCCGTCCATTTCATTAGTCTCCATGTACTTCAGTACACAATTTACCTGTCCATTTCATTAGTCTCCATGTACTTAAGTACACAATTTACCTGTCCATTTCATTAGTCTCCATGTACTTCAGTACACAATTTACCTGTCCATTTCATTAGTCTCCATGTACTTCAGTACACAATTTACCTGTCCATTTCATTAGTCTCCATGTACTTCAGTACACAATTTACCCGTCCATTTCATTAGTCTCCATGTACTTCAGTACACAATTTACCCGTCCATTTCATTAGTCTCTATGTACTTCAGTACACAATTTACCTGTCCATTTCATTAGTCTCCATGTACTTCAGTACACAATTTACCGGTCCATTTCATTAGTCTCCATGTACTTCAGTACACAATTTACCCGTCCATTTCATTAGTCTCCATGTACTTCAGTACACAATTTACCTGTCCATTTCATTAGTCTCCATGTACTTAAGTACACAATTTACCTGTCCATTTCATTAGTCTCCATGTACTTCAGTACACAATTTACCTGTCCATTTCATTAGTCTCCATGTACTTCAGTACACAATTTACCTGTCCATTTCATTAGTCTCCATGTACTTCAGTACACAATTTACCTGTCCATTTCATTAGTCTCCATGTACTTCAGTACACAATTTACCTGTCCATTTCATTAGTCTCCATGTACTTCAGTACACAATTTACCTGTCCATTTCATTAGTCTCCATGAACTTCAGTACACAATTTACCTGTCCATTTCATTAGTCTCCATGTACTTAAGTACACAATTTACCTGTCCATTTCATTAGTCTCCATGTACTTCAGTACACAATTTACCTGTCCATTTCATTAGTCTCCATGTACTTCAGTACACAATTTACCCGTCCATTTCATTAGTCTCCATGTACTTCAGTACACAATTTACCTGTCCATTTCATTAGTCTCCATGTACTTAAGTACACAATTAACCTGTCCATTTCATTAGTCTCCATGTACTTAAGTACACAATTTACATGTCAATTTCATTAGTCTCCATGTACTTAAGTACACAATTTACCTGTCCTCATTAGTCTCCATGTACTTAAGTACACAATTTACCTGTCCATTTCATTAGTCTCCATGTACTTAAGTACACAATTTACCTGTCCATTTCATTAGTCTCCATGTACTTAAGTACACAATTTACCTGTCCATTTCATTAGTCTCCATGTACTTCAGTACACAATTTACCGGTCCATTTCATTAGTCTCCATGTACTTCAGTACACAATTTACCCGTCCATTTCATTAGTCTCCATGTACTTCAGTACACAATTCACCTGTCCATTTCATTAGTCTCCATGTACTTCAGTACACAATTCACCTGTCCATTTCATTAGTCTCCATGTACTTAAGTACACAATTTACCTGTCCATTTAATTAGTCTCCATGTACTTCAGTACACAACTTACCTGTCCATTTCATTAGTCTCCATGTACTTTAGTACACAATTTACCTGTCCATTTCATTAGTCTCCATGTACTTCAGTACACAATTTACCTGTCCATTTCATTAGTCTCCATGTACTTCAGTACACAATTTACCTGTCCATTTCATTAGTCTCCATGTACTTCAGTACACAATTTACCTGTCCATTTCATTAGTCTCCATGTACTTCAGTACACAATTTACCTGTCCATTTCATTAGTCTCCATGTACTTCAGTACACAATTTACCTGTCCATTTCTTTAGTCTCCATGTACTTCAGTACACAATTTACCTGTCCATTTCATTAGTCTCCATGTACTTCAGTACACAATTTACCCGTCCATTTCATTAGTCTCCATGTACTTCAGTACACAATTTACCCGTCCATTTCATTAGTCTCCATGTACTTCAGTACACAATTTACCTGTCCATTTCATTAGTCTCCATGTACTTCAGTACACAATTTACCTGTCCATTTCATTAGTCTCCATGTACTTCAGTACACAATTTACCTGTCCATTTCATTAGTCTCCATGTACTTCAGTACACAATTTACCCGTCCATTTCATTAGTCTCCATGTACTTCAGTACACAATTTACCCGTCCATTTCATTAGTCTCCATGTACTTCAGTACACAATTTACCTGTCCATTTCATTAGTCTCCATGTACTTCAGTACACAATTTACCTGTCCATTTCATTAGTCTCCATGTACTTCAGTACACAATTTACCCGTCCATTTCATTAGTCTCCATGTACTTCAGTACACAATTTACCCGTCCATTTCATTAGTCTCCATGTACTTCAGTACACAATTTACCCGTCCGTTTCATTAGTCTCCATGTACTTCAGTACACAATTTACCTGTCCGTTTCATTAGTCTCCATGTACTTCAGTACACAATTTACCTGTCCATTTCATTAGTCTCCATGTACTTCAGTACACAATTTACCTGTCCATTTCATTAGTCTCCATGTACTTCAGTACACAATTTACCTGTCCATTTCATTAGTCTCCATGTACTTCAGTACACAATTTACCTGTCCATTTCATTAGTCTCCATGTACTTCAGTACACAATTTACCTGTCCATTTCATTAGTCTCCATGTACTTCAGTACACAATTTACCTGTCCATTTCATTAGTCTCCATGTACTTCAGTACACAATTTACCTGTCCATTTCATTAGTCTCCATGTACTTCAGTACACAATTTACCTGTCCATTTCATTAGTCTCCATGTACTTCAGTACACAATTTACCTGTCCATTTCATTAGTCTCCATGTACTTAAGTACACAATTTACCTGTCCATTTCATTAGTCTCCATGTACTTCAGTACACAATTTACCTGTCCATTTCATTAGTCTCCATGTACTTCAGTACACAATTTACCCGTCCATTTCATTAGTCTCCATGTACTTCAGTACACAATTTACCTGTCCATTTCATTAGTCTCCATGTACTTCAGTACACAATTTACCTGTCCATTTCATTAGTCTCCATGTACTTCAGTACACAATTTACCTGTCCATTTTATTAGTCTCCATGTACTTCAGTACACAATTTACCTGTCCATTTCATTAGTCTCCATGTACTTCAGTACACAATTTACCTGTCCATTTCATTAGTCTCCATGTACTTCAGTACACAATTTACCTGTCCATTTCATTAGTCTCCATGTACTTCAGTACACAATTTACCTGTCCATTTCATTAGTCTCCATGTACTTCAGTACACAATTTACCTGTCCATTTCATTAGTCTCCATGTACTTCAGTACACAATTTACCCGTCCATTTCATTAGTCTCCATGTACTTCAGTACACAATTTACCTGTCCATTTCATTAGTCTCCATGTACTTCAGTACACAATTTACCCGTCCATTACATTAGTCTCCATGTACTTCAGTACACAATTTACCCGTCCATTTCATTAGTCTCCATGTACTTCAGTACACAATTTACCTGTCCATTTCATTAGTCTCCATGTACTTAAGTACACAATTTACCTGTCCATTTCATTAGTCTCCATGTACTTCAGTACACAATTTACCTGTCCATTTCATTAGTCTCCATGTACTTCAGTACACAATTTACCTGTCCATTTCATTAGTCTCCATGTACTTCAGTACACAATTTACCCGTCCATTTCATTAGTCTCCATGTACTTCAGTACACAATTTACCTGTCCATTTCATTAGTCTCCATGTACTTCAGTACACAATTTACCTGTCCATTTCATTAGTCTCCATGTACTTCAGTACACAATTTACCTGTCCATTTCATTAGTCTCCATGTACTTCAGTACACAATTTACCTGTCCATTTCATTAGTCTCCATGTACTTCAGTACACAATTTACCTGTCCATTTCATTAGTCTCCATGTACTTAAGTACACAATTTACCTGTCCATTTCATTAGTCTCCATGTACTTCAGTACACAATTTACCTGTCCATTTCATTAGTCTCCATGTACTTCAGTACACAATTTACCCGTCCATTTCATTAGTCTCCATGTACTTCAGTACACAATTTACCCGTCCATTTCATTAGTCTCTATGTACTTCAGTACACAATTTACCTGTCCATTTCATTTGTCTCCATGTACTTAAGTACACAATTTACCTGTCCATTTCATTAGTCTCCATGTACTTCAGTACACAATTTACCTGTCCATTTCATTAGTCTCCATGTACTTCAGTACACAATTTACCTGTCCATTTCATTAGTCTCCATGTACTTCAGTACACAATTTACCCGTCCATTTCATTAGTCTCCATGTACTTCAGTACACAATTTACCTGTCCATTTCATTAGTCTCCATGTACTTCAGTACACAATTTACCCGTCCATTTCATTAGTCTCCATGTACTTCAGTACACAATTTACCTGTCCATTTCATTAGTCTCCATGTGCTTCAGTACACAATTTACCTGTCCATTTCATTAGTCTCCATGTACTTCAGTACACAATTTACCTGTCCATTTCATTAGTCTCCGTGTACTTAAGTACACAATTTACCTGTCCATTTCATTAGTCTCCATGTACTTCAGTACACAATTTACCTGTCCATTTCATTAGTCTCCATGTACTTCAGTACACAATTTACCCGTCCATTTCATTAGTCTCCATGTACTTCAGTACACAATTTACCCGTCCATTTCAATAGTCTCTATGTACTTCAGTACACAATTTACCTGTCCATTTCATTTGTCTCCATGTACTTAAGTACACAATTTACCTGTCCATTTCATTAGTCTCCATGTACTTCAGTACACAATTTACCGGTCCATTTCATTAGTCTCCATGTACTTCAGTACACAATTTACCCGTCCATTTCATTAGTCTCCATGTACTTCAGTACACAATTTACCTGTCCATTTCATTAGTCTCCATGTACTTAAGTACACAATTTACCTGTCCATTTCATTAGTCTCCATGTACTTCAGTACACAATTTACCTGTCCATTTCATTAGTCTCCATGTACTTCAGTACACAATTTACCTGTCCATTTCATTAGTCTCCATGTACTTCAGTACACAATTTACCTGTCCATTTCATTAGTCTCCATGTACTTCAGTACACAATTTACCTGTCCATTTCATTAGTCTCCATGTACTTCAGTACACAATTTACCTGTCCATTTCATTAGTCTCCATGTACTTCAGTACACAATTTACCTGTCCATTTTATTAGTCTCCATGTACTTCAGTACACAATTTACCTGTCCATTTCATTAGTCTCCATGTACTTCAGTACACAATTTACCTGTCCATTTCATTAGTCTCCATGTACTTCAGTACACAATTTACCTGTCCATTTCATTAGTCTCCATGTACTTCAGTACACAATTTACCTGTCCATTTCATTAGTCTCCATGTACTTCAGTACACAATTTACCTGTCCATTTTATTAGTCTCCATGTACTTCAGTACACAATTTACCTGTCCATTTCATTAGTCTCCATGTACTTCAGAACACAATTTACCCGTCCATTTCATTAGTCTCCATGTACTTCAGTACACAATTTACCCGTCCATTTCATTAGTCTCCATGTACTTCAGTACACAATTTACCTGTCCATTTCATTAGTCGCCATGTACTTCAGTACACAATTTACCCGTCCATTTCATTAGTCTCCATGTACTTCAGTACACAATTTACCCGTCCATTTCATTAGTCTCCATGTACTTCAGTACACAATTTACCTGTCCATTTCATTAGTCTCCATGTACTTCAGTACACAATTTACCTGTCCATTTCATTAGTCTCCATGTACTTCAGTACACAATTTACCTGTCCATTTCATTAGTCTCCATGTACTTAAGTACACAATTTACCTGTCCATTTCATTAGTCTCCATGTACTTAAGTACACAATTTACCTGTCCATTTCATTAGTCTCCATGTACTTAAGTACACAATTTACCTGTCCATTTTATTAGTCTCCATGTACTTCAGTACACAATTTACCTGTCCATTTCATTAGTCTCCATGTACTTAAGTACACAATTTACCTGTCCATTTCATTAGTCTCCATGTACTTAAGTACACAATTTACCTGTCCATTTCATTAGTCTCCATGTACTTAAGTACACAATTTACCTGTCCATTTCATTAGTCTCCATGTACTTCAGTAAACAATTTACCTGTCCATTTCATTAGTCTCCATGTACTTCAGTACACAATTTACCTGTCCATTTCATTAGTCTCCATGTACTTCAGTACACAATTTACCCGTCCATTTCATTAGTCTCCATGTACTTCAGTACACAATTTACCCGTCCATTTCATTAGTCTCTATGTACTTCAGTACACAATTTACCTGTCCATTTCATTAGTCTCCATGTACTTAAGTACACAATTTACCTGTCCATTTCATTAGTCTCCATGTACTTCAGTACACAATTTACCGGTCCATTTCATTAGTCTCCATGTACTTCAGTACACAATTTACCCGTCCATTTCATTAGTCTCCATGTACTTCAGTACACAATTTACCTGTCCATTTCATTAGTCTCCATGTACTTAAGTACACAATTTACCTGTCCATTTCATTAGTCTCCATGTACTTCAGTACACAATTTACCTGTCCATTTCATTAGTCTCCATGTACTTCAGTACACAATTTACCTGTCCATTTCATTAGTCTCCATGTACTTCAGTACACAATTTACCCGTCCATTTCATTAGTCTCCATGTACTTCAGTACACAATTTACCCGTCCATTTCATTAGTCTCCATGTACTTCAGTACACAATTTACCTGTCCATTTCATTAGTCGCCATGTACTTCAGTACACAATTTACCCGTCCATTTCATTAGTCTCCATGTACTTCAGTACACAATTTACCCGTCCATTTCATTAGTCTCCATGTACTTCAGTACACAATTTACCTGTCCATTTCATTAGTCTCCATGTACTTCAGTACACAATTTACCTGTCCATTTCATTAGTCTCCATGTACTTCAGTACACAATTTACCTGTCCATTTCATTAGTCTCCATGTACTTAAGTACACAATTTACCTGTCCATTTCATTAGTCTCCATGTACTTAAGTACACAATTTACCTGTCCATTTCATTAGTCTCCATGTACTTAAGTACACAATTTACCTGTCCATTTTATTAGTCTCCATGTACTTCAGTACACAATTTACCTGTCCATTTCATTAGTCTCCATGTACTTAAGTACACAATTTACCTGTCCATTTCATTAGTCTCCATGTACTTAAGTACACAATTTACCTGTCCATTTCATTAGTCTCCATGTACTTAAGTACACAATTTACCTGTCCATTTCATTAGTCTCCATGTACTTCAGTAAACAATTTACCTGTCCATTTCATTAGTCTCCATGTACTTCAGTACACAATTTACCTGTCCATTTCATTAGTCTCCATGTACTTCAGTACACAATTTACCCGTCCATTTCATTAGTCTCCATGTACTTCAGTACACAATTTACCCGTCCATTTCATTAGTCTCTATGTACTTCAGTACACAATTTACCTGTCCATTTCATTAGTCTCCATGTACTTAAGTACACAATTTACCTGTCCATTTCATTAGTCTCCATGTACTTCAGTACACAATTTACCGGTCCATTTCATTAGTCTCCATGTACTTCAGTACACAATTTACCCGTCCATTTCATTAGTCTCCATGTACTTCAGTACACAATTTACCTGTCCATTTCATTAGTCTCCATGTACTTAAGTACACAATTTACCTGTCCATTTCATTAGTCTCCATGTACTTCAGTACACAATTTACCTGTCCATTTCATTAGTCTCCATGTACTTCAGTACACAATTTACCTGTCCATTTCATTAGTCTCCATGTACTTCAGTACACAATTTACCTGTCCATTTCATTAGTCTCCATGTACTTCAGTACACAATTTACCTGTCCATTTCATTAGTCTCCATGTACTTCAGTACACAATTTACCTGTCCATTTCATTAGTCTCCATGTACTTCAGTACACAATTTACCTGTCCATTTCATTAGTCTCCATGTACTTAAGTACACAATTTACCTGTCCATTTCATTAGTCTCCATGTACTTCAGTACACAATTTACCTGTCCATTTCATTAGTCTCCATGTACTTAAGTACACAATTTACCTGTCCATTTTATTAGTCTCCATGTACTTAAGTACACAATTTACCTGTCCATTTCATTAGTCTCCATGTACTTAAGTACACAATTTACCTGTCCATTTCATTAGTCTCCATGTACTTAAGTACACAATTTACCTGTCCATTTCATTAGTCTCCATGTACTTCAGTAAACAATTTACCTGTCCATTTCATTAGTCTCCATGTACTTCAGTACACAATTTACCTGTCCATTTCATTAGTCTCCATGTACTTCAGTACACAATTTACCCGTCCATTTCATTAGTCTCCATGTACTTCAGTACACAATTTACCCGTCCATTTCATTAGTCTCTATGTACTTCAGTACACAATTTACCTGTCCATTTCATTAGTCTCCATGTACTTAAGTACACAATTTACCTGTCCATTTCATTAGTCTCCATGTACTTCAGTACACAATTTACCGGTCCATTTCATTAGTCTCCATGTACTTCAGTACACAATTTACCCGTCCATTTCATTAGTCTCCATGTACTTCAGTACACAATTTACCTGTCCATTTCATTAGTCTCCATGTACTTAAGTACACAATTTACCTGTCCATTTCATTAGTCTCCATGTACTTCAGTACACAATTTACCTGTCCATTTCATTAGTCTCCATGTACTTCAGTACACAATTTACCTGTCCATTTCATTAGTCTCCATGTACTTCAGTACACAATTTACCTGTCCATTTCATTAGTCTCCATGTACTTCAGTACACAATTTACCTGTCCATTTCATTAGTCTCCATGTACTTCAGTACACAATTTACCTGTCCATTTCATTAGTCTCCATGTACTTCAGTACACAATTTACCTGTCCATTTCATTAGTCTCCATGTACTTAAGTACACAATTTACCTGTCCATTTCATTAGTCTCCATGTACTTCAGTACACAATTTACCTGTCCATTTCATTAGTCTCCATGTACTTCAGTACACAATTTACCCGTCCATTTCATTAGTCTCCATGTACTTCAGTACACAATTTACCTGTCCATTTCATTAGTCTCCATGTACTTAAGTACACAATTTACCTGTCCATTTCATTAGTCTCCATGTACTTCAGTACACAATTTACCTGTCCATTTCATTAGTCTCCATGTACTTCAGTACACAATTTACCTGTCCATTTCATTAGTCTCCATGTACTTCAGTACACAATTTACCCGTCCATTTCATTAGTCTCCATGTACTTCAGTACACAATTTACCCGTCCATTTCATTAGTCTCTATGTACTTCAGTACACAATTTACCTGTCCATTTCATTAGTCTCCATGTACTTCAGTACACAATTTACCGGTCCATTTCATTAGTCTCCATGTACTTCAGTACACAATTTACCCGTCCATTTCATTAGTCTCCATGTACTTCAGTACACAATTTACCTGTCCATTTCATTAGTCTCCATGTACTTAAGTACACAATTTACCTGTCCATTTCATTAGTCTCCATGTACTTCAGTACACAATTTACCTGTCCATTTCATTAGTCTCCATGTACTTCAGTACACAATTTACCTGTCCATTTCATTAGTCTCCATGTACTTCAGTACACAATTTACCTGTCCATTTCATTAGTCTCCATGTACTTCAGTACACAATTTACCTGTCCATTTCATTAGTCTCCATGTACTTCAGTACACAATTTACCTGTCCATTTCATTAGTCTCCATGAACTTCAGTACACAATTTACCTGTCCATTTCATTAGTCTCCATGTACTTAAGTACACAATTTACCTGTCCATTTCATTAGTCTCCATGTACTTCAGTACACAATTTACCTGTCCATTTCATTAGTCTCCATGTACTTCAGTACACATTTTACCCGTCCATTTCATTAGTCTCCATGTACTTCAGTACACAATTTACCTGTCCATTTCATTAGTCTCCATGTACTTAAGTACACAATTAACCTGTCCATTTCATTAGTCTCCATGTACTTAAGTACACAATTTACCTGTCAATTTCATTAGTCTCCATGTACTTAAGTACACAATTTACCTGTCCTCATTAGTCTCCATGTACTTAAGTACACAATTTACCTGTCCATTTCATTAGTCTCCATGTACTTAAGTACACAATTTACCTGTCCATTTCATTAGTCTCCATGTACTTAAGTACACAATTTACCTGTCCATTTCATTAGTCTCCGTGTACTTCAGTACAAAATTTACCTGTCCATTTCATTAGTCTCCATGTACTTCAGTACACAAATTACCCGTCCATTTCATTAGTCTCCATGTACTTCAGTACACAATTTACCCGTCCATTTCATTAGTCTCTATGTACTTCAGTACACAATTTACCTGTCCATTTCATTTGTCTCCATGTACTTAAGTACACAATTTACCTGTCCATTTCATTAGTCTCCATGTACTTCAGTACACAATTTACCGGTCCATTTCATTAGTCTCCATGTACTTCAGTACACAATTTACCCGTCCATTTCATTAGTCTCCATGTACTTCAGTACACAATTCACCTGTCCATTTCATTAGTCTCCATGTACTTAAGTACACAATTTACCTGTCCATTTAATTAGTCTCCATGTACTTCAGTACACAACTTACCTGTCCATTTCATTAGTCTCCATGTACTTTAGTACACAATTTACCTGTCCATTTCATTAGTCTCCATGTACTTCAGTACACAATTTACCTGTCCATTTCATTAGTCTCCATGTACTTCAGTACACAATTTACCTGTCCATTTCATTAGTCTCCATGTACTTCAGTACACAATTTACCTGTCCATTTCATTAGTCTCCATGTACTTCAGTACACAATTTACCTGTCCATTTCATTAGTCTCCATGTACTTCAGTACACAATTTACCTGTCCATTTCTTTAGTCTCCATGTACTTCAGTACACAATTTACCTGTCCATTTCATTAGTCTCCATGTACTTCAGTACACAATTTACCCGTCCATTTCATTAGTCTCCATGTACTTCAGTACACAATTTACCCGTCCATTTCATTAGTCTCCATGTACTTCAGTACACAATTTACCTGTCCATTTCATTAGTCTCCATGTACTTCAGTACACAATTTACCTGTCCATTTCATTAGTCTCCATGTACTTCAGTACACAATTTACCTGTCCATTTCATTAGTCTCCATGTACTTCAGTACACAATTTACCCGTCCATTTCATTAGTCTCCATGTACTTCAGTACACAATTTACCCGTCCATTTCATTAGTCTCCATGTACTTCAGTACACAATTTACCTGTCCATTTCATTAGTCTCCATGTACTTCAGTACACAATTTACCTGTCCATTTCATTAGTCTCCATGTACTTCAGTACACAATTTACCCGTCCATTTCATTAGTCTCCATGTACTTCAGTACACAATTTACCCGTCCATTTCATTAGTCTCCATGTACTTCAGTACACAATTTACCCGTCCGTTTCATTAGTCTCCATGTACTTCAGTACACAATTTACCTGTCCGTTTCATTAGTCTCCATGTACTTCAGTACACAATTTACCTGTCCATTTCATTAGTCTCCATGTACTTCAGTACACAATTTACCTGTCCATTTCATTAGTCTCCATGTACTTCAGTACACAATTTACCTGTCCATTTCATTAGTCTCCATGTACTTCAGTACACAATTTACCTGTCCATTTCATTAGTCTCCATGTACTTCAGTACACAATTTACCTGTCCATTTCATTAGTCTCCATGTACTTCAGTACACAATTTACCTGTCCATTTCATTAGTCTCCATGTACTTCAGTACACAATTTACCTGTCCATTTCATTAGTCTCCATGTACTTCAGTACACAATTTACCTGTCCATTTCATTAGTCTCCATGTACTTCAGTACACAATTTACCTGTCCATTTCATTAGTCTCCATGTACTTAAGTACACAATTTACCTGTCCATTTCATTAGTCTCCATGTACTTCAGTACACAATTTACCTGTCCATTTCATTAGTCTCCATGTACTTCAGTACACAATTTACCCGTCCATTTCATTAGTCTCCATGTACTTCAGTACACAATTTACCTGTCCATTTCATTAGTCTCCATGTACTTCAGTACACAATTTACCTGTCCATTTCATTAGTCTCCATGTACTTCAGTACACAATTTACCTGTCCATTTTATTAGTCTCCATGTACTTCAGTACACAATTTACCTGTCCATTTCATTAGTCTCCATGTACTTCAGTACACAATTTACCTGTCCATTTCATTAGTCTCCATGTACTTCAGTACACAATTTACCTGTCCATTTCATTAGTCTCCATGTACTTCAGTACACAATTTACCTGTCCATTTCATTAGTCTCCATGTACTTCAGTACACAATTTACCTGTCCATTTCATTAGTCTCCATGTACTTCAGTACACAATTTACCCGTCCATTTCATTAGTCTCCATGTACTTCAGTACACAATTTACCTGTCCATTTCATTAGTCTCCATGTACTTCAGTACACAATTTACCCGTCCATTACATTAGTCTCCATGTACTTCAGTACACAATTTACCCGTCCATTTCATTAGTCTCCATGTACTTCAGTACACAATTTACCTGTCCATTTCATTAGTCTCCATGTACTTAAGTACACAATTTACCTGTCCATTTCATTAGTCTCCATGTACTTCAGTACACAATTTACCTGTCCATTTCATTAGTCTCCATGTACTTCAGTACACAATTTACCTGTCCATTTCATTAGTCTCCATGTACTTCAGTACACAATTTACCCGTCCATTTCATTAGTCTCCATGTACTTCAGTACACAATTTACCTGTCCATTTCATTAGTCTCCATGTACTTCAGTACACAATTTACCTGTCCATTTCATTAGTCTCCATGTACTTCAGTACACAATTTACCTGTCCATTTCATTAGTCTCCATGTACTTCAGTACACAATTTACCTGTCCATTTCATTAGTCTCCATGTACTTCAGTACACAATTTACCTGTCCATTTCATTAGTCTCCATGTACTTAAGTACACAATTTACCTGTCCATTTCATTAGTCTCCATGTACTTCAGTACACAATTTACCTGTCCATTTCATTAGTCTCCATGTACTTCAGTACACAATTTACCTGTCCATTTCATTAGTCTCCATGTACTTAAGTACACAATTTACCTGTCCATTTCATTAGTCTCCATGTACTTCAGTACACAATTTACCTGTCCATTTCATTAGTCTCCATGTACTTCAGTACACAATTTACCTGTCCATTTCATTAGTCTCCATGTACTTCAGTACACAATTTACCTGTCCATTTCATTAGTCTCCATGTACTTCAGTACACAATTTGCCTGTCCATTTCATTAGTCTCCATGTACTTCAGTACACAATTTACCTGTCCATTTCATTAGTCTCCATGTACTTCAGTACACAATTTACCTGTCCATTTCATTAGTCTCCATGTACTTAAGTACACAATTTACCTGTCCATTTCATTAGTCTCCATGTACTTCAGTACACAATTTACCTGTCCATTTCATTAGTCTCCATGTACTTAAGTACACAATTTACCTGTCCATTTCATTAGTCTCCATGTACTTAAGTACACAATTTACCTGTCCATTTCATTAGTCTCCATGTACTTAAGTACACAATTTACCTGTCCATTTCATTAGTCTCCATGTACTTAAGTACACAATTTACCTGTCCATTTCATTAGTCTCCATGTACTTCAGTAAACAATTTACCTGTCCATTTCATTAGTCTCCATGTACTTCAGTACACAATTTACCTGTCCATTTCATTAGTCTCCATGTACTTCAGTACACAATTTACCCGTCCATTTAATTAGTCTCCATGTACTTCAGTACACAATTTACCCGTCCATTTCATTAGTCTCTATGTACTTCAGTACACAATTTACCTGTCCATTTTATTAGTCTCCATGTACTTAAGTACACAATTTACCTGTCTATTTCATTAGTCTCCATGTACTTCAGTACACAATTTACCGGTCCATTTCATTAGTCTCCATGTACTTCAGTACACAATTTACCCGTCCATTTCATTAGTCTCCATGTACTTCAGTACACAATTTACCTGTCCATTTCATTAGTCTGCATGTACTTAAGTACACAATTTACCTGTCCATTTCATTAGTCTCCATGTACTTCAGTACACAATTTACCTGTCCATTTCATTAGTCTCCATGTACTTCAGTACACAATTTACCTGTCCATTTCATTAGTCTCCATGTACTTCAGTACACAATTTACCTGTCCATTTCATTAGTCTCCATGTACTTCAGTACACAATTTACCTGTCCATTTCATTAGTCTCCATGTACTTCAGTACACAATTTACCTGTCCATTTCATTAGTCTCCATGTACTTCAGTACACAATTTACCTGTCCATTTCATTAGTCTTCATGTACTTAAGTACACAATTTACCTGTCCATTTCATTAGTCTCCATGTACTTCAGTACACAATTTACCTGTCCATTTCATTAGTCTCCATGTACTTCAGTACACAATTTACCCGTCCATTTCATTAGTCTCCATGTACTTCAGTACACAATTTACCTGTCCATTTCATTAGTCTCCATGTACTTAAGTACACAATTTACCTGTCCATTTCATTAGTCTCCATGTACTTCAGTACACAATTTACCTGTCCATTTCATTAGTCTCCATGTACTTCAGTACACAATTTACCTGTCCATTTCATTAGTCTCCATGTACTTCAGTACACAATTTACCCGTCCATTTCATTAGTCTCCATGTACTTCAGTACACAATTTACCCGTCCATTTCATTAGTCTCTATGTACTTCAGTACACAATTTACCTGTCCATTTCATTAGTCTCCATGTACTTCAGTACACAATTTACCGGTCCATTTCATTAGTCTCCATGTACTTCAGTACACAATTTACCCGTCCATTTCATTAGTCTCCATGTACTTCAGTACACAATTTACCTGTCCATTTCATTAGTCTCCATGTACTTAAGTACACAATTTACCTGTCCATTTCATTAGTCTCCATGTACTTCAGTACACAATTTACCTGTCCATTTCATTAGTCTCCATGTACTTCAGTACACAATTTACCTGTCCATTTCATTAGTCTCCATGTACTTCAGTACACAATTTACCTGTCCATTTCATTAGTCTCCATGTACTTCAGTACACAGTTTACCTGTCCATTTCATTAGTCTCCATGTACTTTAGTACACAATTTACCTGTCCATTTCATTAGTCTCCATGTACTACAGTACACAATTTACCTGTCCATTTCATTAGTCTCCATGTACTTCAGTACACAATTTACCTGTCCATTTCATTAGTCTCCATGTACTTCAGTACACAATTTACTTGTCCATTTCATTAGTCTCCATGTACTTCAGTACACAATTTACCTGTCCATTTCATTAGTCTCCATGTACTTCAGTTCACAAGTTACCCGTCCATTTCATTAGTCTCCATGTACTTCAGTACACAATTTACCTGTCCATTTCATTAGTCTCCATGTACTTCAGTACACAATTTACCTGTCCATTTCATTAGTCTCCATGTACTTCAGTACACAATTTACCTGTCCATTTCATTAGTCTCCATGTACTTCAGTACACAATTTACCTGTCCATTTCATTAGTCTCCATGTACTTCAGTACACAATTTACCTGTCTATTTCATTAGTCTCCATGTACTTTAGTACACAATTTACCTGTCCATTTCATTAGTCTCCATGTACTTCAGTACACAATTTACCTGTCCATTTCATTAGTCTCCATGTACTTCAGTACACAATTTACCTGTCCATTTCATTAGTCTCCATGTACTTCAGTACACAATTTACCCGTCCATTTCATTAGTCTCCATGTACTTCAGTACACAATTTACCCGTCCATTTCATTAGTCTCTATGTACTTCAGTACACAATTTACCTGTCCATTTCATTAATCTCCATGTACTTCAGTACACATATTACCTGTCCATTTCATTAGTCTCCATGTACTTCAGTACACAATTTACCTGTCCATTTCATTAGTCTCCATGTACTTCAGTACACAATTTACCTGTCCATTTCATTAGTCTCCATGTACTACAGTACACAATTTACCTGTCCATTTCATTAGTCTCCATGTACTTCAGTACACAATTTACCTGTCCATTTCATTAGTCTCCATGTACTTCAGTACACAATTTACCGTCCATTTCATTAGTCTCCATGTACTTCAGTACACAATTTACCTGTCCATTCCATTAGTCTCCATGTACTTAAGTACACAATTTACCTGTCCATTTCATTAGTCTCCATGTACTTAAGTACACAATTTACCTGTCCATTTCATTAGTCTCCATGTACTTAAGTACACAATTTACCTGTCCATTTCATTAGTCTCCATGTACTTAAGTACACAATTTACCTGTCCATTTCATTAGTCTCCATGTACTTCAGTACACAATTTACCTGTCCATTTCATTAGTCTCCATGTACTTCAGTACACAATTTACCTGTCCATTTAATTAGTCTCCATGTACTTCAGTACACAATTTACCCGTCCATTTCATTAGTCTCCATGTACTTCAGTACACAATTTACCCGTCCATTTCATTAGTCTCTATGTACTTCAGTACACAATTTACCTGTCCATTTCATTAGTCTCCATGTACTTCAGTACACAATTTACCTGTCCATTTCATTAGTCTCCATGTACTTCAGTACACAATTTACCTGTCCATTTCATTAGTCTCCATGTACTTCAGTACACAATTTACCTGTCCATTTCATTAGTCTCCATGTACTTCAGTACACAATTTACCTGTCCATTTCATTAGTCTCCATGTACTTCAGTACACAATTTACCTGTCCATTTCATTAGTCTCCATGTACTTCAGTACACAATTTACCTGTCCATTTTATTAGTCTCCATGTACTTCAGTACACAATTTACCTGTCCATTTCATTAGTCTCCATGTACTTCAGTACACAATTTACCTGTCCATTTCATTAGTCTCCATGTACTTCAGTACACAATTTACCTGTCCATTTCATTAGTCTCCATGTACTTCAGTACACAATTTACCTGTCCATTTCATTAGTCTCCATGTACTTCAGTACACAATTTACCTGTCCATTTTATTAGTCTCCATGTACTTCAGTACACAATTTACCTGTCCATTTCATTAGTCTCCATGTACTTCAATACACAATTTACCCGTCCATTTCATTAGTCTCCATGTACTTCAGTACACAATTTACCCGTCCATTTCATTAGTCTCCATGTACTTCAGTACACAATTTACCTGTCCATTTCATTAGTCGCCATGTACTTCAGTACACAATTTACCCGTCCATTTCATTAGTCTCCATGTACTTCAGTACACAATTTACCCGTCCATTTCATTAGTCTCCATGTACTTCAGTACACAATTTACCTGTCCATTTCATTAGTCTCCATGTACTTCAGTACACAATTTACCTGTCCATTTCATTAGTCTCCATGTACTTCAGTACACAATTTACCTGTCCATTTCATTAGTCTCCATGTACTTAAGTACACAATTTACCTGTCCATTTCATTAGTCTCCATGTACTTAAGTACACAATTTACCTGTCCATTTCATTAGTCTCCATGTACTTAAGTACACAATTTACCTGTCCATTTTATTAGTCTCCATGTACTTCAGTACACAATTTACCTGTCCATTTCATTAGTCTCCATGTACTTAAGTACACAATTTACCTGTCCATTTCATTAGTCTCCATGTACTTAAGTACACAATTTACCTGTCCATTTCATTAGTCTCCATGTACTTAAGTACACAATTTACCTGTCCATTTCATTAGTCTCCATGTACTTAAGTACACAATTTACCTGTCCATTTCATTAGTCTCCATGTACTTCAGTAAACAATTTACCTGTCCATTTCATTAGTCTCCATGTACTTCAGTACACAATTTACCTGTCCATTTCATTAGTCTCCATGTACTTCAGTACACAATTTACCCGTCCATTTCATTAGTCTCCATGTACTTCAGTACACAATTTACCCGTCCATTTCATTAGTCTCTATGTACTTCAGTACACAATTTACCTGTCCATTTCATTAGTCTCCATGTACTTAAGTACACAATTTACCTGTCCATTTCATTAGTCTCCATGTACTTCAGTACACAATTTACCGGTCCATTTCATTAGTCTCCATGTACTTCAGTACACAATTTACCCGTCCATTTCATTAGTCTCCATGTACTTCAGTACACAATTTACCTGTCCATTTCATTAGTCTCCATGTACTTAAGTACACAATTTACCTGTCCATTTCATTAGTCTCCATGTACTTCAGTACACAATTTACCTGTCCATTTCATTAGTCTCCATGTACTTCAGTACACAATTTACCTGTCCATTTCATTAGTCTCCATGTACTTCAGTACACAATTTACCTGTCCATTTCATTAGTCTCCATGTACTTCAGTACACAATTTACCTGTCCATTTCATTAGTCTCCATGTACTTCAGTACACAATTTACCTGTCCATTTCATTAGTCTCCATGTACTTCAGTACACAATTTACCTGTCCATTTCATTAGTCTCCATGTACTTAAGTACACAATTTACCTGTCCATTTCATTAGTCTCCATGTACTTCAGTACACAATTTACCTGTCCATTTCATTAGTCTCCATGTACTTAAGTACACAATTTACCTGTCCATTTCATTAGTCTCCATGTACTTAAGTACACAATTTACCTGTCCATTTCATTAGTCTCCATGTACTTAAGTACACAATTTACCTGTCCATTTCATTAGTCTCCATGTACTTAAGTACACAATTTACCTGTCCATTTCATTAGTCTCCATGTACTTCAGTAAACAATTTACCTGTCCATTTCATTAGTCTCCATGTACTTCAGTACACAATTTACCTGTCCATTTCATTAGTCTCCATGTACTTCAGTACACAATTTACCCGTCCATTTCATTAGTCTCCATGTACTTCAGTACACAATTTACCCGTCCATTTCATTAGTCTCTATGTACTTCAGTACACAATTTACCTGTCCATTTCATTAGTCTCCATGTACTTAAGTACACAATTTACCTGTCCATTTCATTAGTCTCCATGTACTTCAGTACACAATTTACCGGTCCATTTCATTAGTCTCCATGTACTTCAGTACACAATTTACCCGTCCATTTCATTAGTCTCCATGTACTTCAGTACACAATTTACCTGTCCATTTCATTAGTCTCCATGTACTTAAGTACACAATTTACCTGTCCATTTCATTAGTCTCCATGTACTTCAGTACACAATTTACCTGTCCATTTCATTAGTCTCCATGTACTTCAGTACACAATTTACCTGTCCATTTCATTAGTCTCCATGTACTTCAGTACACAATTTACCTGTCCATTTCATTAGTCTCCATGTACTTCAGTACACAATTTACCTGTCCATTTCATTAGTCTCCATGTACTTCAGTACACAATTTACCTGTCCATTTCATTAGTCTCCATGTACTTCAGTACACAATTTACCTGTCCATTTCATTAGTCTCCATGTACTTAAGTACACAATTTACCTGTCCATTTCATTAGTCTCCATGTACTTCAGTACACAATTTACCTGTCCATTTCATTAGTCTCCATGTACTTCAGTACACAATTTACCCGTCCAATTCATTAGTCTCCATGTACTTCAGTACACAATTTACCTGTCCATTTCATTAGTCTCCATGTACTTAAGTACACAATTTACCTGTCCATTTCATTAGTCTCCATGTACTTCAGTACACAATTTACCTGTCCATTTCATTAGTCTCCATGTACTTCAGTACACAATTTACCTGTCCATTTCATTAGTCTCCATGTACTTCAGTACACAATTTACCCGTCCATTTCATTAGTCTCCATGTACTTCAGTACACAATTTACCCGTCCATTTCATTAGTCTCTATGTACTTCAGTACACAATTTACCTGTCCATTTCATTAGTCTCCATGTACTTCAGTACACAATTTACCGGTCCATTTCATTAGTCTCCATGTACTTCAGTACACAATTTACCCGTCCATTTCATTAGTCTCCATGTACTTCAGTACACAATTTACCTGTCCATTTCATTAGTCTCCATGTACTTAAGTACACAATTTACCTGTCCATTTCATTAGTCTCCATGTACTTCAGTACACAATTTACCTGTCCATTTCATTAGTCTCCATGTACTTCAGTACACAATTTACCTGTCCATTTCATTAGTCTCCATGTACTTCAGTACACAATTTACCTGTCCATTTCATTAGTCTCCATGTACTTCAGTACACAATTTACCTGTCCATTTCATTAGTCTCCATGTACTTCAGTACACAATTTACCTGTCCATTTCATTAGTCTCCATGAACTTCAGTACACAATTTACCTGTCCATTTCATTAGTCTCCATGTACTTAAGTACACAATTTACCTGTCCATTTCATTAGTCTCCATGTACTTCAGTACACAATTTACCTGTCCATTTCATTAGTCTCCATGTACTTCAGTACACAATTTACCCGTCCATTTCATTAGTCTCCATGTACTTCAGTACACAATTTACCTGTCCATTTCATTAGTCTCCATGTACTTAAGTACACAATTAACCTGTCCATTTCATTAGTCTCCATGTACTTAAGTACACAATTTACATGTCAATTTCATTAGTCTCCATGTACTTAAGTACACAATTTACCTGTCCTCATTAGTCTTCATGTACTTAAGTACACAATTTACCTGTCCATTTCATTAGTCTCCATGTACTTAAGTACACAATTTACCTGTCCATTTCATTAGTCTCCATGTACTTAAGTACACAATTTACCTGTCCATTTCATTAGTCTCCATGTACTTCAGTACACAATTTACCGGTCCATTTCATTAGTCTCCATGTACTTCAGTACACAATTTACCCGTCCATTTCATTAGTCTCCATGTACTTCAGTACACAATTCACCTGTCCATTTCATTAGTCTCCATGTACTTAAGTACACAATTTACCTGTCCATTTAATTAGTCTCCATGTACTTCAGTACACAACTTACCTGTCCATTTCATTAGTCTCCATGTACTTTAGTACACAATTTACCTGTCCATTTCATTAGTCTCCATGTACTTCAGTACACAATTTACCTGTCCATTTCATTAGTCTCCATGTACTTCAGTACACAATTTACCTGTCCATTTCATTAGTCTCCATGTACTTCAGTACACAATTTACCTGTCCATTTCATTAGTCTCCATGTACTTCAGTACACAATTTACCTGTCCATTTCATTAGTCTCCATGTACTTCAGTACACAATTTACCTGTCCATTTCTTTAGTCTCCATGTACTTCAGTACACAATTTACCTGTCCATTTCATTAGTCTCCATGTACTTCAGTACACAATTTACCCGTCCATTTCATTAGTCTCCATGTACTTCAGTACACAATTTACCCGTCCATTTCATTAGTCTCCATGTACTTCAGTACACAATTTACCTGTCCATTTCATTAGTCTCCATGTACTTCAGTACACAATTTACCTGTCCATTTCATTAGTCTCCATGTACTTCAGTACACAATTTACCTGTCCATTTCATTAGTCTCCATGTACTTCAGTACACAATTTACCCGTCCATTTCATTAGTCTCCATGTACTTCAGTACACAATTTACCCGTCCATTTCATTAGTCTCCATGTACTTCAGTACACAATTTACCTGTCCATTTCATTAGTCTCCATGTACTTCAGTACACAATTTACCTGTCCATTTCATTAGTCTCCATGTACTTCAGTACACAATTTACCCGTCCATTTCATTAGTCTCCATGTACTTCAGTACACAATTTACCCGTCCATTTCATTAGTCTCCATGTACTTCAGTACACAATTTACCCGTCCGTTTCATTAGTCTCCATGTACTTCAGTACACAATTTACCTGTCCGTTTCATTAGTCTCCATGTACTTCAGTACACAATTTACCTGTCCATTTCATTAGTCTCCATGTACTTCAGTACACAATTTACCTGTCCATTTCATTAGTCTCCATGTACTTCAGTACACAATTTACCTGTCCATTTCATTAGTCTCCATGTACTTCAGTACACAATTTACCTGTCCATTTCATTAGTCTCCATGTACTTCAGTACACAATTTACCTGTCCATTTCATTAGTCTCCATGTACTTCAGTACACAATTTACCTGTCCATTTCATTAGTCTCCATGTACTTCAGTACACAATTTACCTGTCCATTTCATTAGTCTCCATGTACTTCAGTACACAATTTACTTGTCCATTTCATTAGTCCTCCATGTACTTCAGTACACAATTTACCTGTCCATTTCATTAGTCTCCATGTACTTAAGTACACAATTTACCTGTCCATTTCATTAGTCTCCATGTACTTCAGTACACAATTTACCTGTCCATTTCATTAGTCTCCATGTACTTCAGTACACAATTTACCCGTCCATTTCATTAGTCTCCATGTACTTCAGTACACAATTTACCTGTCCATTTCATTAGTCTCCATGTACTTCAGTACACAATTTACCTGTCCATTTCATTAGTCTCCATGTACTTCAGTACACAATTTACCTGTCCATTTTATTAGTCTCCATGTACTTCAGTACACAATTTACCTGTCCATTTCATTAGTCTCCATGTACTTCAGTACACAATTTACCTGTCCATTTCATTAGTCTCCATGTACTTCAGTACACAATTTACCTGTCCATTTCATTAGTCTCCATGTACTTCAGTACACAATTTACCTGTCCATTTCATTAGTCTCCATGTACTTCAGTACACAATTTACCTGTCCATTTCATTAGTCTCCATGTACTTCAGTACACAATTTACCCGTCCATTTCATTAGTCTCCATGTACTTCAGTACACAATTTACCTGTCCATTTCATTAGTCTCCATGTACTTCAGTACACAATTTACCCGTCCATTACATTAGTCTCCATGTACTTCAGTACACAATTTACCCGTCCATTTCATTAGTCTCCATGTACTTCAGTACACAATTTACCTGTCCATTTTATTAGTCTCCATGTACTTAAGTACACAATTTACCTGTCCATTTCATTAGTCTCCATGTACTTCAGTACACAATTTACCTGTCCATTTCATTAGTCTCCATGTACTTCAGTACACAATTTACCTGTCCATTTCATTAGTCTCCATGTACTTCAGTACACAATTTACCCGTCCATTTCATTAGTCTCCATGTACTTCAGTACACAATTTACCTGTCCATTTCATTAGTCTCCATGTACTTCAGTACACAATTTACCTGTCCATTTCATTAGTCTCCATGTACTTCAGTACACAATTTACCTGTCCATTTCATTAGTCTCCATGTACTTCAGTACACGATTTACCTGTCCATTTCATTAGTCTCCATGTACTTCAGTACACAATTTACCTGTCCATTTCATTAGTCTCCATGTACTTAAGTACACAATTTACCTGTCCATTTCATTAGTCTCCATGTACTTCAGTACACAATTTACCTGTCCATTTCATTAGTCTCCATGTACTTCAGTACACAATTTACCCGTCCATTTCATTAGTCTCCATGTACTTCAGTACACAATTTACCCGTCCATTTCATTAGTCTCTATGTACTTCAGTACACAATTTACCTGTCCATTTCATTTGTCTCCATGTACTTAAGTACACAATTTACCTGTCCATTTCATTAGTCTCCATGTACTTCAGTACACAATTTACCTGTCCATTTCATTAGTCTCCATGTACTTCAGTACACAATTTACCTGTCCATTTCATTAGTCTCCATGTACTTCAGTACACAATTTACCCGTCCATTTCATTAGTCTCCATGTACTTCAGTACACAATTTACCTGTCCATTTCATTAGTCTCCATGTACTTCAGTACACAATTTACCCGTCCATTTCATTAGTCTCCATGTACTTCAGTACACAATTTACCTGTCCATTTCATTAGTCTCCATGTGCTTCAGTACACAATTTACCTGTCCATTTCATTAGTCTCCATGTACTTCAGTACACAATTTACCTGTCCATTTCATTAGTCTCCGTGTACTTAAGTACACAATTTACCTGTCCATTTCATTAGTCTCCATGTACTTCAGTACACAATTTACCTGTCCATTTCATTAGTCTCCATGTACTTCAGTACACAATTTACCCGTCCATTTCATTAGTCTCCATGTACTTCAGTACACAATTTACCCGTCCATTTCAATAGTCTCTATGTACTTCAGTACACAATTTACCTGTCCATTTCATTTGTCTCCATGTACTTAAGTACACAATTTACCTGTCCATTTCATTAGTCTCCATGTACTTCAGTACACAATTTACCGGTCCATTTCATTAGTCTCCATGTACTTCAGTACACAATTTACCCGTCCATTTCATTAGTCTCCATGTACTTCAGTACACAATTTACCTGTCCATTTCATTAGTCTCCATGTACTTAAGTACACAATTTACCTGTCCATTTCATTAGTCTCCATGTACTTCAGTACACAATTTACCTGTCCATTTCATTAGTCTCCATGTACTTCAGTACACAATTTACCTGTCCATTTCATTAGTCTCCATGTACTTCAGTACACAATTTACCTGTCCATTTCATTAGTCTCCATGTACTTCAGTACACAATTTACCTGTCCATTTCATTAGTCTCCATGTACTTCAGTACACAATTTACCTGTCCATTTCATTAGTCTCCATGTACTTCAGTACACAATTTACCTGTCCATTTTATTAGTCTCCATGTACTTCAGTACACAATTTACCTGTCCATTTCATTAGTCTCCATGTACTTCAGTACACAATTTACCTGTCCATTTCATTAGTCTCCATGTACTTCAGTACACAATTTACCTGTCCATTTCATTAGTCTCCATGTACTTCAGTACACAATTTACCTGTCCATTTCATTAGTCTCCATGTACTTCAGTACACAATTTACCTGTCCATTTTATTAGTCTCCATGTACTTCAGTACACAATTTACCTGTCCATTTCATTAGTCTCCATGTACTTCAGAACACAATTTACCCGTCCATTTCATTAGTCTCCATGTACTTCAGTACACAATTTACCCGTCCATTTCATTAGTCTCCATGTACTTCAGTACACAATTTACCTGTCCATTTCATTAGTCGCCATGTACTTCAGTACACAATTTACCCGTCCATTTCATTAGTCTCCATGTACTTCAGTACACAATTTACCCGTCCATTTCATTAGTCTCCATGTACTTCAGTACACAATTTACCTGTCCATTTCATTAGTCTCCATGTACTTCAGTACACAATTTACCTGTCCATTTCATTAGTCTCCATGTACTTCAGTACACAATTTACCTGTCCATTTCATTAGTCTCCATGTACTTAAGTACACAATTTACCTGTCCATTTCATTAGTCTCCATGTACTTAAGTACACAATTTACCTGTCCATTTCATTAGTCTCCATGTACTTAAGTACACAATTTACCTGTCCATTTTATTAGTCTCCATGTACTTCAGTACACAATTTACCTGTCCATTTCATTAGTCTCCATGTACTTAAGTACACAATTTACCTGTCCATTTCATTAGTCTCCATGTACTTAAGTACACAATTTACCTGTCCATTTCATTAGTCTCCATGTACTTAAGTACACAATTTACCTGTCCATTTCATTAGTCTCCATGTACTTCAGTAAACAATTTACCTGTCCATTTCATTAGTCTCCATGTACTTCAGTACACAATTTACCTGTCCATTTCATTAGTCTCCATGTACTTCAGTACACAATTTACCCGTCCATTTCATTAGTCTCCATGTACTTCAGTACACAATTTACCCGTCCATTTCATTAGTCTCTATGTACTTCAGTACACAATTTACCTGTCCATTTCATTAGTCTCCATGTACTTAAGTACACAATTTACCTGTCCATTTCATTAGTCTCCATGTACTTCAGTACACAATTTACCGGTCCATTTCATTAGTCTCCATGTACTTCAGTACACAATTTACCCGTCCATTTCATTAGTCTCCATGTACTTCAGTACACAATTTACCTGTCCATTTCATTAGTCTCCATGTACTTAAGTACACAATTTACCTGTCCATTTCATTAGTCTCCATGTACTTCAGTACACAATTTACCTGTCCATTTCATTAGTCTCCATGTACTTCAGTACACAATTTACCTGTCCATTTCATTAGTCTCCATGTACTTCAGTACACAATTTACCCGTCCATTTCATTAGTCTCCATGTACTTCAGTACACAATTTACCCGTCCATTTCATTAGTCTCCATGTACTTCAGTACACAATTTACCTGTCCATTTCATTAGTCGCCATGTACTTCAGTACACAATTTACCCGTCCATTTCATTAGTCTCCATGTACTTCAGTACACAATTTACCCGTCCATTTCATTAGTCTCCATGTACTTCAGTACACAATTTACCTGTCCATTTCATTAGTCTCCATGTACTTCAGTACACAATTTACCTGTCCATTTCATTAGTCTCCATGTACTTCAGTACACAATTTACCTGTCCATTTCATTAGTCTCCATGTACTTAAGTACACAATTTACCTGTCCATTTCATTAGTCTCCATGTACTTAAGTACACAATTTACCTGTCCATTTCATTAGTCTCCATGTACTTAAGTACACAATTTACCTGTCCATTTTATTAGTCTCCATGTACTTCAGTACACAATTTACCTGTCCATTTCATTAGTCTCCATGTACTTAAGTACACAATTTACCTGTCCATTTCATTAGTCTCCATGTACTTAAGTACACAATTTACCTGTCCATTTCATTAGTCTCCATGTACTTAAGTACACAATTTACCTGTCCATTTCATTAGTCTCCATGTACTTCAGTAAACAATTTACCTGTCCATTTCATTAGTCTCCATGTACTTCAGTACACAATTTACCTGTCCATTTCATTAGTCTCCATGTACTTCAGTACACAATTTACCCGTCCATTTCATTAGTCTCCATGTACTTCAGTACACAATTTACCCGTCCATTTCATTAGTCTCTATGTACTTCAGTACACAATTTACCTGTCCATTTCATTAGTCTCCATGTACTTAAGTACACAATTTACCTGTCCATTTCATTAGTCTCCATGTACTTCAGTACACAATTTACCGGTCCATTTCATTAGTCTCCATGTACTTCAGTACACAATTTACCCGTCCATTTCATTAGTCTCCATGTACTTCAGTACACAATTTACCTGTCCATTTCATTAGTCTCCATGTACTTAAGTACACAATTTACCTGTCCATTTCATTAGTCTCCATGTACTTCAGTACACAATTTACCTGTCCATTTCATTAGTCTCCATGTACTTCAGTACACAATTTACCTGTCCATTTCATTAGTCTCCATGTACTTCAGTACACAATTTACCTGTCCATTTCATTAGTCTCCATGTACTTCAGTACACAATTTACCTGTCCATTTCATTAGTCTCCATGTACTTCAGTACACAATTTACCTGTCCATTTCATTAGTCTCCATGTACTTCAGTACACAATTTACCTGTCCATTTCATTAGTCTCCATGTACTTAAGTACACAATTTACCTGTCCATTTCATTAGTCTCCATGTACTTCAGTACACAATTTACCTGTCCATTTCATTAGTCTCCATGTACTTAAGTACACAATTTACCTGTCCATTTTATTAGTCTCCATGTACTTAAGTACACAATTTACCTGTCCATTTCATTAGTCTCCATGTACTTAAGTACACAATTTACCTGTCCATTTCATTAGTCTCCATGTACTTAAGTACACAATTTACCTGTCCATTTCATTAGTCTCCATGTACTTCAGTAAACAATTTACCTGTCCATTTCATTAGTCTCCATGTACTTCAGTACACAATTTACCTGTCCATTTCATTAGTCTCCATGTACTTCAGTACACAATTTACCCGTCCATTTCATTAGTCTCCATGTACTTCAGTACACAATTTACCCGTCCATTTCATTAGTCTCTATGTACTTCAGTACACAATTTACCTGTCCATTTCATTAGTCTCCATGTACTTAAGTACACAATTTACCTGTCCATTTCATTAGTCTCCATGTACTTCAGTACACAATTTACCGGTCCATTTCATTAGTCTCCATGTACTTCAGTACACAATTTACCCGTCCATTTCATTAGTCTCCATGTACTTCAGTACACAATTTACCTGTCCATTTCATTAGTCTCCATGTACTTAAGTACACAATTTACCTGTCCATTTCATTAGTCTCCATGTACTTCAGTACACAATTTACCTGTCCATTTCATTAGTCTCCATGTACTTCAGTACACAATTTACCTGTCCATTTCATTAGTCTCCATGTACTTCAGTACACAATTTACCTGTCCATTTCATTAGTCTCCATGTACTTCAGTACACAATTTACCTGTCCATTTCATTAGTCTCCATGTACTTCAGTACACAATTTACCTGTCCATTTCATTAGTCTCCATGTACTTCAGTACACAATTTACCTGTCCATTTCATTAGTCTCCATGTACTTAAGTACACAATTTACCTGTCCATTTCATTAGTCTCCATGTACTTCAGTACACAATTTACCTGTCCATTTCATTAGTCTCCATGTACTTCAGTACACAATTTACCCGTCCATTTCATTAGTCTCCATGTACTTCAGTACACAATTTACCTGTCCATTTCATTAGTCTCCATGTACTTAAGTACACAATTTACCTGTCCATTTCATTAGTCTCCATGTACTTCAGTACACAATTTACCTGTCCATTTCATTAGTCTCCATGTACTTCAGTACACAATTTACCTGTCCATTTCATTAGTCTCCATGTACTTCAGTACACAATTTACCCGTCCATTTCATTAGTCTCCATGTACTTCAGTACACAATTTACCCGTCCATTTCATTAGTCTCTATGTACTTCAGTACACAATTTACCTGTCCATTTCATTAGTCTCCATGTACTTCAGTACACAATTTACCGGTCCATTTCATTAGTCTCCATGTACTTCAGTACACAATTTACCCGTCCATTTCATTAGTCTCCATGTACTTCAGTACACAATTTACCTGTCCATTTCATTAGTCTCCATGTACTTAAGTACACAATTTACCTGTCCATTTCATTAGTCTCCATGTACTTCAGTACACAATTTACCTGTCCATTTCATTAGTCTCCATGTACTTCAGTACACAATTTACCTGTCCATTTCATTAGTCTCCATGTACTTCAGTACACAATTTACCTGTCCATTTCATTAGTCTCCATGTACTTCAGTACACAATTTACCTGTCCATTTCATTAGTCTCCATGTACTTCAGTACACAATTTACCTGTCCATTTCATTAGTCTCCATGAACTTCAGTACACAATTTACCTGTCCATTTCATTAGTCTCCATGTACTTAAGTACACAATTTACCTGTCCATTTCATTAGTCTCCATGTACTTCAGTACACAATTTACCTGTCCATTTCATTAGTCTCCATGTACTTCAGTACACAATTTACCCGTCCATTTCATTAGTCTCCATGTACTTCAGTACACAATTTACCTGTCCATTTCATTAGTCTCCATGTACTTAAGTACACAATTAACCTGTCCATTTCATTAGTCTCCATGTACTTAAGTACACAATTTACCTGTCAATTTCATTAGTCTCCATGTACTTAAGTACACAATTTACCTGTCCTCATTAGTCTCCATGTACTTAAGTACACAATTTACCTGTCCATTTCATTAGTCTCCATGTACTTAAGTACACAATTTACCTGTCCATTTCATTAGTCTCCATGTACTTAAGTACACAATTTACCTGTCCATTTCATTAGTCTCCGTGTACTTCAGTACACAATTTACCTGTCCATTTCATTAGTCTCCATGTACTTCAGTACACAAATTACCCGTCCATTTCATTAGTCTCCATGTACTTCAGTACACAATTTACCCGTCCATTTCATTAGTCTCTATGTACTTCAGTACACAATTTACCTGTCCATTTCATTTGTCTCCATGTACTTAAGTACACAATTTACCTGTCCATTTCATTAGTCTCCATGTACTTCAGTACACAATTTACCGGTCCATTTCATTAGTCTCCATGTACTTCAGTACACAATTTACCCGTCCATTTCATTAGTCTCCATGTACTTCAGTACACAATTCACCTGTCCATTTCATTAGTCTCCATGTACTTAAGTACACAATTTACCTGTCCATTTAATTAGTCTCCATGTACTTCAGTACACAAGTTACCTGTCCATTTCATTAGTCTCCATGTACTTTAGTACACAATTTACCTGTCCATTTCATTAGTCTCCATGTACTTCAGTACACAATTTACCTGTCCATTTCATTAGTCTCCATGTACTTCAGTACACAATTTACCTGTCCATTTCATTAGTCTCCATGTACTTCAGTACACAATTTACCTGTCCATTTCATTAGTCTCCATGTACTTCAGTACACAATTTACCTGTCCATTTCATTAGTCTCCATGTACTTCAGTACACAATTTACCTGTCCATTTCTTTAGTCTCCATGTACTTCAGTACACAATTTACCTGTCCATTTCATTAGTCTCCATGTACTTCAGTACACAATTTACCCGTCCATTTCATTAGTCTCCATGTACTTCAGTACACAATTTACCCGTCCATTTCATTAGTCTCCATGTACTTCAGTACACAATTTACCTGTCCATTTCATTAGTCTCCATGTACTTCAGTACACAATTTACCTGTCCATTTCATTAGTCTCCATGTACTTCAGTACACAATTTACCTGTCCATTTCATTAGTCTCCATGTACTTCAGTACACAATTTACCCGTCCATTTCATTAGTCTCCATGTACTTCAGTACACAATTTACCCGTCCATTTCATTAGTCTCCATGTACTTCAGTACACAATTTACCTGTCCATTTCATTAGTCTCCATGTACTTCAGTACACAATTTACCTGTCCATTTCATTAGTCTCCATGTACTTCAGTACACAATTTACCCGTCCATTTCATTAGTCTCCATGTACTTCAGTACACAATTTACCCGTCCATTTCATTAGTCTCCATGTACTTCAGTACACAATTTACCCGTCCGTTTCATTAGTCTCCATGTACTTCAGTACACAATTTACCTGTCCGTTTCATTAGTCTCCATGTACTTCAGTACACAATTTACCTGTCCATTTCATTAGTCTCCATGTACTTCAGTACACAATTTACCTGTCCATTTCATTAGTCTCCATGTACTTCAGTACACAATTTACCTGTCCATTTCATTAGTCTCCATGTACTTCAGTACACAATTTACCTGTCCATTTCATTAGTCTCCATGTACTTCAGTACACAATTTACCTGTCCATTTCATTAGTCTCCATGTACTTCAGTACACAATTTACCTGTCCATTTCATTAGTCTCCATGTACTTCAGTACACAATTTACCTGTCCATTTCATTAGTCTCCATGTACTTCAGTACACAATTTACCTGTCCATTTCATTAGTCTCCATGTACTTCAGTACACAATTTACCTGTCCATTTCATTAGTCTCCATGTACTTAAGTACACAATTTACCTGTCCATTTCATTAGTCTCCATGTACTTCAGTACACAATTTACCTGTCCATTTCATTAGTCTCCATGTACTTCAGTACACAATTTACCCGTCCATTTCATTAGTCTCCATGTACTTCAGTACACAATTTACCTGTCCATTTCATTAGTCTCCATGTACTTCAGTACACAATTTACCTGTCCATTTCATTAGTCTCCATGTACTTCAGTACACAATTTACCTGTCCATTTTATTAGTCTCCATGTACTTCAGTACACAATTTACCTGTCCATTTCATTAGTCTCCATGTACTTCAGTACACAATTTACCTGTCCATTTCATTAGTCTCCATGTACTTCAGTACACAATTTACCTGTCCATTTCATTAGTCTCCATGTACTTCAGTACACAATTTACCTGTCCATTTCATTAGTCTCCATGTACTTCAGTACACAATTTACCTGTCCATTTCATTAGTCTCCATGTACTTCAGTACACAATTTACCCGTCCATTTCATTAGTCTCCATGTACTTCAGTACACAATTTACCTGTCCATTTCATTAGTCTCCATGTACTTCAGTACACAATTTACCCGTCCATTACATTAGTCTCCATGTACTTCAGTACACAATTTACCCGTCCATTTCATTAGTCTCCATGTACTTCAGTACACAATTTACCTGTCCATTTCATTAGTCTCCATGTACTTAAGTACACAATTTACCTGTCCATTTCATTAGTCTCCATGTACTTCAGTACACAATTTACCTGTCCATTTCATTAGTCTCCATGTACTTCAGTACACAATTTACCTGTCCATTTCATTAGTCTCCATGTACTTCAGTACACAATTTACCCGTCCATTTCATTAGTCTCCATGTACTTCAGTACACAATTTACCTGTCCATTTCATTAGTCTCCATGTACTTCAGTACACAATTTACCTGTCCATTTCATTAGTCTCCATGTACTTCAGTACACAATTTACCTGTCCATTTCATTAGTCTCCATGTACTTCAGTACACAATTTACCTGTCCATTTCATTAGTCTCCATGTACTTCAGTACACAATTTACCTGTCCATTTCATTAGTCTCCATGTACTTAAGTACACAATTTACCTGTCCATTTCATTAGTCTCCATGTACTTCAGTACACAATTTACCTGTCCATTTCATTAGTCTCCATGTACTTCAGTACACAATTTACCTGTCCATTTCATTAGTCTCCATGTACTTCAGTACACAATTTACCCGTCCATTTCATTAGTCTCCATGTACTTCAGTACACAATTTACCCGTCCATTTCATTAGTCTCCATGTACTTCAGTACACAATTTACCCGTCCATTTCATTAGTCTCCATGTACTTCAGTACACAATTTACCTGTCCATTTCATTAGTCTCCATGTACTTAAGTACACAATTTACCTGTCCATTTCATTAGTCTCCATGTACTTCAGTACACAATTTACCTGTCCATTTCATTAGTCTCCATGTACTTCAGTACACAATTTACCTGTCCATTTCATTAGTCTCCATGTACTTAAGTACACAATTTACCGGTCCATTTCATTAGTCTCCATGTACTTCAGTGCACAATTTACCCGTCCATTTCATTAGTCTCCATGTACTTCAGTACACAATTTACCTGTCCATTTCATTAGTCTCCATGTACTTAAGTACACAATTTACCTGTCCATTTCATTAGTCTCCATGTACTTCAGTACACAATTTACCTGTCCATTTCATTAGTCTCCATGTACTTCAGTACACAATTTACCTGTCCATTTCATTAGTCTCCATGTACTTCAGTACACAATTTACCTGTCCATTTCATTAGTCTCCATGTACTTCAGTACACAATTTACCCGTCCATTTCATTAGTCTCCATGTACTTCAGTACACAATTTACCCGTCCATTTCATTAGTCTCCATGTACTTCAGTACACAATTTACCTGTCCATTTCATTAGTCTCCATGTACTTCAGTACACAATTTACCTGTCCATTTCATTAGTCTCCATGTACTTCAGTACACAATTTACCTGTCCATTTCATTAGTCTCCATGTACTTCAGTACACAATTTACCCGTCCATTTCATTAGTCTCCATGTACTTCAGTACACAATTTACCTGTCCATTTCATTAGTCTCCATGTACTTCAGTACACAATTTACCTGTCCATTTCATTAGTCTCCATGTACTTCAGTACACAATTTACCCGTCCATTTCATTAGTCTCCATGTACTTCAGTACACAATTTACCCGTCCATTTCATTAGTCTCCATGTACTTCAGTACACAATTTACCCGTCCATTTCATTAGTCTCCATGTACTTCAGTACACAATTTACCTGTCCATTTCATTAGTCTCCATGTACTTAAGTACACAATTTACCTGTCCATTTCATTAGTCTCCATGTACTTCAGTACACAATTTACCTGTCCATTTCATTAGTCTCCATGTACTTCAGTACACAATTTACCTGTCCATTTCATTAGTCTCCATGTACTTAAGTACACAATTTACCGGTCCATTTCATTAGTCTCCATGTACTTCAGTACACAATTTACCCGTCCATTTCATTAGTCTCCATGTACTTCAGTACACAATTTACCTGTCCATTTCATTAGTCTCCATGTACTTAAGTACACAATTTACCTGTCCATTTCATTAGTCTCCATGTACTTCAGTACACAATTTACCTGTCCATTTCATTAGTCTCCATGTACTTCAGTACACAATTTACCTGTCCATTTCATTAGTCTCCATGTACTTCAGTACACAATTTACCTGTCCATTTCATTAGTCTCCATGTACTTCAGTACACAATTTACCTGTCCATTTCATTAGTCTCCATGTACTTCAGTACACAATTTACCTGTCCATTTCATTAGTCTCCATGTACTTCAGTACACAATTTACCTGTCCATTTCATTAGTCTCCATGTACTTCAGTACACAATTTACCTGTCCATTTCTTTAGTCTCCATGTACTTCAGTACACAATTTACCTGTCCATTTCATTAGTCTCCATGTACTTCAGTACACAATTTACCCGTCCATTTCATTAGTCTCCATGTACTTCAGTACACAATTTACCCGTCCATTTCATTAGTCTCCATGTACTTCAGTACACAATTTACCTGTCCATTTCATTAGTCTCCATGTACTTCAGTACACAATTTACCTGTCCATTTCATTAGTCTCCATGTACTTCAGTACACAATTTACCTGTCCATTTCATTAGTCTCCATGTACTTCAGTACACAATTTACCCGTCCATTTCATTAGTCTCCATGTACTTCAGTACACAATTTACCTGTCCATTTCATTAGTCTCCATGTACTTCAGTACACAATTTACCTGTCCATTTCATTAGTCTCCATGTACTTCAGTACACAATTTACCCGTCCATTTCATTAGTCTCCATGTACTTCAGTACACAATTTACCCGTCCATTTCATTAGTCTCCATGTACTTCAGTACACAATTTACCCGTCCATTTCATTAGTCTCCATGTACTTCAGTACACAATTTACCCGTCCATTTCATTAGTCTCCATGTACTTCAGTACACAATTTACCTGTCCATTTCATTAGTCTCCATGTACTTAAGTACACAATTTACCTGTCCATTTCATTAGTCTCCATGTGCTTCAGTACACAATTTACCTGTCCATTTCATTAGTCTCCATGTACTTCAGTACACAATTTACCTGTCCATTTCATTAGTCTCCATGTACTTAAGTACACAATTTACCTGTCCATTTCATTAGTCTCCATGTACTTCAGTACACAATTTACCTGTCCATTTCATTAGTCTCCATGTACTTCAGTACACAATTTACCCGTCCATTTCATTAGTCTCCATATACTTCAGTACACAATTTACCCGTCCATTTCATTAGTCTCTATGTACTTCAGTACACAATTTACCTGTCCATTTCATTTGTCTCCATGTACTTAAGTACACAATTTACCTGTCCATTTCATTAGTCTCCATGTACTTCAGTACACAATTTACCGGTCCATTTCATTAGTCTCCATGTACTTCAGTACACAATTTACCCGTCCATTTCATTAGTCTCCATGTACTTCAGTACACAATTTACCTGTCCATTTCATTAGTCTCCATGTACTTAAGTACACAATTTACCTGTCCATTTCATTAGTCTCCATGTACTTCAGTACACAATTTACCTGTCCATTTCATTAGTCTCCATGTACTTCAGTACACAATTTACCTGTCCATTTCATTAGTCTCCATGTACTTCAGTACACAATTTACCTGTCCATTTCATTAGTCTCCATGTACTTCAGTACACAATTTACCTGTCCATTTCATTAGTCTCCATGTACTTCAGTACACAATTTACCTGTCCATTTCATTAGTCTCCATGTACTTCAGTACACAATTTACCTGTCCATTTCATTAGTCTCCATGTACTTCAGTACACAATTTACCTGTCCATTTCTTTAGTCTCCATGTACTTCAGTACACAATTTACCTGTCCATTTCATTAGTCTCCATGTACTTCAGTACACAATTTACCCGTCCATTTCATTAGTCTCCATGTACTTCAGTACACAATTTACCCGTCCATTTCATTAGTCTCCATGTACTTCAGTACACAATTTACCTGTCCATTTCATTAGTCTCCATGTACTTCAGTACACAATTTACCTGTCCATTTCATTAGTCTCCATGTACTTCAGTACACAATTTACCTGTCCATTTCATTAGTCTCCATGTACTTCAGTACACAATTTACCTGTCCATTTCATTAGTCTCCATGTACTTCAGTACACAATTTACCCGTCCATTTCATTAGTCTCCATGTACTTCAGTACACAATTTACCCGTCCATTTCATTAGTCTCCATGTACTTCAGTACACAATTTACCTGTCCATTTCATTAGTCTCCATGTACTTCAGTACACAATTTACCTGTCCATTTCATTAGTCTCCATGTACTTCAGTACACAATTTACCTGTCCATTTCATTAGTCTCCATGTACTTCAGTACACAATTTACCCGTCCATTTCATTAGTCTCCATGTACTTCAGTACACAATTTACCTGTCCATTTCATTAGTCTCCATGTACTTCAGTACACAATTTACCTGTCCATTTCATTAGTCTCCATGTACTTCAGTACACAATTTACCCGTCCATTTCATTAGTCTCCATGTACTTCAGTACACAATTTACCTGTCCATTTCATTAGTCTCCATGTACTTCAGTACACAATTTACCCGTCCATTTCATTAGTCTCCATGTACTTCAGTACACAATTTACCCGTCCATTTCATTAGTCTCCATGTACTTCAGTACACAATTTACCTGTCCATTTCATTAGTCTCCATGTACTTAAGTACACAATTTACCTGTCCATTTCATTAGTCTCCATGTACTTCAGTACACAATTTACCTGTCCATTTCATTAGTCTCCATGTACTTCAGTACACAATTTACCTGTCCATTTCATTAGTCTCCATGTACTTAAGTACACAATTTACCTGTCCATTTCATTAGTCTCCATGTACTTCAGTACACAATTTACCTGTCCATTTCATTAGTCTCCATGTACTTCAGTACACAATTTACCCGTCCATTTCATTAGTCTCCATGTACTTCAGTACACAAATTACCCGTCCATTTCATTAGTCTCTATGTACTTCAGTACACAATTTACCTGTCCATTTCATTTGTCTCCATGTACTTAAGTACACAATTTACCTGTCCATTTCATTAGTCTCCATGTACTTCAGTACACAATTTACCGGTCCATTTCATTAGTCTCCATGTACTTCAGTACACAATTTACCCGTCCATTTCATTAGTCTCCATGTACTTCAGTACACAATTTACCTGTCCATTTCATTAGTCTCCATGTACTTCAGTACACAATTTACCCGTCCATTTCATTAGTCTCCATGTACTTCAGTATACAATTTACCTGTCCATTTCATTAGTCTCCATGTACTTCAGTACACAATTTACCCGTCCATTTCATTAGTCTCCATGTACTTCAGTACACAATTTACCCGTCCATTTCATTAGTCTCCATGTACTTCAGTACACAATTTACCTGTCCATTTCATTAGTCTCCATGTACTTAAGTACACAATTTACCTGTCCATTTCATTAGTCTCCATGTACTTCAGTACACAATTTACCTGTCCATTTCATTAGTCTCCATGTACTTCAGTACACAATTTACCTGTCCATTTTATTAGTCTCCATGTACTTCAGTACACAATTTACCTGTCCATTTCATTAGTCTCCATGTACTTCAGTACACAATTTACTTGTCCATTTCATTAGTCTCCATGTACTTCAGTACACAATTTACCTGTCCATTTCATTAGTCTCCATGAACTTCAGTACACAATTTACCTGTCCATTTCATTAGTCTCCATGTACTTAAGTACACAATTTACCTGTCCATTTCATTAGTCTCCATGTACTTCAGTACACAATTTACCTGTCCATTTCATTAGTCTCCATGTACTTCAGTACACAATTTACCCGTCCATTTCATTAGTCTCCATGTACTTCAGTACACAATTTACCTGTCCATTTCATTAGTCTCCATGTACTTAAGTACACAATTTACCTGTCCATTTCATTAGTCTCCATGTACTTAAGTACACAATTTACCTGTCCATTTCATTAGTCTCCATGTACTTAAGTACACAATTTACCTGTCCTCATTAGTCTCCATGTACTTAAGTACACAATTTACCTGTCCATTTCATTAGTCTCCATGTACTTAAGTACACAATTTACCTGTCCATTTCATTAGTCTCCATGTACTTCAGTACACAATTTACCGGTCCATTTCATTAGTCTCCATGTACTTCAGTACACAATTTACCCGTCCATTTCATTAGTCTCCATGTACTTCAGTACACAATTTACCTGTCCATTTCATTAGTCTCCATGTACTTAAGTACACAATTTACCTGTCCATTTAATTAGTCTCCATGTACTTCAGTACACAATTTACCTGTCCATTTCATTAGTCTCCATGTACTTCAGTACACAATTTACCTGTCCATTTTATTAGTCTCCATGTACTTCAGTACACAATTTACCTGTCCATTTCATTAGTCTCCATGTACTTCAGTACACAATTTACCTGTCCATTTCATTAGTCTCCATGTACTTAAGTACACAATTTACCTGTCCATTTCATTAGTCTCCATGTACTTCAGTACACAATTTACCTGTCCATTTCTTTAGTCTCCATGTACTTCAGTACACAATTTACCTGTCCATTTCATTAGTCTCCATGTACTTCAGTACACAATTTACCCGTCCATTTCATTAGTCTCCATGTACTTCAGTACACAATTTACCTGTCCATTTCATTAGTCTCCATGTACTTCAGTACACAATTTACCTGTCCATTTCATTAGTCTCCATGTACTTCAGTACACAATTTACCTGTCCATTTCATTAGTCTCCATGTACTTCAGTACACAATTTACCCGTCCATTTCATTAGTCTCCATGTACTTCAGTACACAATTTACCCGTCCATTTCATTAGTCTCCATGTACTTCAGTACACAATTTACCTGTCCATTTCATTAGTCTCCATGTACTTCAGTACACAATTTACCTGTACATTTCATTAGTCTCCATGTACTTCAGTACACAATTTACCCGTCCATTTCATTAGTCTCCATGTACTTCAGTACACAATTTACCCGTCCATTTCATTAGTCTCCATGTACTTCAGTACACAATTTACCCGTCCGTTTCATTAGTCTCCATGTACTTCAGTACACAATTTACCTGTCCGTTTCATTAGTCTCCATGTACTTCAGTAAACAATTTACCTGTCCATTTCATTAGTCTCCATGTACTTCAGTACACAATTTACCTGTCCATTTCATTAGTCTCCATGTACTTCAGTACACAATTTACCTGTCCATTTCATTAGTCTCCATGTACTTCAGTACACAATTTACCTGTCCATTTCATTAGTCTCCATGTACTTCAGTACACAATTTACCTGTCCATTTCATTAGTCTCCATGTACTTCAGTACACAATTTACCTGTCCATTTCATTAGTCTCCATGTACTTCAGTACACAATTTACCTGTCCATTTCATTAGTCTCCATGTACTTCAGTACACAATTTACCTGTCCATTTCATTAGTCTCCATGTACTTCAGTACACAATTTACCTGTCCATTTCATTAGTCTCCATGTACTTAAGTACACAATTTACCTGTCCATTTCATTAGTCTCCATGTACTTCAGTACACAATTTACCTGTCCATTTCATTAGTCTCCATGTACTTCAGTACACAATTGACCCGTCCATTTCATTAGTCTCCATGTACTTTAGTACACAATTTACCTGTCCATTTCATTAGTCTCCATGTACTTAAGTACACAATTTACCTGTCCATTTCATTAGTCTCCATGTACTTCAGTACACAATTTACCTGTCCATTTCATTAGTCTCCATGTACTTAAGTACACAATTTACCTGTCCATTTCATTAGTCTCCATGTACTTAAGTACACAATTTACCTGTCCATTTCATTAGTCTCCATGTACTTAAGTACACAATTTACCTGTCCATTTCATTAGTCTCCATGTACTTAAGTACACAATTTACCTGTCCATTTCATTAGTCTCCATGTACTTCAGTACACAATTTACCTGTCCATTTCATTAGTCTCCATGTACTTCAGTACACAATTTACCCGTCCATTTCATTAGTCTCCATGTACTTCAGTACACAATTTACCCGTCCACTTCATTAGTCTCTATGTACTTCAGTACACAATTTACCCGTCCATTTCATTTGTCTCCATGTACTTAAGTACACAATTTACATGTCCATTTCATTAGTCTCCATGTACTTCAGTACACAATTTACCGGTCCATTTCATTAGTCTCCATGTACTTCAGTACACAATTTACCCGTCCATTTCATTAGTCTCCATGTACTTCAGTACACAATTTACCTTTCCATTTCATTAGTCTCCATGTACTTAAGTACACAATTTACCTGTCCATTTCATTAGTCTCCATGTACTTCAGTACACAATTTACCTGTCCATTTCATTAGTCTCCATGTACTTCAGTACACAATTTACCTGTCCATTTCATTAGTCTCCATGTACTTCAGTACACAATTTACCTGTCCATTTCATTAGTCTCCATGTACTTCAGTACACAATTTACCTGTCCATTTCATTAGTCTCCATGTACTTCAGTACACAATTTACCTGTCCATTTCATTAGTCTCCATGTACTTCAGTACACAATTTACCTGTCCATTTCATTAGTCTCCATGTACTTCAGTACACAATTTACCTGTCCATTTCTTTAGTCTCCATGTACTTCAGTACACAATTTACCTGTCCATTTCATTAGTCTCCATGTACTTCAGTACACAATTTACCCGTCCATTTCATTAGTCTCCATGTACTTCAGTACACAATTTACCTGTCCATTTCATTAGTCTCCATGTACTTCAGTACACAATTTACCTGTCCATTTCATTAGTCTCCATGTACTTCAGTACACAATTTACCTGTCCATTTCATTAGTCTCCATGTACTTCAGTACACAATTTACCTGTCCATTTCATTAGTCTCCATGTACTTCAGTACACAATTTACCCGTCCATTTCATTAGTCTCCATGTACTTCAGTACACAATTTACCCGTCCATTTCATTAGTCTCCATGTACTTCAGTACACAATTTACCTGTCCATTTCATTAGTCTCCATGTACTTCAGTACACAATTTACCTGTCCATTTCATTAGTCTCCATGTACTTCAGTACACAATTTACCCGTCCATTTCATTAGTCTCCATGTACTTCAGTACACAATTTACCTGTCCATTTCATTAGTCTCCATGTACTTCAGTACACAATTTACCTGTCCATTTCATTAGTCTCCATGTACTTCAGTACACAATTTACCTGTCCATTTCATTAGTCTCCATGTACTTCAGTACACAATTTACCTGTCCATTTCATTAGTCTCCATGTACTTCAGTACACAATTTACCCGTCCATTTCATTAGTCTCCATGTACTTCAGTACACAATTTACCCGTCCATTTCATTAGTCTCCATGTACTTGTCTTTTTTTTGTCCATTTATGTCTCTTCCCTTTTTGACTGACGTTTTACTTTATAATTGGGTCAAGTCTAAATATAGCTCAGACTTGAATTGACGTCTACCTTTCTTTCTTTTATCTTTCTTTACCTGATGCGTCTCTTTCTCTCTCTCTCTCTCTTTCTCTGTCTACTTCTAATACAATTTAAGTTTTTATTCAGCCAATTAGTGCGTGAGTATCTGTTCGTTAACAATATCTAAACAACTTATACTCACCATCTTTTGTTCTTCAACTTCCACTCGGCCTATTACCACCCTCGATACAACCTCAAAATTTTATTGAAAACTAAAAAAGAAAATGTTACGTTTTTTTGTTAGTTTTTTATTACCTAATCTTGATCCTTTCCAAGCCGGTGTTACGTCATCTGTCCACATTTTATATGGAACAAAAAAAGAACTAATTCCAGCCACCTTGACCCGGATGTAATCCTCTAATGAGGACCCCCAGCTGTAAACCTCGCCCAGAATTACAGCTTCCAGGAGTACTTGCGCGAGCCTCACGACCGGAGTAAGCCTCAGAGTTTCTCGGTCTGTTTGGATTCCATAGTACTTTCCCCGGGGTGTTGGGGTTGGGAGGGGGGGAATTACGGTCCTCGGATTATAATCGACCCCCGGGTATGTACTTAAACTTGGGACATTAAAGAAACTCATCAGACGCTCCTGACTGACCGGCCCGTTGGTCACTTGGAGCGGTTCGGTTGGTCAGCGGCTTTTTTTTTTACAAAAACAGAAACAGAAAGAGAGACGGATGCTTGCGTGGGGCGGTAGGGGGAGAGGGCGAAGGGGGCGGAGGGGATATGTTTACCGTAGTTGATGAAGCCGAGGCTGGCGTTTAGCTGGAACTTGCAGAGGACTGAGTGTGTGTGGCGTGTGGGTATCGCACTGTGAGTGATTGTGTGAGCGAATGTTTGAACGTTTTGTATTCGTGTGAGTGAATGTTGGAGTGTGTGTATTCGTGTGAGTGAATGTTGGAGTGTGTGTATTCGTGTGAGTGTATTTGTGCGAGGGACATTTTCAATCATTGTGTGAGTGATTTTGTAAGTCACTCAATGTATGCTTGTGTGAATTATCTATCTATTTGTGATTTGTCAAGCAAGCAGAGCGCTCGGCCGGCATACCGAAAGGTCCTGGGTTCGAATTCTGGTGTGAAGTCTACGATTTGTTCCCAAGTCTTAAGATTGCCCCTGTGTCTACCCAACTCTAATGGATACTTGACTTTAGCTGGGGTCAAGTATAGGCCGTATAGACGGTACGGCATTGTGCTGGTCACACAATCCCCCCATATGCCGCGTCCACAGAAACGTGTGTACCCTGCATCAAGAGCCCTATTGATCAAATTGGTCTTACAGGAATACTTGGGTAAATGCTTACGTAATGATATATCTTTTTTATGATTGGTGCGAATGACTGATTGCGTGTGTGTATGTTTGTGTTTGTATAGATTGTGAATGATTGAGTTTGTATAGATTGTAATGGCTTTCGGGAATGATTGTGTGAGTTTGTTAGTGACTGTATGATTGTTTGGTTTCGTGTGTGATAATTGATGGTAACTGTATTTGTTTTGAGTGATTGTGTGAAAGTGTGTATGATTGTGTGGGTATGCGAATTAACGTGCATGATTATCTGACTGATTGTGCAATTGGGTATGTGAATATAAATGCATGATTGTATTGTTGCAAGTATTATTTTCTTTTGGGGCTGTGTGTTTGTATGTGTATCAGTGCAAGCCCATAAGCAATCCTATTATCTGTCAATACTATATAAACCTTTTTCTAGTATAGTATAGCCACAAGTTCACGAATAATATTTCTTGTCGATCCAATCGACAAACTGCTTAAACGGTACAATATTACTTAAGAATAGGGAATCGGCAACCAACGGAACGCATGCCAGACTTGGCACGCAGAGCAATTACAATGGTGATTTATTAATTTAATAACATAATGGCTGATGTAAAGCGCATTCAATGACTAACTATTAAGAATAGCGCTATATAAAATATTGTGTTATCTGTAATTTTTAATCTGGAAATTAAAATAATTTAAAACACTAATCAGAATGCAAGACTAGACTCAACCACGGATTAGCGTAGGACGCAGCAATCATCTTTATAGAAGGAGAGTCCGTATCATGAAAGATAAGATTTCCCACAACTCGTGCAATGCTCATTATTCAAAGAAAGCATTTTAAGTATTTTCTACAAGATAGTGTCAGCTAGAGCAGAATGACGTTTTAGGCTGCTGGCACGCCGAATGAATCAGAAATCCTACTTTATCGCACTATAACAAAAAGTTACCGAACACTGGTTAAGTATACCATTTTTTTTTTTACTTTATGGTGAAACGCTTTGCTTCTTGTGCTGGTTTAAGTAAGTGCCAGGTTACCCATTACTGAAAATTACCAGAGAAACGATGCGGAACGGAAATGCAAGTGGCATTTGGACATGTAATGGGTTGCCTGATCAAGTTAGAAAAACCCAGCCACTCGGCATTATTTAAAGCAAGACTAGACCCAAACCCTAATAAAAGTAGGAACGAATCTTCTGAATAAAGGAACTGTAACATAGATCTATATCAGTGTTACGGCAACCTACATACTTTCAATCGCACGCAAATAAGGCTTTCAAAACTCTTCTACAATAAATTGATCCGGATGACCTTTTAGGCTATTAGCGCGTTGAATGAATTAGAAACCTCATTTTGGCACACTATTATCAAAAGGTTGTCGACCCCTGCTCTATACGTCAAAATGCTGTAAACAGATCCAGTGTACATAAAAACATTTTTAGAAGCCCTCAGATTTCAGACTGTTTACTGAAGTTTCTGATGAACAAGAAGTCATAAAGTTTGCTTAGACCTGTCGTCTAACTCTTTGACAACGTCACGTAGACAACTTGTTACAAATGTCTAGGAGCCCTCCCTCCTCCGCCCTCCCCCACCCCTCTCAACGCCCGCCCCCACGACTTGAAGCTCAGCGGAAATCCAAATAACACTAAAATTAATTTACCGTAGGCTATGAAATTTCATTAGCGTTCTGTGTAAGGTTTTTCCCTCTCTGTCTCTCTCGCTATATATATTTCTCTATATCTCTCTTTCTCTCTCTTTCTCTCTTTTTCTCTCTTGGACTTGTATTGATCAACGTATGTACAACGCCGTGTGCTACCCAGGACATCCGCTGGCCATGGGGATATGCTTTGGACGCGGAAGCAATTGAATGAATCCGGTCATTGGAGGGGGGGGGAGGTGTTTGGAGGATTTTTTGCAGGCCGTGATGTGACTGGAAGGGCTGGGGGCTTTTACTTTTTTTTTTTAAAGTCTCTGGTTTAAAAATATAAAGTGTGGGCTTATGGCGAATATATAAAATGTGGGCTTATGGCGAATGAAAGCTAAAAAAAACGTTTCCATTTGATTACTGTGTTGTCTTTAGATAATATTTCTGGCTGTTTATGCCAACATTCAGAAAAGAAAACAGAAATGTAAATATATAGAACAGTCGTACTTTTTAGCCCCATAGACTAAACGCGATGTAAAGTCGCGTCTTCTCCAGACTGTTAAGATGTGTTGGATTCTAAAGTTTCAGAGCTAGAAAAGCTATTGATAACATAATTTCGTTTTAATTTAAAGCCTGAAATATCAGCTTCACGTATATTTCCTTCTCTGGCTAGAAGAGGGAGCGAAATCTGCAAGCAGATATTTTTACCCACTTCTCGACATCCTATCGAGAAAACAAATAAATTGGTTGAAAAACTCATTGCCGATGACATCGCATTTTGTGAAACTTTCAGCTACGACCTTTGACCCATCACACAAAAAATCAGATCTTTCTGTTGTTTTATTCATGACGTTTTACGGTGCGCATGTTATATTAACTTAAGTGTGCTTGGAAAGCAAATAGTTTCGGGGTTAATTTACTAGTTTTAAATGCAAACACCGAAATGCGTGTAATCCTTAGGGACACATTTTTTTTATCACATATGCAAACAAAATGCATATAAGTACTCTTTCTTCCCGAGTGGCACCCGGTCTTGGATAATATAGACATTTTAAAACAAATAAGCTTATTAAAAACATACCTATTCGAATTATTTAATAACATATTGTCGTTGTAAATCGCATTCGAAGACTAACTGTTATGAATAGCCATATATGTGCAATATGTTCTCTTTAATTTGTAATTTGTAAATATGTTATCTTTAATTTGTAATTTGTAAATTAACATAATTTAAAACACAGATCGAGATGCAAGACTAGACTCAAACCAGCTAAGATAAGATTTCTATACAATTTCTGGCTGCAATGCTCATTCTAAGTTTTATACATTTTAGTTTTTTTGCGTAGCCTATTATCTTAGCTCTAACATTGCAATAAATAAACTTATTTTTCTTTGCACTAGTCCAGTACTAATGCACTTTGCACTAGTCCAGTACTAATGCACTTTGCACTAGTACAGTACTAATGCACTTTGGATAGCTCAAAACAAGAAAATAAGATATTTATAACAGAATATAGAAAAAAAAACTTTTCGTTTTCAAGTAAGACTTTTCTGAGAAATTCCAGAGTAATAGCTCAGAAAGTTTTTTAAAATTTCTTAAAGCTGGGCAATTTTCAAAGCAGAATAATAATACTAGTATCCTGCCACAGTGCAAGATAATTCCAGCTTTTCCTGTAGAAGAAATAATTTTAATATAGCTGCTTGTCCGGTAATAAAATTTGTTTTCTTATTCTAATACGGGGTCGATAATTCACAAATTCACACAAAAAATATCGTCACATTCATAGAAAAAAAAATAGATAATTTATAATTGAAACCTATTTTAGAATTTGTTAAGCAAGCGTGGAAATATATTTTCTTTATACAAGATAATTATGTTTCTAAAGGTTTAAAAAATATTTTTTTCATTTGAAGGATACTATTAAATATTGTTTGTGTAAGATAATAATGGCTAAAGAAAATATAATAATTATTTTTTTTTACAATAATTTTTTGTTGGTGTTACCATGACAGAAAGAATGATCAATTTTTAATCCTGAGAAAAATTTACCTATAAACTGCTTATCTGAAGGTGTAAGGTTCAAATCTAAGTGAAGATGTCTGAACTTGTTTCATAGGCCTGTGGGGGGTGTGTCCCGGGTGGACCTAGCTCTGACTTAAGAAATGACAAGAAATTAGGGAAACGTTAACGTTGACTAGGCCAAGTGTCGGAAACCTACGGCACGCGTACCAGACTTGGCACTCCGAGCCATTTTTAATGGCACGCGCAAGACTCCGAAAAAGACAATTAGAGTCTCTTCTACAAGAAAAGAGTGGGTTGACTTTTAGGATTGTCGGCACGCTGAATGAAATATAACTCCTACTTTGGCACACCATTATCAAAAGGTTGGTGACCCCTGGACTAGGCCACACATAATGTCATTAAAAACCAATAATGTATAACTAGAATTAAAATCTTCTTTAACGCATTACTTATATGTACCATGCACATGTATTACCATACACACAGTATAAAATGTATCGTTTACTAAACGTTATTCGCGAAATTATTACAAGACCATTAACTTAACATCATTTAAAACACTAAAAGAAATGCAGAACTAGACTCAGACCACGGATGTGCGTAGGACGCAATAATCTTTTTATATAAGGAGCGTCTGTAATGTATATAAATAATATTCCATTGCCAAAGTCTCTATCCCTATCTCTATCCCTCACAGGAATAAAACTTTTTCGCAACCTTTCATTCCAATAATCTTGGGGAATTCCCACAGCAACGATTTCATGACCTCAATTTGAATGGACAATTTTTTTTTTTTTTTAACCACAATAATTCAACCCAGAAAAAAATAAAACAGCATCTTACTTTAAAATCCCCCCAGCCATTAATTAGAATCATTGTCTCCGAATTTCGACACAAAAATAATGTAAAAAAAAACCTAAATCATTTTTCACGTCAAATTAAACGCAAGTTACCATGACATAAAAAAAATGTCATCAATTTTTAATCTTGAGAAAAACTTGAGCGAATAACTCAACAATTTTTGTTTTGTGTTAAGCAATTAGCTTTTTAAGAGGTTTTAACATCTTTGTTCAGATGCATTTATTAGATTTAAATCAATACGTCATATCAGCTTTAAAGTGGGTTACTTGTTGTTGTTTTTTTAACGGTACGTCCAACTTTAGTGCATTCAAGATTACATTTGTAAAATCCTATCTTAGTTATTGTGGAAATTAATTATTGATGGAAATTGTTTCGGGATTTTGGTTGTACGATTGTGAATGTGTGGATGTTCAGCTTTGTCTTGTCTTTGAGAGGCCGGCTAGTCCTGCGGTTAGTTCACCGGACTGTCAACCGACACGTCGCGAATTCTATCCCTGCTGCCGACCGATCCCTGCCGCCCTGCATGAGTTTTGGGCCATCTGGACGTAATAATCTTCTATCTAGAAGGAACGTCTGTAAAACGTGTGTATTTTTAGGTTTGTTGGCATGTTTTTAGTTCATCTGTGTTCTCGACAAGGTTTGTTTGTTTGCATGATGAGGTTTGTACGTGTATATTTAGATGAAAATCTAACCATCAAAGATAAAATGAAAAAAAAACAACAAAAAAGAAAACAAATGTAAATCTGCAATGTCGAATCTGCAGAGAATAAAACGTATTTAATTAACCTTCTAACAAAAGAGGCATGTGATACATTAATCGTGGGCTTGGTAATCTCTCAGCTAGACTACGCGAACTGTCTGTACATCGGACTACCATAGTGTGATTAAAAAAAAATACAAAGGGTCCAAAACATGGCTGCAAAAATTTACAAGTCAGTCATAAAAGATTGACTGTATAAGGGGCAAAGGTGTTAACTCTCAGCAGCAATACGGCCCATTAAAAACATACTTATTCAATTTATTGAAATAACATAGGATTGATGTAAAGCGCATGTTAAGACTGACTGGTATGAATAGCGGTAAATAAATATTTTATTTGTAATATGTACATTCTTACTTTTGTTTGGTTTCATGTTTAGGTTTGTTTGTACACTTGTATGGGTGTTGTAGTTTTTTCAAGGAAAAAAGGTCAAGGCCAAATATATATTCCTTTAAGACTCCATTGTGGAGGCAGGACTGACCTCGATGCGTAATTTCGAGTCTGAAGACACGTATGAAGATTCAATCACGGCCTAGTGAAATGTGTGTAAGGCCTATGTATTCTGTCTCCCTCCCTTAAGGACAGGAAAAACTTAACGGCGTTTTGACCCACAAGGAAAAAAAAAAGTTTGTTTGTTTTCTAGTTACGTGACAAATCTGTTTAAAATTAAACATTTCGATTGGATTAATTCATGATCACGTGATTCGTAACCAATCGCACGTTTCGTTCGAAACGGAAAACCCCGATATTTAAAAGTATAATTTGAAAATCTTTTAATTCAATTAGTGGAAACGAAATCTCGAAATGCTGATGTTACAACATTTTAATTTTGCATGTTATTTCCTCAACAAATCCTGATGTGTTTTGTAAATTACAGGAACATCAGGGGAATGTTGCATGAAAAGTGAACATATGTTTATATAATACAAGTTTTCTTTTCGCCGTCATAAGACGATAACTGACAGTCATACACAATAAACTTTAGGAGTCTTCATTAAATACTTAAACAATGTTGTTGTTTTTTTTGTCATTTTTGAATGTTCCGGGTTCAAATCCATTTTAACAACACGCATAGTGCATTGTATAAGAATAAGCCATTCTTTAACAGATGCTCAAAGTCATTAAAAACAGTATTTAAACAAAAGTAGAATATTTCATCTGATCAATTGTCTACATTTTAAATTTGTATACCCTGTGCCTCAATTTAAAAAATGCATTGTTTTTGAAAATAAACGCGGGTCTCTGAGAGGAAGTTATTGATGTCGTCTGCCCTTCTTGAATTCCTACCCCAACCATTCATTATCTGTTTCACATATTCCCGATTGCAATTTTACACTTCTTGCAATTTATAATATTCCATTCTTTGCTGTTCTTAAAAAATAATATTATTCCCTGTGTGTTTTTTATTAGACTACGTCTCGTAAGTCTGATCATTATTATTCTTGCATTTCCCGTAAGTCTGACCATTATTATTCTTGCATTTCCCGTAAGTCTGACCATTATTATTCTTGTATTTCCCGTAAGTCTGACCATTATTATTCTTGCACTCCCCGTAAGTCTGATAATTATTATTCTTGTGTTTTTCCTGACCAGATCAGTTTCTTCTCCACCAGTCCCGTGCTCAGCAGCAGAGAACGGTTCCCGTACTTCTTCCGCACCATCCCCAGCGACGTATACCAGGCCGAGGCCATCGTGGCTCTGGTGACCCACTTTAAATGGAAGTACGTCAGCATTGTGTACGAGGAGTCCAGCTACGGTCAACAGGTAAGGGGTCAGCTTCAGACAAACCTTAGAACATCTCACCGGCCAAGTTCATTAGAACAATAAGTGTTTTTTCAAAAACATTTTCCCCATAATTAAAATATAATTTATGTTAATGTGTTTTCTATTGGCTTAAATTGTATAGATAAAATTCTAATGTTTAAAGAATTCTATTTCTAAACGTCTATCGCTACAATACTGTTGCTAACATTCTAATTCTATAATCGTATTGCTAAAAGGACTAATAAGGCTAAATGTCTGTACCCTGTTGACTTTCTGATGCTATGACTGTATGGCTTACAGTATTTGCTAGTTGTAATTTTACCGTCAGTGTTTCTTGAACCTTCTCTATCTCTCTATCTCTCTGTATATATATCATCTTTCTCTCTCTCTCTCTCCATCTTATTTATTTTGTTATAGGTCTTTTTAAACGTTCGAATGACTCAGTTTTCAATTATGATGTATTTCTAGAAGCCTTTGCCAACAATTTTAAAATTAACTTAGAACTTTTAATTGACGAATGCTGACTTATAATATAAATTGAGCTCAAGCAAAAACTTCATGTTTTCGTCCGATCGCTCCAGTAGCAAATTTAGCCATTCTTTCTCTCTATAAGTTTCCAACTCAAAACTCTACACAAAAATCTCTTAGATACCAACAATATATTTGCACTTAAATTGTGATATAAACAATGATAGCAACATTATTTAAAGATAAAACATTTTGAAATGAATATTCTATCAATGTAAACAAACCATAAACAACATACGATCCTGTAATGATAGCAAAAAGACTTGTCTATTATTTCTATAATATCTAAAAGGGCACCCCTCTCTCTTTCCTTAAAGATATAATCTGAAATAAAACAAGGGGATCTCAGAAAATGAAGGGTTTTTATGCACGCTTTCAATACACAATTTAGAGGCGTGAGATTAAGATTATTACTTTAATCTTCTTTAGAATAAAAATTTAAAGCGATAATCAGCAACAGTCTCCAGAGCCATGTTTATCTTTATATTTTGAATCTCTCTTAGAAAGTCCGTGATCATATTATATAGATTTATTTATAAGCCATTAATGTAACACCTCTCTACACTTGACAAACCGGATGCCATATATTATATTATAACTGTAAGCTTATACGTTTGAAAACATCCGTATAATGGATTTTAAAAAGCGTTCATGAGACTAGAGGAAAAAACTCCAAACTACATGGAATAAGGACAGTTTTCATGGTTTTAAAGTTATTGCCTCACTTTCGAGCCAACGCTCTCAACCCCCCCCCCCCTCCTACACTTCCCCGCATGTGATACGCTCTCCATGGACAAGTCTTAATGAGGCGTGAACATTTGAACCCGAATGTTCGTGAACTTCCTGTTCTATTTTTAAACTAATAACAAAAAAAAACATGCTTTTGCTGGTGTTTGACAATTGATTTCAACCTCGACGGCCATTTCTAGTCTTTTAGAATTATACAAAGGATACAATATTAGTTATGAGGAATCCGTTTTAACATCAAAAGTGAACGGGCGATCATTAATACTCAAGTGTTAGTCGCCTGACGTTAATTTTTTATTTGTTTACAAAATAAATGAGTCAAGAGTTGCGTTTTCTTGGTTATTGAAAAACAAAATGCGTAAATTCATAAAAACGAATAAAAAAAATTCTTTTGCATTAAGCAATAAGTTCGATATTTTAAAAAGGTGATTATTCCCTTCTGACTTTCACAATACATTGTTTTGCTTTGTAAACATCTATTGGAAATGAAATAAATTTTAATCCCCAACAAATTTGAGTACAACCAGTAAAGTAGCACACAGACATTGTTTCGAATAAAATGATCGAATAAGAACGGAAATGTTTTTGCACGTGACCTTTTATGCATGCATACACGTTAAGACTTGTCCATAACCTAGTGTACTACGTATCCCCCCCCCCCCCCCGCCTGTTCATATTGATACACTCGTACACTCCTAACTCACAGCTCCTGAACGGCATTGTAGAGGCTGGTGGTGGTGTAGTATAATTATTTATATATTTATAAAGCTCTGTATGTGTGTTTAACCAATCAAATAGGTTTATTTAAAGGCACGTGGCCTTATTGCCTCATATTTTACCTTTGCAATTTGACGTAGCACATTAGTACTCACATGTTTTTCTCGCTAGCTGAATGGATAACCTATCGGACTGCCATGCGGTCAACCAGGGTTCGATTCTCCAGTAAGTCCAGAACTTCTTTTTTTCTAAACAAATTTTATTTCAATTAATATCACTTTTTTAATAAAAGATTGTACATCAACGGGCAACACCGGGCAACACCGGGCAATTTGCTTATTTTGAACCAGATTACAATATTTTTTTTTATTACTTTCTTAAATGTCTTCAGTAAAAAAAATAATTTTAATTATTAGCTCTGTCTGTCTGTTCATTCTAGTTTATAATATTTTTATATGTGTAGCTTATACAGGCCTGTTTTCCCCCCGGGGCTATCCCGGGGAATTATGCTTGTATATATATATATATATATTGATGTTATTCAAGAACTCTTTCAGTTCCAGCATCGGTCAGAAGTTCTCCACCTAATTGCTCGCCTGCACTAAGTGACCTGTTGACCAGTCGTCTACTAGCATCCACTACCAAACCCTTCTCCGCCCCCCCTCCACACATTTTCTCTTGTCCATGTATTTTTTCTCTCTTTCTGCCACAAACCATCTCTCCCTGGGGGGCGTGGTTTTCAATATATTTTACTCTGATGGTCTTAACAATGAGTCAGTCTCTATGTTAAAATAAAAAAATAAAATTACCAGTACATAAAAAACTACAAAAACGAAACAAATTAAAAAATGTGTAAAAGCCGAAACAAAAACAAAAAATTCTTAGGCTTTATTAAATTCGCCCGTTTTCTTAATAGACATACAGCTTCCGCTCCCTAGGGCATCTGGGAAATTGTTACTCATTATCAAGTAGATTACAATGGGGTATAGTTGACTCACGTCATGGGGTCATTATAGAGTATATGACGTCTGGGATTTTGTAGACTTACGTCAAACTGTTCATTACTTAACTTTTACATTATTCTATATAGATGATTATTGCGTCCTACGCTTATCCGTGGTCTGAGTCTAGTCCTGCATTTCTGTAAAAGTTTTTAAATGATGTTAAGTTAGTGGTTTTCCTGGTTTGTTCAGGCAACCCATTCCATGCCCGGATGCCACTCGGGAAGAAAGAGGACTTTTATGCATTTGTTCTCGCATAAAGGATAACAAAAGAATTAAAGTGCTTATGTTTATCTGAGCATTGTAACATATTGTCTTTGCGTTGTATTTCTAAATTATAATTTAATGCCTTATGTATTATTACTACTTTACTATTAGCCCTTCTGTCCTCTAGTGTTTCCCAGTTTTATGAATTAACTATTGGTGTTACTCTTGTCAGTTGTGAAATATTCGCTAGTAATGGACTTAGCAGCTCTTTTCTGAATGTATTTGAATTTCTTAAAATGTTTTCTTTAGTGGATGGGTCCCATTCAAAATGTGCATATTCTAGTCTAGGTCTAACTAATGTGAGATAGGATTTTAATTTTATGTTCTCTCTTCTATAACAGAGTATATGACGTATTGAGATTTAGTTGACATGGGTTCCCTACCAAATGACGTATTGAGATTTAGTTGACATGGGTTCCCTACCAAATGACGTATTGAGATTTAGTTGACATGGGTTCCCTACCAAATGACGTATTGAGATTTAGTTGACACGGGTTCCCTACCAAATGACGTATTGAGATTTAGTTGACATGGGTTCCCTACCAAATGACGTATTGAGATTTAGTTGACATGGGTTCCTTACCAAATGACGTATTGAGATTTAGTTGACATGGGTTCCCTACCAAATGACGTATTGAGATTTAGTTGACATGGGTTCCCTACCAAATGACGTATTGAGATTTAGTTGACATGGGTTCCCTACCAAATGACGTATTGAGATTTAGTTGACATGGGTTCCCTACCAAATGACGTATTGAGATTTAGTTGACATGGGTTCCCTACCAAATGACGTATTGAGATTTAGTTGACATGGGTTCCCTACCAAATAACGTATTGAGATTTAGTTGACATGGGTTCCCTACCAAATGACGTATTGAGATTTAGTTGACATGGGTTCCCTACCAAATAACGTATTGAGATTTAGTTGACATGGGTTCCCTACCAAATAACGTATTGAGATTTAGTTGACATGGGTTCCCTACCAAATGACGTATTGAGATTTAGTTGACATGGGTTTCCTACCAAATGACATGACTTTTACACCAATGTTTTACATCGGTGGTGGATTATATTAATTTGTTTTTTACAGTCATATCCAAAATAAATAACAAAATAATTGAGTTCAAACACCCACACATTTTCGTAAAGTAAAAATTTGGTAAACATTTTACTCTTTTCATGTAAAACCATTTATTTTTTGAAATAGTTGATCATGTACATATTATTTCCCCTTAAAAAATGAATACAGAAATATAATGATCTCCCCTTGTTATTCTTTTTTTTTTGGTATTGACTTTTTGTCATCAAACGAAGAGTTTGACAAAATTTATGTTTATTTCTTTAATCAAATTTTTAAAAATGATAAAGGTCGAAAATGAAACTACGCCGAAATAGACCATTATCCTACTTTCGTCGCCGAAAACAAAACCGAATTTCGGTCAGCCTCAATTTTACTTCTAATGTCTCCTAGGTATATCCATTTTCTCTTGTTGTCGCCAAGTAAATAAACATACGGGACAACAGTTTCTTGATTTGTGACAATTAAGTTTATTTTCGGTCAATTAGGTTTCAACCCTGTCATTAACTATGTTTTTCTAAATATCGAAAATGGTTTAATCATCGCTAATTGTGTTTCCTGGGGAACATTCTCAATTATATGTCAATCACTCAATTTTTTTTTTTATTTGATGTCGCGTTAACATGAAAACATTTAAAGTACTAATTGAAAACCAAAATGTTTAAAGATCTTTCCGACAATCATTCAAAAGATCATTTCAACGATTATCTCAATGATCATATTAACGATATGTTTACGGATGATCTTAAAGATCATATGAACGATCGGCGCGAAGATTGCTTAATGACCTTCTCAAAGATCAGTTTTACAAAATCATTTCAATTACTGTCTCTAGTCTAAGTCTATTTTAATGACCATTATAAAAAGTTGATTGCTCTAAGTTTAGTGCACGATTTGATGACGTCATTTTAGAGTATTGTTTATTGATAATGTCTACACCGAAAAAAAAGAGCAGCAAATAATCAAATAAAAAAAAGAACTTGTCAGACGACAAAATATGTATTTTTCTTTTTGGATAGTTCTTTGCCTAACAGACCAAACTGTAATTCGAAAATTGTCAAGTCTGCTTCAAATTGACATCTTAGAAGAAGGTAATGTGACGTAGTGTGTGTGTGTGTGTGTGTGTTTTTTTTGCATTCATTATCTTGTCTGGGCTGCCTCTCGGTTCATCTTCGCAAATAGATACTCTCGATTTCTCCTCATTGAGCGGTGGTGTCTTTGTGTGTTCCAGCTGTTTCATACAGCCTTCTGATTGCGGCGCCACGCTGCGGCATGACGTCACATCCGGAGTTGTTTTTTTTTAAAGGACGGATTTAATGTTTCGGCGGGCCAGTTTTCATGGGATAGGCTTTTCCGCTGTAATGTCTGGGACGTGAAAGGCCATCACGCGAGACAGAAGGAAATCATTAAACTGAAAAATAAGCAATCTCAAAATACTTTTTTTGTGTACATATAATCTTTATATTAGGGTCGGCAAAGTTTTGAGCTTAAGGGCTGCATTGACGAATGTTGAGCTGTTGGGGGGCCGCATATAAAGGCCTGTTATGCCCACTTTGTTCCCAGCAATCTGTCACGATAATCAGGAAATATGTTACGACCAAATTGCCGTGATACTTTTGTCGGAGAGACCATTATGCTACAGATCTTTCTCCACAATTATCTTAAAAAATCCTCAAGATGAATAACCTGAGAAAACAAGAACACCTGTGCTAAAAAACAAGAACACCTGTGCTAAACAACAAGAACACCTGTGCTAAAAAACAAGAACACCTGTGCTAAAAAACAAGAACACCTGTGCTAAACAACAAGAACACCTGTGCTAAAAAACAAGAACACCTGTGCTAAAAAACAAGAACACCTGTGCTAAAAAACAAGAACACCTGTGCTAAAAAACAAGAACACCTGTGCTAAAAAACAAGAACACCTGTGCTAAAAAACAAGAACACCTGTGCTAAAAAACAAGAACACCTGTGCTAAAAAACAAGAACACCTGTGCTAAAAAACAAGAACACCTGTGCTAAAAAACAAGAACACCTGTGCTAAAAAACAAGAACACCTGTGCTAAAAAACAAGAACACCTGTGCTAAAAAACAAGAACACCTGTGCTAAAAAACAAGAACACCTGTGCTAAAAAACAAGAACACCTGTGCTAAAAAACAAGAACACCTGTGCTAAAAAACAAGAACACCTGTGCTAAAAAACAAGAACACCTGTGCTAAAAAACAAGAACACCTGTGCTAAAAAACAAGAACACCTGTGCTAAAAAACAAGAACACCTGTGCTAAAAAACAAGAACACCTGTGCTAAAAAACAAGAACACCTGTGCTAAAAAACAAGAACACCTGTGCTAAAAAACAAGAACACCTGTGCTAAAAAACAAGAACACCTGTGCTAAAAAACAAGAACACCTGTGCTAAAAAACAAGAACACCTGTGCTAAAAAACAAGAACACCTGTGCTAAAAAACAAGAACACCTGTGCTAAAAAACAAGAACACCTGTGCTAAAAAACAAGAACACCTGTGCTAAAAAACAAGAACACCTGTGCTAAAAAACAAGAACACCTGTGCTAAAAAACAAGAATACCTGTGCTAAAAAACAAGAACACCTGTGCTAAAAAACAAGAACACCTGTGCTAAAAAACAAGAACACCTGTGCTAAAAAACAAGAACACCTGTGCTAAAAAACAAGAACACCTGTGCTAAAAAACAAGAACACATGTGCTAAAAAACAAGAACACCTGTGCTAAAAAACAAGAACACCTGTGCTAAAAAACAAGAACACCTGTGCTAAAAAACAAGAACACCTGTGTTAAAAAACAAGAACACCTGTGCTAAAAAACAAGAACACCTGTGCTAAAAAACAAGAACACCTGTGCTAAAAAACAAGAACACCTGTGCTAAAAAACAAGAACACCTGTGCTAAAAAACAAGAACACCTGTGCTAAAAAAGAAGAACACCTGTGCTAAAAAACAAGAACACCTGTGCTAAAAAACAAGAACACCTGTGCTAAAAAACAAGAACACCTGTGCTAAAAAACAAGAACACCTGTGCTAAAAAACAAGAACACCTGTGCTAAAAAACAAGAATACCTGTGCTAAAAAACAAGAACACCTGTGCTAAAAAACAAGAACACCTGTGCTAAAAACAAGAACACCTGTGCTAAAAAACAAGAACACCTGTGCTAAAAAACAAGAAAACCTGTGCTAAAAGACAAGAACACCTGTGCTAAAGATGCAGGAGACCCCGCCAGGCGGGCCAATTAGATGCAAATGGAGGTGGATGAACCATTTCTCGCAGAAAACCGCCTGTAAACTTAACAAGACTGGCACTCCAATAGACTATCCATAGCAAAAGAGAATCCGGCTGATCAAAGAACACCTGGAAAAAGTTCATGCGACGAAAAGATTCACGCAGTGCGGCAAGACAAGGGGGACAACTAAAAATTCCAGCCCCCCCCCCCCCCCCAAAAAAAAAAATCAATAAAAAAAATCAACTAATTCGCCAGAGGTATGTTGTACCTGCCCTTCTAGTCTCAAGTACTGCAAAGACATTTTTAAGGTAAACCTGATCTATATTCGTACCATAGGGCCGGTGAAGCAGCGTTCACCAGTTTCTGTGGCCACGGCATATATGTGGCCAGAAAAATACCCAACTAATGTCAGGTACCCATCAGAGCTGGGTAGACTCAGGGGCACCCTCAAGTCCCGGTAAAAAAAATCCTAGTCTCCACCAGGAATCAAACCCAGAACCTTCGGATCGCCAGTCGAGCGCGCTACCGCTCGCCTACCGTGCGCCGTCATATCATAGGCTTACAGATTAACGAAAATCAACAGAAATGGATTAGTCGAAGCAACAAAACTTCAAATAACCACACAACGCAGGCAACAAGAACGTTAAGCCATTTCTAGGATTCAACTACTCAGACCAATCCATACCAGAAAAATCGGAATATTCCAAGCGATTAATCGCTCGGCGGACTAGGTAATCAATAAAGTTTGTCTAAATATTTAATGATCTTTTATGATCTTATATTTTATTTGTTGTTGTTGTTTTTGTACGTTTACGCTTATGCTTATTAATCAAATGAATGATTATTCATCTCAGTTTTAGATATTTAATTCCGAATTAATTTCATCTGATTGTTTTAATAATATTTGACTATTTGAAACACATATCAGCGAAATAAGTCATCTTTTCGTCTATTAAAGGAACACACACGCACTAAGCTAAATAGAAACTTGTCATAACAAAAACGATATCGAATTGTTTATTAATTATTTTTTTTTGTGTGGATTACATTAACGAATTTGATTGATTAGATTTGTATACACAAGTTTCTTATGACATGACAAAAATATGATATCCACAAGTTGTCCACAACAAGAGAGTCTAACAAACTGCCTTAATTAAAAATGCAAAGCACTTTAAAAGTCTTGTTTTTTTTCCTCTTTATTTTAAGCTAAATCTGATTACTTTTAGTTTTATGCAATACATTTTTTGTTAAGGGCATTTTTTTATGTGTACTTTATTGTTGCAACTGCTGCAGGGGGAAAACTGGTTGGAAAGTGGGGGGGGGGGGAACTTAAATCATAAATCAAAAAGCATAAAAATATAAGTTTTTTTTTTTTATTTTCAGAACTTGTCCGGGAGCTTTAAGTTTATCCACTCGTAAGACTGAAAAAAACATTCGTGCCGAAAAGATTAAAAATTGTCTTATAGAATTCCTGGTGACAAGACAATTTCACACAACTTGTTTTACAAGCCATATAATGTAGATATTTCCTGACTTTATCCTAAAAATGGACTTCTAGATCATTTATTTAATAACTTTAAGAGTTTTCAACTTTAAAAATGCTTTAAAAATAGGACTTTCTTTTTTTTTTAACAATCTGAATTGCTTGTTTTTTTTCCGGTTAAGATCACTATAGCTAGGTATAAGAATTTTATTAACTACATTGAATAGAAGGCTATAATAATTGTGAAAAAAAAAACAGTATTAATTATTTACTGAAAACATTTACGCAAGTGTTTAAAAGTATTGTAGTCGGGTTAAAAAAAAGGCGTGTCGTTTTAGTAAAAAAAAAAGTTAGGACAACCCCTGATTGAGAGTCGAACACCGGCCGCCCGCGTGTCTAAAATATAATTCTTAGATTTACTTTAAACCAGGATAAGAGCTTTTTTATCAAAATTGAGTTAACATTTGATTTTGATAGTAAATAATGTATTCAGCATCTGAATGATAATAAATTAAATCATTTATACAAAATATCAAAGATAAGTTTTAAGTAATTAGTTCAATATTTGCACTTGAATGTGTGTGTTTTTCGGAGGAAAAATCCAAATCTCGTAGCCATTTGAGATTTTTTTATTTCCGGCAATATAGGAAAGTGACGTAAGAGAAGGGATTTCGACTAGGAAAAATATATTGTCACGTGTTTTGAATCTATAGGGCGTTCGAAATCACGTGACAAAAAGCACGTGATTTGTGTTTACTTTGCGTAGTAGTGGTGTACAAACAAAGATGGCCGCTGTATTAATTATTAGGCCTAATTATAATATCAATAAAATCAATTCAATTGCAACACTTACCGTTCGGATAGGAAGATAATCAAATGGGCGTAAAATGTTGAAAATCGTTGAAAAAATACCATGTCAGGCTTTCTCTTGGACTAGGAAGATTATATACGACTATTTACCTCCTAATTTGTGAGTAGGATAGCCAATATTCAGATGTGAATTTAACATGATGAAGAACATCTTCACCACGTTACGTTTGTACCTCAAGTGGGTTCTATATTTACACAAATACGTCACTAAATTTACAAAAAAAAAATTAAGCTCCGCCCACTGAGAACGCTCTATTGCCACTGTTTTGAATATTTTCTCGGTTCTTATTTTTAACAAAATGGTTAAATATAGACTTATAGCGTCGAGTTTTATTTATTTATTTCCTTTCTCAAACGTCACTGCCGTATGAGGATGTTCCAAATCTCGTTCCTTTGAGAAAAAAACCTCTTCACTTGGTCTTTAATGAAAAAAATCTAGGAAAGATTTAAGTCTTGAAATTATTTACAATCTTTAAAGGAAAGAACTATTCATGGAAATGTGAAAAGACATAAAGTTTTCAGTAGAGAATAGAACCCAGGTCAACCACACGGCAGTTTGGAACGCTAACTACTCAGCTACCGAAAACACATGAAGAAAATGAAATGGCAAAAAAGGCAAAAAATACAAAGAATACTATGAGGCAATCAGGTTACATGTCTTCGATTAACTGATAGTAATCGGAGTCCACACACATATCCTACTATATATATATACAAATAGATTGTAGTGTACATTTCATGATTAGTTTATTATTTCATTCACCGTTCTTATTTTATATATTTTTACTTTTTTTTTTAACATCTAAACTCTAAACTGATCATTAGTTTTTGGAACTCTTCAACTTAACAGATGAAAATCGTTATATCCTTTTTAGGATTTGTTATATTTTTTTTGTGCATTTTTTTTAAAACTGATTTCGACGATGCATTCTGGTTTAATTTTAAAATGCTTTAATTGAACTGAACGAATTCATAGTGTGTGTCTCCAAGGACGCCACAACAACAGCCATCAATGACAGGATGACAGAATTTCCCTTTAGGCTAATCATTCAGTCATCCAGCGCTGTTATCTTTTTTTATTTTCATTTTAATAGAGTGTTCTTTAGTTTTAGCGCATCATTTCGCCTGGACAAACAGAATAGCAATCAAACAAATTGAATTTCATGTATTATTGAGCTGAACCTAAACAGAAAAACTCCAATGTATTAACTTAACTGCATAGATTCATCGAGGATTGAAGAGGAAGAAGAAGAAATACTTATATTTTAAATGCACCCCTCCTCTCGCCGACAAACAATGAAACAATAGATCCCTACCTGCTTAAATGCCCACAGTGGGAGGTGATCAAGTCAACCACTAGGGCAGGGGTCGGCAAACCACGGCACGAGGGCCAAACTTGGCAACGCCGAGGGAATTTCAATCGCACGCGGAAAAGTCCATTCAAGTATCTTCTACAAGAAATTTACTGCTACAGCAGGATGACTTTTAGGCTGTTGGCACGCTGAATGAATTAGAAATCATACTTTGGCACACTGTTATCAAAAGGTTGCCTACCCCTGTTCTAGTGTACTCTGCAGTAAGGGGACTCCTAGAGTTCTAGCCTATCGAGTATATCTCTTTCAAGGGTTGTTTCTGAGATACATCAGTCTATCTTTTCAGCAATTTCTGTCTGTAGGATTGTTTTGCCAAGCCTTTGCGATCTATACAAATCAAGTTTTCCTTTTCTTCACTATGACTAGGAAACCGTCGTGTTGCCCTACTGCGTGACGTATAGTTTCTCGTACTAGTTCGTTGTAGATGTGGCCTTATAGAAGATGTTAGAAGCTTTCTGAAGCATCTGGACATAGTAATGTCAGAGAAAAGAAAATTGAAGCTATTAGTCTAGGGGTGGGTAATTTATCCGCGCTTTCTTTGCCCAAAAAAACGAGCGAATTCTCTTGCATGCTAAGCAAAATCTTTCAAAATATATTTTTAAGAGCCAGAAAAAAAGACAAATAAAAAATTAGTAAAAAGGCATTAATTATGAAGAAGAAAAATACATACATTCATCTACAAACTACATCACAATAACAATACATTACAATAACAATTACAATACAATACAATAACAATGTCTCTTTCCTATTTAGATGAAATATTTATCTTGCAGAAAACTTACAATTACAATGTCTGTTAGGATTGGGCCTCTCTCTAAACAGATTTTAATCTGAAAGCGTCATTCAATTGTCTGTCTTTTCCAGTTCTCTAAATTTTGCACATCTTGTGATGAAATCGATCAACAGTTGTCTCAATAAAATAATAAAAACAACTTTTGAAGATTTTGGTGTTGTCTGTTTTTTTCATTTTTAAATAGCTGTAGGCCTACCTCTTTTAGTCAGGGAAGTATGGAACTCAAAATACATGGAAGAGATTTGCGTGCCAGAAAAAAATACTTGCGTGATGCCGTGTTTGCTAACCCTGCATAAGTCTATTTTTTTTTCGGCTTTATCGTATTCTTTAATTTATGCACGTATTGAGGATTTGTGCTCTTATTGATGGGCGCTTGCAGTTATAAGCGTGAGATGCCCAGACAAGAGAAAATAATAAAATGTCCAGACTCGCTGATAGTAAACTTTCACAAAAACTTTCAACTTAATGCCAATGTAAATGTGAGACTTTAAAAAGAAATGGAAAAATCGTTACTCTATGCTGCCTTGCACTATTATTGCATATTGACGACATACATGACATTTAGCTGCCTTCTAATGTTTATAGATGCAATGCATACGCCATTTAAAAAATAATAAATAATAACACCATGTTATCGCGACCTATGAAATATAATATTCAGACCATCCCATCATAAGATGACAGACTGACCACAATATGCTAAGTTTTTTTTTTCTCTCTTTATCTTGAAGCTCTATCTTCCCGGTAAACAATAGTCTATCTTTAAATCGTCAGACAATTAGTATGTTTATGTGTGTGTTTGTTAAAATGTATGTTCATGTCTTTTGTTGTTGTTTTTTGCCTGTAATCAGGGTTTTGTGATATGTTTGACATTATTTATTATTTTCTAAACCTTGTTTTTTTTTTGTTGTTGTTTTTTTTTGTTGGATAGTTATGCTAGTGCTGTTTAGTCCTGGTCAAGTTTTAAGTCAGAGTCTTCATCATCGCCAGTGAGTACAAAAGGTTCACACTAAGAACCTGTAAAAAATACCCTTAAAAATGTGTGATACAGACAGAGATGAATTGATCGTTAAGCATAACAGAGATGTGATTAGGGCATCGAGGGCAAGTAGCATTACATCAATGTCTCATTGCACGAATTTATCAATGCTCATGCCCTTTTATTGTGCAAAACTGCAAATGGTGGCAACGGTACAAATATCCACACAAAAGGCTATCCGCATGAAGCTGGAATACAAACTATCCATAATGTTCTGGTTTGATATGTGTCACTGTTTTTGTATACTTCCGCATACTAATTTAAACAATATATTTTATTTAATGCCAATTGCCCATTAAAGCTAGGCAAGTTCAAGGACACCATCTTCAAGAACCGGGAGGAAAAGTTTTTGGCTTCAACCTGCATGCGAAAAGCGAATAAATACGAATCTGAGCGCGCTACCGCTGGACCAACGTATCCCTAATATTGTCTACTGTCGGCGTTAACATTTTGAAAGTTTCTTCCGCAATCGTGTATAAAGTAATGAAATGTTAGAACCACAAATTAAAAACATCGGCGATGGAATTATAGTGTGAATTTCACGACACTATTTTTTTAAAACTTTATTTACGAAACTAGGCAGATTTTCTCCAATACAATGACGTCCCATTACCTCTTAAACGTTGACCTCATGGATTATCCAAAGTCCATTATAATAAGTCACAGAAATAAGTGGGGAAAAAAAGAATAGCTACTTTACTGGCACATGGTCGCATGGTTGCCGCGCGGCAGCACGTTCATGTGGCGTACTGTGTTCGAATCTTGGTTCTCGGGTCTGGAATGTGTCCTTGAGACTACCTAGCTTTGATGGGTACCTGACTTTAGCTGGGGTAAAGTAAAAACGACTGGGCATTGTGCTTGCCACACAATCTGTATCTTCGTTTTTCTGTTCTCAATTCCTCATGAAAAACAAAATAGATTCATAAATCAATGAAATAAAAAATGTTCTACTCAGAAAAAATAATGAGCTAATTATTAAACTAATGAAAGAGTTCTGATTGTGAGCTATTTCTTGAACTGTTATCAACATTTAGTCCCAGAAACCGAAGTAACGGTTAGATCTATTAGTGGAACTTGTATAAAGGTCTTCCAGGAAGATATATTGAACACATTTATTAATTTAGACTTAAATTATAGGTCTAAAATTTAATGGTAGATATTTAGCTGTACTGTGTAACAAGTTCATTTTCAGTAAATGAAAACAAATTTGTTTCATTGATATTGAAGACTGTATATTAACTTATCTTACAATATTCAGCGCAAGTATCAGTTAAGAACAAGTTTAAATAAAATATTTTAAAAAGCTATTGGATTGTTTTTGGAATTACAGTAAAACTATAGAAGACAGTAGAAATGGATAGATGATCGTAAAATAAAAGAGAAGTAGCGATTCAATGTAAATGGACATGTAAAACTATCTTTAATATTAAGATCAGTTGAAAAGAAAATATTGATAAAATTGGTCAACAGATGTGTACTAATTGGATAAAAAGCATCATATATAAAATTAAAGAAATGTAAATATAAGGAACAACCATGACCGTAGGAGCTCTAGACGAACGTGCCGTCGCTTTACCACCGTCGCCATGGTTATAACAAATCTGACTAGGTAACCGTTTTTTTGTCACGTGTACAGAATAATATCTTACGGACGTGTCTCTTCGATTATTTGACCTATATTGAGACAGTGACACGTGACTCTCTAAACAGACATCAGCTCAACACTCACCAAATATACAAACACACATATGCTCACGCACACAAATCCACCCCCCTCCCTGCCCCGTACGTCTCTCACTCAAACACCCCCAACCTTCCTTACCTCACCCCCACGTTCCTATCTGCACCCAAGATACAATAAACCTAATCTAGTTCATCAAGGCGACCAGGAGCCATGTCTCTCTCTCTCTCTCTCTCTCTCTCTCTCCACTTACCCCCCGCACCAGAAACATGCGATGCTGAAGTGAACCAAATTCAATCAAGAGTCCTAGAAAGCATCTTGAAAGAAAAATAGGGGGGGGGGGGAACTTCTGTAGACTCGAATCCGAGGGAATTGAAACAAATGTTACAGCCTGTAGTTATAGTAAGTAGTATCCCATTGGACCAAATTGATTCCTAGGGCCGTTAAAGCAGCGTTCACCGCTTCAGAGCTTGGTAGACTCAGGGACACCCTGTAGATCCTGGACCTTCACCTTCGAAACGAGGACCATAGGTAAGACAGCCGATCGCGCTGCCGCCTCGCTCCTTTGATCCATAAATGGTAAAGCAAGACCCCCTCCCCCCACCCGAAATTTAGCATTGCGCAAATTGTTCACAGACAACTAGCCTAGCATTAATATATATCTTCAACAGTGAAACAGTAAAAAAAATTGCATCAAAAAAAGTTAAGTTTTAAAAAAAAATTATTTTTTTTTGTAATATTAAAAGCAGTAACTTTTAAAATTAAACAGGTTCGGCAACATCCGCGCGAGCACAGTTCATCTTCTTCGCGAACATTCTTAGACTTATCCGTATCCGCATTTTCGTATTGTAACCGAAATGATAAGAAGATTTTTTTTGAAAAAAACAATGGTATTCATCTATGAAATGACTAAGTTATGCTAATTTACAGTTTGGTATAACCGCACAAATTATTTTATTTATTAACTAATATATAGGCTACTGTATTGTATTAAAACTATTTTTTTAAAAAAGATTTAAATTATATAGTGTCAAATTCTTTAAGATAGTTAACTGGTTTTCGTTGGACAAAATGCGCGAAACCGAAGATTCCGAAGCGTGAATTTTTTAATTTTTTTTATTAAAAATATTTCTAACTTAAAGTAAAAACATACAACATATCCACAAAAACATAGAAAAAAAACGAGAAAAAGGCCATCAATTCGTCTGACAAGGGAATTGTGGTTTTATTAGACAATTCCATTATCCAACGCGCCATTCTTTTTTTCTTTTTTTAAAGCGAGATTTCTTCACTCTCTGAGCTGTGCGACGAGGGCGAGTGAGATGGAGACAGAAAAAACAAACAAAAAGGAAACCATGCGACGAGGTCTCGTTTGGATGTTGTATGTGTATGATTGATACTGGCTTGTAGGATTATTTTTGCTAAAATGATGAATGGTGATATTAACACTGGCTATCAGGTTTCGGACGTGGGGTAGTTCATTTTTGTGTATTTTTTTTTTTTGGGGGGGGGGGGAATGGGAGTGGGGGGGGGTGGAGGTTGGGCGTATTAATCTAAGTGCCCATGAAGAAGGCTGTAGTTGTAAGTCACGGCTGCCCCCCGACTGCATGAAATCTAGAGGGCTAGACTTGTTTATGTATAGTCTTTATTAATATTCACTCTCTTACAAGTTTTGTGTGTTCACGACATAAGACGCTATTCAGTTCAATATCAGTCTTTATTTATGTGTCGTTGTTTTTTTATTGCATTATATTATCACGACATTTTTTTTTGATGTAGTGAATAAAGAAGTAGCTATGGCCAAAAAGCACAATTAAGACTGACATGTGACTTTATAATTAGGCCAAGAACATTGCATTTGGCCCACTTCATAATTCCTAGGTTTAACGTGAGCTCTAATTTCTTGCCCTACTGACGTCATAGACGCCCTTTACATTTTATTTGGAGACATATTCGCTGCTCAACAATAAACTCACATCTAATTGCCCCGTGTGTGCAGATCACATATTCGCTGCTCAACAATAAACTCACATCTAATTGCCCCGTGTGTGCAGATCACATATTCGCTGCTCAACAATAAACTCTCATCTAATTGCCCCGTGTGTGCAGATCACATATTCGCTGCTCAACAATAAACTCACATCTAATTGCCCCGTGTGTGCAGATCACATATTCGCTGCTCAACAATAACTTACTTACTTACGCCTACTACCCCTCTCGGGGCATAGGCCACCAACAACGGCTCTCCAGCCATCCCGGTCCCAAGCGAGTCTTTCCAACTGTCCCCATGAATGGCCTGTTCTCTTGACGTCTGCATCCAGGTCTCGGCGCCAGCTGTTACGGGGTCGGCCTCTCTTCCTCTTTCCTTGGGGGTTCCATGATAGGGACTGTCTGGTGATGTTGGATGCTGGTTTTCGGAGTGTGTGCCCCAACCATCTCCATCTTTTTTGCATGATCTCCAGATCGGCTGCCTGTTGCCCTGTGCGACTCCAGAGCTCATCGTTACTGATCATGTCTGGCCAGCGTATATGCATAATCCTCCTGAGACATGAGTTTATGAAAGTCTGGATCTTCTTGGTGTTAGTAGCTGTGGTCCTCCAAGTCTCTGCACCATAGAGTAAGACAGACTTCACGTTTGAGTTGAAGATCTTGAACTTTGTTTTCAGGGATATTTCTCTTGAGCTCCAGATATTCTTAAGTTGGAGGAAGGCTGTCCTGGCCTTGCCAACTCTTGCCCTTACATCGGCATCGGATCCACCCTTCTTATTGACGATGCTGCCTAGATAGGTGAATTTTTCAGTTTCCTCTAGCGTTTCACCATTGAGAGTGATAGGCGATGTGTTTTCTGCGTTGACCTTAAGGAACTTGGTCTTCCCTTTGTGGATGTTGAGGCCAAGGCGAGTGGAGTTTTCTGTCACAATGTTGGTCTTTTCCTGCATCTGTTGCTGAGTATGTGCGAGTAGTGCCAGGTCATCCGCGAAATCTAGATCGTCTAGTTGTGACCATAACGTCCACTGGATGCCATTACGCTTATCCGATGTTGATGTCTTCATTACCCAGTCTATCGCTAGCAGAAATAGAAATGGCGACAGTAAACAGCCTTGTCTCACTCCCGTCCGTACTTGGAATGCCTCTGTTGGGTGGCCTCTGTGGATCACTCTGCATTTCAATCCTTCATAAGAGTTCTTAATTATAGAGGTAATTTTTGTAGGGACCCCATAGTGTCTTAGCAGCTTCCAAAGTGATTCCCTGTCTACGCTGTCAAAAGCCTTTTCATAGTCAATAAAGTTGACATATAGGGGGGAATTCCACTCGAGCGACTGCTCCAGGATGATGCGCAGTGTAGCTATTTGGTCAGTGCAGGATCTATCCTTGCGGAAACCAGCTTGCTGATCTCGCAGCTTCGTATCAACAGCAGCCTGCATTCTGCCAAGCAGAATCCTGTTGAACACCTTTCCTGGGATTGATAGTAGGGTAATTCCTCTATAGTTAGAGCAGGTGCTCAAGTTTCCTTTCTTAGGGAGTTTAATGAGTAGTCCCTCTTTCCACTGTTGGGACTTGCTCCTCTTCCCAGATCTTTTGGAAGAGGGGGTGTAAGAGCTCTACTGTAGTCTCCACGTCTGCTTTCAGTGCCTCCGCAGGGATATCATCTGGTCCAGGTGCTTTTCCGCTTTTAAGCTTCTTGGTGGCTTGGCGTATTTCTTTGTAGGTGCATTGCAGTCTATCGGGAGTTCTATGTCTGCCGGCTGGATATCAGGTGGGTCTGGTGGAGCTGGCCTGTTGAGTAGCTCTTCAAAGTATTCCACCCATCTTCTCTTTTGTCCTTCGTCATCGATTATCTGCTTTCCTTCTTTATCTTTCACCGGTCTTTCAGGTTTACTAAACTTTCCAGATAACTTCTTGGTGATGGTATACAAGTCTTTCATATTTCCATTTCTGGCTGCTTCCTCCGCTTCTGCAGCTAGAGCATCTGCATAATTCTTTTTGTCGGCTTTGATGCTCTTCTTCACACTCTTGTTTGCTTGTGTGTATTGTTCCTGTGCCTTGGCCTTCTCTGCACGTGTCGGGCTGCTATTTAGTACTGCCTTCATTTCTCTTCTCTGTTCTATTTTCTTCAAAGAGACCGTTGAGATCCATTCCTTGTGGTTGCGTTTCTGTGGGCCCGATACTTCTTGACAAACTGTCTTTATTGTTGTTTCCACTATCCTCCACTCCTTGTCTATTGTTGCTTCCTCTTCATCAATTATTTCTTGCAGGACTTGGAATTTGTTTGCAAGTGCCAGCTTGAATTCCTGGCGTTTGGTTGGGTCTCTGAGAAGTATTGTGTTGAACTTCTTTCGCTGGTTTAATTCTACTGCCCAATTCCTTTTAAGTGTAAGCTTGACACGTGCAACAAGAAGGTGGTGGTCTGAAGCCACGTCCGCTCCTCTTCTAACACGTACATCTTGCAGGGACCTCCGGAACTTCTTGGAAATGCATATATGGTCTATCTGGTTTCCGGTGTGGAGGTCTGGTGAGAGCCAGGTGACTTTGTGTATCTTTCTATGGGGGAAGATGCTACCGCCGATGACAAGGCTGTTTGCAGCACACAGATCTACAAACCTCTCTCCATTGTCACTAATCTCTCCCAACCCCTCTCGACCCATAACCTCTTCGTAACCAGTGTTGTCATCTCCTATTTTAGCGTTAAGGTCTCCAATCAACATGGTTATGTCTCTGCTAGGAAACCTCTGAATGATGCTCTGCAGCCTATCGTAAAATTCATCTTTCGTACAGTCTTCACTATCGTTAGTAGGGGCATAGCACTGAACGAGATTCATGTTGATCTTTTTCCTCTTTGTTCTGAAAGACGCAGTGATGACTCTTGGACCATGTGCCTCCCAACTAATTAGTGCTCCTTGGGAAGCCTTTGAGAGCATGATAGCCACCCCCTGAGTGTGTGGTCCATTTTCATCCTCGTGCCCTGAATAAAGGAGTAGCTCTCCCGTGGTGAGCCTCTTCTGGCCGGAATCGGTCCATCTGGCTTTGCTGATGCCGAGGATGCTAATCTTGTAATTCCTCATCTCCACCGCCACTTGTGCTGCTTTACCAGCTTCAAACATGGTGCGGACATTCCATGTTCCGATAGTTAGTGTGGTCCTGGTCGAGATGATGGCCGTCTGCCTGGCAGCTTCCAGTAGCTGGCTTTCACTGCCCGACATCATCGTGCCTCCAACTGGAGGTCCATCCTCTCCCAGTACCGAGTTGTCTGTTAGGATCCTTGTTTGTGTTTTTGTAGCGGTAGTAGTTTGACGGGAAGGGGTTGCTAGCCCCTCGCCCAACCCTCCTCCTTTCTCATCCGGGCTTGGGACCGGCTAGGGCGGAGTTGCTCAACAATAAACTCACATCTAATTGCCCCGTGTGTGCAGATCACATATTCGCTGCTCAACAATAAACTCACATCTAATTGCCCCGTGTGTGCAGATCACATATTCGCTGCTCAACAATAAACTCACATCTAATTGCCCCGTGTGTGCAGATCACATATTCGCTGCTCAACAATAAACTTACATCTAATTGCCCCGTGTGTGCAGATCACATATTCGCTGCTCAACAATAAACTCACATCTAATTGCCCCGTGTGTGCAGATCACATATTCGCTGCTCAACAATAACTTACTTACTTACGCCTACTACCCCTCTCGGGGCATAGGCCACCAACAATGGCTCTCCAGCCATCCCGGTCCCAAGCGAGTCTTTCCAACTGTCCCCATGAATGGCCTGTTCTCTTGACGTCTGCATCCAGGTCTCGGCGCCAGCTGTTACGGGGTCGGCCTCTCTTCCTCATTCCTTGGGGGTTCCATGATAAGGACTGTCTGGTGATGTTGGATGCTGGTTTTCGGAGTGTGTGCCCCAACCATCTCCATCTTTTTTGCATGATCTCCAGATCGGCTGCCTGTTGCCCTGTGCGACTCCAGAGCTCATCGTTACTGATCATGTCTGGCCAGCGTATATGCATAATCCTCCTGAGACATGAGTTTATGAAAGTCTGGATCTTCTTGGTGTTAGTAGCTGTGGTCCTCCAAGTCTCTGCACCATAGAGTAAGACAGACTTCACGTTTGAGTTGAAGATCTTGAACTTTGTTTTCAGGGATATTTCTCTTGAGCTCCAGATATTCTTAAGTTGGAGGAAGGCTGTCCTGGCCTTGCCAACTCTTGCCCTTACATCGGCATCGGATCCACCCTTCTTATTGACGATGCTGCCTAGATAGGTGAATTTTTCAGTTTCCTCTAGCGTTTCACCATTGAGAGTGATAGGCGATGTGTTTTCTGCGTTGACCTTAAGGAACTTGGTCTTCCCTTTGTGGATGTTGAGGCCAAGGCGAGTGGAGTTTTCCGTCACAATGTTGGTCTTTTCCTGCATCTGTTGCTGAGTATGTGCGAGTAGTGCCAGGTCATCCGCGAAATCTAGATCGTCTAGTTGTGACCATAACGTCCACTGGATGCCATTACGCTTATCCGATGTTGATGTCTTCATTACCCAGTCTATCGCTAGCAGAAATAGAAATGGCGACAGTAAACAGCCTTGTCTCACTCCCGTCCGTACTTGGAATGCCTCTGTTGGGTGGCCTCTGTGGATCACTCTGCATTTCAATCCTTCATAAGAGTTCTTAATTATAGAGGTAATTTTTGTAGGGACCCCATAGTGTCTTAGCAGCTTCCAAAGTGATTCCCTGTCTACGCTGTCAAAAGCCTTTTCATAGTCAAAAAGTTGACATATAGGGGGGAATTCCACTCGAGCGACTGCTCCAGGATGATGCGCAGTGTAGCTATTTGGTCAGTGCAGGATCTATCCTTGCGGAAACCAGCTTGCTGATCTCGCAGCTTCGTATCAACAGCAGCCTGCATTCTGCCAAGCAGAATCCTGTTGAACACCTTTCCTGGGATTGATAGTAGGGTAATTCCTCTATAGTTAGAGCAGGTGCTCAAGTTTCCTTTCTTAGGGAGTTTAATGAGTAGTCCCTCTTTCCACTCTGTTGGGACGTGCTCCTCTTCCCAGATCTTTTGGAAGAGAAGGTGTAAGAGCTCTACTGTAGTCTCCACGTCTGCTTTCAGTGCCTCCGCAGGGATATCATCTGGTCCAGGTGCTTTTCCGCTTTTAAGCTTCTTGGTGGCTTGGCGTATTTCTTCCTTTGTAGGTGCATTGCAGTCTATCGGGAGTTCTATGTCTGCCGGCTGGATATCAGGTGGGTCTGGTGGAGCTGGCCTGTTGAGTAGCTCTTCAAAGTATTCCACCCATCTTCTCTTTTGTCCTTCGTCATCGATTATCTGCTTTCCTTCTTTATCTTTCACCGGTCTTTCAGGTTTACTAAACTTTCCAGATAACTTCTTGGTGATGGTATACAAGTCTTTCATATTTCCATTTCTGGCTGCTTCCTCCGCTTCTGCAGCTAGAGCATCTGCATAATTCTTTTTGTCGGCTTTGATGCTCTTCTTCACACTCTTGTTTGCTTGTGTGTATTGTTCCTGTGCCTTGGCCTTCTCTGCACGTGTCGGGCTGCTATTTAGTACTGCCTTCATTTCTCTTCTCTGTTCTATTTTCTTCAAAGAGACCGTTGAGATCCATTCCTTGTGGTTGCGTTTCTGTGGGCCCGATACTTCTTGACAAACTGTCTTTATTGTTGTTTCCACTATCCTCCACTCCTTGTCTATTGTTGCTTCCTCTTCATCAATTATTTCTTGCAGGACTTGGAATTTGTTTGCAAGTGCCAGCTTGAATTCCTGGCGTTTGGTTGGGTCTCTGAGAAGTATTGTGTTGAACTTCTTTCGCTGGTTTAATTCTACTGCCCAATTCCTTTTAAGTTTAAGCTTGACACGTGCAACAAGAAGGTGGTGGTCTGAAGCCACGTCCGCTCCTCTTCTAACACGTACATCTTGCAGGGACCTCCGGAACTTCTTGGAAATGCATATATGGTCTATCTGGTTTCCGGTGTGGAGGTCTGGTGAGAGCCAGGTGACTTTGTGTATCTTTCTATGGGGGAAGATGCTACCGCCGATGACAAGGCTGTTCGCAGCACACAGATCTACAAACCTCTCTCCATTGTCACTAATCTCTCCCAACCCCTCTCGACCCATAACCTCTTCGTAACCAGTGTTGTCATCTCCTATTTTAGCGTTAAGGTCTCCAATCAACATGGTTATGTCTCTGCTAGGAAACCTCTGAATGATGCTCTGCAGCCTATCGTAAAATTCATCTTTCGTACAGTCTTCACTATCGTTAGTAGGGGCATAGCACTGAACGAGATTCATGTTGATCTTTTTCCTCTTTGTTCTGAAAGACGCAGTGATGACTCTTGGACCATGTGCCTCCCAACTAATTAGTGCTCCTTGGGAAGCCTTTGAGAGCATGATAGCCACCCCCTGAGTGTGTGGTCCATTTTCATCCTCGTGCCCTGAATAAAGGAGTAGCTCTCCCGTGGTGAGCCTCTTCTGGCCGGAATCGGTCCATCTGGCTTTGCTGATGCCGAGGATGCTAATCTTGTAATTCCTCATCTCCACCGCCACTTGTGCTGCTTTACCAGCTTCAAACATGGTGCGGACATTCCATGTTCCGATAGTTAGTGTGGTCCTGGTCGAGATGATGGCCGTCTGCCTGGCAGCTTCCAGTAGCTGGCTTTCACTGCCCGACATCATCGTGCCTCCAACTGGAGGTCCATCCTCTCCCAGTACCGAGTTGTCTGTTAGGATCCTTGTTTGTGTTTTTGTAGCGGTAGTAGTTTGACGGGAAGGGGTTGCTAGCCCCTCGCCCAACCCTCCTCCTTTCTCATCCGGGCTTGGGACCGGCTAGGGCGGAGTTGCTCAACAATAAACTCACATCTAATTGCCCCGTGTGTGCAGATCACATATTCGCTGCTCAACAATAAACTCACATCTAATTGCCCCGTGTGTGCAGATCACATATTCGCTGCTCAACAATAAACTCACATCTAATTGCCCCGTGTGTGCAGATCACATATTCGCTGCTCAACAATAAACTCACATCTAATTGCCCCGTGTGTGCAGATCACATATTCGCTGCTCAACAATAAACTCACATCTAATTGCCCTGTGTGTGCAGATCACATATTCGCTGCTCAACAATAAACTCACATCTAATTGCCCCGTGTGTGCAGATCACATATTCGCTGCTCAACAATAAACTCACATCTAATTGCCCCGTGTGTGCAGATCACATATTCGCTGCTCAACAATAAACTCACATCTAATTGCCCCGTGTGTGCAGATCACATATTCGCTGCTCAACAATAAACTCACATCTAATTGCCCCGTGTGTGTAGATCACATATTCGCTGCTCAACAATAACTTACTTACTTACGCCTACTACCCCTCTCGGGGCATAGGCCACCAACAACGGCTCTCCAGCCATCCCGGTCCCAAGCGAGTCTTTCCAACTGTCCCCATGAATGGCCTGTTCTCTTGACGTCTGCATCCAGGTCTCGGCGCCAGCTGTTACGGGGTCGGCCTCTCTTCCTCATTCCTTGGGGGTTCCATGATAAGGACTGTCTGGTGATGTTGGATGCTGGTTTTCGGAGTGTGTGCCCCAACCATCTCCATCTTTTTTGCATGATCTCCAGATCGGCTGCCTGTTGCCCTGTGCGACTCCAGAGCTCATCGTTACTGATCATGTCTGGCCAGCGTATATGCATAATCCTCCTGAGACATGAGTTTATGAAAGTCTGGATCTTCTTGGTGTTAGTAGCTGTGGTCCTCCAAGTCTCTGCACCATAGAGTAAGACAGACTTCACGTTTGAGTTGAAGATCTTGAACTTTGTTTTCAGGGATATTTCTCTTGAGCTCCAGATATTCTTAAGTTGGAGGAAGGCTGTCCTGGCCTTGCCAACTCTTGCCCTTACATCGGCATCGGATCCACCCTTCTTATTGACGATGCTGCCTAGATAGGTGAATTTTTCAGTTTCCTCTAGCGTTTCACCATTGAGAGTGATAGGCGATGTGTTTTCTGCGTTGACCTTAAGGAACTTGGTCTTCCCTTTGTGGATGTTGAGGCCAAGGCGAGTGGAGTTTTCCGTCACAATGTTGGTCTTTTCCTGCATCTGTTGCTGAGTATGTGCGAGTAGTGCCAGGTCATCCGCGAAATCTAGATCGTCTAGTTGTGACCATAACGTCCACTGGATGCCATTACGCTTATCCGATGTTGATGTCTTCATTACCCAGTCTATCGCTAGCAGAAATAGAAATGGCGACAGTAAACAGCCTTGTCTCACTCCCGTCCGTACTTGGAATGCCTCTGTTGGGTGGCCTCTGTGGATCACTCTGCATTTCAATCCTTCATAAGAGTTCTTAATTATAGAGGTAATTTTTGTAGGGACCCCATAGTGTCTTAGCAGCTTCCAAAGTGATTCCCTGTCTACGCTGTCAAAAGCCTTTTCATAGTCAAAAAGTTGACATATAGGGGGGAATTCCACTCGAGCGACTGCTCCAGGATGATGCGCAGTGTAGCTATTTGGTCAGTGCAGGATCTATCCTTGCGGAAACCAGCTTGCTGATCTCGCAGCTTCGTATCAACAGCAGCCTGCATTCTGCCAAGCAGAATCCTGTTGAACACCTTTCCTGGGATTGATAGTAGGGTAATTCCTCTATAGTTAGAGCAGGTGCTCAAGTTTCCTTTCTTAGGGAGTTTAATGAGTAGTCCCTCTTTCCACTCTGTTGGGACGTGCTCCTCTTCCCAGATCTTTTGGAAGAGGGGGTGTAAGAGCTCTACTGTAGTCTCCACGTCTGCTTTCAGTGCCTCCGCAGGGATATCATCTGGTCCAGGTGCTTTTCCGCTTTTAAGCTTCTTGGTGGCTTGGCGTATTTCTTCCTTTGTAGGTGCATTGCAGTCTATCGGGAGTTCTATGTCTGCCGGCTGGATATCAGGTGGGTCTGGTGGAGCTGGCCTGTTGAGTAGCTCTTCAAAGTATTCCACCCATCTTCTCTTTTGTCCTTCGTCATCGATTATCTGCTTTCCTTCTTTATCTTTCACCGGTCTTTCAGGTTTACTAAACTTTCCAGATAACTTCTTGGTGATGGTATACAAGTCTTTCATATTTCCATTTCTGGCTGCTTCCTCCGCTTCTGCAGCTAGAGCATCTGCATAATTCTTTTTGTCGGCTTTGATGCTCTTCTTCACACTCTTGTTTGCTTGTGTGTATTGTTCCTGTGCCTTGGCCTTCTCTGCACGTGTCGGGCTGCTATTTAGTACTGCCTTCATTTCTCTTCTCTGTTCTATTTTCTTCAAAGAGACCGTTGAGATCCATTCCTTGTGGTTGCGTTTCTGTGGGCCCGATACTTCTTGACAAACTGTCTTTATTGTTGTTTCCACTATCCTCCACTCCTTGTCTATTGTTGCTTCCTCTTCATCAATTATTTCTTGCAGGACTTGGAATTTGTTTGCAAGTGCCAGCTTGAATTCCTGGCGTTTGGTTGGGTCTCTGAGAAGTATTGTGTTGAACTTCTTTCGCTGGTTTAATTCTACTGCCCAATTCCTTTTAAGTTTAAGCTTGACACGTGCAACAAGAAGGTGGTGGTCTGAAGCCACGTCCGCTCCTCTTCTAACACGTACATCTTGCAGGGACCTCCGGAACTTCTTGGAAATGCATATATGGTCTATCTGGTTTCCGGTGTGGAGGTCTGGTGAGAGCCAGGTGACTTTGTGTATCTTTCTATGGGGGAAGATGCTACCGCCGATGACAAGGCTGTTTGCAGCACACAGATCTACAAACCTCTCTCCATTGTCACTAATCTCTCCCAACCCCTCTCGACCCATAACCTCTTCGTAACCAGTGTTGTCATCTCCTATTTTAGCGTTAAGGTCTCCAATCAACATGGTTATGTCTCTGCTAGGAAACCTCTGAATGATGCTCTGCAGCCTATCGTAAAATTCATCTTTCGTACAGTCTTCACTATCGTTAGTAGGGGCATAGCACTGAACGAGATTCATGTTGATCTTTTTCCTCTTTGTTCTGAAAGACGCAGTGATGACTCTTGGACCATGTGCCTCCCAACTAATTAGTGCTCCTTGGGAAGCCTTTGAGAGCATGATAGCCACCCCCTGAGTGTGTGGTCCATTTTCATCCTCGTGCCCTGAATAAAGGAGTAGCTCTCCCGTGGTGAGCCTCTTCTGGCCGGAATCGGTCCATCTGGCTTTGCTGATGCCGAGGATGCTAATCTTGTAATTCCTCATCTCCACCGCCACTTGTGCTGCTTTACCAGCTTCAAACATGGTGCGGACATTCCATGTTCCGATAGTTAGTGTGGTCCTGGTCGAGATGATGGCCGTCTGCCTGGCAGCTTCCAGTAGCTGGCTTTCACTGCCCGACATCATCGTGCCTCCAACTGGAGGTCCATCCTCTCCCAGTACCGAGTTGTCTGTTAGGATCCTTGTTTGTGTTTTTGTAGCGGTAGTAGTTTGACGGGAAGGGGTTGCTAGCCCCTCGCCCAACCCTCCTCCTTTCTCATCCGGGCTTGGGACCGGCTAGGGCGGAGTTGCTCAACAATAAACTCACATCTAATTGCCCCGTGTGTGCAGATCATTGATTACGTCATTTACTCTTGGGATCTGCATGCGGACATAAAGTTTGGGGGGGTGGGTGGAAGGGGGGTTGCATACAATGATGTACTGCGATATAATCAAATTTTTTTTTTTTGAAAAATGCTTTTATAATTTTACAAAAAAAGGTGTACCTTTTCTCTTTGTTAAGATCGCCTATCACGTTTTATCGATCTCTTATATATCTTACTCAAGCCGGGCAGACTTAAATACATTAACACTTGTCTTTTTGTTTTCAGAATAGAATGTCTATCTATTATTTCTAATCTACGAACAAACATAAGATCATTTTCACAGTAGCTCTGTTTTAAGGAAATATAATGTAATAGTGTAGAACAATTATCTGTTCCAATCCCTATTCCTACAGTCATCCTATTTACAAATCACAGGTTCCAAATATCATGTTTGAGTTTTCGGGGAAATTGATAATAATTTTACAATACTTGATATTACCGATTATTTAAAAGACATCCTTTGGTTTTAAGTTAGTTTCAACCTTTTGTTAAATATATCCTTCAGTTTAAATCAATCGTATCAATACAACTCTCAGTTTTAAACAATCAGATCACATACATCCTTCACCTGCAACTAATTGCATCAAATAGATCCTTCATTTTCAACGAAACACAAATACATCCTTCGTTTTCAACCAATCGCATTAAATACATCCTTCAGTTACATCTTATTACATCAAACTCATTCTTCAGTTTCAACCAATCACGCCAAGTACGTTCATTGACATCGACCACATTATCCCACCAACTTTAGCCAATCATGTCTGCTTCATCTATCCAGGGTTTCAACGTTGTAGACAGTCTGCTCAGCGAGAAAGGCATCTGCATAGCTCTCAGAGAGAAGCTGCTGAAGGATTCTGGAGTACCGACTGACCACGACTACGACAAGATCGTTCTGAAGCTCTTGGAGAAACAGACAGCTAGAGGTGAATCTTTATTCAAAGCAACAAACATTTATTTGATAATACAAAACAGTTAGGGCTACAAATCGATGAATACCAACAACTTAACAGCATTTTTTCAAACAAATCGGACAACGCAGACGTATAACATGGATAAACTTAATCACTGGGATCCCAATTGGAGAAACGGGCCCTAATCACATCTCGGGTCTCGATCTTTGGCGGTTCCCCTCAGTTGTGTCAATGTGAGACTAGAAGTGTTTTGCCCTAGTTTACAACCGACCTTCTCCAGGTCTGTTTTGGTCTACCCACATTTCTGTTGTTTTTTCCATACGTTTGCAATAAGCAAAGTAAGACGATATAATATTTCCATTTGCTCAATGACTGATTCTTAAAAGTATAATATTATGCATAATAACTTGAAAAAACTATTTTGCCTTGATATTGTCCTGCAATAAAAGCACTGCACAGAAGTGAAGCTAAATACCTATAAGCCCATGAATGTTTTGTATAATTTGACTCTAGATTAGCTACTTCATTAAAGTTACCCCATTTTAAAGGTTATGTCTCTGATTACTGGACACTTATAATTAAATTGGTGTGTCCATACAGGCGTCATAGTCTTCGCTTCTGACCAAGAAGTTGCCGGACTAATGCGGGCAGTCAGAAGAAATAACGCCACTGGAAAATTTGCTTGGATTGGTTCAGATGGCTGGGGAGCAAGAGGTTTAGCCTACAAGGGGAATGAACCAGAGGTAGAAATAGTCGTATTAGAGTTATTGTTCCTCGTCAATATTTGACTTATTTTTTCTTGTAAATCTCTTAAACTACATGAATTCTCTACCATTTTTTAAATATATTATTTATAATTTTCTTTAAAATTCAAATCTGTAAATATTTTACTTTAATTATTTATCGGAGCTAATTCAAATGTCTGAAAACTAAAAATAGAAAAACTTACAACGTAAGTGTATATAATAAGAAATAAGAAAAAAAGTTTTCAATGAAATATAAACATGTTCAATTATATCTTGGCGACTGTGATTCTAATTGAAATTTTCGTTTTCATGTGAATTAAATATAAATGCGAGAGAAACCTTTGAAATTATTTTTATCTCCTGATGTGCTGGACATTTTCTAAGTTTTGATATTTCTTTAAATTAAATGTTAGAAATGTAACAAATGTTTCCTTCTGAAGGCTGTTTTTTCCATTTATTCTCAAACAATGAAAATATAAAATAAGAAGCGTATTAAAATTTGTGTATAATTTGTAATAAATAAAATGTAAAATTATGTTCTAATAGTTGAGCTTTTAAAATTCAATAAGACAATATGATATATATATATATATATAATATATATATATATATGTATATATATATTTTTCTAAGCTGGAAGGAGCTGTGACAGTTCAACCAATCGCCGAAGAGGTCAGAGGTTTCCGTGATTACTTCCTGAAACTGACGCCCAATGAAAACACGCGTAATCCTTGGTTTGGGGAATACTGGGAGGTAAGTCGTGGTTGTCTGAAGACATACTCTCTTTGGACCAATCAAAATGCTTCCTCATTCCTCATAGACATTTAAATATTAGAAGACGTAAATATAAAATGAAGCATAACTTATTCAAGAGTAACCTTAGGCTTTAGATAATGGAGATCTGTAAAGTAATCAGCTACGTAATTTTTTAAATAAATCTACATTCAAGTTATCACAGGAGTAAGCAAACAGCTAATGCTTAAAAAAATAATATAAAGTTTTTTTTAAAAAGCCGTTGAAAACAATTAGGGAAATAACAAAATAAACTTATAAATGAACTGACCTCTTATCTACAGATTAGTTCGAAGTTAAATTGTATTGAAAATATGCAAGTGTTAAGATCAAGCAGTATGTATTTCCGATCTAATTAGGTTATAACATCAAAGGGTAGTTTAGGTAATCCATAAAGAGATTAAATTATTTGTTTGTTTTTTTTTGCTTAATATTAATGACAAATTTAACACACGAATCGGACTGATCTGAAATTTAAAACTATCAGAAAACTTAGAAGTAACTTTTTTTTTAAGGCAATAATTTCTGCTGCATTTAAAACTTTCCTGTTTCAATTGAGTTTAACAGAGGCTGCAAAAAAAGCAGAGATCCCGAGGCCAAGACTATGGCTCTGCCAGCTAGGATTAACGGCTTAACAGTGTCCAACATGTAAAATAAGCTCCAGAACCAAAGAGACCCTTCCTTGTATCTGATGAGCTTAGCAATGCATGAATTCCGTCATAAACGAAAACGTAGTCTCTAAGGTCTCATGGAACTTCTGTTATAGTGCATTCAGTTTGGTTGCGTTTTACAAGTGGCTTAAAAGATCAGAAATTATTCTTTTAATTTATATGTATTAATATGTCAATGAATCGTTTTTCCTTTTATTTCAAGTGTTATTTCTTCTCTCATTTCAAAGTTTTTCTGTTTTCCATTGATGTAAATACATCTACCTAAAAAAAACACATACCATGTTCAGCACGTTTTTCTAAGTTACTTTTTATTTATTTTTCAAGCTTATTTCTTTGTCTCACTATATTATTAGATATTATAGAAAGTACGCATGTTGTTAGATGAGGAATAAGCAAGGTGTGCATGTTATTATTATGTACGAGATTGCACTGTGGTATGAAAGGGAAGTGCAGAGAGTATGAATGATATAGCAACGCTGAATTCTAAATACACTTAAAGACCAAGTGAAGAGCTTTTTATCAAAATTGAGTTAACATTTGATCTTGATAGTAAATAGTGTATTCAGTATCTGAATGTTAATAAAAAACATTTATACAAAATATCAAAGATAAATTTTAAGTAATTAGTTCAATATTTGCAATTAAATGTGTGTGTTTTTCGGAGGAATACTCCAAATCTCGTAGCCATTTGAGATGTTTTTATTTCCGGCAATATAGGAAAGTGACGTAACATAAAGGATTCCGACTAGGAAAAATGAATATTGTCACGTGTTTTGAATCTATTGCCACATGTTTTGAATCTTTTCCCGGTTCTTATTTTTATTTATTTCCCTTGTGATACGTCACTGCCGTATGAGGCTATTCCGAATCTCGTTCCTTTGAGAAAAACCTCTTCACTTGGTCTTTAAGTTGAGATTCTGACTGGACATGAACAAGTCGTACATGATATCAGTCTTCGTTCAAGTTGTAGTGTAATACGACCATTACCAGTTCTAAACAGAATGTATTGTGATGGCATATTGCATCTAATGTTATAAGGATTAAAGAAGCTATGTGTTGTATCAAGCAGCCTTCGTTGAGTGACTTAATGAATTATCCGTGTGTCTTAGTCCTGTGACAACTACATTATTATTCACTTTGTACTTAATCGGAGGAAGATAATCCATGTTATCTCTACACTATTCTATACACATAACTCATGGGTAATAACCTAGCTAATAACTACATTAATGATAACATTACATTAATAACTACATTATTACATCCATGTTATCTGCACACTGCTCTATACACGAGCACATAACTCAGTCAGCTGTACTTTATTTTCTGCACTACATAATATAAGACAAGGGAAATAATTCAATCTATCTGTGCATATCGCCAGGATCACTTCCGCTGTCGGTATCCGGGCACTCCGCAGACCCCGTACAACGGCGTCCACAACAACACGTGCAGCGGGGAAGAGCGGATGACGCCCGAGGAGTTTATGATGGAGGCCCAGCTCCAGTTTGTGTCGGATTCCATCATGGCGTTCGCCCACGCATTCAAGGTATGTTGCTCCCAAACACGCCTTCAAGTTCTGTTGCCCCCCAAACACTGCTTCAAGGTATGTTGCCCAAACATGCCTTTTGATATTGTGTATGTCTTTTAAGAAATTGATTTGCGTCATTATTGCAGTAGTTTTAGTACGACGATTTGTTGTATTGTTTCTAGGAGAACGTCACGACAAGGATACATTCTCTCTCCAGTTCTATTCAATATATTCCTTTAACATATTATGATGTTATGTTTATTGACTGTGATTTTATTTATTCGCGTAAAAACGAGTGACGTCTAAACGTCCTTACATCGAATTGCATTTAATTTTCTCATGAGAAATTAAGTATCTTTTATAAAAAGTGTTGTGAGCCACTTAAGTCTACCAATCCGCATGTGTATTGGTCTAATCTTAATCTGTTTTTTCTTTAATCTTTTATCCGCCAGGCTATACATGCGGAAATGTGTCATGCAGCCCCCGGGGTGTGTGATGCCATGATGCTCCGAATGGACGGGAACCGCATTAAAGCGCATCTGCACGAAGTCAAATTCATAGGTAGTGTACAGTATTACCTACAGTAAGATCATAATATTATAGTTTTTACAGCTTTAAATTTTGTTATGTAGCATTTGGCATTTACACCAGTTCAGACCCATTCATGTGTAGTCACATCAACTCTGCCTCCATGTTTAAAGCCTACCAGAAAATAGCCTAAAGTGATTTGCATTGCGTGGGTATCCACATCCCCAGGTTTTGATATCAATTAAATAAACAAAGCTATATATAAAGCACGTTCCCCAAACGTCTTATACTATCGCGACGTGTCGTAATGCCCTTTACCGTAATGCCTATTCTTTTCATGCCCTTTTTCCAATTACCCGTTTTCTTAATGCCCTTGGCCTTAATGATCATGTCTCTAATGTCCTTTATATTTTAAATTTTCGTTTTGATGCCCATTTTCGTTAACGCCGATTTCATCAGTGCCCATTTTCGTTAACGCCGATTTCATCAGTGCCCATTTTCTTATAGTCTATTACCATTATTCCCATTCCCTTAATTCCATATTTTCCAAATCGCCTTCCCCCCTATTGCCCATTTCATTATCGAGTATTCTATAGAATCTAATTATATTAACGCCCATTCCCTTAACGCCCATTCCCTTAACGTCCATTCCCTTAACGACTATTCCCTTAACGTCCATTCCCTTAAAACTCAAAGTTTCAAGCAGCTTGTTCTCCGACAGTTAAATGGGCAAATTGTTTTTTTCAATCCTTTCAATGAAATATCTGCACCGTGCATAATCTGACGCGTTTTGTAATTGATTAATATTGTCAGTGTTTTTTGTGGTTGTCATTTGCTTAATCATGTTATAAATCGTATAATGTGTTATTATTCACAATCGAAAATGGCCTCGCTGGCATTTTACTCTTAGCCACAATTATATTTAGCTGTGACGCATTGAAAATGAAATGCTAAAAGACAACCGGTATGACGCAAATAATCAGTCTGTATAGAAGGGGCGACTCTCGAGTTCATAAATATATACATTGAATGAAAAGATTAGAGATCTTATTGCCCACTGTACGTGCTCAGAAAGAAACCATTGCTATTTTTTTTTATAGCAATAGAAACAAGCTAATGTCCGAAGAAACGAACATGTACGAGCTTTTGACTGGTTTCCCGCGGGTTGAGTCTTATATGATAATTTATTTAGCAATAAAGAGAATATTTCCACCTCAAAAGCAATGAATTGGACATTGGAAATGTCTAATTTAGCCTGAATTGTGCTTTCATTGCCTCTTGCGCTGAACCCCTTTAAAGTGCCGAAACAAAAACAAAACATTCTAGCAACAGAAAAAGAAAGAAATACACAGACCAAACTGTATAAAAAAGAAAGGCTACAGATTTTGACCAGGAGAAAGTAAAAAAAAAGCATCTAAATAATGCAATTAAAGCCATCGAAGTGATAAAAATGTTCTGCCACGTATTAATTGCAGACGGTTGAGTATGCATTTCATGATGGATGATTCTCTCTGTCTGAGTGAGTGACAGAGAGAAAAAGTGTGTGCGTTTGTGTGTGTGTGATTGTGAGTGTGTTTACGCTTGCTCACTCTGGCATGCAATAATTCTTGACTCTAATTGGTGCCGCGCAAATGGAATATTTCTAAAAGCGTGGATCCCATCTCCTGGCGTGGGGTTTCCGAAGATAAAATATTCATGATTCTTGCAAACCAGGAGCAAGTTTTACTCATCCATTCAAACTTGAGTTCTTTAGTATTTCTTTTTTAGTTGTTTAGTTTTAGGGGGCCCTTTAAAAAAATACACCATCTGATAACCGATTCATTTTTATGTAAAACAGATGTATACGTATCTTTTCAAACGGTTAAAATAAAAGCTACGAAATGTCTTTTTTAAATTATATATATTTTTTTACTGCCATATTAAATACCATCTTTTCCGCACACTTTCATACTCCCAATCTTTATGCTTCTATATTTCTATTAGCAAGCTCCTCTCTCTCTATCTCTCTCCCTGTCTCTCTTTGACTCTCTCTCTCTTTCTCTCTCTCTCTCTCTCTTTATTGTGAGGCCGGCTGGTCTAGCGGTTAGTTCACCGGACTGTCAACCGACACGTCGCGGGTTCTATCCTTGCCGCCGACCGATCACTGTCGCCCTGTAGGAGTCTGGGGCACAGTGGACGTAAAAATCTTCTAGAGTAATCTAGAGCGCACTGAGCATGCTAAAATAGCATGAATAGAAGAGCTCTATAAATAACCATTATTATTATTATTATATTTATATATATTTATATATATTTATATATATTTATATTTTGTTTTTTCCTTTTTCCTTCTGGACTGATTCCTTTATAATTTTATATATCTGGCATCAATTCTCTCTCTCTCTTTCTCTCTCTCTCTTTCTCTCTCTCAGTCTCTCTCAGTCACACTTCACTTACATCATCCTATTCCTTTATTTTCTGCCTTCGGTTTCTCTTGTCTTTCTCAGTTTCTCATCCATCTGTCACTTTACCCGTTTTTCTCTCCTCGTCTCTTTACTGTCTTTCTCTCCATTATTTCTCCCAACCTTTCTTTCTTGGCTTTCTGTCTCTTTGTCTAATTTTTTCCCGCTCAATATCTCTTGACTCTCCTTTTCGTTTGCATTCTGCTTCTCTCTACTCTCTCTCTCTCTCTCTCTATGTCTGGACTACTACTCTTACTCTGTTTCTCTCATTCTCTTTCTCTCCGACTCTTTCTTTCGAACTTTCTCTCCATCTCCCTCTTTTTCTCCCTTCTTTCTATTCATCATTCTCCCCATTCTCCATCTCTCCTTCTCTCCTTCTTTTTCTCCGTCTATCTTTCTCTCTTTATATCCACTTGTCTCACCCTCTTTCTTTCTCTCTTTCCCTCCTTCTTTCTCTCTGTCTGCCTCCTTCCGCTGCGACTGGTTAATGCATTTCTACAATCAATGAAAGCCAGCCGGGCGTGTAATTAAAAGGGAAGTAATAAATACACCGAGAGAGTCACTTCCCCTTGAGACAACCGGATGTACTTCTACACATGAAATGGATGCCATAAGACAGGTCAATAGCACACACACACACACAGACCGCCATATTTGTTTGACGCTAGCCATTAATACGTGATACATATTATAGAACATCAAGGCTGCGTCCAATGATTTCGAGCGACACAATCTGCTTAACGTTCTAAGCGAGGGCTAACAGAAATATTTCAGAGCTACAAGTCAATTGAAAAAACACGCGCTAATGCAGCGTTTCCCAAACTGTGGGTCGCGACCCCCTTGGGGGTCGAATGACCATTTCGCGGGGGCCGCCACATACCTTCGGAAAACGTATGTTTTCGGTGGTCTTAGTAGACGAAACACTGCTCATCTTTCCGTCTTCAAGAGAGGGGTGGGGTCGCCAAAGCGTAAGAAACTGTATAAAGGGGTCGCGTCTTTAAAAAGTTTGGGAACCACTGCGCTAATGGTTTAAGAGGGAACATCTCCGGCATCACAATAAAACGTATAAGTTAAGCTTATCCTAATAACCCATTAAATACAATCACAATCCCTTTATTTTCATTCCAAATAATCTCAAGTGCATAAATTTCAATCTATTCAATTATTATGATGCATCACAATTTCTTCAATCACCATCACATTAAATCCCAATTTCTTGAACCACAATCATTTCAATCCCACTGTTTATATCCCAATCACTTCAATCCCGATCTTTTCGAAAACAAATCTCTTAGGTTTTACCCTTTAAATCCCAATCGCCTCTATCTCAATTTGTCTATCCCAACCTCTTCAATCGCATTAGTCTTTAATCACACTCTCTCAATCCCAATCTCGCTAATACCAATTCTCTGTAAAATCCGAAACTCTTCCACCCCCAATCACTTACAATCACAATATTTTCTAGCAAAATCAGTTCAATAACAGTCGACTGTAGGGCACCGTAGCCGAGCGGCAGCGCGTTCGGCTGGTGATCCGAAGGTCCTGGGCTAGAACCCTGGTGGAGGCTTGTATTCCTTTCCATGACTTGAGGGTTCCCTGAGTCTAACCAGATCATTAGTTGGAGTAAAGTAAAGGCGGCTGGGCAGTGTGCAGGCCACACATCCCCTAGTATGCCGTGACCACAGAAACTGGTGAACGCTGCTTCGGCAGCCTTATGATCAGTTGATTTAGATTGAATCTATTCGATCCTAGGAATACGCTCTAGGAATACACTGATTAGATTCATAAGCTTACGCAATAGTTATGGATGAACCCTAAACACGGCGTTAGGCTGGCGTACCGCAGGTCCTGGGTTCAAATCCTGTTGAGGGCTAGGGTTTGTTCCCATGTCTGGAGAGTGTCTGTGAGTCTAACCAGCTCTAACGGGTATATGGCACATTAGTCAGGGAAAAGTGAAGGCAGTTGGGCATTCTGCTGGCCACACAATCCCCTAGTACACCATGTCACAGGAAACTTGTGAACGCTGCTTTACACGCCATATGGATCAAGTTTTTGTTCATGACGGTGTTCTTTCAGTGCCCTCACATGAGGGAGGGCAGAGGGGGGCATATGCCCCGGGGGCGGCACAAGGGCTTGTGAGGGCCCTGTGTACTTTACTTCACTTAATGCCCGAGAACCATTAATCTGATAGAACAACACAAATTCACTGGCTGGTCATGCGGTTACCGTACCGGATAACCCCGGGGGTCTAGACCTGCCGCAGTCCAATCCCTGCCGCCCCGCAGGAGTCTTTGATCCACGGACGTAATAATCTATTATCTAGAAGAAACGTCTTTAAACTGATAAGAACTATAAGCACTGAAATGTTTCACTTTAATGTATGTACTTATTGTTACAATTATAATAATTCTACATTTCAAATTATGTGCAAAAAAGCAATTTTAAAGTTCTGTCATAAAGAAAATGATAGAACCTAGACTGATTCTAAAATTATTGTTAACTGAAAAGAAATTTAAAATAACAATTGAGCAGAAAGTTTGCTGTTGTTGTTTTTTTTAAAATGGTTTCTGAATGAGCCATCTGAACGGTAGATCAGTTCACTGAGTCCATACAATTTGCCGGTTTGTTTCTTTTCTTTCTTTTTTTGTTTGTTAGCTCATTTGCTTAAAATAGATTGACCTACATTTCCCACATTCCGGACAAAGATCTACAATGTCTTATATAAAAATAATAACTGGACGAGCCTTCGGGGTCTTACGTTGAGGGCGTTAATGGTGTAAAGGTGTGGATTATGAATGGGGCTGTCTGAGACTAGTCACCCCGTTGCCCGCGTAACATGGGGGTACGGGTTTCGGGAGACACATGCTTTTCTCCCCACCTGCGGAATTCCCCCCCCCCCCGGATCATGCTCGTATACCCGCACTGTCGTCCGGTAGCTGAGATGGGGGGGAGCGGGTGCCGAGTCGGGGCTATTGTGCACATTGCTTCCTCCCCACCGAGTCTCAGAGCTAGGGATGTTAATATTGGTTTTTTTTTCTTTTTAAACCAATTTTCAGTTCAAGAAATATAATATAACCGCTCGGTCACTGTGTCGTGTTCCTTGTATTAGATCAACAATAAAGAATTATTTTTTTTACATTTATTATTGTAGTGAATTCTAAGTAAAAAAATTAGAATCGGGTTTAAATATCACTACTTAAAATTGTTTGCTTGCGGATAGGAATGGTTCATCAACACGTGTACAATCATTGGTTATATTTTATTTTGTCTAGAGGCTGGGAAAAAGTGGGTCAGAGTACTGAACTTCTAATGACACTCAATCATACACGGCAGAACAAAAAAAAGAATCGCAGAAATATCGTGTTTAAATTAATGCACTTGGAGTGTATTATGTTATACTGAGTTAGAGATAGACATTATAGAGTGGGAGTGATAGAGAGAGAGAGAGAGGGAGATAGAGAGAGAGAGAGAGAGAGAGAGAGGGAGATAGAGAGAGAGAGAGAGAGAGAGAGAGATAGAGAGAGAGAGATAGAGAGAGATAGAGAGAGAGAGATAGAGAGAGAGACGTAGAGAGAGAGAGAGGGATAGAGAGAGCGAGATTAAGAGAGATAGAGAGAGAGAGATAGAGAGAGAGAGAGAGAGACAGAGAAAGAGAGAGAGAGAGAGAAAAAGAGAGAGAGAGAGAGAGAGAGAGATTGAGAGAGAGAGGAAGAGATGAAGAAGAAATAGACAGAACAAGTGATACAATGAGACAATGAGCAACAGAAAGGAAGATTGAGAAAGAGAAAAGAGAGCGGTATAGAAAGTTGGAGGAAGAGATTTACCAATAACAATAGGGGTGAAATAAAAAGAAAGAGAGAAGAAGAGAGAGAAAGAGAGAGAGAAAAAAGGAAGAAGGACAAAGTTTGTGAGAGAAAAAGAGAGAAGATAGAAAGATATATAGTCCGAGAGAGTGAAAATTAAAACTAGTAAAAAGAGTGAGAGAAAAAATGAGATAGGAGAGTGGTAGACAGAAAGAAAAAGCAGGGGGGGGAGGAGAGAGAAAGAGATAGTAAGAGAAAAAGAGCTGCAAAGAAGAATAGAAAACATTGTGAAAAAGAGTAAGAATTGGTTAGAAAGTACAAAAGGCGTGTTTTTGAAAGAGAGAGAAAGGAAGAAAAAGAAATTGAAAGTGAGATAGAATGAGAGATGGAAAAAGAGAGAAAGAATGAAAGAGAGGGAGAGAGATATAAGATAGTAGAAGAACGGGATATTGAAAAATAGAACAATGTGAGAATGAGAGAGTGATATAGCACTAGAGAAAGTTGATCTTGAAAGAGAGAGAGAGAGAAAGAGAGTGATAGAGAGAAAGACACAGAGATGTATGATAGAACGTGTAACTGATTTCAGTTATATACAATTAATGGCGGAGGAAATTATTTTCATGAGAAAGTTTTGCTGCACTGACCGTCACATTTAAAATTCATTACCCTGATTGAAATAATCACATTTTTTCTTAGGTCAGTGATCTCGTCAATAGTCTAATTCACTTCCTCTATACACCGCCGTTCCCGACTAGACTGTTATATCAATTGAACTCACGGATATAAAAAAAATTATATGCGAACACTAGCTGACCCGCAAACACATTGTGGCCATATTAAACGTGTTCAGTTTTAAAATTGTTTAAATAGCAAGGTCAACAATGGAATGAAATATTTAAAAAAAGGAATACACATCGTATGGTATAATACTCACGACAAAGGATTTCACAGGTATTACAGGAAAATCGGGAAAACCCGATAAACATTTTGTTTGAAATTGAAAGCTAAAGGAAGGGAATTAACTCTACATTATTTTTATTGTTCTGTATTTTGTTCCAGTGTCTATATATTTGCATACGTCTACTTATATAAAAAATATTTAAAAATAACAATCAGCAGTATACTTGCTTTAAAATACAAAGTATCTGGAGCCGTTGAAACATGCAAACATACAAACATGAAATCTTTATATGATGGCCATTTCTAAATAGATGTTCTCACTATTAAACAGAACACAGTCCAAAAAAATTATTACGTCACGCAGCTACAAATATTAAGAGCCAATGGATTATATGGGCGTGTATTCATGATGACGTATCATCCATAGAATATTTCATGCGGCCAGTTCGCATGCACAGTTCAACTTTATCATATTCGACAGCTTTATGTAACAAACACGACACTACACGCAACCCCATCAACTTTAATTTTGTTGAAATCGTCTCTCTGACATCCTATTTAAGTAGGCAACAAAAAAACAAAACAACCTGCAACATTTCGAAGTAATTCCTTTCCTGCCCCCTTTGTAATCAATTTTCTTAGCAAGACGTGAGTCGCGTCGGTTAACACCTTCCCTTTTTAAGGCATCTAAATTTAGGCCTACATTTTATTTTTTTATGAATCGACATCAACATGCAAAGTAAAAAAAAACTACAAGCCATAAACAAACAAAAAAATGAAAAATCGATTTTATCACGAAAAAGCACACCTTCCCTTCTCCAGCCCCACCACAATTACGTCACATCTTATTAATATCTGATTCTTCAAATTATGAGATAACTTGAACCATAATAAACTTCCCATAACGAAGCCTTTCTTCTTTATATTAATTATATTTTCTTTAATCAAGACAGCATACGAGAAAGGTCCTCCTTTACAGGCCCCCACTTTTTCCCCTTCTTCTCGGATAAAAGAAAACAAACAAGCGTGTAATCATCGACGTCACCGACACATTGGATATTCCCGATGGCCCAGATAGGCTCGTGATAAAAGTGCAGCGATTATTTAAAAACAACAATTACTTGCACTGTGTGTCTGTTGTTGGAGCTATTTGGGCCGGTTGTAGAGTACCCTGGGCAGGAAAAGGGGGTGGGAGGGTTGCATGCAAAGTTTCTTTGACTTCGTCATATTGTCCTATGACAGCTACCAATCCGGTTCCGGTCGCTAATGATAAACTGGAAGCCCACAAACTTTTTCGGGCAAATCGTTTGAAATTTGTTGTCCACACATTTCCACTTTATAGAATGTCGGCAAAAGAGTGCCTGGCAGCAGGGGAGTTGGATGGCGGTGTGCGATGAACTAAATTGGCTACATTAAACTTATTGGGTAACTTAATACTTGTCGTCAAGTCTATTTAAAAAACGTCACGTGACAAAGTTTCTGGGGCCCTCGTGAATAATCTCGATGGTGGGCTACTTCCGATCTAAATCTTAAAGCAAAAAAAAACAAGAAGTACTGTTATGGCAGCCTCCTTGAGGGCCGGACGACTTGTGCACTGCACAATCCCTATGCACAATGTCATGATAAGGGGGTGTTGGTGGTCCAGTGGTCCGCCGAAAAAGAGGTCTTAATCCAAGGTTGACTAGGATATGAAACCGGGTCTGAAGAAAAGTTTTCTTGTTCCAGACAACTCTAAAAGGGGCAACGTGGCATCGTTTGAGAAAACTAAAACAAGCTGAAAAAAATAATAATTGTGCTGGCTAAGAAACCTCTTTTGTAGAACCGAGAAATTGAAACAGAGAAAAATATCTACATCTCTTTTTCCCCATTGGAAATAATTGTCACATAATAGTCTTGAAACGTGCCCCTTATGCGTGTTGTATGGTCTAATTACCGTCTAATGTGACTCAATCAAACATGTTGTTGAGATCAAAATATGTTGATTCTATAAACACTGATGAGCTAGCTACACATTGTATAATCTCAATGACATCTCTCTTACAGGAATATCTTGGGCAACAGTTGAAGAGGCAAGTATACATTCTAGTGCCCTAACCACCTACGTATTTTAGTGTCATGGCTACTAACTATTTCTTGACCCATGGCTACTAACTATTTCTTGACCCATGGCGACTACTTCTTGTGTAATGGCTACTAACTACTTCTTGTATAACGGCTACTAACTACTTCTTGTTTAACGGCTACTAACTACTTCTTGTTTAACGGCTATTAACTACTTCTTGTATAACGGCTACTAGCTACTTCTTGTACAACGGCTACTAACAACTTCTTGTATAACGGCTACTAACTACTTCTTGTACAACGGCTACTAACAACTTCTTGTACAACGGCTACTAACAACTTCTTGTACAACAACGGCTACTAACTACTCACTTCTCTGTCCTTTCCCTTGTTTTAATCCTTACAGTCCCGGGCGCGTATATAGCGGAACTGAAGGAAGCATAGATTGAAGTAGGTCGGTACGGGAAGGGTTAAAATTAACTAATTTACTATATTTAAAACCTAAGCACAGACTAATATAAACCGATTCTTCTTTGGCCTAAATGAGTATTTAAAGTAACTCGTTTAATATGATCACGCGTCAATTTCAAGGGGGGAGGGGGGGGGGTATGTCTAATATACTTCGTGAAAAATGTTCCCCAAACCTAAGTTTTCCAAAATCGAATGGTTGAAAAGACGAATGTTTGAAACGACGAATGTTTGAAAAGACGAATGTTTGAAAAGACGAATGTTTGAAACGACGATTGTTTGAAAAGACGAATGTTTGAAACGACGAATGTTTGCAACGACGAATGTTTGAAAAGACGAATGTTTGAAACGACGAATGTTTGAAACGACGAATGTTTGAAAACACGAATGTTTGACATTTCTCAAACGTACGAATGATCTAAAGATTATTTTTAATGTTTTTTTTTTCTTATCTTTTTATTTTCTGTCAAGGTTTATCTGGTCAAGAGTTTCAGTTCGGTCTGAATGGAGATGGACCGTCACGTTACCGCATCCTGAACTTCCGGAAGACGGAGAGCGGAGAATACGAGTGGGCAACCGTTGGCTTCTACAGAGATGCCCAGCTAAATATAGTACGTTTTTTGTCTCGTTTGTTTATTAAAGTTTTAAACAAAAAAAAACTTCCAATAAAAATTACTAATTAAACAACATTTCTCAGTTTCTCAAGCTTAAAAAATATTTTTTTGGTATTACTATAAGCAATATTGATATAAAAAAATGATATACAGAAAAATGTTACGTTGTGGTTTTCAGTCTCCACCAATAGAGATTTCCAAGAGAAATATTAATGTCGTCAGGAACTGATTAGTTAACTATGTCTAGTTCACTGTGCCATGAGTCTTGTTTTACGACGAGGCCAAGCACATAAAATATAGTAGTCTCAACTCTCAACTGACTTATCAATCAATTAATTAATTACATTTACTTTTCTAAAAGAATCTTATTGATTTCTTTTCCTATGTGAGCATAACGCCCACACATTTTTCACCTTTAAAAAAAACTAGAGCACTTTCGATTTTCTGATGTTGGTTGGTTTTTGGTACTTTAAATGTGGTGCATTTTTAACTAGAAGGTCCATAGCAATGGTGAATTGCACGTTGGTTTCCAGGACTGTCTTACTTCTATACAGATCTTGTGTTGGTGGAGGTACTTCTGTGGTTCAGAATCTGTTGGGAGTTGTTTCGTAATGGCAGGCAGGCTTGTCCTGTTTTCTCCAGAGACATATTCCACAACCGGGGAACATTCATTGGCTCCAGTGTCTGACCATCGACGCATGTCTTCTCTCAGTCTGTAGGGCCCTCCTCTCCTAACTCTAAACTTTTTCCATTAACAACTTAGAGTGACTTAGACGTACCAGCGTGCCACATGAAATATTCGAGAGTAGTTACCAAGGGCACGGAGGCAGCGCGTTTGGCCGGTGTACCGAAAGTCGTCGGTTCAAATCCTGGTGAAGGCTAGGATTTGTTCTCGGACCTGGAGGGTGTCCTTGAGTCTACCCAGATCTGATGGGTACCTGACTTTAGTTGGGGGTAACCAAAAGGCTGCTGGGCATATATCTGGCCATACAATCCCTTTGTGTATGCCATGGCCACAAAAATAATGCACTATAAATGTGCTAATATAAGTTTATATAAAAATCTAAGGTAGTCGTACGGAAGAGCAATGTCAAAAGATTGATTCATTTATTTCACTCTGCTCTATTCAATGGTTTTTGCACACATAAAGATTACCCAATTATATTTAAAAAACAAAAACAAAGAAAATCTTAATTTGTCAAATGTGAGTTTAATTTTTATATCATTGCATCTAATATTATATAAATTGAAAATATAATTTTGTTGTTTTTAACTCAGACTTAGAGAACAACAAGAACAACAACAAAATTTGTATGAAACCCACAGGGAAAAACATATTGAATAATAAGCGCTTAAAGTACGGCATTAATTATTTAATGAAATATACAGGGGAGATAGAAACACTGACGTCAGCAAAAAACATTAGTTAGAGATTAACCCCATGTTTTAAAATTATTTAGAAAAATAATGTTTTTGTATGATTATAGCTGTTATGTGATTTAGGACAGTTAGAGGTTTGTCTTTAAAATATAAAAGGACATTGCCGTATATAGATCTAGACCAGGGGACTCGATTCTTAAGACATGTGTCAAGGGCCGCATCTCCCCCCCCCCCCCCCCCCAATGCAACCCGACCGTAGTAAACCCAAAACACTTTATACATCTTAACTTATTTAACTACTTATCACTAATAATACGTATGTTACGTAGATAAAATTAACCATAAAATTTGATGTGTATCGGCACTAGCTGTCTGAATTTCACAAAAAAAAATCATTTTTTTGTAAGCTAACTGTTGGGCCACAAAAGTTTCCTTGCTCGGCCGCATGAGACCCGCGGTCCGCGTGCTTGAGATCCCTGATCTAGACTCTAGTAGCAAGCAGCTGAGGATTGTTTTTCTGTATTATGTCTTCTTATATCTGATGTTCCAACAGCTTATATTATATATTATATATTATGATTATTATTATATATATACACTATACATACGCTTGATAATTTTTCACATAACTATAAAGCAAAAGACGATCAAACAGACGAGTTTCCCAAATTCCTGGTCAGGACGTATCGAAGTACAATGTAAAACTTTGATAAAGTGTTTACTATGTCAGCAGTGTTAGACCAGGTTGTATACAATATAAAAAAAAAATCAACAACAACAAAAAATAGTTCATTCTGAAGTGTAATGACGGTTTATACATGGCCACACTCATATTTATAGAACTAGGTGTGCAAGCTGTAACGCCCATGGACGGTCATTACCATCATTAACATCATTTAAAAAAATTAAACAAAATGCAATACTAGACTCGGACCACTGATGAGCGTAGGACGCAATAATCTTCTTTATAGAAGGAGCGTCTGTAATGTATAAGATAAGATTACGAATGTCTTGAGTTCGAATTCAGGAACAAAAAGCCATTAGTTCGAAAAATATGTATTCGGCTTTTTGCTAGCCACAATCTCCTTATTTCCGATGGACGCAGAAATGTGGGCAAACGCAGCTTCCTTATCCCTATCGACCTATCTAATGGGTGTCAAACTCAATGGCCAGGGGGCCATAACCTAAATCATGCTTAACGTTTGTAAGCCAATTGTATAAATATACAACTTTTACAAAAAATGACAATATGAAAAGAAAAATAGTACACAGGGCTGGATTAGGCCCGCGGGCCTTAAATATGTCTCCTATGACCTACATGTTCTGAATAGTAGAGTTTAATTCTTAGTTGTTTTTTTTGCTTTCCTTCGTCAGACCAAATACATGAAGTTCAGGGCCTCGGAACCCGACCACCCAACCTCGGTGTGCAGCAGCAAGTGTGGCATGCAGCAGTACATGGAACCCATTCCTGGTGACCCTTGCTGCTGGTACTGTAAAGACTGCTCAATGTATGAGTACCGACCTGAGGAAACCAGGTGAGAATTATTGGTTTGGACCGCGAGTTATATTTTCGTTGAGTTTACGTGATTTTCTTAGGGGATACACAGAGAGCATCTTAGTGACACGGGTCAACCAGGTCTACGTCATGTGAGTTGACTTCAAATGTTACTTAGTACTTCAGCAAGTCCGTCATTCCAATTGAAACTGACATACTATATAATAGCCTCAATTTGGATACGTCTCCTTTCCTTTATTTTCGCTTTTTTTGGTTCACGTGTCCGTGGTCAGAATGCATTTCCGGTTCACCATGCAAATAGCCCTGTTTCCACTTGCCTTACATTATATTTTTTTTACCAGACATCAATCGAAAATTAAAACCCAGAAAAGCTCAGTGATTGAGTTGTGAACACCCAAGTGTCGCAAGACTTTAAGTTCTAAGATTTGTTTGTGATGACAGGACTTGCACGTATAAAAGCTTCAATTAATACATATGAATTTGAATAGTTTGAATAAATTGGGTTCGGCATTAATTTATTTATAGTTTATTTGAATTTCTAATTCCCTCCAAAATAACAACAAAATGGCGGTTCTTATAATTCTAATCAAGAGCTTTACGTTTGAAGATCATAGGAATTATTAATGTTTCAAGTTAATTTTTTTACATGTAAAGGATTGTCATAGTCCAAGTGTGGCTGGGCACAAAAAGAAGTTCATAGAAGTGTGCTTATTTGATTCCGTAGCGCCTTCTTTATGGAATAACTTGCCTTAGGCACTGAGAGAATTTGAGAACAAAAAATAGTCTTTTAAAAAAGAGCTTATAGACTATAGACCTTTCTCTTTTTACAAATACAAATGCCACAGCAATTTACTCCAAGTGCTCACTGAACACGCTAAATTTAATAGGATGGCTAGAAGTGCTATATAAAACATCATCATTATTATTTTTATTCCCTATTACTCCATCTCCCACTTCGTGGAATTTCTGCACTACCCTAGTTAGTAACCAAACAGTAAAAAATGTACACTAATTTGATATCTATAACTATCTTCATCTGTATCTTATATGTTACAGACGTTTCTTCTAAGATTATAATTGTAACGTTACATGTTGTTTGTTTCTTGTTTCTTGTTTTTTTAGTTTTGTATCGATTTTGCGGTTAAGATTTTAAAATGATGTGATTTTCTTTGCTTCGCTGACTAGCTCTGGCAACTCATTACATTCAATAAAACACTAGAAAAAACATTTAAAAAAACGTGTTTTCTTTAGAGTATTTCATTAACGTTTTTTTAAGCTGCATTTCTAATTAAACTTTGATAGTTTATGTATTTGTACTAATCAGCACTTTAGCTGAAAAACAATTATAAAAAAAAACACGGCTAAAAAATTACTACAAAAGTTTTTCTATAACTCGTCTGCAATAATATTTTTTATATAAACTATAATGCACTTTTTCTCCCGTCCCCTTCCGCCCATGTCGAATGTCACGTTCTGGGTCTCAATAACATCGAGAAAGCTCTGCATTTAAGCCTAGGGCCTTGGTCTATTTCAGAAATCCCAGACTATACTAATGGCTTTCTGTCAATATACATTACCAATTAAAACGATATTTTTTTTCTTTCGTTTTCTTCACTTTAAAAAACTGTTGATCTTTGATAGTTTAAAAATACAATAGAAGTGCATTTTGTAAAATTTATATTCTTCGGTCTCATGTGTTATGATTTGGAGGATTTAGTCAACAAGTCCAATACTTGTGATGAATTGCGCCGTGGCTGCTAGTTGCTCCAATCCACCATACAGTTTGTCATTGAAGGTAGCTTCCTGGAGCATTATGGCTGACCTGGTAGAGTGATACATGGGGGGGGGGGCAGGTTTGAAGGACATGTTCCGCATTTTTGGGAGCTGTTCCGCAGGGGCGCATTTCACCTGTTCCAATTTGTATTCTTGCGGAAAACGTTTTGCTTCAGCCTGTTACGACCTGTCCTTAGCTTGAAGATGATGTTTTGAAATTGGCGGGTGTGTTTAAAGTGTAAGCATCACTCTTTGGGTTGTTTTACTGCTGTTCGGATCATCTTTCGGATGATTTCTCTTGAGTATTGCCTTGATTTCTTCTTAGTTTAGGCTATATCATTATGTTTGAATACGTATTTACAAATTGTTAATTAAATAAATGTTGGTAAATTAACTCTCTCAAGCTTCTATTTGTAATATTAAGAAAATTTCTGAGATGATAGAGTCCGCAAAGAGAAGCCATAGGGATTTATTTTTTTTCAAAATACTATTACTAATATTTTCAATCTTCTAAAATTTCTACAAGAAACACATCAAACATTCGATGGGTAGATTTATTGCTAGCTAGATAAATATATTCATAAATGATATATAGATAGAGAAATAGATGCACAGTCAGATAGACATACAGACAGACAGACATACAGACAGACAGATAGATAGACAGATAGAAAATAGAATAGTAGGACAGGCAGAAAAATGGTACATACATAGCCTACAGACAAAAATCATTATAAAGCGTTATATCTAATTAGATTTACATCAGCCTCAACCAATCTAAAAAAGGCCTAGCATTGTATTAAGGTCTAAGGCAGTCAAGTACCGATTCCCCGAGTTTTCAAGTGTTCAGGGTATTAATTTTTACATCTCTATAAACAATAACATATTTTTTATAATATTTCTCTCAGGTGTGAGGAGTGCCCGCCAGGTAAACTCCCCAACGAGAACATGACAGACTGCATAGAGATACCCCCGATCTATCTCCGCTACACGGACGCCATCGCTCTAGCCGCCATGGCGTTCGCTTCCGTCGGGGTTCTGGCCACCACGGCAACAGCCATCGTCTTCTTGAAGCATAACGACACGCCAGTGGTCAAAGCCTCCGGGAGGGAGCTCAGTTTCGTCCTCCTTCTGGGCATCTTCCTCTGCTACATCATGACCTTCCTCCTCGTCTCCAAGCCCACCAAGTACGTCTGCGGATCCCAGACGGTCGGAATCGGATTCTGCTTCTCCGTCTGCTACTCCGCGATCCTGACGAAGACCAACCGGATATCCAGGATCTTCCGCGCCGGGAAGAGAACGGTGAAGCGGCCGAAGTTCATCAGCCCGGAGTCCCAGCTGATCATCTGCGCGAGCCTGGTTGCCTGCCAGATCATCGTCAGCCTTATATGGCTCCTGACGAGCCCGCCCAAGGCGATGTCCTTCTTCGCCAGGAGGGACGACCACCAGCTCGTCTGCGAGGCCGCCATCGGGTTCGCCTACATGATCGGGTTCTCCTACCCGATTTTCCTGGTGCTCGTGTGTACTGTGTACGCCGTGATCACGCGGAAGATCCCAGAGGCCTTCAACGAGTCCAAGTACATCGGGTTTACCATGTATACCACCTGTATTATCTGGGCCGCGTTCGTGGTCATCTACCTGAGCACGTCGCACAATATACAGGTCAGGATAGCCACCATGTGTTTCTCCATCAGCCTGAGCGCCACTGTGGCCCTCATATGCATGTTCACTCCCAAGCTCTACATCATTCTCTTCAGGCCGGAAAGGAACGTCCGGAAGAGCATGATGGGTAAAAATGCCAACGCAAAGCTCAACAACTGCTCACCAGGGGGCAGGACGGATTCCGGAACTCAGAGTGATGGTGAGTACCGCATTAGCATAGCTTTTACCCTTATCCAATGGGATGATATATATTTAAATTTGTGTGACCTTAAAGGACGAGTTAACGTGATGAAGCAATAGATTGTTGAATTAAAATTTAAACATACTCTCCAAACAAACCCAGACATCAATCTTTAAAGTGACGTAATGTCTAAACAAACAGTCGCTGACAAGGTGATCTTTGTTAGTAAAACAGCTAACGTCTGCATATTTATTTTTGCTGAGAAAATCAAGAAGTAATCTGATTTTAAAATAATTAAAATATTGAAATAGACATGTTGAAAGTTTTATAACTCCACAAAATGTTAAGCACGTTTCAAAAGATAAATTTGTCATCTTTACGCACCGATTCTTAAAAATAATGAATTAATTTTTTTAAATATCTTTTAAAATCTTTAAAACAAAGTAATGAAATTAACACTAAACAGAATAGTTTTTTTTATCTTCTAATGCAATTTATACTCCTAAGTTATAAAATATGTATTGTGCCTATAATTGATAATTATTATATTTCTAATGTAAATAGAATTAAAGGCGCAAATTTCTATCATACATTGATTTAATTATTACATAATAATAATAACATTTGTATGTTTGCTGACAGCCTAAATAATGTGTATTTTTTATTTTCTTGTATAAAACTGTATTTTAATGTAATGAGTATAATGCTGGCTTTGTTGATATCTACGCGTTGTCGCCATGTTATATACATCCATATGAAAAAATTATTTTAATTGAAATAGTTGAGGATTATGTGGCAAGAAAGAATGACGGAGGCAATTTTAATGGTAATGTTGCAGATGTGGTGCTGTTTGTTATTTTCTTTGATTGAGCAACACTTTTGAAATGTGAGAAAGAGAGAGAGATGGAAGTGTGGGGGGGGGGGGGGGGAGAAAGAGTTGATCTATATGTATAGATACATGGGTACAAAAAAAGTAAAGTATCCCCTCGGACCAACTTGATCTATAGGGCCAGTGAAGCAGTAGCCACGGCATACTAGGGGATTATGTGGTTAGCCGCCTTTACTTTATCCAAACCAAAGTCAGGTCTCCATCAGAGGTGGGTAGACACAGCGACACCCCATAGACCCGGGAACAAATCCTAGCCTTCACCAGGGTTCGAACCCAGAGCTTTCGCTACTCGAGCCGAACGCGATGTTGCTCGGCCACCTGCCCACTATTTGTTGGTAGCCATATACAAATAGAATTATTATTATACTTGCAACTTGCAACTAAACTTACAATGAGTTGTTGACCTGAAATTCTCCCTTCCAGAACAACTTCAATAAATTTAACTTTGTATACGCCTAGGTGCATGGTTATTTAGATGTGTACTTTTTATATCTGGACATCTTTATATTTAGGTTTAAATATAAATGTCTAGAAAGACAATAATTTATCACATTTTAAATCAAAACCATTTGGTGGACTGGGGCAGCTGACAGCCTCGGCTCAGCTCATCACAAGTATTGGACTTGTTATCTAGGTCCCCCAACATACACTTTAGAATGAAGAAGAAGAAATTAAAACCGCTTCACAATGGATATTAAAACTCCCAATAAATAGAATATATTTAATATATTTATTTTTTTAATATTCAAATAATTACTTGCTTAAGACTTCGGCGATTGACTTTTTTTTCAGAAAGTCCAAATGTTGAAGAAATATGTTGTGACGTGCAATCTTATCTTATACATTACAGACGCCCCTTATATAAAGAAGATTATTGCGTCCTACGCTAATGCGTGGTCCGAGTCTAGTCTTGAATCTTTATTAATGTTTTAAATGATGTTAAGTTACTGGTTTGTTCCTGGTTTGTTCATGCAACCCATTCCATGGCCGAATGCCATTCGAGAAGAAAGAGTACGTATATGCATTTGTTCTTGCATAAGGGATAAGGAGAGTGTTTTTGTCTTTATGTCTATCTGAGCAATGCTAAAGATCATGAAAAAAAAAATTCAATTAAAAAAAGATAACAAAAACCTAACACGTGGTTGGTGGTTTAAAATGACGGCATGAAGACTTCATTGGTTTAGGGGGAATTGATTACTCCTCCCCCTCCCAACCCCAAACCTCAACCTCGTTTTCCTTTAAAAAAATAATGGCTAACCTTTATTAAATAAACGAGGGCCCCTTAATTGAACAGCTTTGGATCGGACGATAGAAGAAGATGGCCAGGAGATTACAGATCACGTTCGCCTTGCTACAGTTTCGAGCCAAGGTCAAACAAAAACAGAACAAAACTGTTCAATGTCATTCAGTTTCTTCTTTCATTAAAAAATACCGAAATGATTCTTTCTCAAAGTCCAAGAATTAGGAGACAATTGTGTTGTTTGGTTATTGATTTTGTTTAATGATAATGGTGGTGATGGTGGTGATGGTGGTGATGGTGGTGATGGTGGTGATGGTGGTGATGGTGGTGATGGTGGTGATGGTGGTGATGGTGGTGATGGTGGTGATGGTGGTGATGGTGGTGATGGTGGTGATGGTGGTGATGGTGGTGATGGTGGTGATGCTTGTCCATCAGTTTCGATGAAGACCATCCTCTGACAGAGGTCATAGTCGCTTGTGTCTCTGGAGATATGGCTGATAAGTCCAACTCTTGCCGCCCGGAAGTGCCGGTTGATTTTGGGAGGACGGATGTCGTTTGATCTTCTGATGTGTCGTTTTAGTCTAAATACAATGTAACTGTCTAATGTCATTAACAGCTTGAATGTTTTTACAAAATCAAACTCAATTAATTGCAATTTTTCGTATACTTCTTTTTTTCATAATAAGTATCAAACTTTTCTCAAAGTAAATGAAAGTCTTCAAGACTCGCTAATCTGTTTAAATCGCTAAACCAAAGGTCCCGGGTTCGAATCTAGGGTAACGCGAGGGTATTTTTTGCCCCGGGAATGGATTGTTTGCCTCCCTCTGATGGGCGCCTGACAAAAGTTTGGGACATTGAAAGGCTACCTGGGTTTGTGATGGTCCCCACTATCCCCCTTATATTCATGGCCACAAAGCTTAGTGAAATGTGTGACCACAAATTTGTGTATCAAAATGGTTCTAAACAATACTTTTACATTTAAGTATTATTGTGTTGTACTTCAAGCTTATATAATCTACTTTAAAAAAATAATATTTGATAAAAATTTGGATATTTCGAAATATTTCGAAGTTTATTTAGAAATGAAAAGTTAAGTTATAGATTTCTAATTATTTGATAATTCATATTAGATCTATAAAATGGTTTTACTTTTTTTGCAACCTGTATCAAATCGTTTTTGCTCGGAAAAAAAATTAGTTCAAAAAGTAGGTCTAAATTAAATAGTTTTAATTTATTACTTCAACACGTAGTTCACAAAAACTCGTAAGGGGCGGATAATCAGAGGAAGTATGAAATAATGAAGTGGTTTAATTCAATCCTCAACATTTTATCTCCCCCTGTAGCTAAGACAAGGGGAGATCATTTATCAAGATATCCGGTCAGGCAGTTTTTGGGCGGGAAAAATATTGCCCCCGGAACCTGAGGGACTTTCCTGCTTTCTTTCGGAATAGCATACGGTTTTATACGGCTATGGGCTATAAGAGGGACATAATTTACTACTTCTTGCAGCAGACGAGAAAGTGAAATGGAAGAAGAAAGGAAACGGAAGTAAAAATATAGCGGAGTTTTAAATAAAACAAAAACATTCCAGTTTTTTTATCCAGCATTCCATAGTTAAAGAATTTGATAGACAGAATTGTGTGGCAGGGAACATGGATTTGATGGTGATGGGGATGTGATGGTGAGAGTGATGGGTTCCGGTCAGAAGATGGTGTGATATGATGTTAAGTGATACAGGAGGGTGATGGGTAGAATGAATTACGTTTTCGGCTTCGAGACTGGTGGAAAGTTATATGATTTGGCGGGAAGTTATGTGTGACAATGAGTAGAGGATTGGAGTTTATGATTGACAGGCGATAGTGATGGTGGGGCAGTGATGGGGGAGAGTGATGTAAGAATGATGAGAAGAGTGATGTGAGAGTGTGATGAGCACTGATTACGAAGAGTGATGGGCAGACTTATAGGGAACATTGATTGGAGGAGAGAGAGAGTGATGGGGTGTGTGATAATAATATGAGATATTGATTCGACACGTGATTGGGAAGAGAGAGTGATGGGGTGTGTGATAATAATATGAGATATTGATTCGACAAGTGATTGGGAAGAGTGATGGAACATTGATTGTAGGAGAGTGATGGGTAAGACTGATTGAAAATACTGTGAAAGAAAAGGCTACATTTTGACTAACTCGCAAGAACTACGTGGCTAGGCGGCATTGCGCTCGACTGGCGTACCGAAAAGTCCTGGGTTCGAATCCTGGTGACGGCTAGGATTTTTTTCCCGGTCTGGAGGGTGTCCCTGAGTCTACCTAAAATTGGTTTGTACCTTACCTTAGCTGTGGTAAAGTAAGCCAAAGCCACAGAAACTGGTAAACGCTGCTATGATTAATTTGGTCCGAAGGTACTTTTCTATTTATTTACAAGATCTATGTAACACAATAAACATCCCACGATATATTTCTACGCTATATGTTTAATCAATAGACATTCATTATAGTATTTATTACACTGGAGTGCAATTTTCATGGCTCGATCAAACTCTCTTGTGACTCGGTCCAATACACTTGATGACTTGCTTGGATAACTATAGTTTGCACGAAATGGTCTGGGGACGCAAAGTGGAGATAAAAAAACTGGTTGCACTGGCCCAGAAGACTAATTGCGCTTCTACTACAGCCATGTTAAGCCAATTGAGTCCAAAGTAGTCTCGAATCTCTAATAAAACATTCCATCAAGGTGTATTTGATCTCATCTGTTCCCTACGCTCTTTCTATTCAGAAGATTATTGCGTCCTACACTTATATGTGCATTTTGATTAGTGTTTTAAATGATGTTAGGTTTTCCTGGTTTGTTCAGGTAACCCACTCCAAATCCTGATGCCACTCGGTAAGAAAGAATACGAATATGTTTTCGTTCCTGCTTCTGTGACAGTCTAGTCCTGCATTTCTATTAGTGTTTTAAAGGATTTCAAATTATTGGTTATCCTAGTTGATTCAGGCAACCCATTCCATGCCCAGATGCCACTCGGGAAGAAAGAGTACTTATATTCATTTGTTCTCACATGAGGGATAGGGAAAGTGTTTTTGTTCATATGTCTATCTTTATGTTAATCTAGTTTGTTATTGTGTTGTATTTCTAAGTTAGAATTTAATGCATTATGTATTATTACTAATTTACTCTTTGCCCTTTTGTCCTCTAGCTGTTCTAGGTTTAGTCAATTAACTATTGGTGTTACTCTTGTCAGTTGTGAATATTCACTAGTATTGATACTTTAAAAAAAAAATTATTTTACATCATGGGTCCGAAATATATAAAACCTCGACAAAGTCAAGCATGTAAGGCGAGTTTGCTCCACCTCCATAAGACTTAGATCCCACCAAGCGGGGCTTTTTTTAAACCGAAGTCTAGAACTACTTCCAAGACCACAAGCCAGTTTACTTTAGCCAAAAGACTAGAAAATCTTTCTAAAATCGCCATGCTAGGTTACTCTAAATTCTAGAACATTTTTTTCAAGATCGCCAAACTAGGTTACCTTAACCTAAGGTCTAGAACCCTTTCTAATGCCGTTTTGCTAACCCAACTTCTTAAATATGCACTCATAATGAATTATCTGTGAAGGGGAGGGAGATAAGGGGCAACATTCTCTGTCGGATGTTTGCGGCAACAAAATGAATGCCATCAAGTAGAGACGGACCCTGCCCCCCACTCCAAACCCACCCCCCCCCCCGTCTCTCAAGTCAACAAGACAGATAGCAGTCGTGAGTCTGAAAACCGTGCCATAGTCAAATCAGCTGGAAAATTAATCAACGTGGGCCGACTGTTGATCCACGGTATAATGAAATGGTTTCACTGTAGAAGCCCCATTTCATTTCTATTTTATATTTATTCCATTTTTTGCTTTCCTTTTTTTTTCCTCTTTGGAGGGAGGTGTTGCGAATATCACATTCTGACGAATTTTTTTTTTCTTCTAATAAATGACGTTACGTGGGTGTGAGGTGGAAAGGGGGGGGGGTCGGTCTTTTCCCTTAAGGCTGCTGAACAAATATTGAACATCTTTCTAGTTGATGGTATTTCCTTGTTTCCTTCTCTATGTGCGTGTGTGTATAAGATCTTCTACTTTTTAAAAAAGCTATATTATTTGTCCGTTGCGCAACACAGTAATTCAAGCTCTGTCAAACTTTTTTACTTCTTGATATCTTAGTACTACTGTAAGATATATTTTGTTTTATCTTATCTTATACATTACAGACGCACCTTCTATAAAGAAGATTATTGCGTCCTACGCTCATCAGTGGTTCTAGTCTAGTCCTGCATTTCTATTAGTGTTTTAAATGATGTTAAGGTACTGGTTTTCCTGGTTTGTTCAGGTAACCCATTCCATGACCGGATTACACTCGGGAAGAAAGTGTACTTATATTCATTTGTTCTCGCATAAGGTTCTCTTTCTGAATGAGTAGCATGGAATGGGTTGCCTGAATAAACTAGGATAAAAAAAAATTGACATCATTGAAAACGCTAATCAAAGGAAGCAATAATTTTCATAGTAGGGGCGTCTGTAATATATAAGATAAGGTGTTTTAGTAGCTACTGTAAAATATGTTTTTTTTATATCTTCTGCTTGCCTTAGACCAGTGTTGTCCTAGCAGTCTCAGTAATTAAAGTATCCATCGGACCAAATTGATGATAGGGCAGGTGGAGCAGCGTTCACCAGTTTCTGTTGGCCACGGCATTCTAGGTGATTGTGGGGCCAGCACAATGCACAGCCGCCTTTACTTTACCCCAACTAAGGTCATGTTCCCGTCAGAGCTGAGTAGACAGGGACACCCTCCAGAACGTGAACAAATCATAGTCTTGACCAGGATTCGAACCCGGGACCTTCGGTATGCCAGTCGAACTGTAGCTGTAGCTAGCAACCTAAGTACCTACAATAAAATGTTTTCTATGAATCGTGTGCGTCATAGACCAATGTTATTAAGTGCTTAAATTAATACTTTATCATATAATATAATAAACAAGTTTCTTCTTCTAGGATTAATAAATATGCGTTATGCTAATACACCCAGCCGACCAAAGAACTTGTTCATAAAAAGACACGTAACCACCGGAATAAACTCATATTCAAGTCTCCGAGCTGCGAAGAGCTACTTCCGTTCACTGAATTATGGGAAATGTTTGCCCTTTATGATATGTTGCAGATAACTCAGTGAGAGTTCTCTATTACCGGCAGTTGCTTCCCCCTGTTTTTTTTTCTCCCAACACGCAACATCCTAAGGTCTAAAGAATTATTTTTTTTATGGTGGCAAGGAAAAAAAAGGGTGGATTGTTGTTTGGATAAGCCCAATAGATCTAACTTTGTTTATCGAGAAGACCGTCTTAGATCACTCACCCTCCAACCCCCCCCCCTCTCACCCCTGCCTGATTACATCGTTTGGGGGGGGGGGGGTTGTGGCACAGTGGGGGGGGGGGTGATGCCTGACAATTTCACGGCTTTCTTAGCAAACACAGAATGGCCCCCCTGGAATGTCTGAGTGGGGCCGATATTTTTAGGGTCCGCTGGCCTCCCACCGAGCAGGCTGTTTAAAGATAAATGTGGAAAGCTGAAATGATTGACCCATATGGTAATGGTGGTCAAGGTGGGCCATGGGGAAAACGTAGACATTGACCGATAGCTAAAAATGTGTTTCGTCTTAAGGGAAGAGTGAATTATAGGGATGGGGGTGGGTGATGCGGGGGGGGGGGCGAAAAGAAATGGACTTGAAGATTAAAACAAGTGTATGTTCTGGACAAACAAAACGAATTATTCTGAACTTGGAAACATCAATATAAAATAAAAATAACCGTCAGAACTTGCTAGGCTATATATTCATAATAATATTTTAAAACAGTATTCAATTAAAAAAATTGAAATACATTTGATTTTTAAAGAGAATTATACACTTGCAAATATCTCTATTTTAAGCATTCTTATACTCAGAAAGGAATACTACTCAATAATTATACACAGTAGTCAGAAGGATATATAGATGAAAATAAATTTCAAACTGTTATGGAGATTGTAGACTACACTCAAACCACGGGTAAGCGTAGGACGCAATAATCTTCTGTTTTAAAAGGAGCATCCGTAACATATACAAGGCTAATACGTTTAGCAAAAGTTGGACAAAATCGGCTTGATTTATCAAGTCTGTGAAAGTCTCCAAAAGCCGACCACTGCCAGGAAATTTTGTCGATTTCGTAACATGCACAAAGTACCGTAAAAAAGGGTTTATTCTTAAAAATAATTGAAAGTGCACAAATAAGAAATTACCGTATGTTCAGAAGTTCTTCATTCTAATAATATTATATATATCTATAATTATACCATGAGTATATAAAAACTAGCCTTAAACATTCTTGATATAACTCTATCCACTACCAGATTTTAAGATTTTGCATACATAAAATCTCGAGGGCCTAGAAATTGGTTTGTGAATATTGGGATAAAGACTGGGGAAACGCTTAGAATTATTACCATGATTGTAGAGTTAGAACTCTGATATAGCACTGATATAATTTTGAATGCTCAATGCTGCAATCTATTTTGTGATGAAAACCGCTGAGAATGGGATAAATCATGTTGTCAGAGAACTAGAAATCGGCATGTTTCTCTGTTCTATCTTCTCTTTTTGCGATATTGTAACGCTTGCCAACGTAGACGTCAGCATCGTGTTTAAATCCATGCTTTCTCCTTCAGACGGGTGAAATTGACACCTTTGATGGTCCCGATTGCTATTGTATCGCACTGTGGCCCGTCCAGTCTTCTAGGGATGATGTAATACGCCCCATCTCTATGGAAGATTTGCACCCCTCCCCACCAAAAAAAAAAGGGAGGTATCTCATGAGACGAGCAATCCTTAGAAAATGTGATACATTCAATGTGACTGCAATTTTACTGCCACTTTTGAAAAAAGCAAAGAGCAGAAAGATGATAAGACGATATCCTGTTTGTCGTAGAAAGCACAAACAGGGAAAACCCGAAGGGATTGAAATATATATCAATGACATAAAGCAGACAGTACGTATGCGGCCGCGTTAGGGAAAGAAATGAATAATAGCTATATATTTGACAAATAAATGGAGTATGCTTCTTCAAATAGCCGGCTATTAATAGCTTTTAACGGGGTCACAGATCAAGTGGCTGACCGCGCATGTGGTGGATCGAGATAATGACAGATTCACTGTGCCAATAGCGGCATCACTTCCAAAACCTCGCCAATGAGCGCCATCCTATCTACGTGCCAATTCTAGAGCTCGCCAGTGATCGCCATTTTGTTTTAATGTTCGTCTTCCAGTCATGTGCTACTTGACATAGTAACAAGTTGAAACACTGAAAGTTTGGATATGTGTAGGTGCTACAAAAGTACGAAAAGAATATTAACTTGTCTTAAGTTCTAATTATATCGCACACATTATCTTATCCTATACATTATCTTATCTTATACTTTACAGACGCCCCTTCTATAAAGAATAGTATTGCGTCCTACGATCATCCGTTGTTTGAGTTTAGTCCTGCATTTCTAATAGTGTTTTAAATAATGTTAAGTGACTGTTTTTTTCTGGTTGGTTCAGGCAATCCAGTCTACGGTCAGATGCCACTTGGGAAGAAAGACTTGTTATATGCATTTGTTCTCGCATAAGGGATAAGGAAAGTGTTTTTGTTCTTATGTTTATATAATCATTTTAAAAGAACGTTTTTATTTTGTTTTTCTAAATTAGAATTTAATGCCTTATGTATTATTTCTACTTTACTCTTTGCTTATTCTGTTAAGGAATTGGTTGCCTGATCTAACCAGGAATAAACAACAACTTCACGTCAATTGAAACGCTGATAAGAGAAACAATTCTCAAACCATGGATTTCGAGTAGACGCTTTAGTCTTTTTGTAGATAAGAATAGCCTGTAAGGTATTATTAAATATTATTAAACATTAGCACAAACAGAGTTTACCCGCGAATTGGGATCTATAAGTACTCTTCCGCACCGCTAAATCCACACATTTTGGCTCACTCGACAAGAAACGTTATGTTCACCGAAGGGCATTGCAACGACAAAATTCTACCCAGACAGCCATCTGAAAAGTTTACTTCTTAAAAAAAAAACGTCAAAGTAATGTAAACGAAATGCGTCAGTCAACTGCTTAAGACGTCAGTCAACCATCTAACCATGTCAAAAAGCATACTATAGTTACCATATAAGATTAAGGAATATTGATCTTATTTGAAAAGGAGCAATGAGTTCCTTTCAATACATTGCTGTTGAAGAGCGCATGTTTTGTATGATTACTCGGAAGTGATAAAGCTAAAAGTAAATAAAAAGTCGTTTAATAAGTAACCCTTTTCTTTTAACATAAATCTATCTATCTATCTATCTATCTATCTATCTATCTATCTATCTATCTATCTATATCTATCTATCTAAATCTTACTGAGAGGCTGGCTGGTCCTGCGGTTAGTTCACCAGACTCTCAACCAAAACGTCCCTGGTTCCATCCCAACTGTCACCCTGCAGGAGTTTTGGGCCTAGTGGACGTAATAATATTCTTGAGCGCACTAAGCATGCTATAATAGCATGGATATCTATCTATCTATCTATCCTTCTATCTATCTAGCTATCTATATATATCAATATCAATCTATCTATTAAAAACCGACCGAAAATACATTTTTTGCTTCGGCCGAAAATGAAACCATACCGAAATGTATATATTGACTTTCGGTCGAAACCGAAACCGACAGTTTCACTACAGCTTCGACCGAAACCAAAATCCAAAGTTAATTTGAAATCGCTAAACACAAGATCTAAAAAGACTGCACATTTAGTGTAGGCCTAATATCATCTAGTTTATGGGTGCTCTACTAAAGTAAACCATTGAACATGTACTATACAGTTGTATAGACATGTATTATACATCATTTTATTCATAATTGAATTCTCATTAAGATTTAACAACATTAAGGTCAATCTAAAGATTTGGCTGATGACCGAAAGTCAATCTCAGATCCAGCCGAAGCCGAAAGCTAACTTTTTGGCTTCGGCCAAATCCGAAACTACACCAAAAGAGGCCGCTTAATAACATTCTACGTTGAAACCGACACCGAATTTCGGCCGGACACCGCTATCTATCTATCTATCTCTCTCTCTCTCTCTCTCTCTCTCAGATCTCTCTGTATATATATATATATATATATATATATATAAATATATATATATATATATATATATATATATATCATTATCAAAAGCAGTATAGGGTTTCTTCTAAATCACATCTACGCGCTTTAATATTATAATATCTAGCAAAAAGGGAGTTGATTTAAATCCAATATGGCGGGATCAACAGGAAGTGACGCCACGAGCTACACCGGAAGTGTCCAAGTAAAATACAACCGAATACCGATCAGTGATGCCTGCGATGTGTTCTTTTTTTTAATATTTTGGTTTGTTTGTTTGTAATAATGACGTTAAAATAATTATGCCTTTAGGGCCTAGACAGATTACTTGGCTGTCGCATCCATATGGACGTGCCTAGAGGTCGGAAATGAATGCCCCCCCACTCCTGTCTGTGTTTGACTGCCCCGTCTTTTGTTTTTGAGTAACTACCCTCTGAAAAAATTACGAGTTTGGATAATTCCTAAAAGTAGAGTGTACTTTATAATTACTCCATCCGATGAGCACACTGTTTTGTATAAAGAAAAATGCTTATGTCAGAAAAAAAATTGATAAAAGCACTTTTTTCCCCCGAGTGGCATCCGGGTATGGAATGGGTTGCCTGAACAAACCAGGAAAACCAGTAACTTAACATCATTTAAAACACTAATGGAAATGCAAAACTAGAATCAGACCACGGATGAGCGTAAGACCATCTTCTTTATATATAGAAGGAGCGCCTGTAATATATAAGGACAGACGGATTTGATTTCTGTATTTAATTTATTTTTTTGAACGAAAGAGAATCAGGGATCCCAATTTTCATTGACGACTTAGTCGCAATAATTTAAAAAACACGCTATCATTAAAATAATGGTTCTAATCTGGCTTTCGTGACTTGGAGGAGTGGTGAGTGTGGTGACATTTATTAGGTTTGGCACTTGGCACCAGTTAGCACTTAATGACTCAGTTGAGCCATCCAGACAGTTTCGTGGCTTTTAACCGTGAGCCAGAAAATAACTGGTAGAAAAAACAACAACATTTTCCTGGACATTCCATTACGCATTCTGTCAACACCTGTCGCGTTGTAATGTTCATTGAAGTGATGTCTTAAAACCAAAGACTATAATAAGATGGACCGCTTGCTTTAATATTTCTGCTATATTGTTGACTCGAACATCTTCTTTTCGGTGACTTTTCGGTGACAAACCTGTTTGTCCTTCGAACCCCAGGAGAGTTATCTCCGTTGGCATTCATTCTCACTCTGGAGAAGTGAGGTTTAACTTAATTCTGGTGGGTTTGAAAGAAGATGCCATAACTCTAATTTTTTTTCTGCTTCTATTAGCCAGTCTGCAGAGCTGTTTGCTCTCTTGCAATAACTCTGATTTAAAGAGAGAGCTTCTGTTTGGAAAGTGACGCCCCCTTCAAAAACATAACACATCATTTCACCAACTGAATTATTATGGGTCGCAGTGGTATAGCGCCAGACTTTTTAAAACGCCATTTAGAACAAATTGGGTTCAAAGTTTGATAACCTGAAAACAAAAATTGAGACAGTTGGAATGTCTTCGCGTAGGGCTGTTGCCATGGAAACGGATTCACTCAATGTTTTAGCAATAATGAAATATATAGTCCGTAAGGAAATGAAACTCGATTAACCCATCCATGAAAATGTTTCCGACGAGTTGTGAAAATCAAATTAACAGAACGTTTTATGAATGAGTGTTTGTTGGCAGTTGGTCAGTTGTTATATTTTTTTTACAGTAAAATACATTTACACTAGAATCTATTTCCAGTTATTTAAGTAAACAAACTGTAACAACCCATTGTTACCCATTGTTATAAAAGTTTAGCTCGTCCCATCCTGGAGTACGCATCGACTGTATGGGATCCTCATCAACAACACCTGATATCTAAGCTGGAGATGACCCAACGGCGAGCGGCACGTCGTATCTTACAGGACTACGGCCTTAAAACTAGCGCCTCAGCTTTGGTGGCCCAACTCCAAATGGAATCCCTACATCACCGCAGAGCGATAAACAAGGTCACCACTATTTACAAGATCGTGAACCGCCATGTGGAAATGTCCACTCAGCCAGGCCGAATCCAACAGGTGTCCCGCTCTACCCGAGGCCATCAGCTCAAGCTGCATGTCCCACATGCACGCACCGACGTCTACAAACATTCTTTTTTTCCGTCAGCCATTAGGCTGTGGAACACCCTGGACCTGGCCTCCATCGCTGCCCCTACAGTTCAGGCTATTAAATCGTCACTGAAGGGCTGGTCTAAAAACCTAAAGGGACACTCTGTCATCTGTTTATAATTGTTGTTTGTGATGCTTTTTATTTTATGTGTATTTAAATTGTGGACTCTTTCCTCGGTCCTAACGGGGTCTCCACAGTATTATGAAGAAGAAGAAGAAGAAGAAGAAGAACAATTGTGTAGTCTTGTGAGAGAGAGAGAGAGAGAGAGAGATAGATAGTGAACGAGAGAGAGAGAGAGAGATAGATAGTGAACGAGAGAGAGACAGAAGGGAAGAGTCAAAGAGGCGGGAAAGGAAAAAGTCTAGTCTTGCATATTGACTGGGGGCACGGTTGCCGGTCCAGGGTTCGAATCCTGGTGAAGTCCAGGATTTTGTTCCAAAACTCGATGGTGTCTCTGAGTCGTCCCAGCTCTGATGGGTACCTGACATTAGTTGAGGTAAAGTAAAGGCGGCTGGGTATTGGGCTGGCCACACAGTCCCCGTGAATGCCGTGGAAACATAAACTGGTGAACGCTGCTTCACCGGCCCCATGGATCGATTTGGTCCGACGAGTACTTCAATTTACTTACTTGCATGTTGATTACTGTTTTAAAAAATAGTGTTAAGTTACTGGTTTTCCTACTTTGTTCATGCAACCCATTCCATGCAGGGTGCCACTCGGAAGAAATAGTACTTGTGTGTATTTATATGTGTTTTGTTCCCTTATGTTTATTTAATTAGCGAGAGAAGAAAACACAGAGAGAAAGAGAGAGAGAGAGAAAGAGAGTGTGGGAGTGAATGGATAAAAGAGTGAGTGAGGGAATTGGTGAGTGATTGAACGAGTGAGGGGTTGAGTGACAGTTTATGGACGTCACAAAAGGGAACAACAGCCACAAAAAGGCGTTTGAGTTATGTAACTTGCCCGTCTCGTGCTTCCATTGGCATTTCACTGGTCGGCTGGCCAGATAGATTTATGGCCGAATTTTACGAGATAAATAATATAAGCTCGGAGTTTTGTCAAATCTTCAAGTTCATCTTTTCGAGGTTTAAGTATAGAGCTATATTTAACCCATGATTAGATAAGAGGAAGGGAGAGGAAGAGAAAGACAGAGAGAGAGAAAGAGAGACAACAGATACAGAGAGAGAAAGAGAGACAACAGATACAGAGAGAGAAAAAAAGTGAGAGAAAAAAGAGAAGAAAGAGAGAAAAAGAGATTAAAACAGAGAGAGAAAGAGAAAGAAAGAGAGAGAGATTAGGAGAAAGGCAGAGAAATAGCGAAAGAGAGAAAAGAGAGAAATAAACAAAAGAGAAACAGAGAGATAAAAAGGGAGAGAAAGAGAAAGAGAGAGAAAGAGAGAGAAAGAAAGAGAGAGATTGAACAAGACGATTTCGAAAAATAAAGAAAGAAAAATATAATTATAACTATAAAATAACAATTATTTGTTCAAGAAATAAATCAGCCCAATTTGATATAAACAAAAACCTCAAGCGCGTGATTTGAGAGTAACATAATTTGGTGGATGTTCATATTTGGATGAGCCTGAACAGACTAGGTCACGTGGTGCAGTGTGAGTGACAGTTCATGCAAAGTAAAGGGCGGAGTCGGGGGCATGTCTTTGTTGTCGTTGTTTTATTGTTGTTTAAAATATTGCATTGACACAATTATCTTCTGTATAGAAGGAGCGTCTGTACAAAATAGGATAAGAGTATGATATCTTTTGTATGATATAACATGTATGATAAGAGTAGGACGCTATTGTCTACTGTATACAAGGAGCGTCTGAAAAATACAAGAATTGAACTGGGATTATTTGCGTCCCTAGAGCCCTCAGACCACGGGTGAGCGTAGGACGCACCAATCTTCTTTATAGAAGGAGCGTCTGTACTATATAAGATAAGATAGACAGTAAACTTAGAGGTTGAGGGCAGGGCAGAGAATTTCCCATAAAAGATCAATAGCATAATGGGATCCCAGATCGACTTCAAACGGGCCAGAAATTTGCACACATGACGGATATGTCTTCCAAAACAAACAAAAAATTATGCATTCTTGGATATGTTCAACTAATTTTGCGTTAAATTTTTAGTTTTCTTTTATAATGACTTTTTAAAAACAAAGAGCGTCTTATTAAGCATACTGCCTTGTCTGCTGTAGTTTTAAGTCATGGAGATCCCATCCTACATTTTCACTAATGAACAAAAAGTATCTTTCGTTTGTTTTATATTGAATTAAAGTTTTTTTCCGTGAATAATAGTACATACTTATTTATGACATACAGGGTTTTACACTTATTAGGTTCAGCTGAAGAATGTATTTAACGTTTAAACCAAAGGCATAACCACCCCGATATTGCCCATATACGCCTATTAAAAGACAGTACATTGAAACTGAAATTATATATATACATATGTCTTTATGATAAAAGACATTTTAACCCTTCCCGTACCGACCTACTTCTATCTATGCTGCCTTCAGTTCCGCTATATACGCGCCCGGGACTGTAAGGGTTAAAATATTAACGTTTTTTAGTTTATGTCTTCCATTGCATTACATACATACAATACTGGGATCATAAACCATAGGAACAATTTTGTATGTTATAATCTTACATATTTTTTTATTTCCAAAATGAGAAAAAAACTGATCAGTAAACACTCTTCAAGTACCATTTTGTGAGAACTTGTCAGAACTAGTTATGTCTGCTTGTATTATGAATATATAGAGCGTTTTCAGTAGGCGGAGCTTAAGTTTTTTTGTGTAAATTTAGTGACGTATTTGTGTAAATATAGAACCCACTTGAGGTACAAACATAACGTGGTGAAAGTAAAGTACTTCTTTATCATGCAAAATTCACATCTGAATATTGGCTATCCTTCTCAAAAATAAGGAGGTAAATAGTAGTACTGTAGATTAATTGATTAATGTGATTAGGCTAGGGCCGGCTAGACCTATTTACACTTTCAATTTCACTTTATAGGCCTACACTTTTAATGTTTCGTAGGCTAGGCTACGATGTCAAGTGATATTGTTGGTGAATAGGCTATGTAGTCAAGTCACTATTAGGCTCACATCGTCTATGATCTATGTCTATGATAATAATAAAATAGCCTATTTTATTTAACATACATAATACAGCTTAAATCTTAATAAGACTTAAAACACAACACATCATTTAAAAAAAGCTCGAGCCTATATGAAACTTTATTAATACAGCGGCCATATTTAATTGTACACCATTACTCAAAGTAAACACAAATCACGTGCTTTTTGTCACGGGATTGCAAACGCCCTATTAGGTAAGGTTTATCTAAATTATTTAGTATCTACTGCGCATCAACTCATATCAAAGCACACGCCAAGAAAGGTAATGCGCTCCTCATCACAGTCACTTCATGGAATTACGAACGTGGCGCCTTCTATATGGAACAGCTAGCCTCGAACACTTAGCGATTCTGAGACAAAAGAGTCTTTTTAAAAGAGTTTAAAGACATTTCTTTTTAACTTGTGTTCCTTACATACCAAAACATCTGCCACTGCAATTTATATTAAGAGCGCACTGAGCATGCTAAATGTAATATCATGCATACACGCGCTAAACAAGGGATCATTATTATGATTATTTATAGCGCTTTAAGGAAAATCCGATGTCGCTTTTACTTTAATTGTCTCTTATTTATATCCGCAGATTTCGAGATGACCCGCAACTTGCGCAGCTCGGGGTCGTTCAGCAGCGGCTACAGCCGGTCCACCAACGCCACACAGACCTACAGCAACGGCCACAGCATCAGCACACAGACCCTGGACAGCGTGGGTGACCCACGGTTTGGCGACGACGATGTGGAATTATGATGGGACATGAGCATTAACGGCTACAGCGTGTGGTTATGACTGACTGGCCCTGAACTATCAGCTCCATCATCCCTCCACAATACTTTAAACAGTGGAACCGAAATCGCGTGCTCAGCTCAAAGAGTCTCAAGTGAAATTATAGACTTAGACTAGTTCTCTGATCGGATTCTCCCATACGACCAGTGGGCTTTTTGCAAGACGCAACTTGCTGAGTATCTTGCTCCGCCACTAGAACTTTATATATATATATATATATATTGTGTCACTATACAATTTAAATGTGTGTATAAATGTATATACGAGAGAGAGAGAGAGAGAGAGAGAGAGAGAGAGACAGAGACAGAGAGAGAGAGAGAGAATGCCAAGAGTAAATTTCTTGAGTGGCAATGGAAATGCGCGATTTGTATTTATAAACGATTTATCTGATTAACGGATTGCACGTAACCCAGTTAGGTCTTTAAACACAGACTGAGTGAAACCTGAATCTTTATGCTCTTTGTTGGTTGGCAGCGAAAATCTTGATAGATCCTTAATGAAACCTCAAGTAAAAGATCTGGCGTTACCGAAATTCAGATTTATAATATCAACAATACTGTACACTGTTTACTTGGTGGTAGAGCAAAATCGTCTTGATTGACGTTCTTGGAGGTCTCCAGTTCAAAGCAACGTTAAAATGGCAGTTTATTTCTAGACTCTGGAGGTCGGCAAACCGTTTGACACGGGGCCACGGTGGTCCAGCGGCGCTGCGTTCGGCTGTCTAACCAAAAGTTCTGGGTTCGAATGCTGGTGGAAGATGAGATATTTTCCCGGGTCTGGAAAGTGTCCCTGAGTCTACCCAGCTCTGATGGGTACCTGACATAAATTGAAGGCGGCTGTGCATAGCGCTGGCCACACAATCACCTAGTATGCCGTGGCCAAAGAAACTGGTGAACGCTGCTTCACCGGCCCTATGGATCAATTTGGTCCGACGGCATACTACTTTTACTTTACTTGTGCCAAAATAGGATATTTTTTCAGCGTGCCAAGTCGGGCACGGGTGCTATAAATGTTGTCGACCCCTGACGATGTCCCTGGGTCTAGCCAGCTAGACGGGTACGTTAAAGTTAAGGCTGATGGGCATTGTGCTGGCCACACAATGATTTCGCCACAGAAACTTTTCAATCTTGATTCACTAGCATGGAAGGCCCAAGATTTACATAAAAAGGGTAATATTTTACTTCCTTTGAAGAGCCACATAATGTAATCTAATCCTATATTTTACAAACATTTAATATTCATTGGCCTTTTAAAAATTAAAATACTAATGACAAAAACGTTAAAAACTTTTTAAAAATGTAATATTTCAATTATGAAAAGTAACTATTCAGTTTTACTTTTAAGATCTAGTTCTAGTACTGGCACTTTAATTCCCCAGAGAAATGTAATGTATTGGCTACTTCCAAAACCATTTAGATCATTGTCGTCGGCGATTTATAGAGAGAATGTATTTTGTAATTTATTCAGAGTAAGGCCTTTTTTAAAATCTGTTTGTTGTAACTGTATGGGATAAGAGTTATAGGCTGAGTATTTAATGTTATTCTGGAGAAAAGTTCTTGACAATGATTGGACAGCTAGGATCCAGAGTTCAAAAGTCAGCAAAAGATTTTCTATAAACAATATTGATGTATATATTTCAGTGTTGATTGTTGGAAGTCAATATTGCTACATATGTCGATGTCTTGTGTTATGTGATGCGTATGGTGAGTGGTGTTTATATTTGTATGGTCCGTAAGGTGTTGTTAATGGTGTGCACGGTGCTATACGTTTATAGTTTAGGATGTGGTGTCAATTGAGTGTGAAGTATGTGGTGTCTGTGGTGTGTGGTGTCTATAGTGTGTGGTGCCTGTGGTGTGTGGTGTCTGTGGTGTGTGCTGTCTATAGTGTGTGATAAGTGTGGTGTCTAAGGTGTTTGGTGTCGATGATCTATTTATAGTATGCGCTGTTAATAGTGTGCGATCTCCAGCTTCAACAAACAGCTGCTGTTCCTTTTTTTAAACTATTCATTACTCATAATTCATAAATAAAATTTATTCAACAAACCTTCTTTTTATAAACTTGTTTTCATTTGTCTGTTGATGCTGAAAGTCTCATTGTATATTATATACTTTAATGATATAATGTTGATCTCAACTATACAAATTTGTAATACGAATTTTACTAACAGACTATGATAGAATAATGTGTGTGTGTGTGTGTGTGTGTGTGTGTGTGTGTGTGTGTGTGTGTGTGTAATAAAACAAACAAAAAATATAAAAAAATAAGATTATGAAATAAATCAAGTTGGTAGTGTATGATGAATGGAGGTGCCCGGAGTATCTTTCCTGTCCCATAGATCACTTTCTACACATCACTCAAACACACACACACACACACACACACATCCATACCCTCACTCTATATTACACACACACACACAGGCCCTCGCACTCTGCCGCCTAAAATAAGACTTCATTCTTACACTTGGAATTAAAGGTAGAAAAAAACATAATAGAAGTCTTTGTTTAGAACTAATATTAAAGTTAAAATTTTAATTTGAAAAACATTGAAGAGATATATTGCCACATTATGTTATAAAAATAATATAAAATTATTTTTTAAAAACTTGTAATCGCAGTTTAATGAAAAAGATATTAATTGATATTAATGTATTTATTGTTTCGATTGTCGTCCGTTAAATTTTTATTGCTCTGTTTCTATTTCAAGTTATTTACGATTGGGCGCAATGAACAAAAAATAAGGATTGAACAAATGAAAGTCACGACATCAATTGTTCGACACCGTCAACGAATAGATAGTGTTTAAATCTGGAGTCTTTTGTGACGCACGTAGTTCAATATTGTAATATACGGTATTTATATAGTTTGATTATCGCTGTACGTGACTACGAGATAGTCTAATTGGGTATTAAGCCATAATAACCACATATGTGTGACCCTTCACCACGACAAAAAGTAGCTTTTTGCCTCGAGCTATTTTGAGCTACATCCAAAAATATGGCGTAATAAACAAATATACATTTTCAAATTTTGACAATTTCAAATTATTTTTTAATCATGAACATTTCTGTGGTGAATTATTCATAAAAAAATACTTCTATAAATGCAATATATAATTATCAAGGACTACTGAAGACAGGACGTGCAGAATTGAATTTCTGACTTCCTAGCTAAGGCCAGTTTTTTTAACAGTAGCGATACACTCCCTTGGCGCAGTGATATAATGTTAACTATTATTAAGTAACTAACAAAATTCTTTACTAATATGATTCATTGTATTAATGGTTTATGTCATTTTCATTTTTTTAATGACAAAGAACGATCTAATAGCCATTAAAATGTCTTAATAATTACCAAGCATGAGCGCACTATTTTTTAAGGAGTATGAATAGAAGGCACAGTTTGGTTCCAACATGGATACTTGTTGTTGATATTTTACTTCACTGCGTTTGTTTTCAATTTTTCGATCGTGTATTTTTATCAAAATGCCTAATAAATGTGGTGTAGTTAATTGTAAAGGTAATTATAATGCTGCCAAAAAGTGTCGTTTGTTTAAAGTGCCAAATAGTGCATGTATACCATTATTGAAAGCAGAAAATATGAGAGGAGAGCACAATGTTTGTTTATTTGTAACTATCACAGTCAATTTACATTCTTTATATTTCTTGGTCATGAAAACACAAATAAATTTTGCCATAGACATAGAAATCAAATTATCGTATTTATAATAATGGTACATGTACCACTTGGCAAAATTCTCAACCCAAATAATCGATTTACTTCATAATCACTTTTTTTAGAGGCTGTGCATTTGTCTCTTAATTATGAGTGAGATAAATTTTATGGGTGGGTTACGTTTTTCCCTTTTTAGGTCAAGAAATAACGATTTTTTAGAATTTTTTTTTCATTATTTTATTCCTAAGGTGACCCCCCACACGAAACCGTCAACACCAACCGCATATATATATAGGGTATCATGTGTACGGCCCTCATCATTCAATCATCTAAATAGATCTTAAATAATATTCAAATGATCTTTTAAACCCTCTCAATCCTAACCCCTCATTAGTAAACGGCCCTGCACATTAACATTATTGACAGTATTGACATTATTGACATTAATTATGTTAGTTACTTAATAATAATTTACTTCATATATAAGCGCAACAAGCGAGTGTATCGCTACTGTTAAAAAAACTGGCCTTAGCTAGCTAAGTCAGAAATTCAAGTCTGCACGTCCTGTCTTCAGTAGTCCTTGATAATTATATAAATATAATATATAAAATTAAATATTTTAAAAGTACCATCCTGTATTGTTTCACGTAAAAAAGAAAAGTTAGTACATTTGAAATTTCTCAAAATCATGTTTGATTGTGTTGAAGGAAGTCAACGCCTTCCATAGTCAGAAGTGTCGTCTGGATGGTTGTAGCATATTTTTATTGTCGACTATCTTAGTTCGGACTGTCTTGTCCAAGAAAACACTTAACACTGCCATCAAGACGGTCTTCTGTGACCAGTGGCTCGTGGGAAAAAAAAAACAGACCTGATCGTTAAATACCTAGAAGAAAAAAAAGCGCGTTCAAAGATGGCGATTAGATTTAAAAGAGTAGAAAGATGAAGATGAATTGAGCAGACGTCATGAGAAGAGATAGAAAATGACTTCACGTGACGTCACGGCGTCTGAACAGCGACTTACGCTTCGGAGACAACTTTGACTTTGTATAGACTTTTGCAACTTTTTAATGTTTAAATTTTCTCAAGTGGCAAAAGAATACTCTTATTTGACTATAAGGAACCGGAACTCGACAGTTAATGAGGAATGCGCTTAGACATTGAACACAAGTACGGACATGTCCGAAGAAAAAGACATCTCGCCAAGACAACTCTAAATATTTAAGACGATCTCACATTGGTGTTGGCTTATATTTGTCTCGCAAGACGACGGAATTAAATGTGCCCTTGGCGAGTGTTATTCGCTTCTGGCCTTGTATCTTCTGCTGTGGTGGTACAATCCCACACGTGAAAGACATACTCTGTTGCTTTTGTTGGGTCTTACCTTCCCCTACCTTCTGGTGCGCTTCTCGTCAGCGAGATATTGTAGATTGCGTTCTCCGATATTTCTATCCCGAAGGTCACAATACTTTGTTGCTATTCTGATTTGTATAAGTAAAGTACCTGTCGGACCGAAATGATCATGGGGCAGGTGAACCAGCGTTCACCTGTTTCTGTGGCCACGGCATACTAGGGGATGTGTGGCCAGCAAAATGCCCAGCCGCCTCTACTTTATCCCAACTCATGTCACGTACCCATCAGAGTTGGGTAGACCCACGATCTTCGGTACGCTAGCCGAACGCACTGCCGCCCGGCCACCGAGGCGCATCCCTCCCATTGTGTTGGTAGACATCATTTTAAAAGAATTGTGTAGGTTATTATGACTCATGCCTGATACTGAGATAACCTCTACAGTCAAAGAGGTTGTTTTTATTATGCATATTTTTTAGATTACGACTTAATATACTTACAAAAGAACATGCTCAACACTTAATTCAATCAAAATATAATTAATATATCCACTTACTATATTTTAATTTTTATGCTAGTCGTGTTTTAATATCAAAATGTATCTCTATTACAAAAATAAATTAATCAAAGCTTTGAAATTCACTGGAAAAGATGCAATAAATACTTTCTACCTTAAATCTAAAAATAGTATTTTAATAATTCCATCTATTACGGAATGGGTCGTATTGCTGCTGAGAGTTAACACCCTTGCCCCTTATACAAGTCAATCTTATATACCGTAATTGTAAAATGGGCAAGGGTGTTAACTCTCAGCAGCAATACGGCCCATTGTTGATGCAAGTTTAAATTTACAACAATAAGAATTACGCTAAGGGAAATAAAATAGGTTAATAATTCCGGTTATAACTTGTTTCATAATTACATACGGGCGATTACAAGTAGGTCAGGCCATTACGTACAAACGTGTTATTCCAGACGTTCAAGGGAGATAATGAATTCTCGCTTTGGCAAGTTGTCTTTCGTTTCTTGTTGAAACCTTTTCCAAACATAATTATCCTTGGGTTAATTCCCTTGTGAGGCAGACACACAGAAAGAAAAAGAAATCTGAGAATGAGACAAGCGAAAGTTTAAGGTGTACAATAATCTCTGTAATATTAGAGTATTGTCATTTAAACACTTGATCTATTTCTAGCAGTTTTTCTTTCTCATTTCATTTTTATTTCAAAGATTAAGTGTTGATTCATTATTTACAACTAATACATGATACACAAAAAAAGATGCATTAAAATATAAATATTTATTCTAGTAGGCTACAAGTGTCCTTTGAAGAACAAAAAAAGGTCTCTAGTGCATGATGGGTTAATCATGTATTTTTAATGTTGTGCTCATGGGGATAGGTCCATAAAGTGCGACGGCTAATCTTTTTTCTCCTGGCCAAACCAGGAAAACTAGTAGGCCTAACTTAACATAACACTAATAGAAATGCTGGACCATACAAAAATTTACGGATGTGCGTAGGACGCAATAATCTTCTTTATAGAAGGAGCGTATAAGATAAGATAAGATTGTCTGGGCTACCTTGTGTATCTAACATTGTTGTTTTCTTTCTTCAAATATAGTTGACTATATGCATCCTAGTAGGTTCAGACTATACCCATCCAGTAGGTTCAGACTATACCCATCCCAGTAGGTTCAGACTATACCCATCCAGTAGGTTCAGACTATACCCATCCCAGTAGGTTTAGACTATACCCATCCAGTAGGTTCAGAAAATCAAAATATAGTTGACTATAACCATCCCAGTAGGTTCAGACTATAACCATCCCAGTAGGTTCAGACTATACCCATCCCAGTAGGTTCAGACTATACCCATCCCAGTAGGTTCAGACTATACCCATCCCAGTAGGTTCAGACTATACCCATCCCAGTAGGTTCAGACTATACCCATCCCAGTAGGTTCAGACTATACCCATCCCAGTAGGTTCAGACTATACCCATCCCAGTAGGTTCAGACTATAACCATCCCAGTAGGTTCAGACTATACCCATCCCAGTAGGTTCAGACTTTACCCATCCCAGTAGGTTCAGAAAATCAAAATATAGTTGACTATAACTATCCCAGTAGGTTCAGACTATACCCATCCCAGTAGGTTCAGACTATACCCATCCCAGTAGGTTCAGACTATACCCATCCCAGTAGGTTCAGAAAATCTTAATATAGTTGACTATAACCATCCCAGTAGGTTCAGACTATACCCATACCAGTAGGTTCAGAAAATCAAAATATAGTTGACTATAACCCTCACAGTAGGTTCAGACTATAACTATCCCAGTAGGTTCAGACTATACCCATCCCAGTAGGTTCAGAAAATCAAAATATAGTTAACTATAACCATCCCAGTAGGTTCAGACTATAATCATCCCGGTAGGTTCAGACTATACCCATCCCAGTAGGTTCAGAAAATCAAAATATAGTTGACTATAACCATCCCAGTAGGTTCAGACTATAGCCATCCCAGTAGGTGCAGACTATACCTATCCCAGTAGGTTCAGAAAATCAATCAAAATATAGTTGACTATACCCATCCCAGTAGGTTCATACTATACCCATCCCAGTAAGTTCAGACTATACCCATCCCAGTAGGTTCAGAAAATCACAATATAGTTGACTATAACCATCCCAGTAGGTTCAGACTATACCCATCCCAGTAGGTTCAGACTATACCCATCCCAGTAGGCTCAGACTATACCCATCCCAGTAGGTTCAGACTATACCCATCCCAGTAGGTTCAGAAAATCAAAATAATGTTGACTATAACCATCCCAGTAGGTTCAGACTATACTCATCCCAGTAGGTTCAGAAAATCAAAATATAGTTGACTATAACCATCCCAGTAGGTTCAGACTATACCCATCCCAGGAGGTTCAGACTATACCCATCTTAGTAGGTTCAGACTATACCCATCCCAGTAGGTTGTTCAGACTATACCCATCCCAGTAGGTTCAGACTATACCCATCCCAGTAGGTTCAGACTATACCCATCCCAGTAGGTTCAGACTATACCCATCCCAGTAGGTTCAGACTATACCCATCCCAGTAGGTTCAGACTATAACCATCCCAGTAGGTTCAGACTATACCCATCCCAGTAGGTTCAGAAAATCAAAATATAGTTAACTATAACTATCCCAGTAGGTTCAGACTATACCCATTCTAGTAGGTTCAAAAAATCAAAATATATTTGACCATAACCATCCCAGTAGATTCAGACTATACCCATCCCAGTAGGTTCAGACTATACTTATCCCAGTAGGTTCAGACTATACCCATCCCAGTAGGTTCAGACTATACCCATCCCAGTAGGTTCAGAAAATCAAAATATAGTTGACTATAACCATCCCAGTAGGTTCAGACTATACCCATCCCAGTAGGTTCAGACAATACCCATCCCAGTAGGTTCAGACTATACCCATCCCAGTAGGTTCAGACTATACCCATCCCAGTAGGTTCAGACTATACCCATCCCAGTAGGTTCAGACTATACCCATCCCAGTAGGTTCAGACTATACCCATCCCAGTAGGTTCAGACTATACCCATCCCAGTAGGTTCAGACTATAACCATCCCAGTAGGTTCAGACTATACCCATCCCAGTAGGTTCAGAAAATCAAAATATAGTTGACTATAACTATCCCAGTAGGTTCAGACTATACCCATTCTAGTAGGTTCAAAAAATCAAAATATATTTGACCATAACCATCCCAGTAGATTCAGACTATACCCATCCCAGTAGGTTCAGACTATACTTATCCCAGTAGGTTCAGACTATACCCATCCCAGTAGGTTCAGACTACACCCATCCCAGTAGGTTCAGAAAATCAAAATATAGTTGACTATAACCATCCCAGTTGGTTCAGACTATACCCATACCAGTAGGTTCAGAAAATCAAAATATAGTTGACTATAACCCTCACAGTAGGTTCAGACTATAACCATCCCAGTAGATTCAGACTATACCCATCCCAGTAGGTTCAGAAAATCAAAATATAGTTGACTATAACCATCCCAGTAGGTTCAGACTATACCCATCCCAGTAGGTTCAGACTATACCCATCCCAGTAGGTTCAGAAAATCAAAATATAGTTAACTATAACCATCCCAGTAGGTTCAGACTATAAACATCCCAGTAGGTTCAGACTATAGCCATCCCAGTAGGTGCAGACTCTACCTATCCCAGTAGGTTCAGAAAATCAAAATATAGTTGACTATACCCATTCCAGTAGGTTCAGACTATACCCATCCCAGTAAGTTCAGACTATACTTATCCCAGTAGGTTCAGAAAATCACAATATAGTTGACTATAACCATCCCAGTAGGTTCAGACTATACCCATCCCAGTAGGTTCAGACTATACCCATCCCAGTAGGCTCAGACTATACCCATCCCAGTAGGTTCAGACTATACCCATCCCAGTAGGTTCAGAAAATCAAAATATAGTTGACTATAACCATCCCAGTAGGTTCAGACTATACTCATCCCAGTAGGTTCAGAAAATCAAAATATTGTTGACTATAACCATCCCAGTAGGTTCAGACTATACCCATCCCAGTAGGTTCAGACTATACCCATCCCAGTAGGTTCAGACTATACCCATCCCAGTAGGTTCAGAAAATCAAAATATAGTCGACTATAACCATCCCAGTAGGTTCAGACTATACCCATCCCAGTAGGTTCAGAAAATCAAAATATAGTTGACTATACCCATCCCAGTAGATTCAGACTATACCCATCCTAGTAGGTTTAGAAAATCAAAATATAGTTGACTATAACCATCCCAGTAGGTTCAGACTATACCCATCCCAGTAGGTTCAGACTATACCCATCCCAGTAGGTTCAGACTATACCCATCCCAGTAGGTTCAGAAAATCAAAATATAGTTGACTATACCCATCCCAGTAGATTCAGACTATACCCATCCCAGTAGGTTCAGACTATACCAATCCCAGTAGGTTCAGACTATACCCATCCCAGTAGGTTCAGACTATACCCATCCCAGTAGGTTCAGACTATACCCATCCCAGTAGGTTCAGAAAATCAAAATATAGATGACTATACCCATCCCAGTAGGTTCAGACTATACCCATCCCAGTAGGTTCAAACTATACCCATCCCAGTAGGTTCAGAAAATCAAAATATAGTTGACCATAACCATCCCAGTAGATTCAGACTATACCCATCCCAGTAGGTTCAGACTATACTCATCCCAGTAGGTTCAGAAAATAAAAATATAGTTGACTATAACCATCTAGTAAGTTCAGACTATACCCATCCCAGTAGGTTCAGAAAATCAAAATATAGTTGACTATAACCATCCCAGTAGATTCAGACTATACCCATCCCAGTAGGTTCAGAAAATCAAAATATAGTTTACTATAACCATTTCAGTAGGTTCAGACTATACCCATCCCAGTAGGTTTAGAAATTCAAAATATAGTTGACTATAACCATCCCAGTAGGTTCAGACTATACCCATCCCAGTAGGTTCAGAAAATCAAAATATAGTTTACTATAACCATCCCAGTAGGTTCAGAAAATCAAAATATAGTTGACTATAACCATCCCAGTAGGTTCAGACTATACCCATCCCAGTAGGTTCAGAAAATCAAAATATAGTTGACTATAACCATCCCAGTAGGTTCAGACTATACCCATCCCAGTAGGTTCAGACTATACCCATCCCAGTATGTTCAGACTATACCCATCCCAGTAGGTTCAGAAAATCAAAATATAGTTGACTATAACCATACCAGTAGGTTCAGACTATACCCATCCCAGTAGATTCAGACTATACCCATCCCAGTAGGTTCAGAAAATCAAAATATAGTTGACTATAACCATCCCAGTAGGTTCAGACTATACCCATCCCAGTAGGTTCAGAAAATCAAAATATAGTTGACTATAACCATCCCAGTAGGTTCAGACTATACCCATCCCAGTAGGTTCAGAAAATCAAAATATAGTTGACTATAACCATCCCAGTAGGTTCAGACTATACCCATCCCAGTAGGTTCAGACTATACCCATCCCAGTAGGTTCAGACTATACCCATCCCAGTAGGTTCAGACTATACCCATCCCAGTAGGTTCAGACTATACCCATCTCAGTAGGTTCAGACTATACCCATCCCAGTAGGTTCAGACTACACCCATTCCAGTAGGTTCAGACTATACCCATCCCAGTAGGTTCAGACTACACCCATCCCAGTAGGTTCAGAAAATCAAAACCTGATCAACGATCACAACGTAGAACAGGGAGTCGGCGACTTACGAAAAGCGTGCCATACTTGGCATCCAGAGCAATTTTCTATGGCACGCGGAAGACCCTAAACGAGGGCAATTCTACTATTTAAGAAAAGTTGAATGTTAGAGCAGGATGTTATATAGGATGTTGGCAGCTGAATAAATAAAAAATAAAAAACTACTTTGGCACAGTATTGTCAATAGGTTACCACCACCTGATGTAGATTACCACTGTCACGTGCGAAATCAGCTACTGACGTTAGATGATATTTTTAGTAATGTATTATTATATATTATTTTGATTCATATCCATCTTGGATCTCACAAGGTTGTATAAGAATTTATATTGATGTTATTCAATTAGATTTGATGTTTATTTGACTCGTCGCGATATGAATCTTTTGTGTATAAAGTGATTTAGATAAACTGTACCTTAATATATAGGAAATCCACAATCCTTTTTGAAATTGAACACAATTTTATTCCAACAAGTTGAGATGATAAAATATAACAATACCACAGAATACATGTACCAGTATTATATAATGAAACTTAATCAGTTGAGATTCTTCTATAATGAATTAAGCTGTAATCCTATCTTTAAGAAAGTGGTCAAAAACAGTCCTCACACATTAGCGCCCAAACTAGAACTAAACTAAACGGTATTCCACCCTCGTGCATATCACGTATTTTATCGCTATGACGTAGTGTCTAGACATATGCATGTTTTATTCCTAACACGGAAACATTTCGGGTTTAAGATTATTTCATTTTAACTTTAGTTAATAATAACAAAACCAATATAATATGGAAATAAATCTACTCGTAACACTCGCCCCCCCTTAAGACACAAAGGAATTACAGACAGCGTTAAGTATGGAATTCTTTGTAGAGTACCCATAAAATGAACCGAATTCCCAAACTATTCGTAAGATTTAATTGACTATTGGACAATCTTTTAAAGATTAAAATGAACCATATATTACATATCCCTTAATAACAAAGTCGCTATTATGGAATCCCTTATCACATTATCGTATCAATGATTATTAATTAAACATTTATTTATCAATTAATATTTACAATGATGATTATTGTGTGTACAACGTTGACCATAAAACTATTACCACCAATAACCAATTCCCACAGAATTGATATGAATTACCCAAATAAGTGGAACCGATTAATAATTGATAGATAATTCTTTAGAAAATTTAATTTATTTATAACCGATCACTGTATCATTAACTAATGATTTTCAGTTATTATATGATTATTATGATGTCTCAATTATGACATCAAGAATATTTAAAAAAAAATATTATAATCTCAGCTGATTTAGCTTTTACATAGCATAAAATAAGACATCTAAATTATAACATGACGACATAGAAACAAACAATTTCAAAACACATCAATAATCAATTGAACAAACACAAGTGTGGATGTATTCAAGTTAAATACCGGTGTGTGTGCAATTGCTGTATGCAATAGTTACCTTTTACCTTACAACGTATGATTGTTTCTAGTAGAATTTGAAGTTTTGTTCTGTAATGTCTCATATTGCAATATTTCAAAACATAGTTTATTTATTGTCATATTTACAATAATATAAATGTTAATCAATACAATGAATGACATAAAAGAAAACATTTAATGAGAAACTGACTTTCATCTTCTGGTTTACCAGTTACATGCGCGACAACGTGTCAGCGACCACATTTTGTTTACCTGGTAAATATAACACATTTAAATTATATGCTTGGAGGAATAAGCTCCAGCGAATAATTCTTTGGTTCTGTTTAACCCTGGAAAGGAAAACTAAAGGGTTATGATCAGTTAAAATATCAATTGGATATGGAGAACCATTGATATAAAAATCAAAATGTTTCAATGCCAGGATTAATCCTAAAAGTTCCTTTTCTATCACACTATAGTTTCTTTGATGCTTATCAAATTTTTGAGAGTAAAAACTAATCGGGTGTTCCAATGAATCATCACCCTCCTGAGAAATGACCGCTCCCATCCCTGTATCACACGCGTCAACGGTAATTTTAAAGGGTTTACTGTAATTGGGTGTTACTAATACAGGTGCCTCAGAAAGAACATCTTTTAATTTATCAAAGGCCTGGTGGCATTCATTAGACCATTTGAAAGTGCAATTCTTCTTTAATAGATTTGTTAATGGACATGCAATGGTTGAGAAATTTTGACAGAACCGACGGTAGTACCCCGCCATCCCGAGAAAACTACGGAGTTGTTTACAGGTTTCAGGAACAGGGAACTCACGAATAGCCTTAACCTTTGCATTTAATGGTTTTACCAAACCATTTCCCACTATGTGACCTAGATACTCGATGGTTGCATGGCAGAACTGACTCTTAGTCAAGTTTATGGTGAGATTAGCATGAGTCAATTTCGTAAATAACAAATGTAGTTGATCTAAATGAGATTTAAAATCGTCACTAAAAACAACAATATCATCGAGGTATGCGTGACATTTAGGAATGTCCTGAGTAATGGTATTTATTAACCGTTGAAAAGTAGAGGGTGCATTAACCATACCAAAGGGCATGACCTTAAATTTGTACAGTCCGTCAGGGGTTACAAACGATGATATCTCCTGAGCCCTCTCCGTCAGGGGAATCTGAAAATACGCCGTCAATAGGTCAATTTTCGTCACAAACTTAGCATTACTCACTTGATCTATTAGATCGTCGATTCTTGGTATTGGATAGGAATCAGTTTTTGTCACTTTGTTTACCTTACGGTAGTCCACACAAAACCTCATGGATCCATCGGCTTTAGGTACCAATACGCAAGGGGAAGACCAGTCACTACTACTAGGTGTAATAATGTCATTGTCAAGCATGTAGCGAACCTCTTTACGGATGCATTCTAACTGGATAGGATTTGACCTGTATGGATGTTGTTTAATAGCTTTAGTATTTTCATCTAAAATAACATCATGCTTAACTACACTAGTTCTACTAGGTACATCTCCAAATAAATGGATATTTTCATTAATTAGACCTTTGATAGCGGATTGTTCGCAATCAGGTAAATGTGCCAATTTTTCATTTAGGTTTTTTAGAGCCTTTGTATTTTGCAGTTTGCTTTCTGCCACTTCACGCTCAATTTCGGGTGAATTATTCCCGACTTTAATAACAGTGTTTACCGAGGCAACAACATTTTGTTCTTCTCTGGTAATGTATGGTTTCAACATATTGATATGGCACACTCGTTGCGATTTCCGTCTATCAAGGGTCTTAACAAGATAGTTAACCTCACTAAGCTTAGCCATAACCTCATAGGGTCCTGTAAACTTGGCACTCAGGGGTTGACCAGACAGTGGCGTCAGCATGAGAACTTTATCACCAGATTGGAAGATACGGGTTCTTGCGTTGACGTCATAATAGACCTTCATCTTGTCTTGTGCCTGCAAAAGATTAGATCTGACAACTTTTAATGCATTATACAGTCTATTTTTAAAATTTTCCACGTATGTCAGTAGACCAGTGTCTTCAGTGGATGATAACCATGTCTCTTGTAACAGCTTTATTGGTCCACGAACTGTGTGTCCGAATAACAGTTCAAAGGGACTGAACCCAAGAGATTCTTGTACAGCCTCTCTGGTTGCGAAGAGTGCGAAGGGAATACCACGATCCCAGTCGTCGTTATGCTCGAAACAGAAAGTACGGAGAATGTTTTTCAATGTTTGGTGGTATCGTTCCAGTGCGCCTTGACTCTGTGGATGATATGCACTCGATACTGCATGACGAATACCCAGCCGTTCTAAGACTTGGCGAAATAATTTCGATGTGAAATTTGAACCTTGATCTGACTGCACGGTTTTCGGAAGACCATATCGGGTGAAGAATCCGATAAGTGCATCAGATATTTTGTCGGCATTGATGCTACGTAGAGGAATAGCCTCTGGAAATCTCGTTGCCGAACACATTATAGTGAACAGATACTGGTGGCCAGCCTTAGTTTTAGGCAACGGACCGACGCAGTCTATAATGATGTGACTGAAGGGTTCTGAGAATGCTGGTATGGGTCGTAGAGGAGCTACCGGAATGGTCTGATTCGGCTTGCCGACCATCTGGCAGACATGACATGATCTGCAAAACGATGTGACGTCACGACGTAGGCCAGGCCAGAAGAAATATGGAAGAATCCTGTCGAAGGTTTTCTGTATCCCTAGGTGACCAGCATACGGTGAATCATGGGCCATATGTAGTATGTCCTTGCGGTAAACATTGGGTACCACGATTTGATGTACTTCGCTGCATGTTTCATCGTCGTTTTCTTTCCCTCTCCATTTCCTCATCAACAACTCGTCCCTCAGGTAATAACCTGCGGCCATTGTTTCTAACTCTCCTTCATTCTTTGCTTCCTCTTTTAGCTTCCCGATCTCTGGATCTTTGCCCTGAGCAAGAATGAGTAGTTGTCTAGGCGACAAATTATTTTGATCAGTATGACTTGAGTGACCACCCAGAACATCCGCCATGAAGGTTGCTTGTAAGTCAATCTCTGGTGTTGGTTCTGGTTTCTTTGTCGATTCATTAGTCATCTGCTGTTTCTCCATAGCTCTGGTGATAACGCATACTGAATTTTCAGTATTCCTACACTGAACAGAGTCTTTGGTTTCTTTAAGTACAGGATGTACCTGATTTTTGGCAATGTCACTTCCTAAAAGTAATGAAATGCCTCTGTAGGGAAATTTCTTCACTATCCCAACAATAACAGATCCAGTGAAGTAATTACTCTTCAACTGTATACGATGTAACGGTGCCGTGAGTGTTCCAGCCATAGTACTGATCAAGGCATACTGGCCTGTATGAGTCAATTTCGACGTTGGTACAGTATTCTTCAACAGTAGAGATATATCAGCACCGGAGTCACGTAGAATTTTAATCTTCCGTTCTCTAGCTTGATTATCTATAGGTGACACATAGCCCTCGCTAACATCCGATAGCATGCACTCGGGTAGTTCTCTGCCTACTGAGTTTCTTGCTACACTACTGCCTCCATAAGTAAACGTTTTATTTACTGATTGATTATCTGTCACACTCCCTTTGGAGTTGAAACTAGAATGTTCAATAGCCTCGGTCTTCATTTCAAAGACTTTTTCCGACTTTGAGCAACTTGGACATGCGTGTTTCGCCATCTCCTCATGACTAACATCAGATGTCTTTCTTTCAGCTTTAATTCTTTTGTAGGCAGTTTTATTTATGTGAGTTTCAGTTTGTACGGCGATGTGTGATAAAACCACGTTGTTCTTGTTTTTAATGGGTCTTTTCTCTTTATGTAGACTCCAACAATTCTCTTTTATATGTCCATCTTTCTTACAGAATGTACAGGTAATTCTCTTTTGTACAAAACTTGAATTCTCTTGTTTATCGGCTTTTTGTTTACTTTTATCCTCTGTCGATCTTAACTTCCTCTCTGTATTACTGTTTTGAGTCCTCAAACTTGTTCTGTCATTTTGAAAATAATGGCTATGCGGGTGAATAATGACATATTCATCGGCTTTAACTGCTGCTTGTTCTGCTATTTCAATACCACGATCAGCCAAATGAACTTTTATATCAGTGCGAATCTTCTCAGTAAAATCCTCCATCAGTATGAGATTATATAGTTTTTCATAATCTTTATTCACATTCTTAGAACGTAACCATCGATCAAGATACTTTTTCTCTAATCTCAGGAAGTCAACATGTGAAACTTCTGGTTCCTTCTTGTACTCACGATATAACTTTCGATACTTTTCTGGAGTTAGAACATAACTCAATAGTACTCTGCTCTTTATTAGTTCATAATCATTGCATTCCTCTGGAGTCAAATTCAATACAACATCTAGAGCCTTGCCTTTTGTTAGAGCTGAACGTAAAAGTACTGCTTTCTTATCTTCAGGAAATTTATAATCGATCGAGTTTCTTTCGAAGACCATAAAGAACTCATCAATCTCTATGTTCTCCATGCTTGGGACATGCTTTTTAAACTTATATAGTTCTACATTATTTGTTTCCTGAATCGTATGAGTTGACGAACGAGACTTTGCCAATTCAATCCTTTCATTACTAGCGATTCTTTCTTTTTCCAATTCTTTCTCTTTCAATTGTACTTCTATTCTTTTACCTTCCAATTGTACTTGAATTTCTAACTTCCTCATTTCTAACTGGAATTTCATGTCTGCACTTAGTTCATTTCCATTCATTTTAAATTCATGGTTATCTATGTCTGTTTTCATGGTTTCTGATACATTGAGAACCACTGATTCTTCATTATTCATAGTATTTTCTTCAAGCATTCTACCATGTCTTTTCAAACAGTCCTTAATATCTTGAATCAATTTACTCCTTACTGGTGTAACTTCAGTAATGTCTATTCCCAGAGAGTTTGCCATCTCTTTTAACTGGGTTAGTGACATGCTAGTTAACTGTTCTGACGTGATAGCAAAAATATTCAATTGCTCCAACGTAAGATTAGCTTCCGCCATGTTTTATATTAATGACGTAAATAGAAGATAAAAAATTTCAACTTTACCTTTTATAAAGTCCTTTGAAATATTTTTACACCACTGTTAATTTGTAGAAGATAAATTTTAAGGATGGTTGTGTACAAAGCTGAAAACAGTATGTCCGAACACAGACAGTGCCTCCCACGTAGACAGAATTTGAATAAATATTTGTTGTAAATCGTTTTCACTAAAACAGTTGTATATTCTTAATTTCTTATACATACAAACTTTAGATCCCGGACGAGCCCCCAATCTTTTGTCACGTACGAAATCAGCTACTGACGTTAGATGATATTTTTAGTAATGTATTATTATATATTATTTTGATTCATATCCATCTTGGATCTCACAAGGTTGTATAAGAATTTATATTGATGTTATTCAATTAGATTTGATGTTTATTTGACTCGTCGCGATATGAATCTTTTGTGTATAAAGTGATTTAGATAAACTGTACCTTAATATATAGGAAATCCACAATCCTTTTTGAAATTGAACACAATTTTATTCCAACAAGTTGAGATGATAAAATATAACAATACCACAGAATACATGTACCAGTATTATATAATGAAACTTAATCAGTTGAGATTCTTCTATAATGAATTAAGCTGTAATCCTATCTTTAAGAAAGTGGTCAAAAACAGTCCTCACACATTAGCGCCCAAACTAGAACTAAACTAAACGGTATTCCACCCTCGTGCATATCACGTATTTTATCGCTATGACGTAGTGTCTAGACATATGCATGTTTTATTCCTAACACGGAAACATTTCGGGTTTAAGATTATTTCATTTTAACTTTAGTTAATAATAACAAAACCAATATAATATGGAAATAAATCTACTCGTAACACCACTTGCAGCAGACCCGGGTCTCAATTACATCTAAGTGCCAATGAGGTTTTCTGATTGGAAAACTGACCACGAAAATAAATACAAATGTGTATACTTAGTTAAAGTCATCAATTCTGGCGCCGCACATTGAACGAACTACCAAGCCTGAGTGATCTGCTGTCATTTAAATATATTTTTTTTTAGTTTAGCGTGTCCTACTTCTGAACACGCTTTTAACCAATTACTGTTTATTAACTTTCTTAATGTAACGTTAACATACATCCTACGTTAAACTAAAATTGTAAAATCAACTAGTCTACACTTTTACCTTACCAACTCATTCCGTGCCGGGTGGGGCGAGGGGGGTGTTGTCCGCGTTGGTGCCAGGCCATTTTTAGATCGCTAGAATTTTTTTTAGAATGCCCTTATTATTCATGAATTTCTAAAGGTATTTGTTTAGCTAGATACCTGAAGGTCATATAAAATGAAAGTAAATTGAACCATAAATAATAATAAGTAAAAGTTAAAACAATATTATAATAATAGTTACATCTTTATTAGTAATATTTTTAGAGAAAATTTTTTTTTTTAAAAAGTAGCACTAAAATCGATCTTAACGGATTTTTATATGGTATGCGTAGCAGATATCATATTCGGTTTAAAAACACTATTCCTAATCAGAAGGCAGTTTAAATTTTCAAAACATCCCACCGAGCTATACGCCTTTTTGTAATATTAGTATCAGTCGGCGAACGCCGCTCCTTTACATTTATAATATATAGTTTACATAGGCCTAGGCCTAGACACGAAAGACGGAATCTGTAATTACTAAATAATCCGATAGTCGTCAAAACCAGATTTAAATGATTCAAAGTTATTATCCGATGAATAAAAATCAATAATTAGAAATAAAAGTTATTTTACTAGTAAATTTGACAAGCTACAAGGTCAAGAAACACTTCGAGTAGGCGTGGCTATTGCTTTGTTTACAAACGTTTACACAGAGATCGATAATAAACGTCATTATTATTTTCAAACCGTAAGTAAACAAAAAAGAAAGGAAGCAAAAAGAGTTGTCATTCGTTTGATAATATAAAAAAGCCGAATTAATAGGCCATAGCAACAAAAGCTCTGAAAACCAATGCGACGATATATCGTGGATCGGCACCGAAAGAGCTCTGTCTAAGCTCTGTATGAACTTACAAACTCTGCATGAGCTCTGGTGAACGCTACGTCACCATCCCAATGATCCATTTGGTCCAGAGGATACTTTACTATACTGTTATATGTGTTTAGCACGCAATAATAGAGCGATTGCAATAGGCGTGGCTTAGTTTTTTTAGTGACGTAGGCTACTTGTGTAAATAGCGGCCATCTTCGTGATAATGGCATTAATGGGGAATAAACATTATTCCTTACATTGTGTATTTTAAACCCGACATATAAGGAATTAGTTACCATAAATCTTTATATTTAACTGTGATACTAGTCCTTAGTAGTCAATCCACGAAATAAACAAGATTTTAGGCTTTTATAGCTTTTCAATAGCTCTTTTAAAACATTGTAGATTCTGCTTTATGATAGTAAGTTAAATAGGCTAACTTTCGACAATCGACATCTTCAATTAAATATTCGGCACGTACAGAACCTTTTCCATTGATTTTGAATGGTTTAAATTTTAGCTTTGAATGTTAATTTACATCGCTTGACAATGTTTTATATATGATTTACGTTAAATTGTTGAAATGATCACATTTAAAAATAAAACCTTCTTACGGCTATAGTAATACGGTTGCCATTTAACACCACTAGACAATGTAAACAAACAGCACGCGCTTTTTGTCAAATGATTGCAATCGCTTTATTGTATTTGAGATCGTCTCGCTAGTTCATGTAGAGTTGTTTATTTACATTTCATTTTGGCTCAGAGAGTATTTGTATTATGTGTGTAGATATATGTTTATTATGACGTAATATACAATTATGCTTTCTCGTAGTCTCTAAATGTTTCTGGTAAGCCTTTTCTTTAGCATTCGGAAAGCTTCGGGAAAATCCATTTCTAGTACTTTCTGCACCAAAATCTATTTAAAGGAATCAGAGGTTTTGTTGCGGTTGTTGTTAATATTTGCTTAGCTACAAGGAAGCTACTTATTGTTTACATGTGAAGTTGAATGTTTGTATTGTGTATAAGTTCAAGCATTACATTCTTCTTTCAAGATTTCTCAAGTGCCTCAAGTTTATTATTATAGAGAACAAAATCCTAGACAGACAAAAAAAACAACCGTGGATTCATAACAATTTGTACAAAATATGTTGGACATAATTGAAACTTCAAGATTAGTTAACATATTTATTTCCAGTTCAACACACAAATCAACGAAATAGCAAAAACAATAACAATAATCACGAAAAAAATTATACTTTATTTTCAACATAATTAACAAAGACCTAACGATTTTTGTCTTGCTGCAGACTTTGTCTAACCGCTAATAGGGATGTTATTATCTGTAAGAAGAAAAAGAAATAAAAAATTATCGTGTTTTGCCACCTTACCGAAAGGGTTTAAATACAATGTAACATACAAAGGGAAGTAATAGTGAATATATTTTTACCAAATAGTTTTTTCATGATTACTTCCCTCGTGTGTCTCAACCGGTGATGTAATTTAATTGCAATTAAGACTTAAAATTAAGTGTCTTTGTATTTAAAATATATTATAGCTAGCTCTTTTAGCTGCAAGTAGTTAATAATTTTCTGGCAGAAAAATTTTATCAAATTTTTAAATTACATACTTTATTATTTATTAAAAATAATAGATATTTTTATTGCTTTGAAATCAATTTAAAAGCAAATAAAAACAATATAAAACTTAGGATTTGTTACAAGAAAAAACAATATAAGTTAAGAAAAATATTAAATGATAAAATACAGTAATAATGGAATCATAAAACCAGCTGACTGAGCAAGTATACATAAAAGCTAAAAAAAAGATCAATATTTCATGTCTTCATGAAATTGGCTGCAATAGAGTTCAGATTTCAGATCTCTACACTATATTTAGCAGACTCATAAGATGAAGCACCAATGCACCCAATAACTAAAATTATTTTATATGTTTCATTTCACACACAGCATACTCTAGATCAGGGATCGGCAACCCACAGCTACAGTTTTAACCCTTACAGTCCCGGTCGTGTATATAGCGGAACTGAAGGCAGCATAGATAGAAGTAGGTCGGTACGGGAAGGGTTAATTGAAGAAAAGAAACTTTTTGTGTCCAGCATGGGCTGCTAAAAGAGCAAACGGAGCAACATTCTGTTGGACTGGACAGAAGATGAATAGAACTGCCCCCGATGAACCCACATGTCACGGAACTATCAGAGTATTTCCGCTTCGTTTGAACTCTATGGCTCGTGTAACGAAGTGCTCAAGACGAGACACGGTCCTTTAGTTTAGCGAGAGCGAAAACGTACCGCATCTGATCAAGCCCCGCTTGCAGGCGATGATGTTGGATTCCACCATCTCCACAAAGTTGGTGAAGTGTTGGGCAGTTGAGCACATCATCTGCACGTAGCCACGGAGAACGAGCTTCACCCGCTCTTCAGGGGCCATGTTGACGAGCGCGCGAATCTTGGCCTATGTGTGTTTGGAAAGACAATAAAACATATATATATATATATATATAAGATTACTGAAAGGTTTGGTTTATTAAGTACATCGGTATTTAATATCTTAGATCAGATTTTATTTTTATAAGTATGTTACGTAGGCTACATAAAATTAACAATAAAATTTGACGTGTATCAGTAGGCCTACTAGCTGCCTGAATTTCACAAATAATATATTTTTATACGCTTACTGGAGGGCCACAAAAATCTACTTAGGGCCTCATGCGGCCCGCGGGCCCGCGTGTTTGAGACCTCTGCCCTAGACGCTGTTGATGTCTGTTAGTCCATCATTGATTAAACCATTTGAATTCATACTATTATCGGAGTATTATTAGAGACTATAGTTATAAAGAGTTCAAGAGTGCTTGTTTCTACACGTGAGTGACTTCCCCTGAGATCAATGAGGCAGACGGTCAGAGTCACACCTGGCGCGTGACATTACCTCTTTGGCTGCTGGGTCATTCATGATTCTGGCGAACGAAGAGTTGAAGTCCTGGTCAAATTCATCGTTCCTATCGAATGGGAAGCCGGTACCATTGTTCATCTGGATGACCTGCTCGGGAACCGCAAAGTGACCGTTGTCCAACCTAACAAAAATAGTAGATATTATCATTCCACGATAGCCGGTATAATATGGGCAGAGGGCAGTAACTCAAAGGAATATTATATGGCTGCGTAACCAAAAAGTCCCATAATTTTTTATCAGTAGCCTACTGTTCGTGTGCAAAATTTGAATGTGTGCTGATTAGTAAATTAGACCGGAGTGGGGGGGGGGGTCGGCAACATACGGCACGCGTTCCAGACTTGACACGCTGCCCTTCTGTCCTCTGGTGTTTCTTGGTTTAGTGATTTAACTATTGGTGTTACTCTTGTCAGTTATGAATATTCGCCAGTAATAATCCTTGCAACTCTTTTCTGATTTTTTTCTAATTTTTAAAAATGTTTTCTTTAATTTAATGTGTGTTTATAACTCCAATCACGTTTTGAAATTAATATAAAAACATTGGCTTGATTTCATAAAAAAATATCTTGGCTTATGATTAATATTAGATATGTCACAAAATCATACGTCGTAAAGCATCACTAATATCAAATTTGGAAAGGTGTCATTAAAAGGAAGAATAACTAGGCAAAATTTTGTACGCGTTAATATTGCTTTAAAAGTGTTTTATATTTATAAAAATTAATGTAAGGTTATTTTAATTTTAAAATGACTTAAATTATTAAAAATATACTTACAATTTTTTTCATTTTTTTCATCACTAAACATAGTTTATGTAAATTTTAAAACACCATAAATACTACTTAGAATTAATGATTAATTACACATTTCTTCATAAAGCTTGTAGTGAATCACCATTTTCGGTCGACTGTCCCAGGTGGGGCAATGCATTTTTCTTATTCTGGTCGCACTGATTGAAAGTCAAATGTCCTACACAGTGGGTCATTTCCGATCTTATATTTCAATATTCCTTTTAAGTAAAGCAGAAAGTAATTGATGATTGTAAACAATGTGTAATAGTTGCAATTTATTTTTTGTATAAACAAATGGATATATTGAGTTCATTTTTATCGCAACTGATGTAAAAAAATTACTTCAGAAGACAAATTTACAAACTAATACTACTAGTTTCTATCTTGAAGGTAATTTTTCTATTAAATAAAGAATAATTAACTTTCAAAATAGATGGAAGTATTAGTAAGGTTGAAAATAAATAAAAGTAATAAGGCCGACTAAGCTAGGTCTAGGCCTTAGGCTTCTTTGTGCGATTCTTTACTATAGCGAAATGTGTTCTATCTAGCCTATAAATGCATACAAATCACCAATTTATTATTTTTTTGTTAAATAGCTTAATTTCATAATATGTTATAATGGTTTTTAAATTTTAAATTAAAAAAAACAAATTTTATTGCCATTTTGGCTAGGCCTAGGCCTTAGTAAAGGCGTCATTATGATTTTTTTTTACTATAGCAAAATGTGTTCTATCTAGCCCATAAATGCATAAAAAATAACAAATAAGTTTTTTTCTGATATATAGCCTAATTTTATAGAATTTTATAATTGTTTTTAAAGTTTAAATTAAAAAATCATAAAATGGTATTGGCATTTAGATATAAATAATATATTTTTGTGTGCCTGCTATCAGCCCTACAAAATTTGAAGAAAAAAATTCAGATCAGGCTGTTAAGACTATGGATAAATAAGTTGACTAGAAAGGGTTAATGAAGACTTTTTTAAGTAGTTAAAACTTAGCATTTAGGCTGAAAGCCTATTTTATCTGATCCTTTAATCTAGTATATAACTAATTCAAACCATGAATATATTACAAAGGTAACCAAAGGCCAGAAAATTGCAAAAGTATATTCCGGCACTTGCTTACTGGTGCTAGATCATATTCTAAAGCGGGTTTTCGTTGGTAAATCGTGTGCCTGAACCTGGTTACTTTCTTAGGGAAAGGCAATATTTACACTTACCGGTGCTAATAAATTAATTAATCTTTTGCCAGAACCGGATTTTTCAGGACTGTCTTATGGCGGAATCTGTTTTTTTTTTGGTAATAAATCGTATGCCGGAACTGGGTTTTTAGGTGGAAACCGCATACCCGTTGCCTAATCCTACAAAGTGCTACAAAACCCTTTTTTTTGTAAGTGTGTAGAAAATTTAAACGAACCGGAACAAGGTTTTAAGGCCTTTTCAGGATCGGGTTCCGATTTCTTGACAAAAATACGGGTTACCCTGGCAACCGTTTTCTCAGTTAGATTAACCGTATTGTGTGGCCAGCACAATGCCCAGCCGATTTAAAGTAAGGTATTTATCAGAGCTGGGTAGACTCAGTGATATCCCATAAGGTTCTCAAGCAATTTGGGCACAGTGCCCCCAGCCTTACCTCTCCAAAATGTCTCTGGCGTTGCTGTCTCCTTGGCACAGACCCAGGAAGTGGCCAGTGGCCTGGAAAACGTATTTCATCCTCCGTTCCTGGTATTCTTCGGTCATTTGTTCCAGTTTCTCGGCCAGGAACTTCTTCATCTGGACTCGCTCCATCTGCCTGTAGATCTCAGCTTTGGCTTCTTTGTCCTCTTCCGCTTTGAGTGCCTACAATTTAGTGAAGACGAAATTATTTCTAGAATTAGTTTGTGTCTTATCTTATGATACATAGAATAGTGTGTACTCCGCTTATCCGTGGTTTAGGTCTAGTTTTACATTTTCATTAGGAGTTTCATACTATTTAGCTCACGGTTGCGCGGGTTTGTTCAGGCAACCCTTTCCGCGCCAGCATGCCACGTTGGGAAGAAAGATAATTTATATGCGTCTGAACTTAAATATAGAATAAGAACAAATGTTTTAATCCACAAGTCAATCTGAGTATTGTAATAGACTATTGTGGTGTGAACATACATATTACGCACCAACATTTAAAAAAAGTACTCATGTATTTTTTCAACAGCCTGCCTTACGTCTCATGTATTCTTTCAACAGCCTACATTACGTCTCATGTATTCTTTCAACAGCCTACCATACGTCTCATGTATTCTTTCAACAGCCTACATTACGTTTCATGTATTCTTTCAACAGCCTACCTTACGTCTCATGTATTTTTTCAACAGCCTACCTTGCGTCTCAAGTATTCTTTCAACAGCCTACCTTACGTCTCATGTATTCTTTCAACAGCCTACCTTACGTCTCATGTATTCTTTCAACAGCCTACCTTAAGTCTCATGTATTCTTTCAACAGCCTACCTTACGTCTCATGTATTCTTTCAACAGCCTACCTTACGTCTCATGTATTCTTTCAACAGCCTACCATACGTCTCATGTATTCTTTCAACAGCCTACATTACGTTTCATGTATTCTTTCAACAGCCTACCTTACGTCTCATGTATTTTTTCAACAGCCTACCTTGCGTCTCAAGTATTCTTTCAACAGCCTACCTTACGTCTCATGTATTCTTTCAACAGCCTACCTTACGTCTCATGTATTCTTTCAACAGCCTACCTTAAGTCTCATGTATTCTTTCAACAGCCTACCTTACGTCTCATGTATTCTTTCAACAGCCTACCTTACGTCTCATGTATTCTTTCAACAGCCTACCTTACGTCTCATGTATTCTTTCAACAGCCTACCTTACGTCTCATGTATTCTTTCAACAGCCTACCTTACGTCTCATGTATTCTTTCAACAGCCTACCTTACGTCTCATGTATTCTTTCAACAGCCTACCTTACGTCTCATGTATTCTTTCAACAGCGTACCTTACGTCTAGTGTATAATTTCAACAGCCTACCTTACGTCTAGTGTATAATTTCAACAGCCTACCTTACGTCTCATGTATTCTTTGAACTCAATGTATTTTTCCTTCACGTTTTCCTTGACGTCTTCCTCATCGTTGTCGTAGTCATTGAATTTCTAGAAGAATGAACGGGAGGGGGGGGGGGGGAGAGAAAGATTCAGAATATTGTATACAACATTGATGAATCATTTTGAGCTATTTAAACTAGAAGTAACAAATTCAGTCAGCAATTAAATTTGGAATCGCGAAATTTAAATTACATTGTAATAAATATGTTTTATTCTCGAAGTATTTCAGGACAATAAGACATTTAACAGAAAAAAATGTTTAGACCCTTATAAAGTGTCTCATCATCCCAAGTGGCGTCCATGCACGGAATGGGTTTGCCTCAACAAGACCTGGAAAACCCACAAGACAGCATCATTTAAAACAACCCTGATCAATATGCAGTTTAGCGTAGGACGTAAAAATTTTCTCAGCGGATGGATAGCCTGTTACATATAAGATAAGGTTGAATTAATAGGAGCTAATAGGGCCGAGTTTACAATGGGATTGTTTGGCCAAAACAATGGCTTGCCGTTGCATAATGCCCGGTAAACCGTCGCAGATTAGAAGACTTACTTTAATTAACAACTAAAACTATATATATATATAATAAAAGTCTACATTGGAAAAACAACTTAAAATTTTACCATTATTTACCTTTTCATCATCTTCTGATTTTCGCCTCCTTTGTTCGCCCCAACCTTTGGACCTGTGCTCTTCCCATTTCTTAAAATCATCTTTAGCTGAGTCTTTCACTTCATCGTTGCTGTCTTTCTTCTTCTCATCTCCCCATCCTTTAGACCTGTGCTCTCCCCACCCTTTGTGCTCCTTGCGCCCCCAACTCTCAGCCAGATCTTCATCTTTCTGGGCGGAATCTTCCTCATCCTTGACGACTTCCTGCACCTTCTTCTTGTCCCCCCAGCCATTGAACTTGTGATCTCCCCAGCCTTTGTGCTCTTCCCAGTCTTTGGGGCCATCATCTTTCTTGGCGTCGTCCATCTCGGAGAGTTTCTGCTTGACCTGCTCCTCCAGCTCTGACCACATTTTGGCGTAGTCTCCGGCCAGTACGAGTGGCGCCAGCAACAAACACAGAACAACGACGGTTCGCATTTTGATGTCTATCAGTTAAAAATATAATATAGTGACAAAGAAAAGTATATTATATTATGTTGGTAAAATACATATTTATATTTAAAAAAACATTATAAAAATTATTTAATGATCATTAACAACCAAAATAATAATTAAAAGCTTCTATTACTCACTAACTTGTTCAACTTTTAAATGTATATCTAAATGTATATCTAAATGTATATCTAAATGTATATCTAAATGTATATCTAAATGTATATCTAAATGTATATCTAAATGTATATCTAAATGTATATCTAAATGTATATCTAAATGTGTATCTAAATGTGTATCTAAATGTATATCTAAATGTATATCTAAATGTATATCTAAATGTATATCTAAATGTATATCTAAATGTATATCTAAATGTATATCTAAATGTATATCTAAATGTATATCTAAATGAATATCTAAATGTATATCTAAATGTATATCTAAATGTATATCTAAATGTATATCTAAATGTATATCTAAATGTATATCTAAATGTATATCTAAATGTATATCTAAATGTGATAAACAGATTATTAATAATCTCTAAAAACAAAGTTATAGAAAACAGTATTTCGGTTTTTCGATGTTCTCAACAAAATGTATAAATTATGTCTTATTTCATTCAGTAAATCACACAACTATAGAATTCCATTGAGATATAGAGTGAAATCTCGTTTATCGCGGTAGATAGGTTCGAGACCGGCCGTGAAACCTGAATATCAGCGAAGTAGGGATACCATATTAACAGTGTCTATTTAACGTGTAAGCTTATTCGGACTTTTAAAACCCTCCTTTTACGTACTGTTAACAAACCACCCTTTACAGACTTTACAGTAATATACAGATATCTACAGTATGTACAAACAATACACAGGCACAAATGTTTAGCAATAAAAAAGTAGGTGGGTCTTCATGTATCGCGAAATTTCCGTAAAATCCGCAATATATTTTCTCATATAATATAATGGAAAAAAACCGCGAAGTCGTGAATCTGCGAATGTCGCAACGCGAAGTAGCGAAAGTTCACTGTAGATCTAAATTTTAAAAACAAGCATTTTTTTCGTAATGTCATAAATTGAAGTGAATGACTATTTTTTAAAGACATATTTGTTTGACTCTAAATTTAATTATGTTTGCCTGTCAAAAGTTTCGCAACGCGAAGTAGCGAAAATTCACTGTAGATCTAAATTTTAAAAACAAGCATTTTTTAGGTAATGTCATAAATAGAAGTGAATGACCATTTTTTAAAGACATATTTGTTTGACTCTAAATTCAATTATGTTTGCCTGTCAAAAGTTTCACCTTAATCCACACAAGATTCCTACTAGAAAAAATGTTTGGCCTTTGTTTTAAAATGTGTGTATATATCTAGCAATACTGTCAGTATTATGGTATTCTATTCTAAAGCCATAATAAAAACATTTTATTAAGCACATTGGAACATGAAAAACAGCACCACGGGTGGAGCATTGTACTGGCCACACAACCTTCTTGCATGAGTCATGGAAACAATAGCTAATATAGTCATGAAAGAATATTTTTATAGCTCACGCTTATTGTTGTTTAAAAAAGTGTAACTCTTTATTCAAGTGAAAAATTAAAGATAAAACGAAACAAATCACTAGAAGCGAGGTATTTACGAAAGTATACCATCAGTTTAATTCAATACAAGAAAAGAAAAAAACAGAACAATACGGTAAAGAATATTTTTTTAAACAAAAGTTGTATAACCAAAGATTATAATAAAATGGGCCGCTTGTTCTATTTTTAGAGCTTATATGTTCTTTTTCCGTGCGCATCCAATAACACTGTCTTAAATAGCTTCTACACTCCTACGTTTGCCTAAATGTTTCAGCTGTACACAACTTTCGATTTTAATTTAAACTTTTCATTCAGAAAATCATAGCGATTAAATAAAACGGAAGTGTACAACACAAAAGGGAATTGGGAATTCCGAAAAAAAGTCATTCATTCAAGTCATAAAATTGCAGAAATATTAAAGCAAGCGGTCCATCTTATTATAGTCTTTGGTATAACTTAAAATACAAATCTTACTGTTTGGCGTCTTACTTCTGAAAGTCTTTGGAAAAGAGTGAATCGATGCAGCTAATACTTTAAGGGGGCAATGATCTTCTTGTGGATTTATTGACCTAAGCCTTCATCTTATATACCATCATTCTAAACGGTAGTTGACGATAAAAGCCTTCAGATAAGATTACCAAAGTACGTAATAAACCAATAGGAACGATTAGTCTCCAATTCAAATAATGGAAACGTAGGGTGTGGCACTTGCCAACTCCAAATGTGATTTCTTTTTGACGAAAAATTTGTTTATATTAGAATACGTGGTTTAGGATTAGCGTTTTCACAAAGTAAACACAAACGTGTAGGTGTAAAAAGGCTATAATGTTAGATTTATAATGTTAAATTTATAATATTGGATTTACAATGTAAAATTTAGGGTTTTATGGACTGCATATAACATGGGCTATACAATTAATGAAATCATTCTATTGTTTGAATATATGGTCGAACATTAGCGCTTTCGGCCGTCGCACTAAGATCTTGTGTTTAAATTCTGGTGAAAGCTAAAATAACAATATCGGGTACCTGACTTCAATTAGGGAACAGTAAAGAATGCTGGCCATTTTGCTGGCCACAGTATTTCTTAGAGTTATTTCTTAAGCTGAGTGATGCAGGGGGAAGGTCTGAAGCACATATTTTGCATTTTTTGGAGTTGCTGAAACGGAACATTTCAAATTTCCAATTAGTAATTTTCTGAACAAGTTAAGCTTTGGCACTGTCGATCTATAAAGAAATATTTCCATCGATTCAACCAAAGACTATAATAAGATGGACTGCTTGTTCTATTTATAGAGCTAAATAGTAATTCTTAGCATGTCCACTCAAGTCTATCGGTGTAAATAAATAGGAAACATTGTAAACTGTATCGCAACATTGTTCCCATTCTACATTATCGGGGCGTCGAATTAAAAAAAAAGACAAGTCTCTGTGTCGAGTAGAACATGCTGAACATCCGACAATAAGACAATTGCTACCAGGCATTATATGGGATTTCGTTGGCCGAACGCGTCCGACTGGCGATCCGAAAGTTCTGGGCTCGAATCATCGTATAGGCTAGGATTTTTTTTAGGGTGCCCCTGAGTCTACCCCGCTCTGATGGGTACCTGACACTATTTGGGGTAAAGTAAAGACGAATACCGTAGCCACAGAAATAGGTGAACCCTCCTTTACCGGCGTGTAGCGTGAGTTAACATAGACAGCACATTGCGATGTAACATCTATATCAAGATGTTTTAAAATGCCATTGGCTTCAAGTTGTAGGCTATATCTCGTCTTAACTCTGGTACCAAAATTTGTTTATACCTTTAATACTGCTTTATACAAATTCAAGGAACTAGCAAAAGCTTTAAAAAAAAAAGGCAATGTCTACTTTTTAATGCATGCTTTATATCGATTACCCCAAATTTTCCAGAATATCCACCCCGCATAGGGACCCACCCCGAAGACACACTTCTGCACAAGCGACATAGATTGGTAGAGTCAAAGGGCAAAGAAGTACGCGGGAAACACAGTGAAGAGAACCAGTGATCATTGAACCAACAGAGCAGACGAGAGTTTCTTTTGAACTGCCATGGACCGTGACACTGCGCTTTATTTTCTGTAAGTAAAACTTTGAAAAGGCCTCTCGACGACTAAGGTAGACAACTCAATACTATGTATGGGAAGTAGGGGCAGATAAAAAATAAGCAGTCTTCACCTGTTCTTATATCAATGGTTCGAAATAAAACACATTAGAGTAAACTACCTTTATTAATTTCTTTAGGTTATATATTTATTCTTAAACGTGAATATTTTTATCAAGTTACTCTCTTACTTATTTTTTTTTTGGTGTCATTATTCCCTTTAACCGTTATGGTAGTTGGCAAGGGGGGGGGGGACTATTGGACATTAGTAGTTTTTTCAGTGCGCTTGGTGGCGCCCATCTCCTCTCCAAGTTTTGCGGTGGAGTTTTTATTTCGTAATTCTTCTTGCCTTCACCGTGGGTCGAACCCAGGATGTCGAGCTAGCGAGGCGAGCAAACTGTCGACTTTGCCATCCAGTGTTATTGACTTGAGTCTTCACTTGACTATTATTCCAGAGTTTTTAATTATAATTTGAGTGATCTCAAACTGTTTCAGATTTGAACATATTACTTATGCATAAGCATGGCATTATTTTTTGCGACTATGAAATTCCAACTGCGCTGAAAACTAGTGCTGAGGATAGAAAATATCTTATCTTATAATTAATATATTACAGACGCTCCTACTACAAAGAAGATTAATGCGCCCTAAGCTCATCCGTGGTCCGAGTCTAGTCTTTTGATTAGTATTTTAAATGAAGTTAAGTTACTAGTTTTCCTGGTTTGTTCAAGCAATCCATTCCATGCCGGTGAGAAAGACTATTATATACATATTTGTGTGTGTGATGGGGTGACACTGAATTCACTTACTCTTCCAACAAACATTTAGAATGATCTAGAATCTTTTAGATTGACTATAATAAGAAGCTTACTCTTGCAGTTCTTTTGACATGCCTGAATACATCAATGAGATGTATTACTCTTATGGTCTAGGAATTGAATAACGTCAATGGTTAATTAAAACCCCTTGTATGTAAAAGTAAGTAAGTAAAGTACCGGCTGGTCCTGCGGTTAGTTCACCGGTCTGTCAACCGACACGTCGAATGTTCTATCCCTGCAGCCGACCGATCAATGCCGCCCTGCTGGAGTTTTAGGCCTAGTGGACCTAATAATTTTCTATCTAGAATGTACGTCTGTAAAACTTATAAGGACCAAATTCATCATATAAGATAAGATAATGATGGGCATTTCTTATAGCGCCTCAATCCATGCTTTTAAATTAGCATGCTCGGTGAGCTCTTGGTGTGATTTGCAGTGGCAGATGTATTAGCCTAAGAGAAAGGTCTTTAAGTTTTTTTTTAAAGATTCTCTTGTCCCAGATTCTCTCAGTGTTTGAGATAGACTGTTCCATAGAGAAGGCGCCACTGAATCAAACGAGCGCACTCCCAGGTACTTCTTTCTGTGTCCATCAAAACTGGGAGTTTTGAGGAGCGACTGTGTTGAAGAGCGCAGTACCTGGATGGCTCATGCCTTGATATAAGCTCTCAAAGATAGGAAGGAGCAATGACCGGCGAACCAGTGTTCACCAGTTTCTGTGTCTACTACATGCTGGTGGATTGTGTGGCCAGCACACTACCTAGCCTCCTTTACTTTACCCAAAACTTAGGTCAGGTACCCATCCGACTCTGTAGACTCAGCGACACCCGCGAGTCCAAGGAAAAATACTAGCCTTCACCAGGACTTGAACCAAGGATCTTCAGTACGCCAGTCGAACGCGCTACCTCGCGACCACTGTGCCCCTTAGAACAATAGTGCACGGGAAATGGCTAGTGTTTAAACCACGCCCTAGATTCTCCCTCCACCCACCAAGAAGGTTTGCTTATGTCCCATCATCTACACCCGACTGACTCATTCAAGTTCACCTCCCCCCCCCCCCCATACCTTTTTTTTTTTCTTCACACAAATAGTGTTTTTCTTTATATTTCGAGTGCAATGATTGTTGACTCAGAGATTGCAATATTAGGCCCACTTATTGAATGAACACTTGTTAGTATAGATCTATATGGCGGATTACGAAACTACATCGTACGATCGAAGCGCTTGAATTCATTTTATTTTCTTTGCAATATTCTTTCATTACCCCATGCAGATGCCTAAAAAGGTATAGCCTCCCTTCTTTAAAATAATAGGAATGTGGCAATTCATTGGCAAGAGTTGTCACCCCTTGGATTAAAGCGTCAATAAATAATATATAGAGTTTATTATTACATTTAAAATGAGTCACTGATTATTAGATCCACTCATTTTCTTTCACAACTATGCATTTAACTGTACTTTTAAATTTTTCTCCCCGAGTGGCATTCGGGCATGGAATGGGTTGCCTGAACAGACCAGGAAAATCAGTAACTTAACATCATTTAAAACATTAATCAAAATACGAAACTAGACTTAGATCACGGATGCGAGTAGGACCACTAGTATAGGTCGAACTAATGTGAGCATTTTATTGACCTAAAATCGTTTAGCAAGCTACATATCTTATGAGCACATTTTCTTTACACATTTAGCCTGTGCACGTTTAATAAATTAATGTCACATATGACCCTTGAATGTGTTTGATAAAATATAATAATCTACTATAAAAAAACTTATTTAATAAATTAGTCCATCAGATTCATAGATAAATATATATTTTGTCAGGTGCTTAAACTGTTTGGGAAAAGACAGTTCGTCTCTTTATCATCCAATTTCGTAATAGATGCAAACTGTTTAAATAAAGTATGGCATGACGTTGAATTTCATTGTTTTGGTTGAAATGGCGTAGGTTGATGTGCATAGATGTGAGATTTAAAAAAATGACTAGAGAAATTTGACGCCTCGGTTGAGTGAATAATAGTAGAAAAAAAATAAAGAAAATACGTTTAGCGGGGCCTTAGTTCTGCAATTATTTAACAGAACAGGTTGATGGTGTTGAGGTGGTGGGCGTGTGCTAAAGAAAACGTTTTGTGGGGAATGGCAGGTGTTGTAATATGAAGGTGTGGCTTCAGGTTGATGACCCAGCTAGTGATATTTGGCAATCCAAAATGTGTCAACGATTGAAAGTACAGATGAATATTTCGCTCACTGCAAGAAAAGGCGAGAAAAGGCGAACTCGAGTTGTTATAGATGGTGCGCAAATTTGTATGAAGCAATCAACAGGGCTTGCATGAGGCAGAATCAGCAGGGCTTGTATAAGATAGAATCAGCAGGGCTTGTATAAGATAGAATCAGCAGGGTTTGTATAAGACAGAATCAGCAGGGTTTGTATAAGACAGAATAAGCAGGGCTTGTATAAGACAGAATCAGCAGGGCTTGTATAAGACAGAATCAGCAGGGTTTGTATAAGACAGAATCAGCAGGGCTTGTATAAGACAGAATCAGCAGGGCTTGTATAAGACAGAATCAGCAGGGTTTGTATAAGACAGAATCAGCAAGGTTTGTATAAGACAGAATCAGCAGGGTTTGTATAAGACAGAATAAGCAGGGTTTGTATAAGACAGAATCAGCAGGGCTTGTATAAGACAGAATCAGCAGGGTTTGTATAAGACAGAATAAGCAGGGTTTGTATAAGACAGAATCAGCAGGGTTTGTATAAGACAGAATAAGCAGGATTTGTATAAGACAGAATCAGCAGGGTTTGTATAAGACAGAATCAGCAGGGTTTGTATAAGACAGAATCAGCAGGGTTTGTATAAGACAGAATAAGCAGGGTTTGTATAAGACAGAATAAGCAGGGTTTGTATAAGTTAGTATCAACAAGGTTTTTAGAATGCATGACTACGTCTTCAGTACCATTTAAAAGTAACTAATAATAAAATTAGACATTTTTTTGTTTTAATGGGAGCTACACTTTATTTATGGGTCACGGTTGCCAAAGGTTCTGGGTTCAAATCCTGGTGAAGGGTAGGATTTTTCCCTGGACTTGATGGTGCCACTGAGTCTACCCAGCTATGATGGGAACCTGACATTAGTTGGGATAAAGTAAAAGCGGCTTGGCATTGTGCTGGCCACACTTCCCCTAGTATGCCATTAACCATCGGATCTCCTACAAGCTGGCATCTCTATGTTACAAGTGCCTGAATGATTCTGCCCCTGACTACTTTCGCTCCTGCCTCGAGCTCTATACTCAATCCCGTCCCCTCCGCTCGGCTTCTGATACACTTACTCTTCATATCCCTCGTGTGAAACTGGTGTCCGCTGGCGAACGGGCATTCTCATATGTTGACCCGTCCGCATGGAATATTCTCCCACTACATCTTCGACAGAGCCATAGCTTTGACACCTTTAGAAGCCGGCTGAAGACCTACCTATTCTTGTAGCAGTTTATTATTTTATTACTTTTTATTTATACATTTTTGTCTTTTATTCGTTGTCTGTACTTTGTCTGAAACTGTTGACAGCGCATAGAACTGTTCCCAACGGGATATACGCTATACAAGCCTTATTATTATTATTATTATTATTATTATGCCGTGGCCACAGAAACTGGTGAAAGCTGCTGCTTCACCGCACTATGATCAGTTTGGTCCTAAAGATACTTTACTTGCACTTTATTTGCTCAACAAAGACCAGAATGTGTAAACCTACAAGCCATGTTTAGTATAGAAGATGTATGCGTCCGTCCAACGCTTATTCGTGGTTTGAGAAATAGTCTTGCATAATGACTATGATGTTTAGTTGTTGGTTTTCTTGACTAGGTCAGTGATCTATAGCCACCCGGGAAAAATGAGAATTATTTGAATTTCTTTTCTTTCTTATTTTATAAATGAAATAGATAATGTTATTATAATCAATATTAAATATCACCTGATTTGAGCGTTCTAAGATATTAGCCGAAACAATCTAAAACATGTATACAGGTTTTAAGAATAACACATTTTCATTTCGGAATTACTATATCCCTAAGTTAAGGGATTTTTCTATAAAAATTTATTGTATGACAAAATGTTTAAATCAGAAAAAATTTTAATGCAAGAAATGATCGTTGAACATAAAAGCCATGCACAATCCATTAAGGAATTGTCAGCAAACACAGCAGCAGCAGACTTATTTCAAATGTCTTTCACGTGTGTTCAGTGTGTCAATATTTGGATTACTTTTTCTCGCTGCCTGAGCCTACCGTGCTATTGAATCGAAAGATTTGCCGAGGCACTCAAATATTGGCGCCTACAAATACATATGTATATAGAGAGGAGGGTGGCAGTGTGAGGAGGGGTGGCGGCGAGGGGAGGGTGGTGGCATGAGGAGGCAGGTGGGGGCGTTAGGGAATGGGGCGGTGGAACGAAATTCGTAAATAAGCGTTCTAGATGCTTCTCTCTTCTTATAGAGGTTGATATGTTGTGCAAGCGCCCAAGAAAAGAATAAACTAAATCTTGATAAACATCCATCCACCTCCAGACTATCGCCTACATACTTCTATCCATAAATCTTGTCCACCCACTCCTTGAATTCAATGATCTCGTAGGCCAGAGGTCGGGAACCTTTTGCTAACAGTGTGCCAAACTAGGATTTCTACATCATTCGGTGTGCCAACCGTCCACCTGCTCTAGTATACTTTTAAAATAAATTATTTGTATAGGACATTAACTCCGTAGCAAGACAATATTTTATTACTAAACCTTCACATTTATGGTAATTATTGTCTATGCTCTATCTATACATTAGATCTATCGTTTGTTTGTCAAGATGAGGATCTAACACCTTGCAAATGTTAATAATATTACCATCACAGTTGAACTGAGAAGTCGTTTAATGTGTTATATACTTTCGATGAGATCCTAACAATCATCGTCAAGCGGAATAGATACAAAATAATCATATAAACTGGGTAGATAATGTAATGTTTCAAAATATACATATATATTAATTAGTCATAAAATATTTATATAATTTTCAAATACTTCTTACAATTTCATCATTTCAAAGTTATAAATTGGAAGTCATTTATTCTTTTATAAAATAAATAAAATAACACAAATGAGAAAAATTAGCTCAAATAGAACTGGTTAATTATCTCCCTTTTATTAGAAAACGTTTCCACATTTGATTCAATAATATTGATGCCAAACAAGTTATGTTTTGTATAACAAATATTACTGTCTAATTATTATTTCTTTATATCAATAAAAAAAAAAAACTCTTGGAGGTCTCTCGCGTGCCATTGCAAATCACTCTGCGTGCCAAGTTTGGCACGCGTACCTTAGGTTGCCGACCCCTGTCGTAGGATATATGAAAATGATGGGCTTCGGTTGGCTTATTGTGATCATATTTCATACATTTCATGGGGCTAGGGGCGTATGCAAAACTCATTGTAATAATTTTGTTTAAAGCCGGCTGGTTCTGGAGTTAGTTCACCAGACTGTCAACGAAACGGCCCTGACGCCATGTAGGAGTTTTGGGAATTGTGAACGTGATAATCTTCTATCTAGAAGGAACGTCTGTAAACTTATTTGATTTGTGTGAACATATTAAATACAGAGTTATTCACTGTCAAATGCACACAGTACCGTGGCAACGGAATTTGCTCTCGCGAACTCGTAAACGCATCGTGTCTTTTATTTATTATATATCACACGCTCCTTCTATAAAGAAGATTATGGCGTCCTACGCTCATCCGTGGTCCGAGTCTATTCTTGCATATTTATTAATGTTTTAAATGATGTTAAGTTACTGGTTTTCCTGGTTTGTTCAGGAGGAAACTTATTCCATGCCCGAACGCCACTCTCTGAGGACTTGCACGCAATTCCGTGGGTAAAGAAGCAACTGAAGGTTGCCGGAAGAACTGTGCGATGACACCGCCCCCTTTTGACAGCCATTCAGAACTTAGATAACTCTTCTTTCAAATGGTTCAAGGCAATGTTTGAGAAGAGAGCTAATGCGTCATGAAATAGATTAATTCTTATTACTACCCCTGTACTTTACATTTAAAGCTTTAAAAAAATAAATAACTTATTCTGTAAATAGATTTTCGCTTTTAATAGAAGAAATCTACATTGTTCAGAACAACCTTTCAAGGTCGTTAATAACATTCAGTTCTCTAAAAACTAAGCTATCAGACGTTTTCTGCGACCCTAAATTATCCCTGATTTGACTCCAGACTTGCATTTTCATTAGAGTTTGAAATAATGTTAAGTAGTTAATTTTTTCTTTACCAGTTCGGGGGACCCATTTGACACCCAAATGTAATTCACCAATAAAGATAAATTATAGGAACTTTTACTTGCATATGGACAATAAAGATTTAAGTGTAAATAGTACTCAGAACTAAAGTATTACAACTGCCCTACTGTCATGCTTCTGAATGACATAGTGACACATTTCAGTGAGTTGAACTTGCATTTACAAGGACCACTGGAATGGATTTGCATTGAAACTGGACATATCTTGCCGTGAAACCAATATCAAAACATTTAACTACATGCCCATCCCTATATTAAGGTATATATTAAGATAGAAAGTTGGGCTTTTGCAGAAGTACATCGAGGCACTCAAAAAAGGGAGTTTTCTAATCAAAGGCAAGATAATTGATAGACTCAATTTTTCATACCAGATTAAGCCTAACTGGGGTGATATTACTACACATTTCTTAGATGTAGATCTTTTTTTAAGTGGCGATTTTAAAATGCAGCAAGTTGAATTTAAAACATTTAAAAACATGGGCATCCAAAATTTGTCCATTTGCGGAAAAAATCTGGCAGGAAGCTGCTTAGGAAAGTCGTCTGCTATTCTCAACTACTAGGCATTCGCTTTTACTTTCAGCTTTTGGTCCAACTTACACTTGTAAACATATTTTATCGCACATGAAAGCTGTTTTAAGCATATAAAGAGGTCACCTACACTTCACTTATTAATTGATACAGACTAATAAATTTAAAGTGTTTTATGCTCATCTTTTTTAATTACACATAAATATAAGTAATTATAGATCACATTTATTTGTATTCAGTGGCGTATTTAGGCATGCTCCACAGGGGCCCCCACACAAAAGGAGCCCCCACACATCCCAAAAATATATTTTTCTATGGACATCACCATTCTTGCGTTGAAAATGTAGGCCTAACATAAAATTCATTTATTCCCCAACAATTTTCAGCGCTCCAGTCCAACCAAGCTAAGCGCAACATACAATTTATTTATAATTTTACAGAATGTAACATGAATGAAGGGCACTTTGCAGAGGTATGTGGAAGGTAGGGCGAGACCACGAGAGGCCGCCACATAAATTTGGGAACAGGGCCCCCACAAGCCTAAATACGGCCCTGTTTGTATAATTAGTATAATAAATATAAGAGACTTATGGCAGGTTTCACGATAAGGATTTCAAAAGTTCCCTTTTGTTTTAAATAATATTAATTTTAAGCTTTATTACTGTATTATATATCATTTTAATGCCTAGAAACTGAGGAATCCGAATATGAAAGTTAGAAAGTCAGCCGATTTTCCAATGTTTTATAGTTGATAATTTTAAGATCGGGAATTTCCGTCGGCAGGATTGTTGCTGGCGCTAAAAAATACACGAGACCAAACAGCTGCAAAATATTATTAAAACCTACAATATTGTTTTTTTAATATATTTTTATGAAAAATAAACTTGTAAAACGTTAAATATTATCATTTGTGTTGCGTTTCGTTATTAATTTCACAAATTAACTAATAATTTTGCACCCTGAGGTCATAGGCCAGAGGTTGCGTTGAAACTCGAAAATATACAAAATGGCGGCCATTTCGTTCTTAAAACCTTGTGATAGCGAAAAAGCGCGGAGTGCTATTTTTTTTTATAGGTTTACACAATTACCTTTTGCGTAAATTTAATTTTAAAACATTTAATAATATTGCTGTGTTAATTAAAATCGTAATTAAGAACGTGGAAATCCAAAATGGAATGCGTAAATAGCGTTTTAAAGTAAATTTTCGATAACGGCCGAGCGGCACGGTCCTCGGATGTATTCAACGCAACCTGGGTGCCACATATCTCTCAGACACGGGTAAAATAATAATATTAAATCGAAAAACTTATTTTTTAAGTTGGCAAATGCATCAAATAGAACAAAACGGCCATCGGATTGGATTTATATGTTAAAATTCACTCGAGCACATTTTGAAAATTAACGAAAAATCGAATCAATTTTGTGTGTTTCACGTTAAATTTAATAGTACTTTATTACATAATTTCTGTAATTATTAATGCTTCAAATATAAACTCCTTAAATTGACAAACAATATATGCAGGAAATGCTTATTTACAACTGTTTAACGTAAATAATTTAAATCATTTAACACTAAGATCTTGTATGAATAGCATAATGTTGGATTTATATCAAGAAATAATAATTAGTCAGACATTTTTTATATTACAAAACATTACTTGTTTGACATCACTATTGAATCAAATTTAGAAACTTTATTTTAATTAAAGGGAGAGAATGTATATGTATATTTTCAAACATTACATTAACTACCCAGTTTGTATAAATACTACCTATCTATTCCGCTTAATTAAAGTAGTTACTCACATAATGAAATTCATACACAAGTAAAGGACTTCTCAGTTAAACTGAGATTTAAATATACTTGATATTTATTGTAGGTATTAGATCCTCATCTTGACTAATAAACGATAATGTCTAGACAATATTTACCATAAATGTGAAAGAATAGTAATAAAAATATTGCATTTGATATAAATGCTTATAAAAAGGATGATAACCACAAACACGTTTATTTTGTATCAAATATAAAACGTTTTAACGATTTACTTTATAAATAATCTCTTTTGCTTTTGGCCTTGGTCTTGCTACGAATTTAAATTAATTGTCCTATAATTATTTTTTTTTAAAGTATAATAGAGCAGGTTGACTTTTAGCTGTTGGCACGCTGAATTATTTGGAAATCCTGATTTGGCACCCATGTGAGCAAGAGTTTGCAGACCCCTGGTCTTAGCCATCGACAAACTGGGTCAATGCAGTAATTTCGAATCTGACTTCAAACTTCAAACACTTTGTAAAAAATTATGCCCCTTCCTCTTCCCCATTTCATATTATACTATACGGTACAGATATTTACATCTCATTCAATAGCACTCTGTGTTATAGGTATTAAATAACATGCATGATATTGTTGCTACAATCATAATATTATATCGCTCCGTTGAAGTGCACTGCGCCCTGCATGTTATCATGGAACTGTCTGATGATGGCGAGTAGGTGTGGGGGACAGCCATTTTTTTCCAGAATTTGGAACAGCCCACTGCGACTGACTAAATCAAAGGCTTTTGTCAAGTCTATGAAGGCGATGTATAGTGGCATCTGCTGCTCTCTACATTTTTCCTGCATCTGCCGTATGGAGAACACCATGACTATGGTAGACCGACTCGCCCGAAAACCACATTGTGACTTTGGATAAACTCGGGAGGCTAAACTCTGAAAGCGTGTAAGAGTGACGCGGGCAAAAGCCTTTCCTACGATACTGAGGAGTGAGATGCCGCGATAGTTATTGCAGTCACTTCTATCGCCCTTATTATTATATAGCGTCACTATGTTTGCGTCCTTCATGTCCTGGGGGATGTATGCCTGTTCCCAGCAGAGGGCTAGCAGCTCGTGCAAGGGCTGGAGTAGCACTGTCTTACCGTTCTTCAGAGCTTCTGGAGGTATTTCATCGCTCCCAGGGACTTTTCCACGGTCTAGGCAGTCAATGGCTTTGCTAAGCTCTTCCTGTGTGGGAATGGCATCTAGTTCTTCCATGAGCGGCATGTCGGGGATGTCATCTAGGGCGGTGCTGGAGACTGTGTTAACTGTCATCACCTCTGAAGCCTTCCCAGTCAGCAGCGGAGTAAAGCAAGGCTGTGTACTTGCACCAACACTGTTCGAAATATTCTTCTCTATACTGCTCCGATACGCCTTCAAGGATAGTAGCGATGGAATCTGGTTACACACCAGAGCTGATGGAGGACTTTTCAACACTGCCCGTCTCCGAGCCAAAACCAAAACGAAAGAGGTCTTAATTCGCAAGCTACTTTTTGCTGACGATGCGGCCCTGATATCACACACAGAGACAGGCCTACAACAGCTTGTGTCAAGCTTCGCCAACGCCTGCAAAGAGTATGGCCTGCAGGTGAGCATAAAGAAGACAAATATCATGGCCCAAGACACATGCTCCGTTCCTACCATTACTGTAGAAAACGAAAACTTGGAAGTTGTGGACTGCGTCACCTACTTGGGGTCCAAGATTTCCAGCTCATTGTCCATAGAGGATGAATTAAATAGCAGAATCGGCAAGGCAGCTGCCACAATGGCTAAACTTAGTAAAATGGTTTGGGAAAACACCAAGCTGACAGAAAGGACCAAACTATGTGTCTACCAGGCCTGCGTCATCAGAACGCTGCTTTATGGAAGTGAATCATGGACAACCTATGCGTCCCATGAGCGCAAGCTAAATAGCTTCCACCTGAGGTGTCTGCGTCCCGTCCTTGGCATTAAATGGCAGGACAAAGTCCCTAATAGTGAGGTACTGGCGCGCGCCAGCGCCCAAAGCATGTTCGCAGTCCTCAGTGAAAGACGCCTAAGATGGCTAGGACATGTAAGAAGAATGAGTCCAGGCAGAATCCCTAAGGACCTCCTATATGGAGAATTGGCATCTGGAAAGAGGAAAACAGGTCGCCCACGACTCCGCTACAAAGATGTCTGCATAAGGGACATGAGAGCAGCCAGAAAAAGCACAAGTAAATGGGAGGAGAAGGCAGAGGATCGGTCCATCTGGCGCAGTGCTGTCAAGGAAGGGGTTAAAATAGCAGAGGAAAGTAGAACGGAGGAGGCCATTGATAAAAGGGCTAAAAGAAAAGCGGAGAAAATAGGATCCACGGAACACGTGTGCAAAGGCTGTAAAAAAGACTGTCACTCAAGGATAGGCCTGCTCAGCCACACGAGGAAGTGCAGCCTCGATCCACGGTGATGCACCATCGTCTCGCGAGACGGAAAGATGCCATTGAAATATTATGTCGAGATATATGGATGTTTCTTACCATCTCAAACAACTCATACTGTTTGCTAGAGACGAGAATCATTTTTTTTTGTTTTTTAATTTTCTAATCTTGTTTTCCAGATTGAAAAAAAAATACAATGAAAAAGAAAGGTTGTCATTATCTACGAGTTATACACAGGGCCGGAACCAAGGCTTCTGGTCCGTAAATTTCAATGGGTGTCCGGGAAGGAGGCATGAAATTAAAATGCAAATCAAATATCACCTATGTGGAAATAGTCTTTTGCTTTCAACCTCAGCTTCGTTCCAGCATAATTAACATCAAAAGTAAGGATACGTTAATAAATAGCTGACGTGTTATTCGCGTTAAGTTGAATTTAGCTTGCTTTATAAAATACAAGTAGTCAGTAGTAGCGATTCTTGATTATCACAAAACATCATCTAGAGATACGTAAAGACACAAAACGAAAATTGTTATATAAACTTATCTTATACATTACAGACGTTCCATCTATAATGCGTCCTACGCACATTCGTGGTTAGAGTTTAGTACTGCATTTCTATTAGTGTTTTAAATGATGTACAGTTACTGGTTTTCCTAGTTAAAACAGGCAACCCATTGCATGCCCGGATGCCACTAGGGAAGAAAAATTACTTATATTATGCATTTGTTCTCGCAAAAGGGATAAGGAAAGCCTTTTTGTCCTTATGTTTATCTGAGCAATGCAACAAGTGGTTATTGTGTTGTATTTCTAAATTAGAATTTAATGCTTGTGTATTTCTAGATTGAGTGATTTGACTATTGGCGCTACTCTTGTCAGTTGTAAATATTCGCCACTAATGAACCTTGCAGCTATTTTCTGAAAATGTTCACATTTTATTCAATGTTTTCTTCACTTGATGGGTCCCATACAAATTCTACATATTCTAGTATAGGCCTAACTAATGTGAGATAGGATTTAAAGTTCTATGTTCTTAATACATTTGTAGAAGTTCCTTTTTACGAAGCCTACTGTTTTGTTAGTTAGTTTTAATTACTTCATCAATGTTCCAAGATAACTTATAATTTATTATAACTCCTAAGTACTTTGCATTTTTAGTTTGAGTTAGATCTTTACTATGAATGAAATAGTTTCTTTTTATTTGTTTCTTTGAGTAAAATACATACAATCATATAAAAATACAGTCTCAGTCTATAAATACCTAGAGTAATATTAGGAGTCGTGGATACCTAGATAGCTAGATATATATAATTGATAAAGAAAACACAATTTTTAAATAAAAAATGATTGTATTCAACAGAGTAAGAAGGAAAAGGATTTAAGTTTATAAAAAAAAAAGAATAGCAAAAAGAGTCAATCCAGCAATAATTTCAATTTCTTGTATCCTTTCTGTTGTCGTCGTCTTTGACAAAAAGTCAAAATATAAAAACAATCATGGACAATCATTCATCACTAGAAACATCCAAGCAGGAATAATCATTTTAGATTTGAACAGCTGTACCTAGGACATGAAATAGAAAGTACAATTAATATTAACTAAGTCTGGTGAGCTGATATAAGAACAATTGGGTATTTTCAATTAGTTTTGATCTAAAAGCGCAAAGGATGTGTATTGTATAAATTGCAAGTACAACTCACCCTTTAAACGGAACATCTGAAGCTCTTTAAGGCTTTTGAGTTCGTTTGAATTCGGCGTACTCTGGCTCAGCGTGATCGAAAAGGATGGTGAGCTGCTTGGCAGAGCTGCACATGATTTTGATGTACTCCTGCAGAACGAACTTCACTTGTGACTGTCTGTCCAGACTGTCAAACCAACGCATCCTTTCCTGTTACAGGCAAAAAGTTTCAGTAAATAAACAGCAATGCCTTGCATGCAATTACCAATAAGAAGTAAAGAAATATGTTTCAAAACCGGTGCTCATCTGTGATGTATGAGGATGAGATTAGAATTAATTGATTCCTTTGTTGTATTTTTGCTGCTATTACCTTCCCTTGTAACTGGTGGTCACATTCTTTTGGTGACCCTGCGTGACCCTTGTTCGTTTGGCCTGAGTGAACACGGTGAGGGGGATTGTTCGGACCATGTGTGTAGTTTTAGAGAGTCTAGTGTGGTATTGAGAGACCGTTAGGCTGCTTCTTAAAACCTGTTATTATTGACTTGTATTGAGCGTCGATGTATTGTGTTATGTTGAATTAAAAGTTATGTTAATTACTCCTGCTGATGTCGTTTCTAAATTGCTTGGATGAAAGTTTAGGCGAGAGTTAAGGATTCTTCAAGGGTACCAAAAAGTCATTGAGATAAAACTGCCCACCTTAGACAGCAAGACGTAACACATCTGTAAATGTTATCCGTGCTATAATTTTCCTTAGATTGTGTGAATGATAGCAGAAACATATGTAAAGTATATACACACTGTATTAAACTATTTTATCATTAATTAAAACATTAGTAACATAACAGCTAAATAAATACTATTTAAATGTTTTATAACTAATGTCAGAATAAAAAAAAAATGAAAGTATAATTTTAATTTGGAGACAATTAATGTATAATATTACTTGGGTAGTTGTTTTATACTTGCCAATTTTTTGCTTGGGTCACTCATATATTGACCAATGGTTGAGTTGCTTAAAATGACGGTCATATTGAACTGTTCATCCCAGTTCACTTCTTCGTTGCTATTGACCAATGGCCTGGCCTCTTGCATGTATTCAGGATTACCGTAATAACCATCGTGAATTCTGGAGTTGAAAGTTTTTGCATTTAAAATCTTGTTATGTGTATATGTATTGTTGCTATAGTATCATAATGAATATTAAACAATAAACCACATCAATGTACGTTAGTACTCGTCAGTCTAGACTTATAATCTAAATATTTATTATAAAACCTAATTTAGGTAAATTCTTGAAATTAAATATTGTATTCTTTGCCTAGCTGCTATAAACCAGTTATAAAAGCTTTTTTGGCAAGCTTTGCGAACAAAATTTGTTAAGTTCCGCTCTTAAAATATTATTATACGAAATGGAATTCAAGCACTATAAATATAGCTTTTTTTCTGAACATAGCTGCGAAACTTTGTGGTCTTTTTTCGCATTACTTTAGCAATGTCTAATGTTTATAGTGTTTTTGCTTTTATATATTTTGATGTAAATTTATTTCTAATAGCAGTTAGAAAACAACCAATACTTAATTTATTTACTTTAGCATTTGCTCATGTTTTTAAATGCATATTGAACGTTTTGGGTCACTCTTTACATAATAATATGTCTAAAGCATTATGCCAGAGCAGTGGATAAAGTAGTTTCATTGTAATCTCAGCAAACTTGTATAACGTCTTCAACAGAAGTTGTTGTTTTTTCTTATGTCGACGGAACAGAACCCGTTAGCCATGTAGAGAAATGGGTTACTTGTATTAGGAGCGACGTGAGTTGTACGTTGTGAGGCGGCGAAGTGAGAAAGTTATCGTATAAACACATTTAAAGGCTGGCAAAAGAATATTCGACTACCAAAAAAATTGTATGTAAATTATACTCCTATGAATGTATAAAAATTGTTTTGTGGCATTCAAGCATGGGAGTGGTTGCCTGAACAAACCAGGAAATCCAGTAACTTAACATCATGTAAAACATTAATGAAGATGCAAGACTAGACTCGGACCACGGATGAGCGTAGGATGCAAAAATCTTTTTTATAGAAGGAGCGACTGTAATGTATAAGAAGAAGATTATTGCGTCCTACGTCCATGTGGTTTGAGTCTAATCGTGCATTTTGATTAAGGTCTTAGATGTTTTGGAGGTTTCTTCTGGCGAATTATTCCATGCCCGGATGTCACTCAGGGAAAAGGGGTGTTTATAATAAGCGTTTTTCTTTCTTGCAATTGGAATCAGAAAAAAATAGTTTTTATTCTTATGTCAATATGAGTATCAAAATAGATCATTGTTGTTTTGTATTTCTTAGTTAGAGTGTAATTCTGTATATATTTTCCTACTTAGTAATTTATCCTTCTTTCCACTAATGTTACTAAACTTTACATTAAACCTCTATCCTCGTAGGTCACTGCTTTGTACAGTGCTTGACACGTTTATTAATGTTCATTGTGTTTTATTGTCTCATGTTTGTAGTTCAGTGCGTTTCTATCTGAAATGGTATTTTACCTTTCTAGTGTATCCTTGGAGTTATCACACCTGCAAAAGCTGAGGAAGTGCTCGGTAATCTCATACATGAACTCCAACTTCTGATCCTTGTACTCCTCCGTAAGCTTGTACAGCTTCTCGTTCAACAGTTTCTTCATGTGAACTTTCTCCATCTGCTTATAGATGGCTGCCTTGGCCTCTGCCTCTTCATCTTTCTGCATTACCTGAACACAACAAAGAAACATGTATCCAAAAAGTTATGAATGTTATGGTGTTTGATGAGTCTAGTGGCCAATGGTTGGATTTACATTCCAAGGGTCTCTGTTTCGAACCCAGGCTTCATTCCCCAGTGTGATGTTTTCCACGTCCAAAATAGGCAAAGTTTAAATGTCAACATATGTCACCAATCAATTTATCGTAGAAGAGACTTGGATTTTCCTTCTTATTTTTTATTGGAAGGGGGGGGGTCGGACTGCCAAGTACGGCACCCGTGCCGTAAGTTGGTGTCGCCTGCCCTAAATTACCCATTAGTTACGACTTGTGATAAACCAAAGACTATAATACGATGGACCGCTTGCTATGTTTTTAGAGCTAAATAAAGCCTTCAATACGTCCTCAAGTTTTACAGTGTACATCAAAGACTATAATGACTATAATGAGCTGGACCGGTTGCTTTATTTTTAGAGTTTAACACTTGTTTTTTTCGTGTGCAGCCAATAACGCTGTCCTAAATGAGTTGTAAACTTACCTAGAAAGACTTTTGATTTTAATAAAAATTTTCCATTGAGAAAATCATAGCGAATTACTAAACCGGAAATTTGGAGGACCTAATGTGATCGGTAATTCCAAAACTAAGTGTTTCAAGTTTTTAAATAGCAGGAATATAAAAGCAAGCGGTCCATCTTATTAGAGTCTTTGGATAAACATACAATCATCAATGGCACAATTAACCAACAGGATCTAACAAGTATTTTATACACAAATTCAATTAAATTACAATGTCATGCTTATGGTGCTAACGTATTTTTTTGTGTGTGAAAATAAAATTATGCCTTATCGCCAGCTTATACCTTTCTCTTAATATATTCTTTGAAGGTGTCTAAATGTTTCCTCATATAATCTTTATAATCTTCTTGTTCCACATCTTGTTTATCTTGGTCCTGAAGCCAGTCTTTGAATTGTTCGAATAAAGCCTTTTTCTGTTAAGGAAATATAAAATATAACATTGATATCAAATACTTTCAAACTTTACATAAACACTTACGGTAAAATGGGATAATACCTCATAACATTTTTACAATAGCATATGCGGCAGCGCCATTTCAAAGGTTCGTAATAGCTATTATGTATTTAACATTATTTCCAGCAACAGTTAAGCAGTTTACATTGTCTAGACCAGGGATCGGCTACCTTTTAATACTAGTGTGCCAAATATATTCAGCGTGCTTAAAAGATTAAAAGTCATTCTGTTATAGCATACAGTAATAATATATTGTGGTGAAGTATCCGTCAGACCAAATTGGTCATAGAGCCGATGAAGCAGCGTTCACCAGTTTCAGTGGATGGCAAACTAGGGGATGTGTGGCCAGCACAGTGCCCAGCCGCCTTTACTATACCACATAAAATGTCACGTACCCATCAGAGCTGGGTAGACTCAGAGACACCCTCGAGTCCTGGGAAAAAATACTAGCCTTTACCTGGATTCGACACCAGGCCCTTCGGTGGAACGCGCTGCCGCTGGGCCACCGTGCCGTATCTTGTAGAAGTGACTTATAGCCCTTGTTAGGTGTCTTTTGCGTGCCATTTAAAATCCGTACCATAGGTTGCCTAACCCTGATCTAGATTATGCTTATTATTAAAAGAGTAAGATATAGATAGCATTCGATTATGTGAATCACATTCAGATAAAGATATATAAGAGAAACTTGCATCTTTGAAGTCGAAGCTCTTATTGTCGCTGTCGTCATCATTATCATCCTTGCGCCTATGTCTCTCGTCATCCCTGTCTTTTCTCTTCTCCTCTCCGTGCCTGACGTGGTCCCTGCGCCTGTCCTCGCTCCAATCGTCCTCGCGGTCCCTCTTTCTCTCGCCGTCCCTCTCTCTCCTCTCGTCACCCCACCCTCTGTGTTTGTCGTCCACGGAATCCTTTCTGTCGTGGTCCTCCCAATCGTTGCGCTTTTCGTCGACCTCGTCCTTGGAATTACGCATATCTCCCCAGCCCTTGAACTCGTCTTCTCCCCAGCCTTTACGCACCTCGTCTCCCCAGTCTTTGACTTTCTGTTCTCCCCAGCCGACCTGTTTATCCTCTCCCCACCCCGCAGCTTGCTTTTCCTCCCACAGTCCCTTAAGTTTATCCTCTCCCCATCCTTTCTGCTCTCCCCATCCTTTCTGCTCTCCCCAGCCCTTCTGTGCGCCCCAGTCTCTGTCCTGGATGCCCGTGGGTTCCTGGCCTTGCCACCCTTTGTGTTCTGCGGATTTCTCTCCCCACGCCCTCGCTCTGTCCTCCACTTCGACCCACATCTTGGCGAAGTCGCCAGCGAGGACCATCGGGGCGAACAACAATACTACCAGAAGTGTCATCTTTAGCCTGGATAGGATTAAAAAATTTTAAAAAAGAATGTGTATTATCATAGACTATAATAAGATGGACCCGCTTGCTCTATTTTTAGAGCTTATATGTTCTATTTTCCATGCGCATCCAATAACGCAGTCTTAAATTACTTCTACGCTCGTACGTTTGCATAAATGTTTCAGCTGTACACAACTTTCGATTTTTATTTTTATTTTTCATTGAGAAGATTATAGCGATTAAATAAACCGGAAGTGCACGCTGACGGAAACGCTGCTACTCGACCACCGTGCCAAATAAAACAATTAATGTATAGGCCCCATTAGAATTAGAATAGAGATTAAGCTGTTTGTTTAATTTATAACCTAAAACGTTAGTATAGTACTAGTGTTATACAATTAAAAATCTCACAAATCGGAACATTCAATGAATGTCTTGAAAGAATGAGATCAGGCTGAGATTGAACTGATTGGTTAATCACATGCGCACTTGACATGTGTAACAAATGTACTGTATTTTAAGATCTAGCTCTAAATATACCAAATTGGCAGCAACAAAATAAAAGTGCGAAACTAAGTTTTTGCTCCTGTCGCAACTAAAGCTATAATATATTATGTTTTAGAAACTGTTTCATAAAATTATTTGGTTATTATTTGTATTGAAAGAAGATACGTAGCGATGCACTCTAGCAAACCTTTATATCGCTAATAAAACTGAAAATACAAATTATAACTCAAAGTACGAAACATATCTATACTGTTTTATTTCTTTAGCTTGCCTACTTCAACTTCAATAATAAACACTGGCTCTCTGTTGATCCATTAAATCTTTATGCAATTAATTCAATTAAGTTATATCAGAATTAGGACTGGTTTCTAAAATGATGCATTTGGAGGTATTTGCAGAAGTACGATAAATGAAAATATTATAATTACTTCATTACGCACAGTTTCGTAACAAAGAAAAGTGTATTAAAGTCGATGCAAACTTATCTAATTTTATGACTCATTGCAATGTGCGAATATTTCTAGCACTTGTCATTTAGTCTTAGTGGCATTTATCTTATCTTATCATTGGTATAATTTCAATAGCTCAGGGTCTAGCTACAACAAAGTTATAATTTCAATAGCTTCAGGGTCTAACTACAACAAAGGTATAATTTCAATAGCTCAGGGTCTAGCTACAACAAAGGTATAATTGCAATAGCTTCAGGGTATAGCTACAACAAAGTTATAATTTCAATAGCTTCGGGGTCTAGCTATAACAAAGTTATAATTTCAATAGCTTCAGTGTCTAGCTACAACAAAGTTATAATTTCAATAGCTCAGGGTCTAGCTACAAGATTCATAAACTTTATACATTACAAATTTCATAAACTATTTAGAATATTATTACTTACGTCTAGAGATGAACGCTCTATACATAAATGCATAAGAAAAACTTACCGATAGAAGCTACTGCAGCTATAAGATGTAGGACTTGTAGACTGTTGGATTAGAAATACTTAAATCAATACAAATCTCCAACGTGGGTAAAGGGTACACTATAGCCTTTTGGGAAGTTTACTTTCAGGCTTTATATACACATACATTTTTTTACTTCTCTTGAAATAAAAAGTGGGGCGCCACAAACAGGGGCGTATTTGGGGGCTAGTCTCATACGAGATAAGTGTTGGGGGTCAATTTCTTGATGCTGCAGTCAAAGTAAATCTATAGGACCTCTTCATTTCGACCGGGAAACCTGATTTCCCTAAAGTCAACAGTTAACAAACCTGCTCCCTCCCTCAACGCCCCGACGTTCATTTTTATGCCTCTCTTACCTAACGTAAAACATATAAAGATTAAATTACGCGTTGAAAATTTTTTTTTTTTAACTTTCGGTTTTAATTTTATCTATAGGGGCCTACTAAAAAAAATGACATTTTTTTCTGTTCTATGTTTTTTTCAACCCAGACCTAGGAGTGATTGAAAAAACAAACACTTGAGAGATTTACTTTAAAAGTTTGAACAAGAGCTTCAATAACACGAGACACTGTATTGAATTACAACTTTATTATTTTTTTCTTTTTTCGTTCTCTTCACAATTTTTGAATCAATATAGAATTATGGTGCAGTTTGTTTATTGAGTGGACATTTTTCTTGTTTTTCATTTTCTTCAAGTCACTGTGGCGATGACAATTGCAGTTCTCTACTGTGACTCTATATATATCTTAAAATAGTCTAGTGGCGTTCTCTACACATGATGGAATGGCACAGTTTTTGAAATCATGTGGTTTTCTACAGGTAAACAAATGTCACAAATATTAAGGCATTGATATCCATTTATTCCAAAACACTTCAATGCACCAATTTGACATAAATTGAGTTTCAAATAAAAAAGCATTGAATCCGACGATCTTATTTCCACTATATCATTTATCGTATCTTGTCTTATCTTATCTTTTTTGTTATAGACGCTGCTTCTATACAGAAAATTATTGCGTCCTATAGTGTTTTAAAGTGCTTATCTGCACTGTAAGTTACTCTTGCAGCAGCGCGTTTTGGATCGCTTTGTCGGGATTGAAACCAGGCTTTTAACAAGGGATGTTAATATCGTTTTTGTTTTTTTCAAAATCGATTTACGGTTGTACTTCTCCGATTTTAAGTCGATTTTTCGAGTCCTTCTTCGACGTTCACAAAACCAAATTTTGAGTTGTTGAATAATTATGCTAAAATCACAATTCTTAACCTAATTTTAATTAGTAGGTCAGGCCCTGGCGTAAAATATTTTCTATGCCAATGCAGCCAAAAACCTACAAATGTATTACTTTCAGCTTACATGTCGGTTTAAACGTGGCTTTAATTATAAGATAATATTTTATATTTTACTTAGGAACATGTTTGGCAAGTTCCTTTTTCTGTTCGTTTGGTTAGTTTAAGTGTTTGGGTGGAAACAAATGTGAAAATAATGCGACGCGCGCTACTGCAAGTTTTGTGCATTTGTGATATGCTTTCTCGCGGTCAATGCCAGACTTAACATCTCTATGTCTTAATTCGGTTTTTCTTCTTTGCTGTTGTGGACTGTGTTGTTTAAGGGATAATTTTCGGGAGACAATAATATAATGTGTTTTAGAATTGTCTTGTTTGAGACATTCAAATAGTGGTTGAGAGCTCTACAGTTAGATAGTTATGATGTCATGGGTTTATTCTGTTTAATTAGCAGTTGAGCCTTCTATGTTCTGCATGCTTCTGGAATTTGGTGCATTGTTCTTGACCCGGGGTCGTAACTTAATTACATGTCGCTAATTGTTGCTCATGACCACTTCGTTGTACATTCTTGCGAAGCCTTGATAAAATTATCTGTGATCTAACTGCGTTGTTGTATCAATAGACTACGAAGTGGTTTAAAAAAAAGACCCTTCGGACCAAACCGATCATAGGCCTGGTGAAGCGGCGTTCACCAATTATACGGAATACGAAGGGATGTGTGGCCAGTACAATGCACAGCCGCCATTACGTTACCCCAACTAAAGTCAGGTACCCATAAGAGCTGGGTAGACTTAAGGGCACGCTCAAGTCCCGGGGAACAATTCTAGCCTGCACCAGGATTCGAGCCCAGAACCTTAAGATCGCCACTCGCTGCCGCTCGGCCCCATACGAAGTGATTGCTTCGCAATAATTGCAATATCTTTCTTTGGCTAATATTTCGGTTTCCAATTATAAACGTGCATCGGAAACATTAAAATTTGTCATTTTCAGCTTTACATTTAGCCCTCAACGTGGTTTTACTTAAAAGATAATAATAATCTAGTTTTGATGATTCCTGCTGTTGACGTTTTCCGTGAGTAATATTTCAGAATGCAGTAATTTGAGGTCCATGTTGAGACATTCAAAATTCTCTCTTCTGTTGGTTTAACACATCACTGTGCATACAACGAACTGTCAACTATAGAAGTATTCTGGCTTTATGCGTTGAAGTTATACTTTCTAACCTTTTCAAGCTAAAAAAAAATGCACTAGTCACCGCTGATATATTTTCTTTTATTGACAGACCGCGTGACTACTGAGGCGTGACGAGGCAGAATTACGTGCAGGAGCGTGTCTAGGTGAGGTATCGTTCTCTTTAGGCGCCGTCCTTTAACTCCCGCCTCATTTTCAGACATTAGTAATAAGACACATGTTGAATTAACTAATAATAAAAGTCTTCAGTGAACGGGTATTTAATCTTGTTTTTAATGTATTACTATTGTGTTATTCTGTTAACCAAACATACACCTTTAGTGTTTTGTACTATTTGCGTGCCAGAGAGTCGCCCTGCGTGCAACGTTTGGCACGCGTTCCACAGGTTGCCGAGCTCTATCATGGACTATATCCCTTTTATTTATATATTATTTGGTCATTTTAGTCATAACGTACAACACTAACAAGTGGCAATCAGATATACTCTCCTGGATTATTCAGATTCACTATAAACCTATTGGATTACAAGACTTATTCTGGTAAATTTCGAATTTGTGTATGCTGTAACATATCATATCATATCATAACATATCAGTTTTACTAAGTCACTAAAAATAAGCATTCCATAGCTCATAGTCTTGGCTTTTTTTTCGCCCTTACTTATTCCACCCTTGCTTCTAAAGAATTATCATAATGCCAATTATTAGCCTCTCAAAAATTCCTGTTCCAATATTTACTTTCTTTTTAAAATATCTACAACCCCACTGAAGAGAATTTAATTTTCACCTTTAATGCTTTTCGTTAAAAGAAACTTTGCATAGTTTGCGAGGTTTTCTCTCTCTCTTTTATATTTTGACATATATATTGAATTGCATACCTGTGTGGGCGGGTGTTACGAGGTTTTAGTTAGTACAATAAAGGTTTTCAAGTGTCATTACTTGCGTTCTAAAGCACCCGTTATGAAATGAATTTAAGTGTGTGTGAGAGAGGGGGGGGGAAGGGTTGTGTACACTACTTACCGGGCAAGCAAAACAGAGTGTAAAATAAAGTATTATGAAATGTAATTAGTAATATCCCTAAATTTAGAAATACTTTAAATACTTATGATTGAAAAAGGCGGCGAAGCAGAAATAATGCACAAAGTAATACATTATAAAGTATAGATATAAAACATTCTAAGCACAAACGTTGAAGGACATTGACATACAAAAAAAATAGTATTGCCCAGACATGCCAACCCCCAAGGAATATGTCTTTTAAAAAACCCAGGAAACCCAAGTAATAATAATTATAGCATTGTGTCCTTATTATCGCCTTTGTTTTATCAACCTAAACAAGGACAATATTTCAACACATGAAAAACCCAAACTGTCCAATTTGGCGTAAGAAAACTAGTAAAAAGCGGAACGGCGGAACAAAGTGTGTGTTTTTATGAAAACGCGGAACAAATACGCCAAAAGCGGAACGGTAGGCATGTCTGATTGCCTATGCAGAGAATTTTCTACACGCGAGAACACTGTTACATGGGGGAATGGTGGCCGAGCGGCAGCGCGTATCGGCTGGCGTATCGAATGCTCTGGGCTCGAATCCTGATGAAGGCTAAGATTTTTCCCTCAGGACTGGACGTTGTACCTGAGTCTACCCAGCTCTGATTTAAAGTATAGGCGACTGGGCACTGTGCTGGCCACACAGTCCCTCTAGTATTCCATGGCCTTAGAAATTGGTAAACGCTGCTTTACCGGCCCTATGATCAAATTTATCCGAAGGGTTCTTTACTTTACTATGATATGTTATATTTATTCATGAGTATTTTATTTGTACATGTGCTCCAAATTTATGTTCACGTTGCTTCCGTGATGATGGAAAACACAGTTAAAAAATATGCTGCCAACACAGGTGCGAGATATTAGGTTGCCACATATGATTGGCCTTATGTTAGCCGTGTGTGCAATCGAGATGTTATCTACTCATCAGATTTTACACCAGTGAGCACAGGATTTAGAAAGACAATAAATCTACTGTGGATTGACAGTTGCGTGGAAGTCAGATAACTTCTAAATAACCCATTTATTTTATCTTTTGAATAAGATCTCTGAAGAAATATTTTAGACATTAAACATCTCTGTAGAGCTATTTAAGATATAACCAGTCAGATAGTTGACACTGGTGACTCCTTTGAGTAGTGCTTAAATGAAATAAAACGTTAAAAAAATTCCAACATTTCTACAGCTTTTGGATCAGAGGTTGGCAAACTTTTGTTAATAATGTGCCAAAGTAGGATTTCTAATTTATTCAGCGTGCAAACAGCCAAAAAATCATCCTGCATCTTCAGAATAAGGACACAACAGGCTAAAGCAACACATGTTTCGCAAACTACGAATCGGACCAAGCGAAATGTGTCCCTGCGAAACAGCTCCCGAAAATGCGGAGCATGTCCTTCAGACCTGCCCTCTGTATCTTTCTGTATCCGGTCAGCCATTTGGCCCCTGGAGGCTACCTTCAACGACAAACTGTTCGGTGGACTAAAGCAACTGACAGCCACGTCGCAGTTCATTACAACTATCGGACTTGTTATCTGAATCCTCCCAATCATAACATTTGAGAACGAAGAAGAAGAATCCTGCTCTAGTACTCAATTTCTTGTATTAGACACTTAAATTGCAATTGTGTGTGGTCTTCTGTGTGCCATCGGAAATTGCTCTGCGTGCCATGTCTGGTACGCGTTCCATACGTTTCCGACATAGTAGATCATAGTAGAAATTATTTTAAAGACATGATTTTTTGTGTGTCTAAGATCCAAAATTAAACATCTAACCTCCAGGGTATAGATTTCGCTTTTCTATATCAAGCCATTTCAATAACAAGAACTAGTTTTTCAACTACAGAGAATAAAACATACAACTTGTTCTTAACAGAACTTTACAAATCAAACTAAACAAAATCAAGTACATAGTGGAAGACTTTTATTGAGACCTATATATAAATATAAACAAATTATAATTTAAATTTAAACAGATACAATGGAATGATCCAGTCGAAATACAAGAATGTGGCATTCTAAATCTTAAATACAATCTCAGAAAAGCTGCAGTATGAAAAAAATAGGTTGTAGATATATTGAGCATATATCTCATAATGGAATCTATGTTTTGATGAACAGCCTGTGGAACAATAGAAGAAAAAGGTTTTCAGGTTTATTAAAATTTTTCAGCAAATTTTAATTTCTATAAGGAAAAACACATTATTCTTATGGTAAATTTACATCAATGCTAGAACCGAACGTAAAATTCAAAACTAATGCTGATGCATTAAGGTTAATTTTATTTGTCATGACCTCAGGACTTCAGGACATCAAGGCATCAAGACATCAAAACTTAAAGACCTCAAGACCTCGAGCCCTAAAGCCCTCAAGATATCAAGAACTCAGGATCTCAAGAACTCAGGAATTCAAGACCCCAAGACCTCAAGACCTAAAGACCTCAAGGCATCAATGTTTCAAGACCACAAGACATCAAGATCTCAAAACCTCAAGACCTCAAGACTTCAAGACCTCAAGACCTCGAGCCCTAAAGCCCTCAAGATATCAAGAACTCAAGACCTCAAGGCATCAAAGTTTCAAGACCTCAAGACCTCAGGACTTCAAGACCTCAAAACCTCAGGACTTCAAGACATCAAGATATCAAAACCTTAAGAATTCAAGTAAAAAAACACAAACTAGGCCTACTCACCAATGACGCCTAATGCATTCTCTTATATTCTAGGACAGCATCTTCCAGACCATTCAAAGTATCGAAGAAATTGCTGGCGGAATGGCACATGGCCTTGACAAGGTTGTGTAGAACTTCAGAGACAAGCTCTCTCTGGTCAAGTTCTGCTAAATGTTTTATCCTCTCCTGAAACAACGGGACATTCAAAATGTTTTTTTTTAAATAATAATAATTAAAAAAACAAGATAATACACGATGAGATAAGACGAGATAAGATAAGATGAGATGAAACATGAAAAGATAAAGAAATTATAACAATACAAGATAGAGCAAGCGGTCCATCTGTGTATAGTCGTTGATAAAACTTTAATTATAAACAGTTATTGATAAAGACGTTGCCACGAGGAAGGTTATAAATGTGTGTGTGGACAGTCGCTTAGCTACGATAAATGGGACATTGGGTGCTAGACAAAAGTGTCAGTGTGGTGCCATGTCAACTTTGGCGCCTAGGGCACCGGCCCCCTCGGCTCCTTCCCCTTCGAGTAGCCACGAGTGAGGGGAAATTATAAAGATGTCACAGCGCTTTTAAAAACGTCTACACTTTTAACGCTGATGTACCAGCATGACTAGATCAATGGTGTCAAGCTAACGGCTCACGGGCTACATCTAGCCCCATTTACATTAATATTTTATATCCGTTCCGATGGTGAATTTAAGACGAAAATTTGTTTGTTTTTTTGCATTGCTTCATATTAATTTTAAACAGAGTTTTGTGTCTTTTCCCTAAGGCTTAAAAAGATGCTTTTTTAAGTTTTCACGCAAATTTATGTTTGATTTTAATTTCGGACACTAGATTGGTTAAGCAGCGATGTCTTCCGCACATCGCAATTCGCTCAATAGAGTACTCACCATAGGGTCATCAGGTTCCTCAGTGGTCATGTTTTTAGGCAGGGTATTGACCGTGGTCATAGGCATAGTGCTATCTGTCCCGTCAGTTTCGGTAGGCGCCCAGGTGGTGGTCATTGCTGGGGGCAAGGTATCGTTCCCTGCTGGGGGCAAGGTATCGTTCCCTGCTTGGCGCCAGGTATTGTTCCCAGGCATTATTGGTGTAGTAAGAGACTCGTCATCATCGTTGCTGGCAAAGCCACCGTTGTAAATTCTGTGGACAAACGTGTACGTTACTATGACAACCGCAATACCTAATGACACAGAAAACGTTTGTTAACCAATTATCATTCAATTATGAATGAGAAAAGTTGCTGCTAAAAATAAACTTATAGCATTTTTAATATTATAACGAATAGAGACTATTGTTTCGATAATATGTTTAAAACTATATCACAGCCATGGTTTTGATCGAAATGAATTGAAGGAGACAGTATCCGAAGTGTTTTTCTCTTATAATGAAATACTACTTTTAAATTATCAAATGACTCCATGATGAACAGGTGAAGTCACGAACATATTATCATCATTATCATGAAAAGGAATGGTGATGTTCTGAGAAAGGATAAAGAAAACATCAGTGAGACCAGTGCCGTTGCTAGGGATTTGGGGGCCCGGGGGGCTTGGCCTCTTTAGGGGCCCCTGCATTTTGACATTTGACATTAATACATAAGAAAAAAACTCCTTGTGGGAGCCCCCCTCAAGTAGGAGCCCGGGGGTACTTTCGAATTTGGACCCTCCCTCCCCCCCCCCCCATAGCTACGCCACTGAGTGAGACAGCCCTCCAATTGACTCCGGATGGTGAAAAAAGGAAGAGTGGCGATTCGAAGATTTTGGGTTCGAATCCTGTTGGAGGCTAGAATTTTCTTTCCCGGGACTTGAGGGTGTCCCTGAATCTACCCAGTTCTGTTGGGAACCTGACATTAGTTGGGGGGTAAAAAAAAAGGCGGCTGGGCATCGTGCTCGCCACACATCCCCTTGTATGCTGTGGCCACAGAAACTGGTGCACGCTAATTCACCGTCCCTATGATCGGTTTGGTCCGAATGGTACTTTACTTTTTTTTATGTGCCAAATGACGCCCATGGATAGTGAGTAAGAAAAAAAAGTATTAATTTAAAGAGTGATCTAAGAATGGAGATGGATACTGCTTGAACGTTTGCTGACCTGTCCAAAAGTTCTCTGGAGTTATCACACTTGCAGAAGTCTAGGAAGTGTCCGGTGATGGAGAACATGAACTTGGTCTTCTGGTCCATGTACTCTTCGGAGACGTTCTGGAGTTTCTCTTTCAGCATCACCATCATCTTGACTTTCTTCATTCGGTTGTATATGGCATTCTTGGCCTCACGCTCTTCCTGTTCTTTCAAAGCCTGTAAGACAAGGGACAGTTATAAGAAATAATCCAATCATCCAATTTTCTATTACATATATTTTTTAAAATTATATATTCTGAAATTCGATCAGAATATTTTGCATTTTCCGAAACTGAAATAGAAAACAATAAAGTTCCATAAGATACGACCGTTTTTTAAGGTTCGAGACCGGATGTGTTCTAGAACGTTTTTTTTTTTTAAAAATGGACATTTTTATCCATTTTAGACGGACATTGAGAGTAGAAATAAATGGTTGCGTTCCATTTTATTTGTATCTTTTAAATCCCAATTTTGGAGAATAAATAGAAGAGATAGTGTGTGCAAGTGTAAATGTCCTCTACGTCCAACTGGTATACATTACATACTGTGCTATGTTGAGAATAAAATCATTCTTTCTCATGAGAACAACCTTTTAAAATAGCATGCACCATTACATATACACATTTAGATATGCAGACTTTAAAGGAAGTTGTAGCGTTATGGATTTTACGTTTTAGGCTTCAGAAATAAAGGCCGATAGCTGTATGCAGCAAAGAAAAGTAATAAAATTGCTTCGTAAACTTTACATACTATTGCAGAGTCTATTTTTTTTAATAAGAGGAGCATGCGTAGCAAACATACAACCCAGCAGACTTGATATCCCCATACTTATTTAAGGTCCCCTTAAAGGTAAATTCATCGCCGCCAACATCTAGATCAGATGTCGGGACATTTTGATAATAGTATGCCAAAGTGGGATTTCTAATTCATTTAGCGTGCCAGCTGTCTAAAAAGCAATCTTTTTTTATCATTCAATTTCCTGTAGAAAAGACGTAGCCTACATTGTTGTTGTTTCTTTAGTCTGTTGTGCGCCTTCGAAAAACGCTATGCGTGCCAAGTATAGAACATGTGTCGTAGGTTGCCGATTTTTTATCTAGAATCTAGATTAATTCTAGATCATGTAAAAATGTTTTGTCATTTTTTCTGGGTTTGATTTCAGGCATTTCAAAACTATTTCAAAGTGCCGTAGGTCAAACAGTGTTCTTACCTTCATCTTCATGAAGTCTTTGAACTGCTCAAAGTTTGCCTTCAAGAAATCTTTATAGTCGTCCTGCTTCTTGTGCTTGTACTGTTCTTGCACCCAACCTTTAAACTCATCATATCTAGATCTTCTCTGCTAAATAAGCAATAGTAGAAGTAATGTTTGAGAATAGAGTTGAAAAAATAACGTAGTATTCTTCAAGTAGAAAGTCATTATCTTTCCTTACACTTGTAAAAAAAGGATTATATATCTTTTATTAAAATCATAATTTAAATATCGCATTTTTTTTTCGTAAAATATAAACTACATTTAGAAATAGGTTTCGCGTCAAAAGCAATACAATAATGATAGGTGGTGAGTAAGAAATAGTTTAGGGTTTTCAAAATATATATATGTATTCTTTCTTCCCTAGTGGCATTTGGAAATGGAATGGGTTGCCTGAACAAACCAGGAAAACCAGTAACTTTGCATCATTTAAAACATTAATAAAGATGCAAGACTAGACTCGGACCACGGAGTAGCGTATGATGCAATAATCGTCTTCATAGAAGGAGCGTCTGCAATATATAAGATAAGATGTGGAAATGCGCTATGTTACCAGATTATTCCAAGAGATCGCATATTCGTGGGTAAAAAAAAAAGATATGGTAAAAAGTCCCACCCTTTGTAAATGTAGAACAGACATAGCAATAGCAAGGCATGGGACTACATTAGAATGTCATTGAAATACAATCAATACAAAATTCCCTCCTAATGTTTACATAGTGGTGTACTTCAACAGATATATCAATAGTTTACAAAACTATAAGCTGAGGTTAAAGTAACTGTATAATTCTTGACCTACCTTGTCACTATCATCATCTTCATTATCGTCGTTTCCTGAGTCGGTTTGACCGTCGCTCTCATCTTCTTGTGCACCATCGTCGTTCTTCCTGCCTCTGTTTCCTTTACGCTGTCTATCTCCCCATCCTCTATTCTCTTCCCTCCAGTCGTCTCTCCTTCTTCCCTCTCCACCATTATCTTCTTCGTCATCTACTTGTTCATCGTCCTGTCTCCTGCTTCCGCGGCGGCCCCTGTTTGGCCAGTCCTTGTCTTCCTCCATGTCCTGTCTCCTGCCTCCACCTCCACCGTGACCAAGCCTGCCTCGGCCGGAATCTTCTGCATGGCCGTCTGGCTCGCTGTCCTGGCCGTTTCCGGAGTCGTTGCTTCCGGATCCTTGCTGGCCAATTGCTGAGCTGTTGTTGCCTCTTTGGCCTTGTCGTCTGCCTCCATCACCACTTGTGCCGTTAGTCCTGTTCCGGCTGCCAGAGTTGTCCACCACTGGGCTGTTCGTTACTACCTCGGAGTCGTCCTGATTGTCTTGCCTCCTGCTTCTTCCGTCATCGTGTCTTTTATTTCTTTTGTCTGAGCCTCGCCTTCGGTCACCGCGACCTTTATTGTCATCACCATTATCGTCACCCCAGCCTTTCTTGTCACCCCAGCCTTTGTCGTCACCCCAGCCTTTCTTATCCCCCCAGCCTTTATCGTCAGCTACATCGTTCTTTTCGTCACCCCAGCCTTTATCATCACCTTCATCTTTCCTGTCACCCCTGCCTTTTTTGTCACCCCATCCCTTGTCGTCACCCCAGCCTTTCTTGTCACCCCAGCCTTTGTCATCACCCCAGCCTTTGTCATCACCCCATCCTTTCTTATCCCCCCAGCCTTTATCGTCAGCTACATCGTTCTTGTCGTCACCCCAGCCTTTATCATCACCTTCATCTTTCCTGTCACCCCTGCCTTTTTTGTCACCCCATCCCTTGTCGTCACCCCAGCCTTTCTTATCACCCCAGCCTTTCTTATCACCCCAGCCTTTGTCGTCACCCCAACCTTTCTTGTCACCCCAGCCCTTATCACCACCCCAGCTTTTATCATCGCCGAGCCCCCCAGCATCGACACCCAGTGCCTTGGGAACTGTATTGTCCTTGAACTTTTCTTGTAGCTCTCGCTCAATTTCGTCCATCATCTCCACGAAGTCCCCAGCGAAAACCAAGGGAACAACTAGCAGCACTGCTAGCAGTTTTAGATGCATCTGTAAAACAAGCCAAAATTAAAATTAGTATCTTATCTTATACATTACAGACGCTCCTTCTATAAAGAAGATTATTGCGTCCTACGCTCATACGTGGTCCGAGTCTAGTCTTGCATTTTTATGAATGTTTTATATGGTGTTAATTTACTGGTTTTCCTGGTTTGTTTCAGACATCCCATTCCATGTCCCGAATGCCACTCGGGAAGAAAGAGTACTTATATGCATTTGTTCTCGCATAAGGGACAAGGAAAGTATTTGTGTCTCTATGTTTATCCGAGCTTCGCAGCAGGTTGTTATTGGGTTGTATTTCTAAACTATTAAGCTGTCTTGAAGTGTATATGTTATTACTTATAATACTTTATTCATTTTTATTATAATACATTAACTAAACAAACTCAAAAACTTTTATTTTCCGTATTTATCCTTTGTGTGTATTAAAGTTATGAATGAGCCTTGCAAAGATATAGCTCTCTACACAAAAGTAAAAAAAAAAGAGTTAATAGATCTATTGGGCGTACATTTTCCAGAAATCAAAATATTGAGAATGTACATTTATGGGCTGAAATTTAGCTCTTATGTGTCGCCCAATAAAACCATCTGTCAAAAAAATGGTGCCCCAACGACCCTCACTCGGGTTATGGGATAGGTGAGGCGAGGTATTTCCCAATCAGTGCCCTCACATGGGGGGGGGGGGAGACTCTTCTAGGGGGCGGCAAATGTAGTCTAAATATAGCAAATATAGCACTAAACAAGAAGTTATAGTATGCAAGGGGGCGGCGCTGAAACTTTTGCCCTGGGGCGCTACATAAGGTTGTAAAGGCCTTGCGCCCAATGCTTATTGTCCATGTGTTAAATTTCAGATCGATAGGATCATGGGGGTGGGGGGTCAAATTGATCCTTAACGAGTGGTAGGTTATAGTGCCCTTGAATGAAACTGTTTGCATTTCGTGAGATATATGTTGTTGTATCGTTTTGTGAATTATTTGCTGTAGCACTGATACCAGTAGCACTCAGTGAAATACCTGCTCAGTGAGCTTCTAGAAAGTGTCTTTATATTTTTATAGTCTTTGATTATCATGTACATAATTGGATGTGCTTGTTTGTTTTTTCTTCAAGTTTTTCATTGCAAACATTATTGGTTCCATTATTATCTGTGTCTTTACGTTTTTGTTACACTTAAACCTGGAAGACATATTTGTATTTGCACGCTCAACTAGTTGACCCATGGTCATGCACGATTGAGAACTACTGCCTCACGATTGTATAAATTCAGAGGTGTCATCCATTCTATAATTCCGCAGCTGCATACCGCACACCTTTTATTTATTTATTTATTCAAACTAGGCGTTGTAATATCAGCAAAGAACTGCACACAAAATAAAGTTTGACACTCTCATCGACTATGATCTTTTAATACTCTTCTAAGTGTATTCAACCTAAAAGAACCTACTTCTTATCCCGACTGTAATATAATAATTTAATATATACAAAATAAATTGAAAACCTCAACAGAATCTACACAATACAACAAAAACATTTATGTTAAGCGCGACTTCTTGCAGCTATAGACGCGTTCTAATGCATGGTTGATTCTATTCAAACTTCTCGTCCAACAGGTATCTCAAAAAGACATACTCCGCCAATGAAAGCCATTTTATAATCGTGTATTATTATAAAAGCCGAAGTTTCTGTCTTTCAGATGGGACAAAAAAAAAGAAAAGGGCGCGGCTGAGAATTCCTTTCCAGTAGGCGACCTGGTTCTATACTGGTTCTAGACTGGTTCTAGATTGTCTAGGTTGATTCTAAGCTGGTTCTCAGCTGACATAAGAAAAACTACATTTTATATGCAATTTTTTTTTTAATTATAAAATGAATCTAATCATCTTACATATTACAGACGCTCCTTCTATATAAAGAAGATTATTGCGTCCTACGCTTATACTTGATTTGAGTCTAGTCTTGCATTTTGATTAGCGTTTTAAATTATGTTAAGTTACTGGCTTTTCCTGGTTTGTTCAGGCAACCCATTTCATGCCCAGATGCCATTTGGGAAGAAATAGTACTTATATACATTTGTTCTTGCATATTGGATAAGAAAAAGGTTGTGTCCATATGTTTATCTGAGCAATTTTGTAAAGCTATTATAAATAATGAAGGCAAATACCTTGAGTTTACTTCAGTTTATGTGGCATTACATTTTTAAATGTTATATCGGTTAAACTCAAAAGTGACGCTGATTGCGCAAGGCTGCATGCTAGAATCCATACGTTTTTAATGTATGTTGCATTAAATTTGCTAAGAAAATCTGCGACATAAAATAAATAAACAAAAGTATACAATTTTATTTCAGTGGACTGGCATGTGAAGTTTGCCAAAATAACAACTTTAGCTTATCAAACTAGCATGATTAGTTTACCAATCATTCAAGTTTTTCCAAAATATCAAGCAAACTAAAATATCAAGTTTATCGCAATATCAATCTAACTAAAATATCAAGTTTATCACAATATCAAGCTTAAGCAAATATCAAGTTGACTAAAATATCAAGTTTAACAAGCTATTCGCTGAAGGAAAGTGTATTCACTAGCTTTAAAGCAACTATTCACTTTTAAAAATGGTACTTCATTTAAAAATCCAAAAATGAACCATTTTAACTCCATGCTTTTACAGGTCCATTATTTGTTCTTAGAAAATTTTCGAGCTCTCTTTTTTTTTTTAGAAAAAAAAAAAAAGTTGCACAATAGGCCTAGAGACAGAAAATTTGTTTAAAAATTTAGGAGGTTTATATCGTAAACATGTACATCGCATCGAAATATAATGGTTTAACGCAGATCTAGCTATGTTAAAAACGGTAACTAAATGTTGCATAATCCTTTGCTGTAATTTACCTGTAACTATATGTTACATAATCATTTGAAATTCTAGCCTCTAAACATTTCCTTCATAATCTATGGCAGAGGTCGGCAACCTTTTCGTGTGCCGAAGTAGGATTTCTAATTCATTCAGCGTGCCAACAGTTTGAAAGTCAACCGAATTGCCTTTTTTTGTCGGGCTTCGGCCTTTCATTAAAAATCGCTTTGTGTGCCAAGTCTGGCACGCGTGTGGTAGGTTGCCGACCCCTGATCTATGGGATCTTCAGTGTCAAAAAATTGGTATTGATGTTATTATTATTATTGATGTTTCTACTAGAAAGTTAATTCAGAAATGATGTCATTATAATCAAAAAATATTTCAAACATGCCATTTACTTTTTTTTTAATAACTAGTCCACTGTTTGATTTTTCGTTAAAAACACAAAAAAAGGCGAAATGTGTGCAGTTAATATTTAATTTGCTATTAAATGGCGTTATTATTGCACGGAATTGGATTCAACTAACGTCTTAGGAGTAAACAAGTTGGGCAGAGTGGGAAATGCCTTTCTATTGCCCATTAAAACCTAGCACGATCATATCAAACCAGGGATACAATCATTATAAGAGCTTAGTGTTTAGGGTAGGTCTAATCTTAATCTTTTAATCCCATTATGTAACTATTCAATAACGCCTTTACTTGGAAACTGTAGTAAATAAAAATAAATAAGTTTATCAAAATTATTATTACATGTTGTAGACGCTCTTTCCTTACATAGAGTTAGTGCGTCCTGCGCTTATCCATGGTATTAAATAATTTATTATCGCTTTTCTTATTAGGACTTTAATTTAATGATGTTGTAATGGTTGATTTTCCGGATCCCTCGAGAGCACTGACTCCATACCCGGATGGCACTTGACTAATTAATTTTTTTTAACAAAGTTAAATTTAACTTCACGCGACTAACACTTTGAGTATTATCGCACACTCACTTTTGGTGTTAAAAACGGAATCCTCATAACTAAATCTTGTAGCCGTTGTATATTTCTAAAATACCAGAACTGGCCGTCCATTTTAAAATCAATTGTCGAACACCAGCAAAAGCATGTTTATGTGTATACGGAAATGCACCGGAAGTTCATGATCTCTTTTGTCCATGACCTATTTAAAAGGTCAGGACTTATTAAGACTTGTTAATATCTTTACTATTATTATTGTATAATATTAAATTAAAATGTATATGCATACAAGTATCATTCCACACAACAAACTTTGGCAAATATTTTGTTTCATTTTGCAGTCTGTATTTGTTAAACTTGTATGAACTATGTCAGCAGTTTATTACATGTTACATTATTAGTAAATTAATCGATTCATAAAGTAACATATATTATATTCTAAAATAAAATGCTTATTCATACCTTTAATGGCTGTTCAGTAACAAGAATCGTACTGCCTAAACTCTCGTAGGCAGTTTAGTTGGTAATGACACCAATCTCTGAAGGCTTGTTATTTATACTGTATTTTTTTTTCTTTAGTGCCAATTCAAAAGAATAATTGTTGCCGAACGGCTGTAAAAAATCAATCATGCAAAACGTCCCTTAGGCTTAATGCAATACTAACCAAAAAAATTGTGGGTGCATTTGATACAAGAAAATGTATGAAAGTTTCATAAGGAGTGGTAAATGCGCAAGGGCGCTTAAAGGGTATGTGTGTAAAAAAAGGGGAATCGGGGTGGGGCGTTATAGGATAATAGACCAAACAGTTAATGTACTAAGGAAAGTTTAAGGCTATGTGAAATAAAAAAAAAGGCGGATGGGATATTGTAACTAAGAAATGTTACATGTCGTTGCGACACAGATGTATTTCAATTTGCCCTTGGTATGTTGTTTTGGTTTTTGTAAATCGTATCTTGAAGCTGGATCACTTTTGAGTTTTAAAAGTTCTCAGTGACGTGGTTTTTTTAGAAGGTTCTAGAATATGCTGTGTTGATAAAAAATGGAGTAAAGGTGGCTGTGCATTGTGCAGGCCGCACAGTCCCCACACAGCTGTGCGGTGTGGCCACGGAGACTTAGGACGTCATTTATAAATAGTGAACACATTTCGGCACAGACCAGTATCAAGCTGAAATCTACACACGAGTGACGTCATAACACACGGGAGACAATTCTATTCTAAGTTTAGGAAAACAATTTCTAGAAGATTTTTTTACATGAGTAACAACAATATTTAGATCAGTAAACCTAGAAACACTAGAGGACATAAGGTCAAAGAGCAAAATAGTAATAAACATAAGGAATTAAATTCTAATATAGACATACTACACAGTAACACTATGTTACAATGCTCAGATAAACGTAAGGACAAAAACACTTAACAGATATGTAAGAACATATGTAAAGTCGGCCCAAATAGGTCAAGGAGCCGGTGAAGCAGCGTTCACCAGTTTCTCTAGCTACGCATTATAAGGGATGTATGGCCAGCACCATGCCCAGTCACGTATACTTTACGCCAAGTAATGTCAAGTACCCATCAGAGCTGGACAGACTTCGGGACACCCTCGAGTCCCGGGAAAAAATCCTAGCCTTCACCGGGATTCGAACCCAGGACCTTCGGTACGCCAGCCGAACGCGTTTCCGTGAAAGAACAAATGCATCTAAGTTATATTTCTTCCCGAGTGGCACCCGGGCATGGAATGGGTTGCCTGAACAAAACCAGTAAAAACCAAAAACTCAACATCATTTAAAATTCTAATCAGAATTCAAGACTAGACTCGTACCACAAATAAGCGTAGGATGCAATAATCAACTTTATAGTAGGAGCGTCTGTAATATATAAGATACGTTGTGGATGATAATTGACTTGTTTTGAAATGCAGCAAGTTGAATTCAAAACATGTAAATTATAAACATAAATATAAGACACTAATGTGTTGACATTTATGTCTGTTTCAAATTTGTAGACGAATAAATAAATAGAATATGCGATAATAAATGTTAACTGATAACTGATGTCCGAAACAAAGTAAACAAATATTATAACCGTGTCATAAACAAAAAGGATTTTTAAAAGTTTAGATAGATCAAAAGATATGTTATTAAAATAATAATTAAAAAAATATATTTAAAACTCTAAAATAACCAAATGTAAACAGTATTTGTTTAGATGTTTCTTTTTTCAAAGAAATCGAACTTAATATTTAAACTTTACATTAAGATTGACCTTTGACCTTTTTGGAAATTGGTTTGAGTGAGAACCATTGTATGCACCAAGTTTACTGTGAACTTTGAGACTTACACAGGAACACATACACACATACATACATACATACATACATACACACAAGCATGCACCAAGTTTACTGTGAACTTTGACACTTACACAGGAACACATACACACATACATACATACACACAAGCAAACAACATGTTTTTCTTTTTTAAAATTGAAATTATCGTGCTACGATTTGAATGGTTGCATTCAAAATCACTGAAAAGCGTCTTTTCTTTTTCTTCGGTCCAAACTTTATCACGAGTAAATACAAATAATAAAAAATGGTCCGATTTCAAAATAAAAGAGAGCAATAAAAGACTTGTTTGTCAATGGACAAGTATTAACGTGTATGCATGCATAAAAGGTCACATGCAATAACATTTCCGTTCTTATTGGATCATTTTCTTCGAAACAATGTCTGTGTGCTACTTTACTGGTTGTACTCAAATTTGTTGGGGATTAAAATTTATTTCATTTCCAAAAGATGTTTACAAAATAAAAAAATGTATTGTGGAAGTCAGAAGTGAAAAATCACCTTTTTAAAATATCAAACTTATTGCTTAATGCAAAAGATTTGAAAAGAATTATTGTTATTCGTTTTTATGAATTTACGCATTTTGTTTTTCAATAACCAAGAAAACGCAACTCTTGACTCATTTATTTTGTAAACAAATAAACATTTTACCTCACGCGACTGACACTTGAGTATTAATTATCGCCTACTCACTTTTGATGTTAAAAACGGATTCCTCATAACTAATATTGTAACCTTTGTATAATTCTAAAAGACTAGAACTGGCCGTCGAGGTTGAAATCAATTGTCAAACACCAGCAAAAGCATGCGTTTTTTGTTTATTAGTTTAACAATAGAACAGGAAGTTCACGAACATTACAGTTTAAAAGGTCACACCTAATTAAGACTCCTCCATACTGCGCACAAAAAAATGATAATAGCGAAGCATGGTTTGGTGAAAAAAACAAATTATGTCATTTTTTTCTGGATTACCTCATCGAAAAGTCTTGCGACATTTACTTTCTATGGACGATATTTTAATCCAGTGGTTGTGGCTGATAAAAAGACAGGAGTGTAGGCTAAAGTCTGGGAAGTATGAGGGTGTAGTGTGGCCAGGTTAACGCCTATCGGCAGTTATTTCACCAAATGCAGCCGGACCAAACTTCAAGAGGTCGCGATGGGTGTATCAACGGGTTGAGCTGCTCACAGGGGGAGGGGGGATGAAGGGTGATTTGAGGGGGGGGGGGGGGGCTCTGGAAGCTAGCGGAGTCAATTACTGGCCGATCATCCACGCTCTGCTGAAAGGTCCGCAACAAAAACAAATTCTATTTTCTCCAGTGCAGAGGCGTATTGCTGTCCGTCAGATCTAATGTTACCGCTCTATGTGGATTTTTCTCCATTTCCCCCCTCTCTTTCTTTGTTTTTCTCTCTGATACACACAGTAAAATGTATACGTTGTAGGAGATTTCAAAAGGGGCGGTGTAGTTTGGCTGCAGCTAGTTACGGTAATCTCCCTTGTAAAGGCGCTAATTTTTCTGTCTACTCGGGTATGATACTAGTTAGGGGAAACAAGTATATGCTGCTTAACATTGAAATGGCCACAAAATCCCCGTAGTTTGCTGTGAACAACAGAACGCGTGAATGATGCAGCACTGGCACTGAGAACTAAATTTATCTGACAGAAATTACTTCTTAAGTATACATTATGTTTGGCTTGTTTAATAACGTTAATCGAGCATTATGGAAATAAACCACAAAGATTATAAATTAAATTTGGTATCTCTATTAAAACTAAGAACATGAAGAAAAAAAAATACTCTAAAGAGTTAAGGCCATACATATAATTTTAATAATCTAAACATAAAGTAATAATTGCAAATTAGCTAATTCTAATAAATAATAAACCTTTGAAACTAATTGTAACTTAGATAAAATAGATTTTAAAAAATAAAATAATGAAATGCTTACAGTAAATATGAACTTAACAACACTGAAGTGTACAGAACTGAAGCGTACAAAGACTGCGTACAAAACACACACAAAAAAAACAGTAAAAAAAAAAGCAAAGCCTTTTCTACTGCCTACAACACACTACATTCATCTGCAGCCAATGTGACCGTGGCCTGAAAGTCCAGGATTGGCCTCTTTAGCCACATGAGAGCCTGCAAGGGAAATGGATCGTCTTTCTAGACGTAAAATGGCGACGACAACACACTGAATAATACAACACAATCGTGCTTAAGCGAGCACACAGGAAACATTTGTTATAGGCTATAGCATGGTAAGTTCTACACACTGACTTCTCTAGAACAGTACACAACTGACCACAAGTCAGAAGAAAGGAAGAATAAAAAAAAAAATTCTCTTTGGTGTGCGATCAAGCGTGATCAACGGCCAGCTTACAACACAAAAGAAAGAGAAAAAAATACTGGGAGCTGGGGAAATATTGGTTGAAAAATAAGCGAACACCAGTAAACACAGGAGAAAACATGACAAACATATCAATAAATGACAAATATAAATCAATAAATGAAAAAGACAAAAATATCGTTTTCTGCTGGGTTCCTGGTCACGCAGGGACATAAGGAAACGAAACAGCTGATAGAGAAGCATTCGAAACCCTATTATTATCATAAAGTACGATTCAGATTCCATATCGAGACATGAAGCCCTCTAATAATTAGACATTCAAGACAAAATTGGACAAACTTCTTGTAAACCGAATGCAATAAACTACAGTATTAAAAAAACTAAAAAACCTGGCATGATACAGGTCAACTAATTCGAAAGGACGCAGTTATTCTCTGCAGACTAAATATAGGTCATACAAAACTAACACATTCCTTTCTGTTAAAACGAGAAACGGCCCCAATGTGTGCTTTCTGCAATGTCAACTTATCAGTTTCTCACATTTTGTTGGAATGCAATACATTTAGTGAAATTCGACGTAAATACTATTGCTGTAGTAGGCCTACTCTTCATGATCTTTTCAGCAAAATTAAACCAAAATATGTAATAAACTTTTTTAAAAACATCCGACTGTACTACAGAATTTAAAGACATAAGAACGATAAAATGGATACAAGAAAAACATGACAACAACGTTAACAAAAAGGGCTTATATAACCTTCGATGTTGATTGGCCGGAAAAAAAACAATTCAATTCAATTCAAGGAAAGGGTTTGTTTTAAGGGAGAAGATAATTCTAGAACGTAACACATGGAATTCTTTTCTTTTACTAGTCAATTTCTGTCGCAATCATGAAACGGGTAAAAATAATGATTAAAATCTACAGCCTAGTCTTAAGTAAATAAAGTACCCTTCGGACCAAATTGATCATATGGCTGTTGAAGCAGCGTTCACCAGTTTCTGTGGCCACGGCATAATAGGGGATGTGTGGCCAGCATAATGCCCAGCCGATTTTACTTTATCCAAACAAATGTCAGGTACCCATCAGAGCTGGGTAATCTCAGGGACATCGTCAAGTCCTGGGAAAAAAATCCTAGCCCCCACCCAGGATCAGAACCAGGACCTTCAGATTTGCCAGTGGAGTGGGCTGCCGCTCGCAAAACGTGCCAACCTAGTCTATCTATTTAGCGAAAAATATTTTTTTTTAAACTATATTTCTAAATAAATTTACTGTTCTAGAAAATCAAGACTTAAGCATTGGAAATCGTTTTAAAAGTATGCTTTAAAATACAAATATAAGACCTAGTTGAGATGGAATATTCTACCATGTATAAACTTAAACAAGGACAAAGTATTTTCTGTGTTCATGTCTTGATATTTCGAAGCAGTATGCTACACAGAAGCAATGCCTCACCATATCACTTTTTATAAAGGAAGACCTTCTCATGTGATAGTACACAGTATATCAGTTGATCTATTCGACATTTATTTTGATTTTTTTTATGTATCATCCAGATATAAACTGAAATTGTCTATAGAGTCATTAATCACAAGGATTCCCCCCCCCCCCCCGCCCCACCCCGTATTAAAATTTAATTTTATTAGTTATCAACCATGGCGAATTTGTCATGCGTGATATATCACGTGTGGTTTCAGTCTAATGACCTAATTTTCGTTTCGACAGATCTACACTAAGCCATTTTGGCGTGTTCTCCTCAATTTGAAACACTTGTTGCATGGCTGTTACTAGCTGTGACGGGCGGATCGTTTTCTCTTCTTTCTTCCTATATGCACTGAATGCCACATAAATCTTCTCAGCAGGCGTAGGTCTAGGTCTTTCTTCAAGCTGTGCATTTAGCCGCAGCTCTTTGTGTAGGATTTTGGGTAATAACTGTGGCAATGCTGTCTGCTAGACCGTTTAGAAAATAAAATGACGAAAAGGCTATGTAAAGAAATGTCGACATTTTCTACTGCAAACAATATAGGACCAAAGAATGTTTCTATATAATAGAGCTACACGATTTTATAACTCGTTCAAAATAAAAGTGTTATGTCCTAATTAACTTCTCTCTGATCAAAACTTCTTAGAAAGTGTACAGTAAAATATTGAATGGAAATGGTTTTTTACACTACACATTTTTATCTATGGGAGATTTGATTTTCTTCGGAGGCTAGGCCTACATCATTGAAAGATCTGCTATTTGGACATTAGCTGTTCTTAGGAATCTAAAATATTGCAATTCCTGCTATAGAGAATTAACTCCTTGCACCACTGAGCGGTCCCGAAGCTCTCTAGGGGATATCACATTTTCTACACTAGGGGTCGGCAGCCTACGGCATGTGTGCCAGACTTGGCACGCAGACCGATTTTCCATGGCACGCGTAAGACTCCCAAAAGAGCATTTCGAGTCTCTGCTCCAAAAAAAAAATGGATGCTAATGCATGATGACTTTTAGACAGTTGGCACACTGAATGAATTGAAAATCACTTTTTGGCACACTATTATCAAAAGGTTGCCGACCCCTGCTCTACACAATTTTATTTGTTGTTGCCAAAAAACTAGAGCGAAGAAACCCCATTGTGTAAAATTGTATTGTGTAGAACGTAAGACACTATAGTCTTCTTTTCTCTTTATACCCAGATAGTTTTTTTTCTTTATATTTAGCATATCAACATGGGTATAAAGATTTCTGGTCACTCTATCAGTAATAAAATTACTCGACACTTTAAGTAAAGACATGCTAAAAACGCATTATTGTGCGAATGAAATAATAATACAAAGCATTTCATTCTACTTTAGAAATGCAGCAACAAAAAAGTATTACATTACCCAGATAGGTGAATGGATAATTTTGTTTTAACTTCAACATGCAAGAACAACCGCATACAAAAATTCCTTCCTTCTCAGCGGCATTCGGGCATGGAACTGGTTGCCTGAACCTATGCGAATAAAAAGCAACAATTTAACATCAATTTTAAAACTTTCAATGAAATGGAAGACTAGAATAAAATCACGGATGAACGGTTGAAGCTACAATCTTTATAGAAGGAGGGTGTGTAACTTATAGCCTAGGAATAGATCATACATCCATTCGATTTAATCCAAGCTCAAAAAGCTTGTTAGACCGATACAAAAATTTTAAAGAAAAAGAATAGCATTAAAAAAACAATTTTGAACATCAAAGAAGTTTTAGAATATGAGCCTAGAAGAACATCTAATCTCCGAATAGTTTTAGTCCATGTTCTAGACTCCGAAGATCTGTTAATCTCTTATAGCATGTATTTCTCTTTCTGAGCCTGAAATAACAGTTAATCTCCAATAACATTCTTTCAATTTTCTAGCTTCTTAAGAACAGCTAATTGTCTATAGCAGGAATTGCAATGTTTTAGCTTCCTAAGAACAGCATCAGGGGCTGTTCCTCCATGGGTTCGCCACACCGGTGTGCTCTTAATTCAAGCGTATCGGTGGTTTACACACCTTGCCAGACTTTGAGGCCCATGGGTACAGGTGTTCTCCTAGAACCAGGTCTTCTGACCTATATGTTGTGTAAGCCGCATTATGCATTAAATGTTCTGCTTGCTAGCTAGGGCATTTCTTTTTAAGCCGTTTAATCGTATGTCTCTGTCAATGTTGATACAGGTCGTGGGGCTTTTCGAGATGTCTCGCTTGGTTGGCTGACATAGAGAATCGAAATAAAAGAGCAAAAGAGAGAGAGAGAGAGAGAGAGAGAGAGAGTGGGTGGGGGAGAGAAAACTGTGTAAAAAGAAAGAGATAGAAAGAAACGACAAAATGAGCGTGAAAGAAAAGGCAAGAAACCGAAAAAGAGAACAAATGGAGAGAAAGAGGAAAGAGATGCAAAAGGTGGAGAAAGTAAGAGACGGAATAAAAACTATAACATAGGAGATAGGTAGAGAGACGATGGGAGAATTAAAGAGTTTGAGAAAGAGAGAGAGAGAGAGGAAGAGAGATGGACTGAAATAGAAAGAAAGAATAGAGAAAGAGACAAAAGAGAACAAGTAAGAGAATTTTTAAATTTCGACTACCTCGTATTACAATACAAAGGAGTGTACACATGTACACATGTACACACGTATTCAAAAATGAATTCTATGACTCAGGAGTTTGCAATAATAATGTGCCGAAGAAAGATTTCTTATTCATGCCAACCAGCCTGTAAGTCGTCCTGATTTTTTTTTCTTTTAGAAGAGACTTAAATTGTCATTTCAGGAGTCTTCCTCGTGGCATTGAAACTCGCTCTGCGTGCCAAGTCTGGAATCTCGTTACGTAACTTGCCGACCCCCTGCTAAAATATTATTGTGTAAAGAATTCTGAAACATTAAAGATATGACCCCAGCGAAAAACTGTCAAGGTACCGCTGATATATGTTCCTTTTTTTGTGTTGTTTCTCATTTAAATTTCAGCAAGTGTCATTTCTTTTATGTAAAAAAAAAATGATCTAAGTTAAAAGGTTGTAGGAATAAATACAAGAAAGTCGTGACTTGTGTAATGGGGTACCAGAGTACTGGGGTGTGTGTGTGGGGGGGGGGGGTATTTGTGTGGGGCTGCTTTGGTGTTGGGGGTGTGGGTGCGACAGGGTGGATTGAATAAGAACTTTCTGGAGGTATGGAACTTTTTCTTCTGTTGAGTTAGAATCAAGGAGGAGCGCACTATTCCACAACCACTCCCCTCCCCCAACCTCTTCCACCCGGGGGCAATGCATCTGTACCGAGGAGATGAAATGGGGGTGTGGTGTTTGCCAGGACGTAAAAAGCAATGCCATTTATTATTAAATCATCTATATCTATCCAGAGGCGTATTTTAGGCATGTTGCACATGTTCCATGGAACAGGGGCCCCCACACAAAAAAGAGCCCCCACACGTCCCAAAACAGTATAATAATACAGGCCTAATACAGGCCTAATACAGGCCTAATACAGGCCTAATACAGGCCTAATACAGGCCTAATACAGGCCTAATACAGGCCTAATACAGGCCTAATACAGGCCTAATACAGGCCTAATACAGGCCTAATACAGGCCTAATACAGGCCTAATACAGGCCTAATACAGGCCTAATACAGGCCTAATACAGGCCTAATACAGGCCTAATACAGGCCTAATACAGGCCTAATACAGGTCTAATACAGGCCTAATACAGGCTAATACAGGCTAATACAGGCCTAATACAGGCTAATACAGGCCTAATACAGGCCTAATACAGGCCTAATACAGGCTAACACAGCAATGTCGGAAGGCAGCAGCGAGACCACGAAGGGGCCCCACATAAATAATTGGGCCCTAGGCAACAGGGCCCCCACATTCCTAAATACTGCCCTGTATCTATCAATCTATCTATCTGTCTATATATATATATATATATAAAGCTCTATGTGCGTGTTTAAACAATCAAATTGGTTTATTTAAAGACACGTGACCTTATTGCCGCATGTTTTACCTTTGCAATTTGACAATATCTGTCCTGGCTAGAAGAGTGGATAAAGTATCGCACTGCAAGACGGGCGACCCGGGTTCGATTCTCCAATCAGTCAATATATTTATTTTCTAAATTGTGTTTATTTTACTTAATATTAGCTTTTGTTAAATAAAAAGACTTGCCTACTTTTAACCTGATTACAATATTTTCTTATAACTTACTTTCCTATTCCTTAATGACTTCAGTGAAAAATTATAATGTTTTTAATTATTAGATAGTTTTCTGTTCATTGTAGCTTATAAAAATGTTTACCTGTAGCTTATACAGGCCTGTGTTATTTCCCCACGGGTAACGCCGGGGAATATAGCTTTTGTATATAGATATATTACGCTTTGACACTTATCAGATTACATCAAAAGATATGAGGCGTTTGAATGCCCCCCACCCTCTGACACACACACACACACAAAGGGTTACATGTAAGGGTCGGTAACCTCAGATACTAGTGTGTCAAAGTGTGATTTCTATGCCATTAAAGCGTGTCAACTACATACGATCAGTGGCGTAGCCAGGTATTGACGCTATTGGGGGAGCGAGGCCCTACTTACCAAACCAAATCATTTCAAGTATTTAATTTTTATTTCGACTATCAGTTTTTATTTGTTGTGTACGCCTATATTTTAATTAGAAATACTGCTGTCGATGTTTATGTTGTTTTTTTTAAATTATTAAACAACTTCATTATTTAAAAAAGTATTCAGTAGTTGAATCATAGACTATAATATACATGGACCGCTTGCTTTAGTATTTCTGCTATATGATGACTTGAAACACTGATGTTCGGAATTCCCGATTCTAAATAAAGTAATTGCTATACAGGAAATAAAGTTATTGATATACAAATTTCGTTTTATTTAATTGCTATGATTTTCTCAATGAAAAATTAAAATCGAAAGTTGTACAGAGCGGAAACATTAATTATAGATCAGTGTTGTGTGCGCACCGAAAAGAACATAAGCTCTAAAAATAGAGCAGGCGGTCCATCTTTTTATAGTCAATGAGGATAGGATTAATGCGATTTAATAAAACGGAACTTGTATAACAATTACTTCATTTAGAATCGGGAATTGCAAAAAAAAAGAAGATAATAGCATAAAAAAAACTAAAGCAAGCGGTCCATGTATATTATAGTCTATGGTTGAATTAAGACATTTGTGTACACTTTATTATTATTATTTTAAATTTCGAATTGCCTTTGACTTATTTGTTTATGTCAGTGAATGTTTTTATTGTAAAAGAAATTGACAACTTCCGCACAGTCTAAGATGAGCTGACGACTGGCTATACCATGAGCTAGAACAGTGGTCGGTAACCTACGGCACGCGTGCCAGACTTGGCACGTCGAGGGATTTTCAATGGCACGCGAAAAAGGCCTTAAAAGTCTATTCAAGTCTTTTTGAAAAGAAATTTAGTGCTACAGCAGGGTGACGTTTAGGCTGTTGGCACGCTGAATGAATTATATATCATACCTCGGCATACTGTTATCGTAAGGTTGCCGACCCCTGAGCTAGTAGATATGTTACGGCCAAAGCCCGAAGGCGGCCAGATCGCGAAGTGGCTAATAACACCTCACATTTGACCGGCCAATGCCCGATCTTTACTTGATTTCGGACCTTGCTCGGCCAGTTCGCAAAATGGCCAGTGGCGATCGCCAAAAGACCGATTAAGAAGGTCGCGAGTAGATTTTGAGTGTTTGTATACCGTAATTATCACATTAGGCCTATATTGATTATTAATTATTCTAAATTACAAAATCAGTCAAATTAGTTTATTATAATAAATTATTATTAATTAAAATATGTTTAAAAATCAGTAAAATTAGTTTATTATATTAAATTATCCATCTTTATTTATACTAAATTACAAAATCAGTCATGTTCTTCTATTACTCTTCTGTGTGCACATAGTACAAAATAACGCTATTGTCTTTTGTTACTGGCACAATAAGCTTTTCTTTGCCATCAACCTAAAATACGTCATACTTTCTTAGTCGACGATAGTCAACACTTTCTTTTTTTTTGCTTTGCTTTAGCCTGTTTAAAGACCAAGTGAACAGCTTTTTATCAAAATTGAGATAAGCGTTTATTTTGATAGCAAATAGTGTATTCAGTACCCAAATGCTAATAAAATCATTTATACAAAATATTGAACCTAACTTTCAAGTAATTAGTTCAATATTAGCACTTAAATGTGCGTAGGAAAAATCCAAATCTCGTAGCCATTTGATATGGCAACAAAGGGTAGTGACGTCAGAGAAGGAATTCCGACAAGGAAAAATGAATATTTTCACGTGTTTTGAATCTATTTCCACGTGTTTTGAATCTTTTCCCGGTCTTATTTTTTTACAAAATGGTTAAATATAGATTTTGTGGGTCGTGTCTTGTTTATTTATTGTCCTTCTAACACGTCACTTCCGTATAAGACTTTTACAAATCTCGTCCCTTCGAGAAAAAGCTGTTCACTTGGTCTTTAAAGTCCTTTATATTTATAAAAGCTCAGTATTTGTCTCTGCTGATGATCCAGCTATTATTATCTTTTTCTTGCAGTAACGTTTTCAAAGTATCTAAGAACATAGTTTTCATATCAAATGTTGGTTCCGCATTTACATGTACGCCAACTTCGTCCAGCATACTAGTCTCGTCAGTAGATGCCATGGGATAACCTACAGAACAATAATAAGAATTTATTGAAATTCCACTACATGCCCAGTTGTAGATGAACAGAAAATTATCGTCACAGCGTACGTATCACTATCGTTGCTACCATTTGCAAGCCGCCATCACAACTGTGCCGCCTACCGAGCATTCTTGCATCAGCACGTCGGACATTGGACAGGGATTTACAGCCACTTCGCGAAGTGGCCGGCCAAAGTAGCGTAAACACTGGCAATTTCCAGCACATCGGACATTGGCCAAGCGCCTCGACCAACGCGATCTGGCCGCACTTCGGGCTTTGACCGTAACATTATATTTTATGTGTGTACAAAATATTTAAATATCATCTATTGTATGTTGCAGTAATCATCTCAGTATTTGTATAATCAATATACATAATTACCACGAGTTTGTTTATATGCATAGCCTATAGTTCCGAAAGCTCTGGATTCGAATCCTGGAGAAGGCTAGAATTTGTTTCCTGAACTGGAGGGTGTCACTGAGTCTACCCAGCTCTGATGGGTACCTGACATTAGTTGGGGTAAAGTAAAGGCGGCTGGGCATTGTGCTTGCCACACAATTCCCTAGAATTCCGTGACCACAAAAAAATGGAGAACGCTGCTTCATCGGTCCTATGATGAAATTGGTCTGAAAAGTACTTTTTTTTCCAAGTCTTGTAATTATGTCGTTCGAGGGTCACATGATGCAAACATTAAAAACATCGAAGAAAGTTTACAAAGGGGCAAAGAATGTATGTTAACCAGTGAATGTTAGGCACTTCAACTACATACAGTTGTTTGAACTCGCTACTGAAACTGTGTTCGTCCGCAGGCTAAACTAGCGACATCTTGTGTCAATATTGAATAGCTTGAGTCTTAACCTAGTGTCTATGCAAACACATCTTTAAAATAAAAATTAGGTTTATGCGTTTTTTGAAATTTTCTAAACTTAACCCACTAAGCAGTACTTTGAGTGTCATTAGATGATTTATTCTATTTTTTCTAATGTTACAATTTTAATTTGAGCTCATATTTGGTTTATAGAAGTAGTGGGTAATTAGTCACGGTTGTGACTGAGTGTTTTATTTGTTTTGTTTTTTTTGGTGCACAAAGTATGAAGAGATGATATGGTAAAAACAATCACTAACCGACTGGTCCTACGGTTAGTTCACCGGATTGTCAACGAAACGGCCAGGGTTCTAGCCCGTTGACCAATCCCTGCCGCCCCAGAGGAGTTTTGGAGCTAGTGGACGTAATAATCTTATATCTTAAAGGAACGTCTGTAAACTTATAAGTCATTGCTTAACTAACCTGCGGATGAGCATAAGACGCAATAATCTTCTTTATAGAAGTGGCGTCTGTAATGTATAAGATAAGGTAATGTATAAAATCTTGCAGGACCCACTCTTAGTCACAAGTGGAACTTAACACACCTGGTGTTTCACTTCACCTGTCTATTGCCATGAACTGGACACACCCAAAGTATCTCTGTGTTGTTGTTGTTTTTTATTGTGTCTTTTGCGTTGAAAACAAAAGGAATGTCAACAAAAAAACAACAAATAAACAAACAGACAACTAAACAAGGAAATAAAAACGGTTTCAATGAGTATAATAATATAGCATTTTGAAATACCGTTAATATTTGATGAATAATTTATTGACACGTTTTTTCACATTACATAAGCATACAGCGCCCAGATTCACGATGCAATAATGACCATTAATAATCTATAAATAATCTTCTTTTGATGACAGATGTCTCATTTTTTCTTTCCTTTTGACATAAATATTTGTTTCCTCTTTCTGAATTCATTCATATTTATGTTGCTGTAATACTGTAAAGAAATACAAATGTAAAGATTCTAATTATAGATAAGATAATTATAGATAAGAGATGACACAACTACGCCACAGTGGTCGAGCGGCAGCGCGTTCGGCTGGCGTACCGAAGGTCCTGGGTTTCGAATCCTAGTTAAGGCTAAGAATTGTTCTCGGGCGTCACTGGGTCTACTCTGAGTTATGATGGGTACCTGACCTTAGTTGGGGTAAAGTGAATGCATTTTGGCATTGCGCTAGACAAACAATATCCCCTAGTACGCCGTGGCCACATTAACGACGGGATACTTTACTGACTTACACAGCTGGGCCGTTTAGACATTTTGCATCAAGCCAAGTAGAAATTGATGAACATGTAAGGGGAGACAATGTATGAATTATATAGCTAGAGATATACGAATCTCTCCCAATCGTAAACTGAAAAATACATTTACCTTCACACTATTCCCCCCTTTCCAACCAAAAATAATACAATACCAAGGTACCTGAAAACTTTTCAAGCGTAGAAAGAGACTTTTAAGACCATTCACTGTATTTAGACATGTAACGCACATTTAGACAGATTAAGTCAGTCGACGAGACAATATATATATATATATATATATATACTTTTTCTTGCATGATAATTGTGTGATTGTGTTTGCGATTGTCTATTTTTATAAGTATATTTATGTGCTTGTATATAAATTACAAATAAATATTTTATTTTGTTTAAAATATGCTCAAGGACAAAACATCTGTAATCAAGACAAATTTCCATTTGTTTGGATCAATAAAGAAATCTTATCTTATCTTATCTTATTTATATATACATTATACCTTATACAATACAGTATATTACGACCAAAGTCCAGAAGGGACAAAACTCTTATACCACAATTATTTTCTTTTTTAATTTCTCTTTAAAAAAAACATAAAAACTAACACATTTTTGTGTTAATTAATTGAGCGTAACACCGCACTGGGGGTCTAAAAAGCGTACAAATACAGCGAAGTACGAACATGTTACCAGGTGTGTTACTATACTATTAGGCCCCTTACAGCCCAGCGAGGGCTGACAAAGAGTGCGACTCGAACCCAGTACCGTCGGTACGCCAGCCGAACGCTCTGCCGCACGGTCACCCTTAAGCCAACGCCGTTATACTTAGCGTTGTATCACGTTGAATAGAAAACGACAACAACAAAAGAATGATGAACGAATTTGAAATCTACCACTGCCTTTATGAGATTACGCCACTGACTCCCAGAGGGGAGGGGGAGGCGCCCTGTAATATCATTAAGGCACCATGGAAATATAAATTATAATGGGCGGTAGAAAAAACGACAATATTTGACAAAAGACACCCCCTTTTTATGTCTTAGGATACACCAGCCTTATAGAACATAAAGAGGTTCCACAGGTGCTTCACTATGAGCCAGAAATCATGTACAATTTACGCAAACATCAAATATTGTATATAGCTCATTCTCATCTGTCGATAAACATGTTAGAATATTTCAATAGCCTTAGCCAGTCAAACCGTGTGTGTATATTTTAGCATGGACCCAAAATGGATTGAAACGAAAAAAAAAAGGAAGCGTTTTTCTGAAAACGAATACATTTTTTAGATTTATGTCTTTTAGGTCGAAATGTCATTCATGCCTGTCCGTTTGCTAACTGTCCTTTTATCTAAAGGCTCATGTATTAAAAGCTCCTTCATCTGAATGTCCTTTTCGACTAACTGTCCGGTGTTTAACAAAAGGGCCGCAGTCTCAATCTTGTAAATATGCTAACCCGTCCCAGTTTTTAATTTCAATATTAGAATTTAAACAGGGAAATACAACAACACCGTTCTAATCTCCAAATGTAACCAGAGAAGCTGCAACGAACAAACAACAAACAACGACAACCAATATTATGCAATACGCTTAACTAACCTTCCCTGTGGATCATTTCTGCCATTGTCATGTTGTATTGACTGACTTGGATCACCGCATCCACGTCGGAGACTGCCGACAGGTCAAGCGGGACTGGCTTCTTGGGTGTCCTCGGATGCTTAGACAAGTAGGTCCTGAAGAAGGCCCTTGTGGCGTTGTACCCACGCTGGTTATAGTAAGAAGAGATCTTTACAAGAATTATCTTATACATTACAGACACTCCTTTTTGTAAAGAAGATTATTTGCGTGGTTTGAGTGTATTCTTGCGTTTCTATTAGTGTTTTAAATTAGGTTAAGTTACTGGTTTTCCTGTATTTTTTTTCAGGCAACCCATTCCATGCCCGCATTAAAATATAATCCAAATATCAGTTTAGAAACCGTCATGTTCTTTTAATATTAATTCTTACAGACGCTTCTTTTAAACAGAAGATTATTGCGTCCTACGCTTATCCGTAGTTTGAGTCTAGTTTTGAATTTTGATTTTGGTTTTTTAAATGTTGTTCATAAGTTATCGGTTTACCGGGTTTCTTCACAAAACCCATTCCATTCCAGGCTGCCAATTGGGAAGGGAAGAAAGAGAACTTACATGCATTTGTTTTTATCATGTTTATCTGATACGGATAGAGCCCGCTGGAGAATTCTCATAGCCCCAATGCGCCGAACGGCGCGGGGAGGATGTAAGTCTAAGTAAGAATCTGAGCTTTGTAAGAGATAGTTGTTTGTGTTGTATTTCTAAGTTAGAAATAATTGCCTTATGTAATATTACTAATTTACTCTTTGCACTTCTGTTCTCTAGTGACCAGTGTTTCTAGCTTCGGTTATTTAACCATTGTTGTAATACTAGTCAGTTGTGAGTATTCACGAGTAATGGAAATGTGCAGCTTTCTTTCTCCAAGAACGGAGATTAGTCATCGCCAAGAGTACTCGAGCATAACTCTAAACTGATCTACTGAAAGCCTGATTTCAATGGTGCGCTGGATCAGATAACGCTGCTATTAGAGGAACGACCATCAGTACACATCCCATAAGAAACTTCTTTTTTATATGCAAGCTAAAGTCCCTGCCGTTACCCGGGGAAAATTAACACAGGCCTGAATAAGCTAAAGATAAAAAATGCTATAAACGACAAAGAACAGAAAAAGATCTAATAATTTTGAAAATTCGTATTTTTTTTTACTGAAGACATTAATTATTAAGAAACTAATTTAAAATAAATATTGTAATCGGGTTAAAAATAGGCAAGTCTTTTTTTTTTTTTTTACAAAATGCTAAATTGTCCGGTGTTGCCCGTGGCTTTCAATTCCGTATTTCTTTTTTTAAGTAATATTAATTGAAATAATACATGTTTAGAAAAAAAAAGGTAGGCCTAGATCTATAGACTAACTGGAGAATCGAACCCGGGTCGAACGCATGGCAGTCCGATACGTTATCCACTCTGCTAGCGAGGACAGATGTGTTAAGTCAAATTGCAAAGGTAAAAATGCTAAAGGTCACTTGTCTTTAAATAAACCAATTTGATTGGTTAAACACACATACAGAGCTTTATATATATATATGTATATATATAGCCTATATATCTAGAGAGAGAGAGATAGAGAGAGATGTAAGTGGTCATAATTGTGGAGCGACGCACATAAATTGTTAAAAGAGATAAAATACCTGTATAACGAAGTCTCTGTCTGCTTCTTCCAACTCATTGTCAGCCGGTCCCACGTATCCAGTGTTAATACCGACAGTTCTGGACATATCGTTATCCTGAAAATAAAGTTGGACCAATGTTATTGTTTTCAATAATCTTAAAATAATCTTACATTTTATGTGTTAATCCTTACATATCCTTACTTGTATATATTCAATCTGTGTACAAATGTTTAATCTATCTCAAGCAATTACAGCAACAATAATTGTATAGAACTGAACTTATAATTTGCTAATTTAAATAAATGAATATTAAAGAAGAAAAAAAAAATATTCGTTGTTAAATGCTACAAGTAATAAATTAAAATTTCTTCATGTGATTTAATAGATTTGTTTAGCTTCCTAGTGTAAAATTATGTCGCCTGATATTGAAATATATTATTGTAAAAATCATTGCAAACAATCCGAAATGGAATAGAAGGCTTTTAAATCTGTCACAAGACGAATATCACAACTAATGTATTAACAATGGCAACGTGAAGATCTAAGAGAGGCGTTGTTATAATCCACTTGTTTTAATACCTCATTTATATCCTGAACATAATATCTCATTCATTCATCAAGGTCTTCTAAGTCTACTGGTGTATCTACTTGTGTAATAGCTATCAGAGCCGCAACTTGTTGAGTAGGTGACGATACCACAACTAGCTTGGTCGTCGTCAGCATCATAACTAACTATGTCTTGTCTTTGGTGTATTCGTTGATAGGAAGCCATTGGATAATCTCTAACTCTTTCATTCCATAGTACCAAATCGTTCATTCAGTATCATGCACATCTTACTACAATCTATAAACTAACATAATTTGATAACTAATCTCTTACCATGTCCTTACAAAGGCGTTAGGATAAATATATGTTTAACACTGCTTGCATGATTTAAATCGTTATTTACTAGGATAAAAATATTTGAAATTTTTTAAGACAATAAATGAAAATAAGGGGATGCATTTTTGATTGTATGATTATATGATTATACGATTATACGATTAATGAGATTATTAAGTCTATGTACGTACTTTCATAGCGAGATATTTGAGATCCCTAAGTACTGTGTTATGTAAAGCGTGCAGAAATTGCGTGAAGGTAGATATGTTTAGCCGACCAAAGCCTTGAAATCTGGCCTGTCAAATACACAAATACACGGAGAAAGAGGAATAATTACTTCTAGATAATGTGCTGTGTGATACGATTGTAATAACATTATATTTTTATAAAAAGATTTATTAGGCGTGTTCGTTATAGTCGATAATATAATGAACGTTAGTCAATACTTGTAAAGTAGGGTACCCATCGGACCAAACTGATCTTAAAGACCGGGGGGCGCAGTGTTCACCAGTATCTGTGGCAAAGGCATACAAGGGAATCTGTGGCCAGCCCAATGCCCAGCCGCCATTACTTTACCCCAACTAATGTCAGGTACCTATTAGAGCTGGGCAGACTCGGGGACACCCATCGAGTCCCAGGAAAAAAAACCTAGCCTTCACCAGGATTTGAACCTTCGGTATGCCAGCCGAATACACCACTGTGCCCCCAAAGTTGTATAACTAGGTCCGCTAAAATCAAAGTTTTACAGTAATCCTTTTCTTTTTTTCAACCAGTACACCAAAATGCTCTTAAAAATTTCTTTCCAGGTCTTCCCATCTCTGCCTCTAGCTATATCCTCCAAATTCCCCCAGCTTCTCCCCACCATAGGCGCATCCTTTTTCACGTCTCAAGGCCCAGGTGTACTCTAGATCATAACTCTAGCCCTGTGGATTCCACGCAGAGCTTGCCTAGTCCTACCTTTTGTTGTCGGTTTTCTCAAAGTGTGGTCTATCCTTCTCCATCCTGTATGTTAAATGCGCTCTGGGCTTACATTATGTTTGTTGGCAGTGCTCATACAAATATTATTATTGTCTTCGGCTTTTTTTTTTAACTTTGCTGCTCCAAAGTTATTACAATTTGGGGAATCATCTGAACATGTTTTATGTAAATGATGCTTTTGAAATATGTGAAAGTGTCAAGTCGTGACTAAAACGAACCTGCATGCGGAGTCCATGAGCTTCAATAAACCTCATTAGTTCTATAAGTGCAATCTGCAGATAGATTATAAAGTATCGATAGTGATATAAACTATATATTAAAAAAATGAACGTAACAGCTGCTATCTATATAACTTTGTTACACATACAGACTAAAGATGTAACAATTCAACTATGTAAAAAAAGTTACGGTAGTATAATTCATTTATTTATGTCAACATGGATTGAAACTAACCCATATCATGCTATAGTTTTTTTTAGACCCATTCATATTTAAGAATAATACTTAAGAAAAATATGTTTAGTAAACATTGACGATCTTTATTTACTTCCTACCTTTAAAAATGTTAACTTTTAATGTGTAATATTAAAAAGCATACATCAAGACATTTATATTATATTGTTTGCTTGCTAATAAAGTCTTTAAATTCGATTGATAATCTATAATGCAATTATAGCCAATAATAGTTTATGCCGCGGACGTGATCGGCTTACACTGCCTCTGTCTTCCTTGTCCAGTATTTTAAAAGCTGTGTCTACATCGATGTTTGGTCCAAACAGCAAGGTGAAATGCTCGCTAGGGAACACATCTTTCTGAAATCGGACAAGATAAGCTCTTATACCGGTCTTTAGAAATGACTGCTCTAAGAGCTACAATGTTTAATCAAGGGTGGTATAACGACATTATCTAAGAAACGATGATTTACTTACACTGTGAAAAGATGGTCTAATGAAGCTGTGTACAAACCGTTTACCCGTGCTATGTAAGAAGTGATTTTTATTGCGTGTTTAAAAAAAAAAAGCCCTAAAGTTGCTGTTGAATAGGCTTCTGAAAATATGCTTCCAATCTGAATTAGCCTTATTTGTCTAAGTCCGTATAATGCATTTCTGACAATATACAATCTGCATCAAGGGAAATTATTATTATGGGTGAAAACATTTTAACTTATTTAATGGTCAAAGAAAAGTTTTTTTAATGTAATCATCGATACGATAAGGAGTTCTAATTCTACTTACATCCTGTAACGCCGTGGCCAGCTTGCTTTTATCTATGAACTCCAAGTCATAGAGCTCATATTTCCTCAATACCTACAAATAAAATAATAATTACATTTGTAGAAGTATGCACAGGTCATACATAAACGACATCTTATATTATTACGACACAGAATTGCTGTAAACTTAAATAGCTATGATTAATTATAAGGTTATAGACGTTCCTTTTAATATAGAAAATATTGTTACGTCCTACGCCCAAAACTCCGACAGGGGCGGCAGGGATTGGTCGGTATCAGGGATAGAGCCCGGGGTCGTTTAGTTGTTGACTGTCCGGTGTAGTAACCGCCGGTTGGAAACGGTTCTGCACCATAATATGTTAATTTACGGGAAATGTATTCTTTCGTTTTAATCGTTGGTTTGTATGTGATTGTATAGGTCACAGACGCTCTTCCTGTGAAGAACTTGGCGTTGTTCTGCAAAAGCCTATACACCCTTAAATAGAGATAGTATGTAAAAGAAAAAAGAAGATAAAAGTACTTGTGTTTGGTTGTGATACGTGCGGCTGCAAGCAAACATGTTCAGGACTTTTATGAAAAGAAATGGACTTAATAAATGGGAAATAAATCGGGGTCCAAATCTCCCCTATATTTCGAGGCGTCATATTAGGATGATACCAGACAAATATGACGATTTACAATTATTTGTATATTTTACTGCGACCTACCATCTTTTTCGCTTTGTGATTGCACATTTATTGAATGCATTACCCCCACACAACAAGATCGGTTGACATTGTGCCAGCCCAGGACATCATCCTAGCTAGTATGACCAGCAGACGCACCGTGTATACTTTTCTTGACACTGCTGGTCTTACAGCACATCTTATCTTATCTCCATATTTTATTTTTTAAGCACCCTCCTTGTATACAAACGATCATTAAAGTCATACGCTTATCCGTGGATAAGATTAGATAAGTCCTACGTTTATCCCAGGTTTGAATCTAGCCTTGTATTATTCTTATTAGGATTTTAAATGATGTCAAGTTGTTCTTTATTCTGGTTCTTATTCCGGCAACCCCGTGATAATGCCGCACGGGAAGAATGGCTGATTAAATATAATACTAAAGGTTTACAATAGAGTTGGTCCGAAATTATATGTAAAAAAACTACTTATAGCATTTTACGCCTGTTTCATCCGGGTCGCTCATACAGATATTCCGCTATGGTTTGCACATATCTAAAAATAGATGGTGGCATCTTGCGATTTGTGACGTCTCCCCGGGCAAACCCTATTCTGGAATAAACCAGCTTTTACGGCGCTACACGGTAATATATTCTATTGCAGGGGTCGGCAACCTATGGCATGCAGAGCGCTTTTCAATGGTACGCGGAAGACCACCCAAAGAGGCAACTCAAAACTCTTCTAACAAGAAATTGAGTGCTAGAGCAGAATGACTTTTAAGCTTTTGGCACGCTGAAAGAATTAGAAATCCTGTTTTGTCACACTTTTATCAAAAGGTTGCCGACCCCTTTTCTAAAGCAGCTTTTCGAAATCTCCAAACTTACGTTCATAAATGCTTCAAATGCCTTCACTGTTCGCATGTGTTCTTTTTCAGCAATGTCCGTAACCTTTTTAATCTCCAGTTTCTTTCTAAACGAACAAATACACTTACATTAATTTATTACACTTAATTATAAAGGGTTCGCATTTAGGGTAATTATATAAAAAGAAGGCCAAAATTCATGTTATTACAAATAGAAATTGACAAGGATTTTAAAATGCACACCATATTATAGTATAATAAAAACGAAAAAACAGTTAAAAACTTATTTGAAGGTATGAATTGGGGGTGGGGGGCATGTGGCTAAAAAAAATGAAATAATGTGTTGTTAAACCAGGTCTATGTGCCAAATTTCAGCACGATTGCATTGCAGAAAGTGGGTCAATAATTAGCCTACCAATGATCAGGTCGTAAACAAAGAAAAAGTCTGTCGTCAGAAAGTTTAGCGAAATAAAATATAAAACAACACAATGACACATTTGAATACTTATAAAGTTTGGTCTCGTATGCTGGTCTCGCGGGCTCCACTGAACCAAATCGCCTCTCGAAATCAAACCTCGTGGTATCGATCTCCGACTCGTCATACTGGAATCGATTTCAAAGGATAGAAATAGTCGCTTATCATGTTATCTTATACAATACAGACGTTCCTTCTATAACAAAGATTATTGCGTCCTACGCACATCCGTGGTTTTAGTCTAGTCCTGCATTTCTATTAGCGTTTTAAATGATTGTTAAGTTACTGGTTTTCCTGATTTGTTCATGCAAAACCACGCTTTAAACACAAGAATCGGAAGTTTAACTATTTTAAATAAATGAGCAATTGAAAGGGGAATAACTGATTAAATTTAAAATGTAATTTTAATCAATTTATTTGTTAAATGACAAATCCCTTTGTTGGTCTATAAAATGTGTTCATGCAAAATGTGAAGTTCACTTCTAATCTGGGTAAGTCATCCTTGGTCTCAACTAATCGGACCATAGAGGCGTTTAGAGCAGGGGTCGGCAAACTTTATGATAACAGTGTGGCCAAGGAGGATTTCTAAATCATTCAGCGTGCCAACAGCCTAAAAGTCAACCTGCTCTATTGAAGCGTTTTATATTTAATATAAAATAAAACATATTTGTTATTATCATCCTTTTTATATGCATTTATATTAAATACAATATCTTCGTACTAAACATGACAGGTTCAACAAAGAAACAAAGACCTAAAGACCTTACTACAAATAGCAGATGAACTTCAACAAAGGCACCGACACACGCTAAACAGAGAACCGATTACAAGACATTCGCATTTACCCCCCCCCCCCCCCCCCCCCGAAGGAAGACAAAGGCAACCAAGAATCAAAACCTCACTGAACAACACAAGCCTAACCAAAACATCACACACATTCGAACTTAAAGTAGGAGCACTAGAGAGAACTGAAATCTATACAGATACAGCCACCCACATCTATACAGATGTCTCAGCGCTTAAAGCCACAATAAATGATGGGCTAGATGCTTACCTGATCTTCCATGACATGTCTTGAGATAAGTGCACAATGTGCAGAAGTAGATGACATTAACATTGCGCTTAAGACAGTAGAACATAAATATAAAAACAAACAGCTCGCCCCAGCAGATATAGTCATCTTCACAGACTCCTAATGAGCACGTCAAACAATAGCAAACAACAACTCACAAAGCTTTAAAGAAATCACCTTATTATAACATACAATGGACTACTTAAGGCACATATAACATAAACATAACACTACAATGGATCCCAGTACATCTTGGTATACTAGGCAATGGCAAAGCTGACAGACTGGCTAAAAATGGAGCAAACGTGGACCAATATGAAAGACCTGTCAACTACAACACAGTATGCAGCATGTTAAAAATAGAACTTTAAGGAGGAATGGCTCAACCAATGGGCACATGGAACAACTAGAAGCAAACTGTACATAGAAACGAACAATCCCAACAAACAAGACAACATAAAGTTCCTCCCCCGCATAGAACAATGCACTATATAGCACTCAACTCACACCTAAATAGAATAAACCAAACACACACACCCAACTGTAGACACTGCCTCTACCCACAAGAAACTGTAGACCACTTCCTACTTGAATGCTAATCATTCCAAGCTAATCAACATAAGGCACACATTACTCCCTCCTCAATCTACCGTTACCAATGCATTATACAGCAATACAGAACAACTAAAAAGGATATGTAAATATGTTTGTCTGGCATTGACCGCAAGAGAGCAAACTGCTCTGCAGACTGGCTAACAGAAGAAGAATTACTACACTTTTACATTTATGGTAATTATTATCTCAGCCTAACAATCAGTCTGAATAAAACTGAAATCATGGGTCAGGATGTTACATCAATCTCTAACACTAACATTGGCTGCCATACTCTTCAAGTCACAAAAGAATTCACCTACTTAGATTCGAGCATTTCAGATAATCTGTCAATTGACAAAGAGATAAGCAAGAGAGTGGGCAAGGCATCTGCTGCCATGGCTATGCTATCAAAGCGTGTTTGGGAAAACTCAAAACTTACGAGGACCACCAAAATGATGGTCTACAGTGCATGCATTCTCAGTTCACTACTTTACGGAAGTGAGAGCTGGTCAACCTACATGCGCCAGGAACACCAGTTAAACATTTTCCACATGAGATGTCTGCGCCGAATACTGAGCGTCACTTGGAAGGACCACATAGCCAACCATTAGATGCAGGACCGAGCAAATATTCCTAGCATCTACTCCCTGCTATCCCAACGCAGATTGCGCTGGTTGGGTCATGTCAACCGGATGCAAGACGGCCACATCCCTAAAGACATTTTGTATGGAGAGCTGGAGTATGGCACAAGGGTCCCAGGGAGACCAATACTAAACTGTAGGAACGTCCTGAAACGTGACCTCAGGTCTACTAACATCGACCTGCAAACCTGGGAGCAGTCTGCAATAGACCGCACAGCAAGGAGACAGGCCGTTCATGCTGGTGTATCTAATGGATCGTACAGCATGTAGACAGGCTGTTCATGCTGGTTTATCTAATGGACAGTACAGCATGGAGACAGGCCGTTCATGCTGGTGTATCTAATGGACAGTACAGCATGTAGACAGGCCGTTCATGCTGGTGTATCTAATGGACAGTACAGCATGGAGACAGGCCGTTCATGCTGGTGTATCTAATGGACAGTACAGCAAGGAGACAGGCCGTTCATGCTGGTGTATCTAATGGACAGTACAGCATGGAGACAGGCCGTTCATGCTGGTGTATCTAATGGACAGTACAGCAAGGAGACAGGCCGTTCATGCTGGTGTATCTAATGGACAGTACAGCAAGGAGACAGGCCGTTCATGCTGGTGTATCTAATGGACAGTACAGCATGTAGACAGGCTGTTCATGCTGGTGTATCTAATGGACAGTACAGCATGGAGACAGGCTGTTCATGCTGGTGTATCTAATGGACAGTACAGCATGGAGACAGGCTGTTCATGCTGGTGTATCTAATGGACAGTACAGCATGGATACAGGCTGTTCATGCTGGTGTATCTAATGGACAGTACAGCATGGAGACAGGCTGTTCATGCTGGTGTATCTAATGGACAGTACAGCATGGAGACAGGCTGTTCATGCTGGTGTATCTAATGGACAGTACAGCATGGATACAGGCTGTTCATGCTGGTGTATCTAATGGACAGTACAGCATGGAGACAGGCCGTTCATGCTGGTGTATCTAATGGACCGTACAGCATGTAGACAGGCCGTTCATGCTGGTGTATCTAATGGACAGTACAGCATGGAGACAGGCTGTTCATGCTGGTGTATCTAATGGACAGTACAGCATGTAGACAGGCCGTTCATGCTGGTGTATCTAATGGACCGTACAGCATGTAGACAGGCCGTTCATGCTGATGTATCTAATGGACAGTACAGCATGTAGACAGGCTGTTCATGCTGGTGTATCTAATGGACAGTACAGCATGGAGACAGGCTGTTCATGCTGGTGTATCTAATGGACAGTACAGCATGTAGACAGGCTGTTCATGCTGGTGTATCTAATGGACAGTACAGCATGTAGACAGGCTGTTCATGCTGGTGTATCTAATGGACCGTACAGCATGTAGACAGGCCGTTCATGCTGGTGTATCTAATGGACAGTACAGCATGTAGACGGGCCGTTCATGCTGGTGTATCTAATGGACAGTACAGCATGGAGACAGGCCGTTCATGCTGGTGTATCTAATGGACAGTACAGCATGTAGACAGGCCGTTCATGCTGGTGTATCTAATGGACAGTACAGCATGGAGACAGGCTGTTCATGCTGGTGTATCTAATGGACAGTATAGCATGTAGACAGGCCGTTCATGCTGGTGTATCTAATGGACCGTACAGCATGTAGACAGGCCGTTCATGCTGGTGTATCTAATGGACCGTACAGCATGTAGACAGGCCGTTCATGCTGGTGTATCTAATGGACAGTACAGCATGGAGACAGGCTGTTCATGCTGGTGTATCTAATGGACAGTACAGCATGTAGACAGGCTGTTCATGCTGGTGTATCTAATGGACAGTACAGCATGTAGACAGGCTGTTCATGCTGGTGTATCTAATGGACAGTACAGCAAGGAGACAGGCCGTTCATGCTGGTGTATCTAATGGACAGTACAGCATGTAGACAGGCTGTTCATGCTGGTGTATCTAATGGACATTACAGCATGGAGACAGGCTGTTCATGCTGGTGTATCTAATGGACAGTACAGCATGGAGACAGGCTGTTCATGCTGGTGTATCTAATGGACAGTACAGCATGGAGACAGGCCGTTCATGCTGGTGTATCTAATGGACCGTACAGCATGTAGACAGGCCGTTCATGCTGGTGTATCTAATGGACAGTACAGCATGGAGACAGGCTGTTCATGCTGGTGTATCTAATGGACAGTACAGCATGTAGACAGGCCGTTCATGCTGGTGTATCTAATTGACCGTACAGCATGGAGACAGGCCGTTCATGCTGGTGTATCTAATGGACAGTACAGCATGTAGACAGGCCGTTCATGCTGGTGTATCTAATGGACAGTACAGCATGTAGACAGGCTGTTCATGCTGGTGTATCTAATGGACAGTACAGCATGTAGACAGGCTGTTCATGCTGGTGTATCTAATGGACCGTACAGCATGTAGACAGGCCGTTCATGCTGGTTTATCTAATGGACCGTACAGCATGTAGACAGGCCGTTCATGCTGGTTTATCTAATGGACAGTACAGCATGGAGACAGGCCGTTCATGCTGGTGTATCTAATGGACAGTACAGCATGGAGACAGGCTGTTCATGCTGGTGTATCTAATGGACAGTACAGCATGGATACAGGCTGTTCATGCTGGTGTATCTAATGGACAGTACAGCATGGAGACAGGCCGTTCATGCTGGTGTATCTAATGGACAGTACAGCATGGAGACAGGCTGTTCATGCTGGTGTATCTAATGGACAGTACAGCATGTAGACAGGCCGTTCATGCTGGTGTATCTAATGGACCGTACAGCATGTAGACAGGCCGTTCATGCTGATGTATCTAATGGACAGTACAGCATGTAGACAGGCTGTTCATGCTGGTGTATCTAATGGACAGTACAGCATGGAGACAGGCTGTTCATGCTGGTGTATCTAATGGACAGTACAGCATGTAGACAGGCTGTTCATGCTGGTGTATCTAATGGACAGTACAGCATGTAGACAGGCTGTTCATGCTGGTGTATCTAATGGACAGTACAGCTTTGAGACAGGCCGTTCATGCTGGTGTATCTAATGGACAGTACAGCATGGAGACAGGCCGTTCATGCTGGTGTATCTGCCTCTGAGACAAAGAGAGACAACGAATTTATAGAGAAAAGAATGAAGAGAAAAGACGTAAAACCGCCAGATGTACAGACTGCTACTCAATACAGATGCCTCGATTGTTCCAGGGACTGCCACTCAAAAATCGGACTGTTTAGCCACCGCCGAATTTACAAAATTAGCCATTTAAGTTGTAGAGGGGCGCATCCATTGTCTCTCGAGACAGAAGGAGCCATTATTATTATTATTATCTAAACATTACATTTGTTTGTTAGTCACTGAGCTATATATACATGGAGTGCTCAAGCAATTAAAAGTGAGAAGAAAAAAACTACTTATGTTTATGTTTAATAAAAAAAATATGAGCATAAAAATTATTTTAAATGTAATTAGTCTGTATTAATTAATGAGCGGTCAAGTATAGATGACCTTTTTGTATGCTTAAAACAGTTTTCATTTGCGATAAAATCAAAACACACGTGTAAGTTAAACCAAAAGCTGAAAGTAAAAGAGCGAATGCCTAGCAGTTGAGAATAACAGATGACTGTCCTAAGCAGCTTCCTCCAGAGTTATTCCACAAATGGGCACATTTGGATGCTCATTTTTTAAATGTTTAAAAATTAAACCTACTGCATTTTAAAATCTACAGTATCCCAGCAATTAAAAAAAAAAGATCTACAAATAGCAGCATCCACAATCTAAGGTTCTCGTGTGAGGCTAGTGTCCGCTGGCGAACGTTCATTTTCCTACGCAGGACCGTCCGCTTGGAATCTCCTCCCACTACAGCTTCGCCAGAGCCCTAGCTATGACACTTTCAGGAGCCGGCTGAAGACTCACCTATTTTGTCAGCAGAATTAGCGTATTACTACATATTTCGTTGTCTGTCTGTATTCTGTAACTGTCGTCTGCGCATAGAACTGTCACCAACGGGGATATGCGCTATATAAGCACCGTTATTAGTATTATTATTATATACAATATACATGTACAATATACATATACAAATAGCAGCATCCACAATCTAAAGTTAATATACAATACAGCGTAATATCCTAAACACACACTTTGCATCATCTTTTTCAAATCCAGGTGACAAAGACATCTCCATAAATTTAAACAAACTAGAAAAGATAGGAAATATAAATGTAGATGAAAAAGGCATTAAAAAACTCCTAACCAACTTAAAAGTAAACAAAGCTTCTGGTCCAGATGAAATACCAGCAAGACTGCTTAAAGAACTAACTAATGAAATATCTCCAATCTTAAAATACTTTTTCAGTCCTCTCTAAACCAGGGCAAAGTGTCCAAAGACTGGAAATTAGCCAATGTAACCCCTCTTTTCAAAAAAGGAGATAAATCTGACCTCGGGAATTACAGACCTGTTTCCCTAAAAAGCATAACTTGTGAATTACTTGAGCATATAATTTATAGTAGTATAGTAAATCATCTAGACAAATTTAATGCACTGTGCCCACACCAACATGGCTTTAGGAAAAATAGATAATGTGAAACTCAATTAATAGGCTTAATAGATGACTTGTCTAAGGGATTAGATAATAACAACCAAATTGGGATTTTTCAAAAGCATTTGACAAAGTTCATCTTTCTAGACTTCTAAAAAACTTAAATACTTTGGTATTACTGGTCCCTTACATCAGTGGATTCAGGGCTTTCTTATAGGCAGAGAACAAACAGTGATAATAAATGGCTATAAGTCATCACTAATAACTGTAAACTCAGGAGTTCCACAAGGAACTGTTCTAGGACCCCTACTATTTCTAATTTATATTAATGATCTGCCAAATTAAATCAACACAGGAGCAAAAGTAATATTATTTGCCTATGATTGCATAATTTATAGAATAATAAAGACAGGAAAAGATAGTGAACTTTTACAAAAAGACCTAGATGAACTACAAAAATGGGAATCAAACTGGAGTATATCTTTTCACCCAGAAAAATGCCAACTAATAAGGTTATCCAAGAAAAAGAAACAAATAATAACAAACTACTATATTCATGGTAAAGAACTAACTCAAACTAACAATGCTAAGTATCTAGGAGTAATAATACATGATAAGTTCTTTTGGAACACTCATATTGATGAAGTAATTAAAAAACAAAACATTAGGATTCATAAAAAGGAACTTTTATAAATGTAATAAGAATATAAAACTGAAATGATATCTCACATTAGTTAGGCATATACTAGAATATACAGGATCTGTAAGGGGCCTATCAAGTAAAGAAAACATTAAAAAATTAGAACAAAAATTCAAAAAAAGAGCTGCAAGATTCATAACTAGTGAATATTCCCAATTGACAAGAGTAACACCATTAGTCAAATCACCAAACCTAGAAACATTAGAGGACAGAAGAGCAAAGAGTAAAGTAGTAATAATACACAAGGCATTAAACTCTAATTTAGAAATACAACCCAATAACAACCTGTTACAAAGCTCAGATAAACATAAAGAAAAAAACACTTTCCTTATCCCCTATGCGAGAACAAATGCATATAAGTACTCTTTCTCTCGAGTGGCATTCGGACATGGAATGGGTTACCTGAACAAACCAGGAAAACCAGTAACTTAACATCATTTAAAACATAAATAAAAATGCAAGACTAGACTCGGACCACGGATGAGCGTAGGTCGCAATAATCTTCTCTATAGAAGGAGCGTCTCTAATGTATAAGATAAGATAAGATAATGGTGGTGGTATGATATACTGTGATTCACACCACTGATCTATAAAAAAAAAGGATTAAGAACAGAAACAATATTCTTGACGCAAAAAGCTCCCGCCATTATTCTTTATGTCACTTATCTAGAAAAGTATACTTTTTAAACACTGACCTATTCATTACTAAGACTTTTTTTTCTATAGTAGTCCTATTAGATTTGTAGTAATTAAAGGTTGTTTATTCCTGTTTCTCGTCTATATGGATAAGTGAAAGTGTCTGAAAATTATAGCTTCCGTTTGAATCAATATTTACGAACACATTTATTAAGGCGGCTCTGTTCATACTTTTTATAACTCAGTGGTACCTAAACTATATACAAGTTTCATATTCATTCAAGTAATAAGGAGTAATAAGAAAACAATAAAAGGCCGACCAACACACGAAGCTGTTTCCCAAGTTTCCCAAACAATGTCTTCACTAAGCTCTTGGTGTTATCTAAAAAAAAAAATTTCTAGTTCTGTTGTTGTCGTTTTAGTAGAAAATCTTACGTTTAACATTCATTTCAATGAGCAACAGAACAATCTCTTTAAAAATATACGTCGTGCTTTTATTATTTTAGTATATTATCAGTATTTTAGTGTATCCACTACCTCAATGGAAACACATTCCATTCATTCACGATTGTTTTTACTAATACATACTAATACATAATATATAAATACATCAGCCTCCTGCGCGTAATAAAAACGGACCCTATCTATTTCCTTTCAATCACAATCACATTCCACACCTACCACTCACACACAATCAAATTCAGCCCCACCACTCACACACAATCAGATTCCGCCCCTACCACTCACACACCAGTCAACAATGGCAAACTATTATCTTTAAAAACAGCTTCCAACAATTTACCAGTAAAAATCCTAAACTCTTGCCGTTCATTTCTTCGAAACGTTTGCGCATGATGCACGGTAGATCTTTGAGTGGTGTCATCTTCTTCAAAAAGGAATCTTTCGCTGACATCGACAAATACCAACCTGGTTAAAAAATTCAACAATAGGAACTTAATTTATAAGTATGAAATGTCCATTGCACACTATTCAAATTATTAAAGCGGCATCGAAATATATAAAGAACTCAATAGTGAGATTTTAAATTTCAACAAGAGAGGTCAGCTGGTCCTGCGGTTAGAACACCGGACTGTCCAAAAAACTGCCCGGGTTCTAGCCCTTCCCACAAAACCAATCCTTGCGGCCCTTCTACCTACAAGGAACGTCTGTAAACGTATAAGTCAAATATTTTCTTAATGGATGAACCCTTGTTTTACAATAAACGCCAAATTTTGTGTAATTTAAATTCAGAAAAAAAATATTTCTAATAGGCCCACTTTCAGCCTTTCTAATTTTAGAAACTTTCAGCTAATTGTTTAAACGAAACACACATTTGCGGTATTAATTATTTCTATCTCTTCTAATTGAATGACATTGAAAATGCGTTGTTAATATTTTATATTATATGTCATTATAGGCATAGAATAATATGTATCTTCTGTAAAAGACTTATTAACGAAAGATTCTAATTTAGAAAAACTACACAATAACAATAATTTACAAAGCTCCGACAAAGCATACAGGTAAAAACACTTTTTTTATTCCTTTCGCAAAAAACGAAAGCATATACTTTCACTTTCTTCCCGAGAGGCATCCGGGCAAGGAATGGGCTTGCCTGATAAAACCAGGAGTATAACTTAAAACCTTAATCAATATTCAATAGTAGAATCACTGCACGGATAGGTGTAGGACGCCGAATAGTGGAATCACTGCACGGATAAGTGTAGTACGCCGAGTAGTGGAATCAATGCACGGATAAGTGTAGGACGCCGAATAGTGGAATCACTGCACGGAAAAGTGTAGGATGCCGAATAGTGGAATCAATGCACGGATAAGTGTAGGACGCCGAATAGTGGAATCACTGCACGCAAAAGTGTAGGATGCCGAATAGTGGAATCACTGCTCGGATAAGTGTAGAACACCTAATAGTGGAATCACTGCACGGATAAGTGTAGGACGCCGAATAGTGGAATCACTGCACGGATAAGTGTAGGACGCCGAATAATGCAATCAATGCACGGATAAGTGTAGGACGCCGAATAGTGGAATCACTGCACGGATAAGTGTAGGACGCCGAATAATGCAATCAATGCACGGATAACTGTAGGACGCCGAATAATGCAATCACAGCACGGATAAGTGTAGGACGCCGAATATAGTGGAATCACTGCACGGAAAAGTGTAGTACGCCGAATAGTGGAATCACTGCACGGATAAGTGTAGGACGCCGAATAGTGGAATCACTGCACGGAAAGGTGTAGTTCGCCGAATAGTGGAATCACTGCACGGATAAGTGTAGGACGCCGAATAGTGGAATCACTGCATGGATAAGTGTAGGACGCCGAAAACTTTCCGTTTCGAATGAGCGTCACTAATATATAGGATGAGATCAAATTAATGCGGGAAGCCGAGTTAAAACAGCTAGTATATATCAGGGGTAGGCAACCGTTTGATAATAGTGTGCTAAAGTAGCAGTTCTAATCCATTCAGCGTGCCAACAGCATTAAAGTCACCATGCTCTGGCGCTCAATTTCTTTAAGAAAAAATATGAATTGCTATTTTTGGGGGGATCTTCCGCGTGCCAATGAAAATTGCTTTGCGTGTCAAGTATGGAACGCGTAACGTAGGTTGCCGAGCCCTGGTCTATATCATGGAGGTTTTATTGAATTGTAGGTCTTTCATTTCACGCTACCTACCGTCAAAGCAATGAATGGGAAAGTTGCAGGCTACTCCACCATCGACATAGAAGTTTTCCTGGCCGTGGATGTTGTACTTCACAGCACTATACATCACTGGCATATAGAGAATTTAAACAATTTTAATGAAGGCTTATCTATAGGAGGCTAAGCACTATATATCACTGGCGTATAGAGAATTTAAACAATGTTAATGAAGGCTTATCTATAGGAGGCTAAGCACTATATATCACTGGCGTATAGAGAATTTAAACAATGTTAATGAAGGCTTATCTATAGAAGGCTAAGCACTATACATCACTGGCATATTATAGAGAATTTAACAATGTCAATGAAGGGGCTTATCTATAGGAGGCTAAGCACTATACATGACTGGCATATTATAGAGAATTTAACAATGTCAATGAAGGCTTATCTATAGGAGGCTAAGCACTATACATGACTGGCATATTATAGAGAATTTAACAATGTCAATGAAGGCTTATCTATAGGAGGCTAAGCACTAAACATGACTGGTATACAGAGGAGGCATAGACTTACCTGGAATAGCCATAGACATGCGTAAAGCATCTCTTATCGGCATATCAGGTGTAGTCTTGATGTGACAGTATTCTTCCCTCATCTGGTTCAGATTGGTGACCACAACACACAACTGCATTTTCTTTTCTTTGTACAGCTGTAGAGTTGAAATAATTATGAAAAGCTACCGCCGCCATACGATGTGCCAAGGGAACTAACTATGTTTATCTTAGTTAAAAGAAAACAATTATTGAGTTATCTCTCTTACATCAGAAAAAGTCATGTTTTGATCCTTATTCCAAGATTTTAGCCGGATTTTGTCCCCCAGCCAATTGTGCATGATCCTGCCTGGGTTCCAGCCGAAGCCTTTTAATAAGTTTCTCTTCAAGCTAAGTGTCCAACAAGAATGATCTGTGAATAGTGTATTTTCTAAACATGACAGAAATGATCTGTGAATAGTGTATTTTCTAAACATGTAAGAAATGATCTGTGAATAGTGTATTTTTAAACATGAAATAATATTAGAAATGTACACACATTTGTAGATTTAAAATACAAAAAAAAACATATTTTAGAAATTATTTTTTAAGGGAAAATTCCAGTGGTAAAATAAAATGCAAATCAAATATATTACAGACGCATCCACAAAATAAAATCAACTACATATCCACACAATAATGCCCCTTACATATTCAAACATCTGACAGAATAGGATTTATCTTATCTTATACTTTACAGACACTCATTCTATAAAGAAGTTTATTGCGTCCTACGCTCATCCGTGGAACGAGTCTAGTCTTGCATCTTTATTAATGTTTTAAATGATGTTAAGTTACGGGTTTTCCTGGTTTGTTCAGGCAACCCATTCCATGCCCGAATGCCAATCGGGTAGAAATAGTACTTATATGCATTTGTTTTCGCATTCATTAAGGATGAGAAACAGGGCTTTGTTTTTATGTTTGTCTGATCTTTTATTCAGGTTGTTATTGGGTTGTATTTTTATATTAGAGTTTAATGCCTTATGCAAAGAAGAACTACTATTACTTTTATTATAAGTTTAAGAAAAAAAGATCTATCATAGGAACTTGTGCAGAAATGTGAAATTTATTGTATCTAGCTCCCAGCTAAGAAAAATTCTGATCAAAAAACGTAATAATAATAAATATTAGAAAATACCTTAATTTAAAAAAAACGGTAGTTTTATCGTGTCATGTCAGACTCATTGATAAAGAAGATGAATGCATCCATTGATTATAATGTTGATCGACTTACCCAGACTTCAACTTCTGATTGAACTGAGAGCTGAGAGTATTAATCCCTTATATCCATGGATAAGAACTCTGCCGTACGTCTGAGCACGTCTAAATCTCCGTAGAGATCAGTGGAAAGTGGGTCACCCGTTTCATCTCCTCGATCACTGGCGAGAAGGGGGCACTCCCGCAGGATATGCTCCACTGTCTCCTCCTCCTCCCCACAGTGGCGACACCGCGAGTCGAAGTTAGGGTCGGAACCTGTCGCCCCAATGGGGCAGTGGCCACTTGAGGAATCGTGATATTCGACTTTGTTCCGACCTAGATTGACTTACCCATAAAGTACCGCTCAATATGGTCAGACAGGAACGCCTCCAAGTCGCGCGAGTTGTAGCCAAGGGCGACAAGCGCTGCCGTCATGGCCCCTGAGCTGCTTCCGGCCACTCTCTTCACTTGGGACAACATGCCAATCTCTTCAAGGTACTGTGGAGTACATCAAGGAACCATTCCGAATATTGCCCAAAACTAGCGTAGAATAAAATAAAAAATATCAAACATAATGCCCCATATAATACTAAAACATAATAACCAAATATAACCGAAACATAATAACCAAATTAATACCAAACATAAACACCACATAAATACCAAACATAATACCCAAAATAATACCAAACATAAACCCCAAAATAATACCAAACATAATAATACCAAACATAAACCCCAAAATAATACCAAATATAATACCCAAAATATTACCAAACATAAACCCCAAAATAATACCAAACATAATACCCAAAATGATACCAAACATAATAATACCAAACATAAACCCCAAAATAATACCAAACATAATACCCAAAATATTACCAAACATAAACCCCAAAATAATACCAAACATAATACCCAAATAATACCAAACATATTAATACCAAACATAATACCCAAAATAATCCCAAAATATAATAATACCTAAGCAAACATAATAACACATAAACGCGTAGATAAATACAAGCGTACAGTTTTCCTTATATCTAATTTTTTTTTAACCTATTGTTGTCGTCGCCGACAAAATCACTGATGTCAATGATGGCTCTAATTATACACGGCGAAACACCATGAAACATTGAAGGTTTTTTTTTTTGGGGGGGGGGGGGGGGGGACAAGAAAATAGCATGCAGATGACCAGTTTCTTAGGTCACAGTAGACTGTATGGCACAACTATCAAACTATCAACTCACATGCGCAACCAGACCTCGTTAAAATCGTGAACAGCCGCTAAATCCCCCCCCCCCTCTTTTTTTTTCCAGAATGCTCATTTTTTAACCCAATGAAAAGCCAATAGTCGATTAATTAACGAAATTTTTTTTATTATTATTGTGGCCTCCCTTTGAACGCTCCACTTAAATTAATTTGGTTGTCTCCCTTTGACCACTTACCCTAATACATCCAACATAAGCCAGCCCTTTGTTAGCGCCTCCTTCAAAGATCAGATTTTCAAACGGGAATTTGTATTCTTCAATTTTCATTAAGCTGGCCTCTTTGTCGAGCTGTTCGAAGCCTAACTTCGACGTCTGGGGTTCTGTAACAAAGCCAAAGAACCGTGTTTTTTCATTGTCGTCTGGCGTACCGAAGGTCCTGGTTTCGAATCCTGGTGAAGGCTAGGATTATTTTCCCCCCGGAGGGTGTCCCTGAGTCAACCCAGCTGCTCCGATGAGTAGCCTACCTGACATTAGTTAGGGTAAAGTAAAAGCGGCTGTGCATTGTGCTGGCCACACGATCACCTAGTATGACGTGGCCACAGAAATTGGTGAACACTGCTTCACCGGCCCTATGATCGAGTTCGTCAAAAGGGTACTTTTTTGAAAAATTTGATAAAAGATGTATCGTTTCAATGACAGCCATTCTACTCAGCATAATTGCCCCATACCAGCACTGGAGGTCATGAAGACATATCAATCCACAGCTGGTAGATGAATTACAAATAAATTTCTTTGACGTTAAAATGAAAACAAAAACTGTTTCAGTCTATAGTTGTTAGTTGTTACAAAGTACAAAAGGGCCCGGGTTATAGCCCTGCCGCCGACCAATCCCTGCCGACAGGCAGGTGTTTTGGGCCTAAGTGGACGTAAAAATCTTCTATCTATATGGAACGTTTGTAAACTTATAAAATCATAAGTTAGTTAAACTTATTATTTCAAACAAATATGATAAAGGCGAATTTTCCAAAACAAAGACTAAAATACACTGTCTCTCTCCTTTCTATCACTAGAAAAGTAATCCAAAAGGCCAAGCAATGCTCACCGAAAAATACTCTATATTCCTCGTCTAGGGCGTTTGGACTAAAGGCTTTCTTCTCTAACAAATCAAACGCATTCTGTCGCCTGAAATAAATATATAACATTCATTGCTCTTTATCACAAATAACCTTTTCTACTAGTTTAGCATGTATAAAATGCAATTGAGTACCTATGGATCGAAATAACTAAGAAATATAATACCTAGCCAACTAGTTTATAATACGGATACGCTAACACTCAGCTAGGGAGGACACATGCCGGAGGCGAGATCGCTAAACTAAAATATTAGTCATTAAGGTTACGTGTCTTTAAATTAACCAAGGGGTATCAAAATCCACAGACACAGTCTACTTTATAATCGTATCAATAGATTATTATTTAAAAAAAAAAAACTTTCTTAAACAAGACGTAATCGTATAAAGACTTACATAACTACAGAATCATAAAATGACTTACATAACTACAGAATCATAAAAAGACTTACATAACTACAGAATCATAAAAAGACTTACATAACTACAGAATCATAAAAAGACTTACATAACTACAGAATCATAAAAAGACTTACATTGCTACAGAATCAGAGTAGGCTTTCTGTCGGTTGTTCTTGTTTCCCATTTCGCTGGTCACCTAAATGACCCGAAGATGTCTACAGTTCTAGTTTAGGTTACGTCATTCAGATGTTCTAGCCATAACATAAACATTGTTAGAGAATAAAATTAAAATTAGTAGGTCAACTTCTAGATTCGTAAACCTGGATGTGTTAAAGTTCTGGATTGTATGTATCCATTTCACACATGAAAAGTAAACTAGGGCCAGGGGTCGGCAATCTTTTGCTAACAGTGTGCCAAACTAGGATTTCTAAATCATTTAGTGTGACAACAGCCTGAAAGTTAACCCTTCCCGTACCGACCTACTTCTATCTATGCTGCCTTCAGTTCCGCTATATACGCGCCCGGGACTGTAAGGGTTAACCTGCTCTATTATACTTTAAAAAAATATTTTTATAGAACAACTAGTTTAACTCCGTAGATAGACCAAGGCCAAAAGCAAAGGAGATTATTTATAGCGAAAATCGTTAAAGCGTTTTATATTTAATTAATGTGTTTTTGATTATCATCCTTTTTATTTGCATTCATATCAAATACAATATTGTATTGCTAAGCGTTTACTGTATTTATTGTCTAAACATTATCATTTGTTAGTCAAGATGAGGATCTAACACCTGCCAATGTTATTTACATCTGGATCTCAGTTTAATTTGAGATGTACCTTAATGTATAGATTATTGAACTTGCTTGGGAACACAATTCACATAAAGCGGAATAAATACGTAGTAATAATACATACTGGGTAGTTAATGTAATGTTTGTAAATATACATATAAATACTTTAATCATAAAATATTTATAAAATTTTCAAATAATTTTTACAATTTGATCATTTCAAAGTTATAAATTGTAAAGCAATTTTTTCTTTTAATACCGAAAAAAAAAGAACCATATTAGATTAACTGCCTTTAATTAAAAACGTGTCACATTTGATTAAATAGTGATGCAAAACAAGTTATGTTTTTATTATATAACAAATATTACTGAATAATTATTATTTCTTTATAGAAATCCAAAAATATAATATTCCTTACAAGATTTATTTATTAGAGGATTAAAATAATTTACTTTAAACCGTCGTAAATAAACATTTCTTGCATTAATTAAATTTAATGAGTTTATATTTTAAACATTAATTTACAGAAATTACATAATATAGTGCTATATTTATTAAATTTATTATATTTATATTAATATTTATTAAATTAATGATACAAATAAAATTGTTTAAGAATTACTTATATTTATGTTTAATTAAAGAAAATGAGCATAAAAACTATTTTAAATGTAATTTTTCAATATATTAATTAATGAGCGGTCAATCGTAGATGACCTCTTTTTATGCTTAAAACAGCTTTCATGTGCGATCAAATCTGTTCACAAGTTTATGTTGAACCAAAAGCTGAAAGTAAAAGAGCGAATGCCTTTGCAGCTTTCTTCCAGATTTTTTTCCTCAAATCGGCATATTTGGATGAGCATTTTCAAATGTTTACAATTCAACTTTCTGTATTTTAAAATCGCCAATATCCCTCCACTTTAAAAAAATATCTACATCTAAGAAGGTTGTAGTAATATCAACCAGTTACTCTGGATGTGGTATGAAAAAATGAGCCCCTCAATTTGAAAGTCAAGCCTTTGATTATAAAACTCCGCTTTGGGTGTTTCAATGTAGTTCAGAAAAAGCCCCACTATCTTAATATATGCCTTAATATATGAATGTACATGTAAGTTAAATGTTTTGAAATTGATTTCACGGCAAGATATGTCCAGTTTAAATTCGAATCCATTCCAATGGTCCTTGTAAATGCAAATTTGAAACACTTTAAAGTGTCGCTATGTCATTCAGAAACATCGGATTCAACAGTCAGTTTTCCTCATTCAGAACGGGAAAATGTTTTTTAATCTATAAAAACACCTCTTGAGGTCTCTCGCGTGCCATTGAAATTGGCTTTGCCTGCCAAGTTTGGCATGCGTGCCTTAGGTTGCCGGCCCCTAAACTAGGGAATGTGCTGCTTAACCTAATCCCCTTGCTAAAATAGTAAGTTTTGTTTTTAGCTTTTTTCTGATAGGTCATACAGCCCATCTAATTTGGATTGACACTAAAAGGAGTTTTAATGTGTGTACTTTTAATATAATATATCGCCTAAATTATGGTTAATCTTGCATTATGTAACAGACGCTCCCACTGTACTCAGGCGATCACTCCAATGCCTGTGTGCCACTCGGGAAGAAAGAGTAAACCTACTTATGTACATTCATTATCTTATCTTAGACATTACGGACGCCCCTTCTATAAAGAATATCATTACGTCCTACGCACATTCGGGGTTAGAGTCTAGTCCTGCATTTCTATTAATGCTTTAAAATGGTCTTAAGTTACTAGCTTTCAAATTCCATGCCCGAGTGCCACTCGTAAAGAAAGAATAGAATGCATTTGTTCTCGCATACGGGATAAGGATGTTTTTATCCTTATGTTTATCTGAGCATTATAACATATTGTTTTTGTGTAGTATTTCTGAATCAGAGTTCAATGCCTTATGTATTATTACTACTTACTCTTTGCCCTTCTGTCCGCTAGCGTTTCTAGATTTAGTGATTTAACTATTGGTGTTACTTTTGTCAGCTGTGAATATTCGCCAGTAATGAGTAATGAACCTAGCAGCTCTTTTCTGAATTAATGTTCTCTTTAGTTGATGGATCTCATACAGAAGATTAGTTATTGCATAATTGCTTATGTTTATCTAAGCATTATAACCATCAAACATTAGAATACCAGTTAATAGGCCTACTGGACAGTCTGCATAGGACTGCGCATGTCTAAAAAAAAAAGAACCAAACTTACATTATCTTTCCATGTTCTTCTCAAAATAAATCAAAAGTTGTTTACAAACTCAGACAGCTAGAAATCTTGGCTAGATACCTTGAAAGGAACTGGGTTACTGCTATTAATAGAATTGAAAACAAAGTTTGATCTAGTGTTGGTGCAACTACAAAAAATTGAAGATTTATTGGTAATTCCCGATTATATTATATTTTATCTTATCTTATATATTACAGACGCTCCTTCTATAAAGAAGATTATTGCGTCCTACGCTCATCCGTGGTCCGACTCTAGTCTTGCATCATTATTGATTTTTTTAATGATATTAAGTTACTGGTTTTCCTGGTTTGTTCAAGCAACCCATTCCACGCTCGAATGCCACTGGGGAAGAAAGAGTACTTATATGCATTTTGTTCTCACATAAGGGACAAGGAAGGTGTTTTTGTCTTTATGTTTATTTGAGCTGTTTACCAAGCTGTTAGTGGGTTGTATTTCTAAATTAGAGTTTAATGCCTAATGTATTATTACTACACTACTTTACTATTTGATGTTGTTTATATGTAAAAAAAAAAAAAGGACTATAATAAGAAAAGATAAGATTTCTTTATTGATCCAGAATGGAAATGTGGCTTGATTACATTGATATCAATTAAAACAAAGAAAAACATTTCTTTATAGAAGTAGCAGGTTTCAACAGAAAACCAAAGAACATGTAATATACAATTGTATATACATGTATTATAAATCATTTTATCATAGAGCTATAATATATATATATTATTATATAGCTCAGTGCATTTTATTCAGAATGGGCCGTATTGCTGCCGAGAGTTAACACCCTTGCCCCTAATACAAGTCAATCTTTTATGACTGACTTGTAATTTACAAGTCAGTCATAAAAGATTGACTTGTATAAGGGGCAAGGGTGTTAACTCTCAGCAGCAATACGGCCCATTGAATACTCTTTAAGATGTAATAACCTAAAAGGCAAAATTATAAACTTTATATAAGATACAGATTAATTCGCAACAGTTTAACTAAATGAAATTAGGCCCATCAATAAGCAGAGTAATAGATGACTTCGGTCGAAACAGAAACTACGCCGAGAGAGACTATTAGAATACTTTCGGTGCCGAAATCGAAACCGAAACCGAATTTCGGTAGGCCTCTTATATCATAATATATAAGTTAACTGTTGTTGGGTGTTTTGTTGCTGTTTTTTTGCTTTTCTTTACATGGTGCAATATAAGAACTCTTTCTTCCCTAGTGGCATCCGGGCATGTAATGGGTTACTTGAACAAGCCAGGAAAACCAGTAACTCATCATCATTTAAAACACTAATAGAAATGCAGACTAGACTCAAACCGTGGATGTGCGTAGGACGCAATAATCTTCTTTACAGAAGGATCGTCTGTAATATATTGAGGTAAGATAAATCCTAGTCTGGCAGGTGTGTGAATATGTAAGGGACTTTATTGTGTGGATATGCATGTGTTTTCATTGTGCGGATGTGTAGTATTGTGTAGGGGACATAATCTTGTGGATATATAGGGTACTCCGTTAGGTTATATATATTGCTGAGTGGGATGGGGAACAATAAGCAGAGCTTGACAAAATTAACTTGACCTTGTGTTGGCACACAATGCCCTTTTATTGATTGGAAAAATACATTTTGTTTGCAAACTAAAAGGGGAAAAAAATAGGCATAGGTCTTGAGTAATTATTATGTACTATAAATATTAATTTGTTTATTTGTAATGCATCTTCTAAGTAATAACTTGTCCGGTAAATGAGCCTTAATTACAGAAGATACAATCTTTGACAACTATAAAATTTATAAACTCAATTTTATATCAACTGTTATATTTCTTTGTTAAAAAAAAAAAATCTTTTCTTTTATCTCTAAATTAGTTTCATAATAACTGTACTGTATAACCCATCTAGTGGTATGTAAACATAACAGTACTGTATAACCCATCTAGCGGTATGTAAACATAACAGTACTGTATAACCCATCTAGTGGTATGTAAACATAACAGTACTGTATAACCCATCTAGTGGTATGTAAACATAACAGTACTGTATAACCCATCTAGTGGTATGTAAACATAAAAAAGCAAACGCATTCACATAACTACAGACAATTGCCACCATACACTTAAAACAGTTGACAACTTCCAAACTAACAATTCTCTGCCATGCACTATTGTCACCCTGAACCTACTATGGCAAACGCAATCTACAACAACACGGAAAAGCATTTTAAAAAATCATTATGTTTGTCTGGCTTTGATTGCAAGAAAGCAAATATCCGATTGACATGGCCTTAAAAAGAAATTGAAACATTGTAATTAATTTAAATTACATTTCCACAGAAATGACCAGTGATCTATATTTTGAGAGTTGTTCCTGTGACACTCATTAGTTCTAAACATCTGGTTTATGAGATTCAAAGGAAAAAATATTTATATTAAATTCTATAACAGAGATAATTCTAAAAACTTTGTGATTAATACGTTTTAGCTCAGATCGCTCAATTCAGTTTCAATCAATAATCAGGATGATGTCAGACTTTAAAACAAAGGCCAAGGCTAAAACAACAGCTGTCCTGTCACAGATAACAGCTGTCCTGTCATAGACAGCAGCTGCCCTGCCATAAGTTATGTCGAAGACATCGATATATTGTACTAACAACATTCAGTAAGTGTGCGAGCGAGTGGGTAAGTGAGTGAGTCCTTTGTTTACACCCTCGATTTGACCAATGAGATGACAAGATACTATAAAATTCCATTGTGTTCATATGTTTATCATCGGGCCTAAGGTTAAATCCGAACTTCTATATGTGACAGATTTCACTATATAAGAGTTGGCAATAGTCTAAAACAACAAGGGGTACTCTATGTAAGGGGCGAGCGGGTTATTTGTTTTTGTATTATTTGAATTATACTAATACATCATTTTACATTATTAATTGGCATAATGATTTGAACCTATTGTCTTCAAATCATAAAGTGAACATTTTTCGAGACTTAGCGAAACACATAATAGGCATTGCAACAAGCACATGTCGTCATGTGGTATAACTAGTTTTCGAGCATTACCGAAACTGAAGCTCAGTCCAATTAAAAGACTTCTAAAGCTATCCCTTAAGCTTGATAACAATTATTACATTTGATAGAGCCATATTATAGCTCTCAAGATATAAAAGAAATATACATCGATGACAAAATTCAAGATTTAATAGAAATCGATGAAAAATTGACTACATTGACTGCGCTATGAATCGCTATTTCTACAACCGGAAACTTATCTAAAAGTATACCAAAGACTTTATAGGCCCCTACACTAATACTGGTATAGACATTCTTTAAAATAAACAGTAACCTTTCTTTGTGTGAACAGTCATTGGATTATTAATTAAGTTACTGCTGAAATTATTTACTCCTGGTTTTAAATATTTGAATATTCAGACCTGGATAACTCCTACACTTGAATATTTTATCCTGGATATTCAGACCTGGATAACTCCTACACTTGAATATTTTATCCTAAGAAACGATTCTAAGATAAATCTTCAGTAGCTCTCCATCCCATAATTGTATCCTAAGAAAGTGTTTTCCAAACGGATTTATGTGTATTTCAGACACTCCTGGATATACGTCAGACTTTGATTTTTAATTACTTATCAATCTTTCCTATTAAATTTAATTAACATGTATTTTATTTTTATGTTCTATATTATATATATAAGAAAGGCTCGGAGGTGGAAGTTTAAAATTTATTCTTCAAATTCTCATACTTAATCTGTCTGAATCTAGACCTACTTCTGTTTCTTTTAGAGGAATTAATTGTAGATGCTTCTTTATAGGTTTTCTGTTTGTGCTCATACAGAGTAAGCAAAATTTGACTCTTTATGTATATTTACAAATATTTGTGTTAGTTGTTCTTGGTCTGGTGTTTTTTTTTTTTGATAATAATTCATTATTTGTAATATGGAAGTAAAACTTATTGTTGTTTTGTCATTGTTTATATATATTGTGAGTCTCCTGTTAAAAATGTCCTCTTTTATTGTGAATTAAGCAGCATTTGTTATTTTTTAGTATACATGTATGAATAATTGGCCTTGTGTTATTTTCAATTGTAAACCATTTTTTATTTTTTTATATATTTTTTGTTTTTTTTGGTTTAATTTCTAGTACAAATATTTTTTTTAAATAGACTATATATTATTATATAGTCGTAATAAAATGATACTTATCAAAACTTATTTGCACAAAACACACACACACACACACACACACAAAAACACACCCAATGAAAAACGTTGTTTTGTTGTAAAAGCTTAGACTTTACTTGTGTAACCACATTTTATACAACAAATTAAACATGTTAGTTGAAATTTAGATAAAATATTTATAAAATTATAAAACCAAAAATAGTGAAATAAAAAAGAATTAAGACTAAGTTTTAGGTATTTACATAAAAAACGTTTTGGCCAGGAATATCGTGGGCCTATTTTTTTCCATGGGAAATAACTCCAAAAATACAACAAAAAAAAAAACAGAAGCCCTTATAAAAAAGAACGCTAGGTTTTATAAGACCAAAAAATGCAAATAAAACTTGTGAACAAAATATAATCAAATAACATAAGAAAAATTAGGCTACATATAAAATGTAATCTTACAGGTTACACTTGCAATTTTCAAGCTCTTGCTGAAAAGAGAAAAAAATATATATATAATCTAAGTCTGCAATCAAAAGTGTGCCAACTAAACAAGAAAAATGTTTCAAAAATGTTCTCATTGTATGATCTATGTATAGTTACAGTATTAAATGTTTAATACTATAATAAAAAAAAGGATGAAAAATTATTAAGCATTCATTACAAGCTAAGAGTTATTTATCCAGCATTCAGGATTCTAATACATTTTCTAGATTGCCTGACATAGATGGATATAATATCACAATGAAAAAATGGAATAATTGTATTTAGTAAGAAAACAAACTTCTTTCCAAACTGTACACAAAATTACAAGTCATCTTATAGGCGCAGGCCCTTTATGTGAAATATCTTAATAACTTGTATCTTATCTTATACATTACAGAGGCTCTTTCTATAAAGAAGATTTTGCGCTCATCTGTGGTCCGGGTCTAGTCTTGCATTTTTATTAATGGTTTAAATGATGTTAAGTTACTGGTTTTCCTGGTTTGTTCAGGCAACCCATTCCATGCTAGAATGTTACTCGATAAGAAAGAGTACTTATATGCATTTGTTCTCGCATAAGAGATAAAGAAAGTGTTTTTGTTTTTATGTTTATCTGAGCTTTGCAACAGGTTGTTATTGGGTTGTATTTCTAAATTAGAGTTTAATGCCTTGTGTATTATTACTACTTTACTCTTTGCCCTTCTATCCTCGAGTGTTTCTAGGTTTAGTGATTTGACTGATGGTGTTACTGTATAAGAATGTTCAAAGTTTTAAAAATTATGTTTTTAAGTAGACAGCTACTCTTAAAACAATTTAGAACAAAATAATATAATAGAGTCTACCCAGCTTAGTAAGTCTTTCCACCCAGAAAAATGCCAACTAAGAGTATCCAAGAAAAAGAAACAAATAATAACAAACTTCTTCATTCACGGTAAACAACTAACTCAAACTAACAATGCAAAGTATCTACGAGTAATAATAAATGATAAGTTATCTTGGAACCCTCATATTGTTGAAGTAATTAAAAGATCAAACAAAACATTAGGATTCATAAAAAGGAATTTTTACAAATTTAATAAGAATATAAAACTAAAATGCTATCTCACATTAATTAGGCCTATACTAGAATATGCGGCATCTGTATGGAACCCATAAACTAAAGAAAACATTAACAAATTAGAACAAATTCAAAAAAAGAGCTGCAAGGTTCATAACTAGTGAATAACCAGGACAACCAGTAACTTAACATCATTTAAAACATTAATAAAAATGCAAGACTACACTCGGACCACGAATGAGCGTAGGACGCAATAATCTTCTTTATAGAAGGAGCGTCTGTAATGTATAAGATAAGATGATGGGTGCCTGCCATTAGTTGGGGTAAAGTAAAGGCCACACGATTCCGTAATATGCCGTGGCCATAGAAACTGGCGAACGCTGCTTCACTGACCCTATGATCGATTTGGTCGACGTGGACTTTAACAGTCAACATTTCAATGTTCTAAGAAAAAATTTACACTAACCTTGAGCCTGTCTACTTCATTTTGTAGTTTTGTGTTTGCCCGCTCTATGGCATATAGTTTAAACACTTCTACGGCACCTCCACCTCCATACATATTTGAGCGTTTGGGACAATGCTTTTGTGCAGCAGCGAAACCCATGTCGTATGCCTGGTTCCAGAGAAAATTTAATTTTTATTTTTAAAGAACATAAAGTTATAGTTTAGGTTCAAAAAGTAATGTAATTTAAAAATTATTAACAACTTAATAATACAGCTTAATTAAACAAAATATTGTAAATAAGATATGACATATATTGCTTCAAGCACAGTCTATACTACTTCTGTAAAGAAATTGACAAACGAAAGTTGGGATGGATAGGGCACACCCTGAGAAGACTAGAGGGCAATGTGGCCAAACAGGCAGTAGACCGGAACTACCAGGGGGGTTTGAATGTCGGCAGACCAATGTGGACCCGGAGAAGGTCGGTTGCAAACAAGGTAAAGGCTGTTCACATGGACCCAACTGAGGGGAGCCGCCCAAGATTGAGACGGATGGAGAGGTAAAACTACGGCCCTTTTCTCCAATGAGGACCCAAGAAGTTAAGTCAAGTGAGTCATATTTATTTAAAATCGTGATGGTTACTTTTTTTTTAACAATTCCAATAAGGAACTATCAATTATTTTAAAACAATTCATGTTTAAAATTATATGAGCTGCAATGTTGATGTGCATGAAAACAGTCCCTATGCTGCTCATAACATCAAAGAAAACTTCACATAGTAAAAGAGCATACCTTCGTGAATAACACCTTGAGTTTGGCATACTTTTCCTCTAAAGCTTTCAGTTTCTCCTCAATGAAATCAGAATTCTTTCTGCAAACAGATCAAGGGAATAATTTCATATCAGATGAACTAGTGATGAACTAATTAGAAATTCCGCAGAGCTACTGATTTAGAATAAGCTTATAATGCGTTGTCTAACATGTAGGGGAAAGGTGAGTAATTCGCACCGCTGGGTAATTTGTACCTATGCCGTTTTACATATTTTGACTGGTTGTAATTATTATTTAAGCCCGTTAACACATGCCAGCACATTAGTTTTGACTGTTATAGAACAATGGTGGACATAGACAAGAAGCACACTGTATATTTTTTTACACTACTTGATGATATTTTTTACCAGTGCCTCTAGTAACACTACGTAGGTCTGGTTAAACATTGCTTATTTATATTTTAGTGTGCTGACTATCCAGTCTGCTTCATTCCTAAATACATTTAGAAATGTTTTCTATGGTGACAGGTCACTTAATCCCCAGACACTTAATCCTCGGACACTTAATCCCCGGACACTTAATCCTCGAGTCACTACATCTATTGCTGATAAAAACACAGAAACAATAAACAATGTTACTCTGAGTCAGCCAAATCGTACCTCGCTTTAGAAGGCAATACGTACCGGTACTAATTACGTTAAAATAAGTGCAAAAGTACCGAGAATGCACTAGGATGCACCAGAAAAAAGACAAAAGGTCTAGAGGCCCAAAAAAATAAAGGTCTGCAATGGTACCAGGTACTGGTTTAAGTATGGTGAAAACCTCTAGGAAAACTTGATACAATGTTTAATCTTTAGAGCATAGGTACATCTTGCATTCTCTGAATCAGCCTCCCAAAGTGGGTCACTGGATAATTATACTTGTAAATTAATTATTAAATACAAATGAGATATATAGAGAGAGACTTCAACTTATAAATTACATCATCATCATCATCATTGCCCGTCACCCTAGCTGGGGTATGGGCCGCCAACCACAGATCTCCAGAGTCCTCTGTCCTGGGCCATTCTCTCCAATTGAGTCCAGCTGTACCCCATCTTTTCTGTGTCTGCCTCAAGGTCGCGTCGCCAGGTATTCCTTGGACGGCCCCTTTTCCGCTTGCCTTGCGGGTTCCACTTGAGTGCCTGTCTGGTGATGTTGGTTGGCGGCTTGCGCAGGGTGTGCCCTATCCAACCCGATCTTCTTCTTCTGATATCCTCTTCTATAGGGCGTTGGCAGGTTCTTTGCCAGAGGTCGGTATTGTTTATGGTGTCAGGCCAGCGGATCTTCAACTTATAAATTACAACCTAACTGTAATGTTTTTTCTTCCTTTCTTATGGTACTTATTATTTATTACCCTGTCTAGTGGTACGATTTGAACGCTAGTGAGGGCAATTCGTACCATCTGGCATTTTTTTACATTTTATTAATTGTGCTTTTTGTTTTCATAATAACACGTTGAAATCATGTATTTTCATTCTTTTGTCAACAATATATATATATATATATATATATATATATATATAAATATATATATATATAATGCTTACCCTGATTCGGCAGTATACAAGCTTGAGCCACCTTGTGAATGTTGTTCTTCTAATTGAAGAACCTATAGTAAAAAAGAACATTTCCAAGATAAAGAATATGTGGCTGTAACTAGCAAAACAATATATTTCAACAAGAAAACCTGGTTCTAGTAAAACAAAGGAATGTAAACATTATAAGAAAACCGTAAGCAAAATTTGTTCAGAAGTTGCTGTATGAAAAGAATTACCCTCGCTCTGAGTCTCATCATTTCAGCTGCCTGTGGATCTGTATTTATAATTGGCTTGTTCTTGATCTTCCTTGCTCTGTCTGCGTATTTTAAGGTATTCAGGGTCTCCTCAAAATTCGAGTCAGCGGGGCTAACACAGGCAATCATTAAAGTGTGGCTGTTCCCACCCAGGGAATCTGTAAGTACACAAGCCCATATTATATACATCTAGTGTTTTTTTAACGATGGCAACGAAAAACTAAAACTATGTCATACAATAATTTTTTCATGGATGTTTGACCAAAAAAACAACAACAACAACATACCTTGGAGTATTCTAGTCAGTTTGGAGTTTCTGTAAGGAATGTGACTCCTTTTTGTACCCTCCTCACCAAGAGCACTAATAACATTGCCAAGTTCCAACAGGCCTAAGTTGATGTTTACACCTGTTTGAAAAAAAAAACATGATATTTGTATTTAACAATTAAGCCTGAAAGTTTCAAGATCTCCCTACAAACATACAATCAGTCAGCCTTCATGTTTGTGTACAGAAATAAATTTAAAAACAAAGACTTGGTAAATAGCAATGAAAAAAAAAACTACTTTCAAACCTTCTTTAAATCGTTCTCCTTCTGCTTGGGTCCGTTTACATCTTTCAGAACCAGCCAAGTCAACCAAATGAAACTTAACCTTGCAACAGTCAATTCTGTACATTAAAAAAAAGAACAGTAAAATTGGTTAAGGTCTTGAGAGAAATAAATTTTGAAACAATACTACAGTATATTGAGAGAACAGACTTTGTTACCATACTACAGTATCAGCTAAGTAACTTACAGGTCAGTTTTCTTCCTCTGCACAATATTGATGGTCAATATTGCATGAGATCTACTAGAGGTACTGTTCATTGCAGTGGCTCCAGTCGTTCGACTCCGACCACCTTCACTTAAATACTTCATGGTTTCCTCAAAGCTCTTAACCTCCACCTCTTTTAATCCTTGAATCTTTTCAATAAAAACAAAGTTGATAATAAATTGTATTCCTCTGCTAGGAAACAATGATAAATTGTAAATAGAGTGAATTCAGTCACTTCCATTTTTTAAAGTTAAATAAATGACTTAAATTTGATTTTAAACAATTTAAATTTACTAACACACGGAAAATTACTGGGACTTACTTTAATTTCACCATTTGCCTCCTCTTTTATCATGAGATGATGCCGTTGTTGTACTGGACAGAGTAAGTCATTTAAATCATCGTTGTATATCTATGAGAAAATAGTGTATTCGGCGAATAGCGTAATCATAATAATCATACATCATATCTATATAATAATAATAATAATAATAATAATAATAATGACATTTGTATAGCGCTACCAACAAACATAATGCAAGCTCATGGCGCATTTAACATAACAACTAAGAATACAGATACAATCTATAGGCCAAGAGATACAAAACTAAATGATGATTCAAAACTTTACAAACATAGAACAAATCAAACAATTAAAACAAAAAATAACCGACCTAACATATAAGTAAGACAGTAAGGCTCAAAGCATGTTAACTAAGATAAATATTGAAATAATGAGTTTTTAAGTTCTTTTTGAAGGTATCAATGGAGCTTGTTTGCCTCAGTTTAATGGGGAGGAGATTCCACACTTTCGGACCGGATGTTGAGAAGGCTCTAAGGCCAACGGTCTTCAGAGACTTCCAGAAGCGAGGAGTCGGCAGAACGAAGTGTTCTTTGCGGAACATACGGTTTAGTTAGTTCCTTGAGATAGGACGCAAGCATCTCATTATTATAAAGGCACTGGTGGCAAAGTAGCGCAACTTTATATTCGATTCTGGCTTTCACGGGGAGCCAATGGAGCTGACGCAGGAGAACTGTCACAGAATCTCGCCTTGACTTACGCATGACTAGGCGAGCGGCACTGTCTTGTATACGCTTTAATTTGGCGACCTTATCGTCAGGTATCCCGATTAGTAGAGCATTACAGTAGTCCAGGCGCGAGAGTATAAAGGCAGCGGCAAGTTTCTTTGCTGACTCAAGTGACAATTAGGGCCGTATCTGACCAAGTCTACGCAGCTGTAAATAAAGGCATCTGCATAGATTTCTAATGTGGGCATCGAAAGACAACTGTGAATCGAGGATGACACCCAGGTTTTTTACGTTGTCTGCAAAGGGGATATAGCAGTTTAAGACCACCAATGATTCCAAGTCCTCAACTTTGGCGATTTTACTCTGAGTTCCAATTAGAATTGCCACCGTCTTGTCTTCGTTCATCTTAAGTCTGTTTTTCATCATCCAGGAGCAGACACTAGTAATAGCAAGACTGAGGTTGGTGGCTATTGGGGGGGGGGGGGGGGGGACTTCAACGGGAACAGCAAAATCATGCAACTGCGAATCATCCGCGTAGAAATGGTATGAAATGTTGAAAGGCCTGATGACATCGCCAAGTGGATAAGTGTACAGTAAAAACAGTACTGGGCCCAGAACCGATCCCTGTGGTACTCCATATTGCAGAGTCGAGCATGTTGAGGTAGATCCACCAATGATGACACTTTGTGTGTGTTTAGTTAGGTAGGATTTAAACCAGCTGCCAACACATCCCGAGCAACCAAATGTAGTAGACATTCTATCAATAAGAATCTCATGGTCAAGCGTATCAAATGCAGCCGACAAATCGAGCATCGCTAAGATTGACACATGATCAGAATCAGACGCGCAAAGAAGGTCGTTAATTTCTAAGTCAAGTGCCGTCTCAGTGCTTGTAAGCTGACTGGGACTGTTCCAAGAGGCCATGATGCCTTAAGTGAGTCAACAACTGTGCTAACACGATACGCTCCAGGACCTTTGATAGGAACGGTAGGTTGGAAACTGGCCGGTAATTCTTTAGGCACTCGGTATCCAGATTGGACTTTTTTTTAAAGGGGCTTGACAAGCGCATGCTTGAAAGACTGTGGTACTATGCCGGTAGTCAATGAGGTATTCATTATTTCTGTGATAACAGGAGCAGTCGATTAGTATTGAGCAGGGAATAAGATCAAGATCACATGACGTTTTTGGCATCTTCATAATAAGGTACTTAATATAAGCCTCAGACACGCAACTAAACTCACAAAAAAAGAGGAACCCTGAAAAATTTGATCGTTGTATAGCTGTGAACTTTGGTACGACATGTCCTGTCGAATCTTTTCGATCCTCTCAATAAAGCATTTATTGAAAGAGTCAGGGAGCTCAGCAGGAGAAATGGAAGATGGCAATTTAATTAAATTATTAAGACTATATTTTAATGGGTAATTAACTTTGTAGTGGGCAAAAAAACATTCATTCACGTTTAAATTCGCGTCATATTCAAAATATTAACTTTGTAGTTGTACTTTTAGCCTGGTTCGGAGGACCGGGCACATACCTGCTAGTACTAATATATATTTTAAAATTGAACAGTGAATAAGTCCTAACTTATTCTTATAAGAGAGAGTCAATACAAAAAATATTTTAAAATGTAACAGTGATGAAATCCTACCTCAATATAAGAGACAGTCACTGTGTATTCCACACTGTCAATGCTTGAAATGGTCTGGAACATCTCCTGCAGAACTCTGGGTATCACACCCATGTCATCTCCCTCCAGTGATTCCTTGTAACAGCCACCCATGGTGTAGGTTTTTCCTGAACCTGTCTGGCCATATGCTAGAATAGTAGCATTGTAACCTAGACGATAACAATATAATTCACATAAACTATAACAGTATAATTAATATAAACGATAACAATATAATCCATATAAACGATAACAATACAATTCACATAAACGATAACAATACAATTCACATAAACGATAACAATACAATTCACATAAACGATAACAATACAATTCACATAAAGGATAATATAATTCATATAAACGATAACAATACAATTCATTTAAACGATAACAATAAAAGTCACATAGAAGATAACAATACAATTCATATAAACGATAACAATATAAGTCACATAGAAGATAGCAATATAATTCATATAAACGATAACAAAATAATTCACATAAACGATAACAATATAATTCACATAAGTAACTCTAGTATTGTAATGCTACATCATTGATGTTACATCTATACGATGTTGCAGAATTTAATTAACCCTAGCAAACATGATGTTTTTTCTTTATTTACTAACAAAATCATACCTTTAAAAATGCTCTTGATAACTGTATTGCGTACCATTGAATAGACATCGAACTGAATGTCACTTGGCCCAAAGGCAAAGTCATAGGTGAAAGAGATGTCTTTGCCAAGAACAACTTGTGGCTCTCCTGGAACTAGTCGTAAACAAGTCTGGCATCCTTCCTTTAATTCCTTTCCAATAAGGGGACGGATTCTCAATGCCACGCGTACAGGAATCGCTTCTGATTTCTCATCGGACATTTCTGCATATTCACACATCAATATATATAATTACCGTGAGTTTGTTTATTTCTTTGTTTATATAAATATATATATATAGATATATACTAGTGCTTATGCCCTTAAAAATGACGGAGAAACGAATGACTACAATGTGTTGTGTTAAGAGAGAAACAAAAATCTATTACAATAAAAAACTGAAGTGAGAACTTTTCTTTTCGGTATTTAGTTTTTGTTCTTTTTTTTATTGTTTCTGGTTGCCCTGATCCTGGCATAGGCATAAGAACTAGTGCTGTCAAGCTTCTTGTAATAAAACGTAGCGAACAGTTACGTAAGCATATGCCAGGGTCATGGCGACCAGAAACAATTAAAAATAAAAACAACTAAATACCGAAAGACACGTTCTCACTCCAGTTTTTATTGTAATATCGTCTTTTTTTTTCTTTCTCTCTGAACAAAACACATTGTCATTCGTTTCTCCGTCATTTTGACGGGCATAACCACAAGTTATTTTATATTTGTAGATTATCCAAACACAATATTAAATTAGTATTTTTTCTAAGCTGATTTACATCTATAATATATAATTAAAAATCGTATTAATTTAATGATTATAAATACTAAAATATACATTATAGACATTAAGCAGCAACAAAATTGTTCTGCTAAGATGGTGCCTTACAACCATTTTACTCTTACGTGCTTTGGGTCTTTTTTTTTTTGCTGCTTAATCACTTATTAACAAAAAATAAAAAAGAAATTATTCATACTTAAACTTGGAGAACAGTTGACACAGCTTCCTTCAATTTGAATCAATTAATTCCTTTATCGAAGTTACTCTGTGTTAAGTCTAAGTTAAAAACTTGAACTTCCCTTTTAAATCACTATGAAGTGGAGTTCACACACATACACAGACAAACAACAACAAACACACATTCCCCATCCAGGAGCGAAGCCAGAATTTTTTTTCGGGTGGGGGGGGGGGGGCTGAACTTTTGCGTGACAAAGATTTACCAAATGTGTAGCGAATGTAGAAGATATTTTTAAAAATCAGTTGAAAAAGACATTTTTTTAATTTCAGGGAAGGCTTAGCCCCCTTCAGGCACCGCCTCCCCTATGGCTTCGCCCCTGTCCCCAACTAAGTTCACAATAACTAAAGTCCATTAGAATGGGAAAGGGGGGGGGGAAGCGCTGCTCTTTATAATAACGAAAACAAGAAATGCTGACTCAATTGAATCAGTGACCATTCCTAACACCTATGTGAACAATTTTTAACCACAACAATTTTACATTATTTAGCAGTTTTAAAAAAAAAGGGGGGGGGCGGAGGAGGGGGGGGGGCGGAGGAGGAGGGGGGGGGCGGAGGAGGGGGGGGGGACACATTCGCCCTTATTGCGTAAAACCTTTCATTTAAACATTCACATAATCTACCGGTATGCTATTTTATTTGTATTAGAAATATACCATGCGAAAAATACCCAACTGTTGATTTAATGCCACAACAGATTTTACAAGATCGTTGCTTAAGATTATTAATGTGAGTGGTATCTAAATAATAATAATAATTATAGGCCTAATGTTTATTATATAGCGCTTGTATCCATGCTATTAAATTTAGCATGCTCAGTGTGCTCTTTAAATAAATTGCAGTGTCACTTGTATTGGTTTGTAATAAGGCAAACAGCTACTAGCCAAAGAGAATATCTTTAAGCTCTTTTTAAAAGACTTTTTTGTCTCAGATTCTCTCAGTGTCTGAGGTAAGCTGTTCCATAGAGAGGGCGCCACAGATTCAAATGAGCGCATTCCAAGAGGAGTGACTATGATGTGGAGCAGTTTCCTTGATGGCGCGTGCTTTGACATCAGTTCTTAAAGGTAAGAAAGAGCAGTGCCATTTATACATGTGTACGGAGTGTACGTAAGGGACATACTTTTTAATTTTGTGATTTATGCGCCTCATAACAGATCCCTTGCAACTGGAGCGGTATGATCCTGCCTTTTTACCCTCGAAACAATACGTTTTCCAAATGGCTAATAGCGAGGGTAAGGACAGGTCAGTGAGTAGGACTAGTTATACATAACTTATTGACATAACTTAATTTTATCCACAAATGGGCATGGATTTTCACACAGAAATATTCGTCAAGTTAACCCAATCCAGAATTTGTGACTCAGTCTAGCAGCTTTTCTTTACTTACTCCGATCTCTAAATCTTTATCAAAGTACCTATTAAAGTTAAGATAAGATTGCTTTATTGATCCCGATCAGAAATGAGGTTTGATTACATAATGTATAACAGCAAATAAAACAAGAAAAACATTCCACACACAAGCAGAACAATCAGAACAGATACAACACACACAAGCAGAACAATCAGAACAGATACAACACACACAAGCAGAACAATCAGAACAGATACAACACACACAAGCAGAACAATCAGAACAGATACAACACACACAAGCAGAACAATCAGAACAGATACAACACACACAAGCAGAACAATCAGAACAGATACAACACACACAAGCAGAACAATCAGAACAGATACAACACACACAAGCAGAACAATCAGAACAGATACAACACACACACGCACACTGGTAATCTCCAAATCTGCAAAACACAAACATCTGGCTCTTGATTATGTTTTACAGTCGATGAGCAGCTTTGGTAC